>JAYKKI010000041.1:12972500-14172500 GCA_039881145.1 Druceiella hillmani
TAATATATATATATATATATATATAATATATATATAAGATATATATATATATATATATATATATATATATATATATATATATCTTCCCAATTAAATCATATATTTCACTCTTTTCTTTTCACTGATATATTTTGCGCACCGCTAATTTATAGGAGTTACAAACTTATATTTGGGCTCCACAAATCTGTGCTAAGAAAAATTGTAAATTAGCAACAAAAAATAAAAAAATTACTCATGAATGATTTATAATACACTACACTGCCATTTAAGTTTTTCACTAAAATACAAACATGTAACAAAAAAACAAAGTTCATTACTATTCTATTAGCTAAATTGCAAGTAGCCTGTAAGTATTACCGAACTACATACTATTAGAAATGAGTACTGTGTTTAAAAAAATCGATGAACATGAATCGAATTTGAAACTCCACTTGTTTTTAAATGTATATTTGTCATTAGGTAAAATCCACATTCTTTGGAATATTTACCGTAGTTTGAGAAGCAAAACTATAAATGCCATTTATCAACGTTTTATTACCTAAACATTTATGAACATAAAATTCCCCAACTGACATCAAAAAATTCTATGTTTAGAATAGAACATTATTTTCGGAGAAGTGACTTGCTGATTTAATATAACGAAATAGATACACGAAACATGTCTAAATGCGAATATCGCAATGTGAACTATAATTTTGTATAATGTCGTAAGAGCAGAGTGGCGCAGTGGAAGCGTGCTGGGCCCATAACCCAGAGGTCCGTGGATCGAAACCACGCTCTGCTAGTTTCGTTTTTGCCATAATTATGTTTAATGAAATAATTTAACTGCGTTAATTTTTAATATTCATATATAAATTTTAGTTATTATATAATTAATTTATAACATATTTTTTGAGTAGGTTCCCGCTTTATAATTATTCTTATTTAATTATCTCAAAATGTGAGAAGACTACGTGTAAATACTTAAAAAAAATTATTATTTTTTTTTTCACATATGCAATGGATAATTCAGAGAAGATTAAATGCTTTTCCAATTTTTTCCAACATTTCATAACTAAATTGTTGGTTCAGGGTAATTTAAATACAATAACTATTTTAAAATATGACACTTTCACATTATGACGCGTGCCTTAACAATAAATTAACAATTCTTGTATAGTAAAAATGCTACTTTCAAGGTCTTCGTTCAGAATGAATTTTATAAAAATAATATTTTGCCACCTTTCGTCAAATGGCGTAACTATTTGCAGCTAGCGCCCTCTACCAAGCCGTCTCGTATGGTCCATCACCAACAGCGCCCCGGTAGTAATATATTGTACTACTCTCTTTCGGGTGAAACGTATCGAGGTTTGTTTCTATTTTATAAGATTCCTAATTCACAATTAAATGAAACTACGTGATGTAGTATTATTTCTACTTTCTTTAATTTCTTTACCACTTAAAAAGAAAGTAGAAATAATACTACATCACGTAGTTTCATTTAATTGTGAATAATGAATTTCTACAAAATTAACGCCAAATATATTCAAGATTCCTAATGTTATAAGGTAAATTATAAGATAGATAAATCATAAATGATGTCCATAAAATTTAATGACTGACCGACCACAAATCTAACTGTTAAAATATAGACACTTTTATTAACATGACCAGATCCTTCAGAATAAACTTATGTCACATACAGAAATAATATTTTTTTTGCGTAAATCACTTTTACCGCTTTTTACCGCTTCGTATTGCAATTTTTATCTTTAAAAATATCTTTTATTGTCGTTATAAGTATCGTTTATATTTTTTCTAACGAAAAATAATAGAAACCTTAATTTTACACATTAACGCCAGTGTGTACGGGTTATTTGATTTCTTATCCGACTTACTGTAAAAGAAAACACATAAGAGCCAAACAAAGCTATTTGAGAAGCAATTTCAATACTAATCTCTGTCAATTTTAACGTAAATTTATACGTCATAACAGAATATAATATTCATAATAACTATGCAGTTTCTACCTCGAATGCTAGGTAATAAACTTATTCATTAAAGCATTTCCATTCCAGCACCCTGAACGGATTTTCATTACACATATATGCGTGGGCTGTTTGCTTTGCGTAGTGCTAAGCGCCCAATCATAATCTATCGTGGATGACCTAATAACTCTCAATAAGGTATTTCTTAGTACGGAAAAAATCAGCCCATATGTAATGCATAACTATATTGATGGACGTTTCGAGTGGATGGAATAACATAGTTTCGTGCCTAAATTTAACTTACAAGAACATAAACGACATCAAGCCAAGGATTAAATAATATTAATAATAATATATATTATATTCGATGAAAAAATGCATTATGCATTTCTTCTTGTTTTTGTATACCTATTTATCAAATGCTCTTCAAAAGAAACCCACTGGAATCAAAGTCGATATTTATCTTAGAAGTATATATCGTGAAACCTAATGTTAATTGAAAGGTTAGTAAAAAAATACATCATTCAAAATTAAAATTCAAATATATTCAAAATTTGTCAAACGTTTGTCATAAACATCGCAAACATACGAGTGGTTTAATGTGAATCAAGGTAATGTGTGCACAAATATTGCGACTTCATTAATAGAAAATCCAATGTAATAATTTTCAAAAATGTCGCTATATGATTTTTCTTTATAAAGACATATATTGTAAAGACGTGTAACTCATGAGGAGAGATATAAAAGATATATTGCTCATATGTTATGACCATGTCTATCACTCGCTCACTTGAAATGAAAATGTATCAGTATATTGAGGATGATTGGGAGTGATTGACGTCTTTTTCGTTTCACTAAATCAATCATTTCACTCACTCGTCGCGTCGTGAAGATATAAAACTATATGTTTTAATGTTACATGAAAGAGAAAGAAAACGATCGAACTGTTGAATGAAATATGCAACTGGATCTATGTAGACGACGTAGCTACTCGCGATCGAATGTGAACACTGTGATAAAGTGTACTTTAGTTCATTAGAGATAAAGTATACTTTAGTTTGCCCAAAATATTTGCGTAAACAAACACTTTTTTTGTTTCATTTCAAAATTCCAATTTAAAATTATATAAATATGCCAATCTATTCCAATTTATTTAATTATGTTATTATTAAAGTTATTTTATGTATAATTTATTGACAGTCCTAAATCCTAAACGTGCAAAGTATTAAGCAAAATCAAATGGATACTCTTGTAGAATTTATTTTTATTTTCAAACAATAATGCACAATGTTCAGTTAAAAACTTTTTATCACCACTGTGACCACTGTTCAACATATGCGTAATAAATAATTTCGTTAAAACTCGGAGTACTGAGACACTAAGCTAAAGATATAAATGAGTGAAATATATCTTTCCAGTCTAATGACATGTGTCACTCTTTTCTTTTCACAGATACATTTTGCGCACCTCTAATCTATTGACAGAAAATAATATCTTATTAATATAAAATTGCATTGGCTAATAATGCGCATAAATTAAACTACAGCAGCGTTAAGCACGAAAATACTTATTCGTTTCCGTGAGAATTTCTTAACTTTACACTAGCAAATATCCAATATAATATTGCTATCCATTTTACAATTGTTTTATTAAAATTAGCTTATTAATAAAAATATGAAAAAGACAGTAAAAATCGTGAAATTCATTCTTGAGAGAAGAAACAAAAAAAATAGCTTTACAGCTTGCATTCGTAAGAAAAGAAACAAAAAGACGTGAGGTGTGCGAAATACCCAACAGAGGAAGCTTCTTACGCATCGCATATAAAATTAAATTTTTAATTATTAATATAATATAGATACACTAACAAATAATAGACATTTACACAAATTATTTTTTCATAATCCATCACATAATAATAAACTTTTAACAAAAAACAAAAATACATACGCATGTTAAGTATACCAAATAACTGTCCACGGGAGAGAATGATTTCTTTTCCCTACTACATGCGCATGCGTGTGGAACCAAGCACGTACATTGTCTCGTTATTATTGTTATTATATATTTAAAGAGAACGAAGATCGGAGAGAGGTAGCGCTACGCGCTGCTTTTTACATTTTGACTCATCTCGCCCACTCAAATGGACAACAATACGCGCTGCCTAGCCAATGAGAAGCGTTTCATCGCCGCTTTCGTGACGTTTCACTTTTTCTCAGTTAGGGCCCCTTCCAAACGCCCGATAAAAAGCTTTATGGCAGAAAAATATTGTTACTAACACTACACGAATTAAGGTTATGCACTCGTATAAAAGCATGTCTTCATTTAAATGTGGAGAGCTATTCTTATTTTAAACATTTTTAAAATATGTAATGTGAGTACCTGAATTATATTAATTTACTACCAGACAATAATAACAAATGTTGAAATATTTTTATATTTATAAGACAAACAAAAACTCTTCTTGACAAAAATAATACAGCTAATTTCCAAGGTTAAAATTAAAAAAGCATAGATTACAGACACGAATGTCTAAGTGTAACTATTGTCAAATTCGCTTTCATAAAATTCATCTTTGAAACCGATATTCTTACAATAAACTTCACGTCTGTATATATATAAAATTTAAAAAAAACACCATTAACTATAAAAAAAATATTAAAGACTAAACATGGTCAGACCGCACGCGACGCGCTCAGCAAACAGATCACCACAATACTCGTATCTTCGCCGGATGTCCCTTAGTTTCCGTTCGTTGAAATTGTTAAACCGTTCATTCCTTACATCGCTTTTGTCAATTAAACTTTGATGTTAAATTATATTATCATTCATTCATTTCTTTAAGGAATATTGTTTTTGTTCTTTTTATGATTTATTAGTTACTGTTACTTTATGACGATTTTAATCATTTTACCTATTTATATATAATATTGATTAAAATATTTGTGATTTATTACGGAAATAAATGCTCCTAATGAGAAAGCTATAAATAAATTAAAAAACTTTTAAAAGTTGAAGTTGTTCCATTACCAATCTCGTGAGCAATTATCTCGTTAGAAAAATTAGTCTGATTGTGATCTTTTAGGTATTATATCCTGAAAACTTAAACACTCTTCTTGTGCCCAAAATGCACCAATCATCTACGAAGTCATGTTTTGTCTTAAGTCTACTATCAAGATGATTTTGATACCTCAAAAAAAGGAAAAATCAGATATGTCGTAACTCCTAATCCTTCTGCCCTCTTTTCCTTTTTTCTACCTCTATTTCCAGCTCTCATCAAAATAATTTCTAAAATTATAATTTATTTTTATTTCTTTTTGGTTACTTTTGCAATTAATTAGCAATCTGTATAAAATCTTTCATAGTCCTCAACACACCTCACTCTCGATTATTATAATTGATTAGAATATATTGGTCCTGTGTATTAAAACATTTAATAAAGCAGTAGATGTCAATAGAAGAATGCTTCTTTCCCTCTAAGTCTACTATTTCTTTGATGGCCAAGTTTTTAGTTTCCTTTTTACTGCCAGAATAATCAGGTTGTTGGGTGAATTAATTCTTGGGCAAACTACGTAAGACTGGCTACGTAAAAAGCAATTCAAGTCTACACCGGTCAGTTTTAATATCTAGCGTGTGACTTATTGTCCTTTTCAGCCCTTTAGCAATAGAGTCTAAAAACACTTACTTAGTTAATGCCTACGTTATAAAAGAAATATATCCCCCGAATTTAATGTTTCTTGGACTAACCGTTGTGAAGGATATAGATAGAACTTTCCATTTTGCGACTGAATTGGTGTATATCCGTTCTGAACATTTTCATCTACCTATCTATATATTTAATCAACAGGCAACATTTTGTATTTCCACAAAATGTTGCCCACAATTATAGCAAATCAAGGCAATTAAATAGCAAAATCTCAGATTCAATCGTAGGTCGCGAAACGCTTCTTCAAAATTCTAAAGGCGACCGCCTACCAACAGAACGCGGCCCATTTTAAACCCCAGCTTCCTCGCTTCGCCGCCCTTAAACCACCCGCCCCCACCTCTGCTAATTAGACGGCGGTGGGGTAATTTCGGCCTTGGCGCCACGGGACCCGCGGACACCGGTCGCGGCTAATGAATCAATCAGGCCCACGAGACGCGCCGCCGCCCTCCATCACGCCCGCGCCTCATCTCGCTCGGACGGCCGAGACAAGTTTGGGAACGGACATTTAATTTCACGCGGAACTCTTAGCGGTGTCCGTATTACGTTAAAGGTGCAAAGGAGCTTTTGTTTTTGTTGATATTTCTATCACACTACTTATATAATCACGATACACCTATGTATATCTCAGAAACGACAAATATAGTAAAGGCGCAAAAGCGCTTTTGTTTTTATTGATATTTCTATCACACTACTTATATATTCATACATAATCACGATACATCTATGTATATCTCACAACCGACAAATATAATAAAGGTGCAAAAGCGCTTTTGTTTTTGTTGATATTTATATCACAATACGTATATATTCATACATAATCACGATACATCTATGTATATCTCAGAAACGACAAATATAATAAAGGTGCAAAAGAGCTTTTGTTTTTATTGATATTTCTATCACACTACTTATATATTCATACATAAACACGATACATCTATGTATATCTCACAACCGACAAATATAATAAAGGTGCAAAAGAGCTTTTGTTTTTATTGATATTTCTATCACACTACTTATATATTCATACATAATCACGATACATCTATGTATATCTCACAACCGACAAATATAATAAAGGTGCAAAAGCGCTTTTGTTTTTGTTGATATTTATATCACACTACTTATATATTCATACATAATCACGATACATCTATGTATATCTCACAACCGACAAACATAATACAACCCCACTCTTGCCAGAAAAACACATTTTGGTGGATGTATCATTAAATCAAGGAGGAAGACAACCAACTGCTATGGAATTTTGCCTGCTTGTAGTCGTTTTGGTGATGTATTTAAAGTCTCCCCATTAGAGATAAAATCATGAATATAAGCAATACATATATGTGTGTGTGTGTGTATAGAACATCAAGAATATGTCAAAAACATTGCAAACATACGAATTCAAAACAAAAGAAAATCAAACTTAATAATTTTTAAAAATCTCGCTATATGATTTTCATTAATCTAGTTAAGGAATTCATTCATTTTGAATGTAAATCAATATTAAATATTCGGAGATAACAATGTATATAATTTTTAATAAATACTCGTCGGCATAGCGCAAAAGTAAGCCACATTTTGCAAACAGCACTTCCTTGTCTCTACTATCTAGTTTATCTCATCATAAACAATTCTCCATATATTTGTGCCCTATAATTACAGTAACACTAGCTGAATAAAAAACTTCTAGTCTCATCTATCGTCTCATCTACGTAAAATTAGTGTATTTTTCAACTACGACATTGCTGAAATAATAAAGAAACAACTTAAATTATTGGTTTTAACAAGTTTTAAAGCTAATTTCGTTGAATTTTTGTTTACCATTATTTTTTGCAATCTTAAGGAAAAAATAATAATGAGGAACCATGTTCGAAAAAAAAATATTTTTCGTTGAAATTATCCAAAATCCCACTTTTAAATTGGTGCTTTGATTTGCGAAAAAAATTTGCTGATTAGTACTAATTTTACGAAATAATAAAGAGCCATCTGGTTGACTTCTAGTAAGAACGTTAATTAATTAATTAGACCCTTTATTAAATTTTAATTTAATTTTAGTTAACATAGCGTTCTCTTCTCGTAGAAACTTTATTAGCCGTTAACTTTGTTGGACGACATTATCTACATATCTAGTTTAGATTGATATACCTATCTACAAAAATGTGGACATTATTATACATAGCTTATAATAATGTCCACATCTACAAATATAATAAAAAATGTGCACATTATACATATAAAAATAAATTTAATTGATTAGGGAGATTTCTATTATTTAATGAATGCACTAAAATATCCATATAATCAGATGTATTGATTTATAACATTTGATTATATATTTGGTGTATGATAGGTTTGATTCTGAATTTTCTGATAGAAATATTTATCAAAATAAAATGACTTTATATAGAGATACTGTAAGCAGCAAAGGCGTAGGTATATGTTGAAATATAATCTAGGGAGTATAGTCTGATGTCTTGTATGGAAACAAACTTAATATTAATAATTTAATTTTAAAATGCTTCCTGTATAAATCAATTGAGAATTAATTAATTAAAATGTAATTTTATTTTTGAAATTTGTTTACTTTGTATTGGTCGACTTGATCATAAAGTATATCGCGTATGTGCATCTCTGCATTTAGTATTAAGTATTATTATCTCTTTCTATAATGTGGGTATTGTTTAATTTACATTAAATATTTTGAAAATCTTTTTTCTGTGACCTTTTATTTAAATTTAACTTCCGATTTAACAGATCTATAAAAATCGATCGTAAAAATCTCGCAACGTTCACCAACCGAGAACCAGCCCACTGCATCCTCACGTCACCGCCGTTTCGTAACGACAAGCTGACGCATCCGAAGGTGCGGTTCAAATATCATTACCCACGCACCAATCAAAACTTGCGGGTCGCCAGGGGGCCCCCTAACGCGTTATTTATACCCCGCTCCCATACTCGGACCGCAGACTCGGAATATATCATCTGTCAAGGAGTCCCATCCTCTCTCCTCACTCTCTCGGCTCGCTTTTTTGTTCCTCTTACGAATATTGTTGTTTGTTCTCGTTCTCTTATTCGTCATCGTTAACATTAAGCGCTGACCGAGACCGGAGCCGCGACCAATAAATAATGCCCGGCCGTCGGGTTATTTATTAAAAAGACCGCCATCATACATCAATGCTTGTAACGTATTTATTCACGTCCGTGTGTGTTAACAATCTTATTAAAATATACAATTTTATCTTGCATCGTTTTATCTATGCGCAGCTATGTATAATAATGTCCACATATGTAAATGTAACGATAATTGCTCTTTTCAGATCAACTGAGGAGACTGATATAAAAAAATTCGTATTGCGATAAAGATATGGGCTATTAGGATGATAATATAAATAACGTCGATAAAAATTAACAGACGCAGAATTTGAACAACAGCTAGAAGTAATTATTACCTATAGAGTAACTAAGTATTAGGACTTTCTATATATAAGCGGCGTTTTAAGAGGAAAGAAAAGAAGAGAAACGGTCAGCTTTGTCAACCTGCTTTCTTCGTCAGTTTAAATGTGTAAAAGTGTATGAAGACTAATAAGATTATTTGAAATTTCACGTAATTTTTAAAGTCACGAAACTTTAAGGGCTATGAATTGTTTGGTTTTTTAACCTTTATAGTTAAACCATTATCCTGAAAGTAGCTTATTCTGTTAGGTATATATTAAAAAAACGTAGTCATTAAGATCATTGGTTTAAACCACCATAAGATTATCTCGTTTTAATAGTTTATAAGGAGGCTATATAATGTAAGATAAATGTAAAAAATGTGTATTTTTTTGTAGTTAGTCTTATGTGTATTTTTTTGTAGTATTAATAGGGTCTTAACATTGTTTTTTTCACATAAAATTATTCAATATTTACTATTTACTATTTGATACCATCGTGGACTTGGCGAAAATTTCACAATCGATCGTTGTTTTGAGTTCTATTAATTACGAGTATAAGTATTCTAATGTAAGTACGTTTTTGTTTCTGTACGTTTATAATAACTTTTAGCTCTTCTTCGCTAAACATAAATCCATCGCTTTAAGTGAATTTAAAAATAGAGAGAAGACTTACAGATGATTAACAAACAATAAATCCTGGCCAAATATTATAACCATCTATTTTTTAACTTTTAATACGGCATCATTTCACCGATTACTCAAACTTTAATTTAATATCGTTGTTACAACTGAACTGACTTAAATGAAACCTCCATATTATTTAAATTATATTTATTTTTTATTAGTACTATTACTAAAATATGTACTATAAGGTTATAAATACAATACGCGTTTCGTTCTACTCATTCTAATCTTTATTGAATATATTTGACATTCATTTTGTAGAAATTCATTATTCGCAACTAAATGAAACTACGTGATGTAGTATTATTTCTACCTTCTTTAAGTTCTTTACCACGACCTAGGTTTCGTTATATTACAACATCTTCAGGTGGGCAATTAGCTAAGATCTTTGCTAATGGCCCACCTGTTAATGTTGTAATACAACGAAACCTAAGTCGTGGTAAAGAACTTAAAGAAAGTAGAAATAATACTACATCACGTAGTTACATTTAGTTGTGCATTCTAATCTTTATTTTTCTATTCCAAAAGGAAATACGCAAATGTCCCTGTAGTATTGGACCCAGGTTTTACAAGAATTAAAATGAAACTCATGTATAGAGAAAATGAAAAATAAACCCCTTAAGTTTTATAAAAATTGTCAATCCGACAATTGATAAATTTCCTTTTATTTTATGAAAATTCAGATTATGTTTCAGAGCAGTTTATAAACACTATGTCTACGGATCTCAATGAACCAACAAGATGAAACAAAGTGCAAATATGTCCCGTTGCATCCTTCATACGTAGATATAAGTAATGCATGAAACTCACAAGTTCGACAGGGTTGTCGGAAAAAGCCACATAAAACTAGAAAAGAGTGAAATGAATAAAATTTGACAATGCAGAATTTTTAATTAATTTAGGCAGTGGCTATAAATTAAAAAATGATTTCTAAATAGTTACTATGTACTTCGTTACATAATATATGCGCGTTCTAGAGATTTTTTTTGTATTATGGTTACAAATTTTATTTTATTTTTCACTTATTCTCTATTGTCAATCGCGAAATTTTTTTGTTTTTTTATATCCTAAAAAATTTAATCTTTTTTAAACTTTATATTCTGTTCCTCTAACGCCAGACCTGTTTCCTCCGGTCTCCTTTATGATTATTAATTTCCATGTTGGACATTTCCAGGTATCATTCTGCATCCTTAAGGAAAAGGTGTGCTTTGTCTTAAATTACCTCAATCTGATGTTACGTTCATAACCTGTTGACGTTAGGATTTATTTTGGTTTGAATGAGATAGAATTTAAAAAAATATTTTTAAAAAGACTAAATGATAAAAATTATATTATTTATGTAATACACGAGATCTATTAATGAACAAGATATTTGTAAAGGTAAGTTCGATCTTAAAAAAAATTACTTACATCATATTAATTGATATTAGCTAATAAATTTTTCATATGCGTGACATATAATTAAATATAGGATACCAGGAAAGACAACAGGTATTCAAAACATTTCTTTAATCTTTAGGTCCCAGTATTTTTTTCTCTCTAATCTTTAAAATGTGAATACGTATTAAGCTTTACACGGCGTGCTTTATTTTCTGCGAAAAAATCTAGTAGTTCATCAAAGTCCGTCTCAAAGGCAGTTTTATTTTATTGGCTAGAATCGCGAGGCCAGATAGACGTTCCTAACTCATTGTTGAACCCAGGTAAGTTTTGAGTATTTTCAGTTTGCTGAAAATTCGCTTACAGCTTACAGATGTCGTAGATAATGTGCAGTATATTTTTATAGCTATACGAATATTAGGAAACGCTTCTAGCAAGTCACACTTGCACAAATGTTGTGACAGGCCAATGCACTTGATTTCTCATTAATTTCGATTACTAGTTCTTTGAGTACGGCAAGTTCCTGACAAAAATCAACTGCATTCAAGTCTTTTTAATATTTTTTAGCTAGATCGTTTTCATTTTTAGCAAATTCTTAGTCGACATATTTGAAAACACTTGGCCACTAAGAAAGGCAATATTTTCATGTACTCGTAGACTCTTTGCATTCTCTATCCCTTTGTCAATTTCTGTTAAAATTTTAACAAACACTGCTTATATCTTTGGGAAATAGCCCAATCGAATCTAACGTTGTTGATTTGTCCCCGCAGATTTCGTCGTGTTGCGTTTTTGTGGAAATTCCTCTGTTTTTAAGGATTGACTCGATTTCCAACTTTTCTGATACGTTTACAGCTTCTTCGATTCAATGTTCTATTTGTTCTTCTCTCATTCTTTACAAGATTATAATGATACCTTTCATTATTACCACAGAACTTGAAATGATAATATCCTGTTTTTGTATTTCAACATTCACTCTATTAATCTCTCGAAGAATATTATCCCAAATTGTTAAGTTGAGAATAAACTTAAAATTCATCACCACATGTAGTAAATGACTAGCTTCAAACTTAGATTCTGCAGGTAGAGAGGATTCTTTAATTTCTTCCACGTCTATGACAACTTCCGGTAAATTATTTAATAGAGCATTAACAGCTGAGTTTTTTGGCCTCCCAACTGGTCTGACTACTTCCTTTTAAGTTTGTTTTTATACACTTTTTATTTTTTTTTATTTTCCACTGCGTGGCGGATCCAATACAAAAGCAATACAGTTTTTGTACAAACCCAAATAGGCTAACTGCTTCATGGTATTATGACGCTGAATGCACACCAAAAAGGTTTAAAGAGTGTGCTAGATATGGTACAAACTCTGCCAGCTTGTTCATTTGCATAACTCTGGATTGGACTCCTTTATAAACGCCGGCAATATTGGATACTTCTAGTTTTTTGAGTATTCGCTATGTAATATATTCTAGTCTTTCAGTCAACTTTAATAAAATCAGTAAAGCTTTCCTTTATTTCACATCAAGTTTCTGTTATTTTTATATATCGAATCACATGGCTCATTTGTTTCGTGGATATACATCTGGAGTACACTGAAACATAATGATGAAATAGTAGAACTTTGCTATTACATTAATAATTTCATTTTGTCTTGTTTTCGACTAATAGGATACCTGTCCTTTTTTTAAATGGTACTTGAGAGTGGGATCATATTTAGCGAACAGACTTATCAAATTAAGAAAATGTCCTTGAATAGGTTAAGAAAAATGTTCAGCGAGATCTCTCAGTGTTTCTTTAGAAACTCTAAAAGAAGACAGTTTGTGCTTAGATACATGACAGCTTCCATTACTATATATAGAGTATGTATCCATTTTTCTTTCTTAGAGTAGATTAATTGTTCTATGTGGTGATTGATGCTCTGATAAGATTTCATTTTTCAAAATATTCTTTATACGTTTGTGATATTTCATGCCCTGAAGCCATGCCTTCTTTCTGAAGTCTCTTTCCAATTAATGAGACCCTTTTTACACAAGGCTGATGTAGAAGCGCTTGCGAATATCTTGCTAGCAGTGCAGTAAAGCGCATTTTTTGTTTTCGAATAAACAAGCCACGCTCTTTTAATATTTTCCTTATTTGCCATTGTTCCAAACCATGGGTTATGTGTCAAATGCCCACCTTTGCATTCAGAGGACTTAATATACTTTACTCTATATTATTTGTATGCTTCTGTTAATAATACAGCTTGTTTGCTGAAGAATGACCTTTTTTAATCTGTAGTTTTCTCGGTGGCTTTCCATGTACCTGGATCCATTCAGTTTACAATTTTGTCTTAGCTACTCGATTGCAATAAGTCACTAGATGCTAGCTAAATGTCATCTTCCTGCTGAAATAATACCGACAATGATAACTGTTTAACCACCATCTGAGCCTTGAAGCTTCGACTGCTCAGTAGAATTAACATGAATGTCCAAAATACAAGTTATTCGAAAAACCTGAAATCGTATCAAAAGTATGGGTGGAGTTTAACAATGCGCCAACTTCTTGAAGCCACTTTCTCATCTTAGAAGCCGATTTATTTACTTCTTCAATTTTATCTTTAGCTCTTTTTCTGTTTTCAGCCCCAAAAAGTTTTTTTGTCGGTGCGCTCATCGCCTGCTTTTTACAAATTAAAAATATAAATAAATATATTTCAACACTGATGAATGCCCAAATTACGGAGCCCAGCATAACGTGGGCCCAATTTCAATGTTTGGTAACTAACTCTCATTACTCTTTCCCGAAGATTTTATTTTATTTTATTGTATTTGGGGAACTTAAATACAGCCACAATACAAAAATATTAACTAGTAAATTAAAATATGCCAATAACAAGCTTCCATAGTCATAAAACTTAAATCACAAACGAAGATTTTACTGAAAAACAACAAATTTCGGGTTTATTCGGCTCAGCTCGTGTAGCCGCTAGTAGATGCAACAGGAATTCCCCTGACAAAGACATCACGGACGCTATCTGGGGTTTGACACTCAATACTTTAAGTTAAACCTTTTAATTTACACCTAGCGATCCGTTGCCAACTTTAATGTATGAAAATGAAAGTTTTAGCTTAAGTACAAGATGTCAACAGCGTTATTTCCTTGTTAAATACAAAACAACTGTAATTAAAATAGAGTATATTAATGCGATCTACACAAATCTAGTGCGTATGGAAAAATGTTAAATATTATAAAAATACAAAAGTTTAAATGATTGTAGGATACGTTCATAAATCAATTTAGGGTGTCTTTAAAAACCAACTGGGCGTTTTAAAATCAAATGAATAATCAATGGAACATCGTCCGCTGGATGCTAGGCGCTTCGTGAAACAAGTTTTTTTTTCAATCATATTATATTATGTTTTTGGCGCCCCATAAAACTGCCGCCCGGGGCAGGTGCCCTGGTTTGCTCCCCCCTAGATCCGGGCTGTTTTAAATAGATAACGTTTTAAATGCATTAAAAAAAAAAACAAGAATATAATAAAATGCAAATTTGTCTACAGGAATTGATATGGAGATCCTGCATTAAAATATTGAAGAAAAATGCACAAAATAACAAAGTAAAAAGTGAATCTATTTGGCCAAAATGTAATGTTAAATATGTAGTACGAAAAAGAAATCTGAGATGGTTTTAGTATGTAGAATATACAGGCCGTGAAACTAAATTTTATGAAAATGCCTACAAAAAAAGCTCATTTAGAAAAACAGTTTATTTTCCAAAAATCTCGAAAATATATTGAATAAAGGGCTAAATCACTACAAAATATTTGAAGTTTCTTTTCTTCATAGCCACGTCAACAATTTTTGCTACAAATCGAAAAACAGATCAATAGCGAAATGCTGAAGCCCCATCTGGAACGATCCTTCAGCTATGAAATCGGATCCCTCAAAGCAAATTAGAAACATGCTGTATAAAGTGTCAATGACCAACAAAATGTATACTAGAGTAACTGCAATGGCTATAAGAAAGACGTTATATTATCACCAAATGAATATATTATAAGTATTACAGTGATAAACGTTAGAGCTTTATCAGTATAAGATTTTTTTTCTTTTTTGGCATGTTACGTAAACTGGCTATGGAATAAAGGGAATACATACTATGAGATTGCACTCTCCATACAACTGCTTATAAGGTGTGTTATTCATATGTCCATTATTACGTCAGTCTAAACAAAACAAAAGTCTGCAAAAAGAAGATTAAGTACCACATTATAAATGAGAATTGCCATAATTTTGTTATAGTTATATTTATGAGATTGATTTATGGCAATCGTATTTTAAATTTGTATTTTGTATTCGATTCGGACTGCACGCATAATGTGTATAGGTGCGTGTCTGTGTACGCAAGCGAATGTACATAAATGCACGTGTACGTAAAAATTTATATAAAATATTAATGTAACTACAAATAATTTATATATTCATATTTTTTATCAGATATTGGTACTGAGAGCAGCAGATGGAAAATATAATGATACAGCGTTAGGGGCTAATTAGACTTGCGTTCAGGCAGATGCACGTGGGCTAGTTAGATGTTGTACCCATTATATCTGACACTTTTGTGTTTATGTTTGTTTGAAATTCTTTTTATAATAAAATTTTCGCTCCATATCTCAATTACTTTATATAAATGTATAATTAAATAATTATTTAAAATTTACGCATTATATTATAAGCCACAAACTACAATTAAAAAAAGATGCCTTTAGAAACTTACGAATACTTTCCTTTTGAACACACTCAGAACCCCTTACGTTTATGAAACATAATTGCGGTAATGCTTACTATTGATTATGCTTTCAGTAAATTATAATCTGACTTATTCTACAATGAATTCTATCGAAGGTTTTTCCACGATAAATTAGTGGCTGATCTCAACCAATAGGAAAATAATACAATACGCAGGTATTATTTTGGACTGTCATGTCTATTATAAAATTTCTTTTTTTGGTGACTAATTGAAACCTCTTATATATGTACTACCAAAACAATGAATTTAATAGCTTAATATGAAATATTTGCTCATACTGCACCCGTAGTATGGCAATTCCCTTTCATTATTACCGTGCTTCTCCACCATGCGTTTTGTAAATATAATAATATTAGAATATACACGGTACACAACTTGGGCGCTACTGCTTCTATAAGGCATTATACACAATGTTAATTGTGTCCTACCCTATTTTTTTAAGAAACCGGATTATGTTACCTTGTTAATTTATACTTTAATCCCAAAAATCACAACTCTTATAATTAACAACAGCGGAAAAAGATAGTGTACCTCTGTTAAGTTTCTCTGTTAAGTTTCATTTAAACATAAAACAACGCAGAAAACATTTTTTCGTCAAAATTTCTCTCATGCAATACGCTTCTGCAACGCCTTCTACGTTACTTCGAATTCGAAGCGCCCGAACAGTTCACTCCGCAATACGGAGTCCAATAATCGGCCCGAACGGCGCACTCACACCTTCAATAATAATATTGTACCCACATATAATTTTATTATAAGAAAGAGTTATGGACACAAATATATCAGGCGTTTGTGATCACGCGCCCGTGTCCGTATTATACGCGTTTGATTTATTCGGTGCCGGGTGAAACGCTGACGTGGGACTTATGAGGTGAAATGTACGTGTATTTATCATAAACTTATGCACAATAAAGATATGATATTCCCCTTATAAATCGCTCGAACGCGGCGGATATCGATAAAATAACGTTATTTTTATTCATTTTGTTATAATTAATGCTAACGTAGCGGGGGAATACTTTATGTAGTCGCATGCGGAGATTTGTCCGAATTAAGTCATAAATTTTGCCTTATTTTTAATTTTTGACTCGAATCGTGTAGTCTTGGCTTGTTGAATAGAACCGCGTGGGAGTAATTGTGCGTGGTTTTACGCCAACAAAGTGTTGACAGACACGTCTTTATCGCCTGAACCCGTTTTTGAATATCGTCGACCCGATTAATTCGATTGAATCAATTAAATTTAGTGACGACTATTAGTTACGAGAAAACTATTTTTATTACTACAATTTACATATTTCTATAAGAAAATTACTTTTTTTATGACGATTTACATATTTATTCATAAAATAGTGGTTATCCTGGTTTTTGTTCATAGTTCTTATGTGAAATATTTTCAATTCTCATTACGGGATGAAACATTTCAAATAAACATAATAGGTAGAAGTTCATTAAGCGAAGAAAGTTGAATTGTAAATACAAAAAAGACATTTTGGGATGATTTATTTATAATGATCGGTTTAACTGTATAAAGAAGTGGGAAAAAGGAAATCTGGAAGACGAAGAAAAACGTGGTTGAACCAAATTAAAGAAATTGAATTTAAACAGTGGTAGGGAGGAAGTCGATATCGCTCACACATTGTGAATGAGTGGTGAAGAGCTTGCTATAGAAACGATATTATGAAGTAAAGCCATAAAAATAGAAATGATTAAAAAACTATGCTATGTTGAGTGATAAAAAACTATGATATATAAAGAATGTGTAAATGTCGGAATAGAGTTGTCGGGGTAACTAGAGACAGCGAAGCATCCTAGCGATGCTTACCATGCCTATTTGAAAAATAGTGAGAAGGTAAGATGGAAACAATTATAGAAACATTAAAAGTTTGGAACTGGCCACTTAGTCTTAAAGCGGTACGGAAAACTATATCGTAATTTTAAAATAGTACTCTTTACTTCCGGTATACTTTTGAAATAATGAAGGTGCCATTTACTTTTTAATTTTGGTAGTAATGCATTGAGAAACTGTATTGTAATTTCATTTCGAATATTCTTTTGAAATTGAAACTGTAATTTATTTTGTAGTCTTAATGGTAAGACATTGAGAAACTACGTTTATTTTTACGTAAGACAGGATCTTAAAATTTAGTTATTACTAAGTCTAAATATCGCTGAAGACTTGAGTCCCACCGATTCGTAATTAAATGATATAAACGAATTGAAGTACCATTTGATATTTAATGATACTCGAAGTGGTCACCTTGGGTGTTAGTGATAGAATACATTTTTCCAAATAATTTTAGCTTACACAAAAAAGTTTATCTTGCTGTCTTAGATTTTACAACGATTTACAAGGTTTACCTTGCTTTCTTAGATTCTAAATTTCTATTGGTTACAAATTTGCTATATATATCGTGGTGGGGTGGTCACATGGCTAACACGTCAAGCATATTATGCTACAGTCTTAGTTGCTGAATTGCACCTAATAAAGAGGAGCCGACCCTTTTGACGACTTGCCCCATTTTATTCACAATTATGTCTAAACGTTGCACTTCGAAAACTTAATTTTACAATGTCCAATATACTTTAAAGGATTTAATTATTTGTTTGGGAATTACAAGCTGTAAAAATTCTGTCTTCACAATACAGAAAATTGGAACATTACGTGTTCGAAATAATATTCTATAGATGTTTAGACTCTTAGGGCAATATATGCCATAATTGTTTTAAACAAATACAAAATGAATTTTAAAAATGTTACGGCAAAGTACAAGTTATTTAAGTTGTAATATGAAGTTGAACAATTCGATAGCAATTTCTAAATATATGTGCTTATTTCGTAACAATATTGTAACTTAAAAAACGCCACTATTTAGTTCTGATATTTTTTTATAATTATCAGGCTATCATTTCTTTTCTAATTTTGGAAGTAAAACATTGAGAAACTTTATTGGAATTTTAAAAATGGAGCTCCTAGTTCTAAAATTCTATTCTAATTAACGATATATATATATAACATTTTTTTTTTTATAATAAAAAAATGTTTTTGTGACAAAGTGCATGAAAATATTCATATAATCAATTTTTATTACTTTAACTGTGACTTTTAGCAACCCAGGAATTTACGACTAACAGGAGGAGCAGTTTAGGAATATGGGTGGCGGAGAGACCTTATGTTGAAAACTACCAAACTTAAAATTATGAAAAAATAAGGGTTTTAGAAGCCCTCGGAAAGGTTGTAGGAGAACTACAGCGATGCTTTTGGATGTTTTAATTTTTTAAATAGGCACCACGTTTTTATGCCTGCGAAAAATATAATAGGCAATATATTTATATTTTTAATTAAATAAATAGGCACCACGTTTTTATGCCTGCGAAATAGTTTTTAATTAAATACGCACCACGTTTTTATGACTGCGAAAAATATAATAGGCAATATATTTATATTTGTTTATATTCGTAGCCGATTTCCTGAGAAACCGTGCGATGTACAAACATAACACCTATATATCATTGTACTATAACGAGTATTTCACTCGGTTGGTATTTTAACTCTGTATACTAAAGATGAACCAAGTTGAAAAGGGTTAACGTTGCTCGAAATAATTTATATAAATAATGATTGCCTGTACACTATCGTACGCTTAAATCGAAATGGTTTAGAAGTACTTTAGAAGGGATTCGCAATATGCGATTGTAGTTCAATATATATGAAATACATAATAGATAAAGGAATTAGTGTTTGATCACATTGTCAAAATTGATTCAGAAATGTTGAAATATCTGTCTATGCTCTATGAACCCCAAAAATTAATGCTCATAGACATAATACTGGAAATAAATATGAAATCCTCAAAAGAACCTCATTAGGTATACGTCATTACATATGATGGACTACTTATAATGCGTTATTAACTAAATTGATATCTAAATGGAGTCCGTATTGGTTTTTTGCTTTTTCCATCTAATGCATTCTACTTATTTACTTGCTATGTACCAAAGAGATTGGATATTGGAAAGTTAGGAAAAAATTTACGTTTTCCAAAATCTATGTCTAAATTTTAGTATTTTCTTTCCGTTCGTTTTTCGTATTGCGAATTATACTTTATATTTCATTCTATTATATTAATTGTATTAGTACACTTAGCAATATTAAAGCCAATCAGAGGTAAAATTGAAACAAGTAGGATTAAAAATATATATTAATAATAATAATAATATTAATTAATAATATATCAAAGAAAAATGTACTGTAATCACAGTTCATGTTCAATTATAATACATTTTCTTTACTGTTCTTCTATCCTTGTTCACACTTGTCTTCTGTGAATAAATTATAATATTAAATACAATTATATTACAATGTCTTCACTGTTCTTCTATCCTTGTTCTCACTCGTCTCCTGTGAATAAATTATAATATTAAATACAATTATAATACAATTTCTTCACTGTTCTTCTATCCTTGTTCTCACTCGTCTCCTGTGAATAAATTATTATATTAAATACAATTATAATACAATTTCTTCACTGTTCTTCTATCCTTGTTTTCACTCGTCTCCTGTGAATAAATTATAATATTAAATACAATTATATTACAATGTCTTCACTGTTCTTCTATCCTTGTTCTCACTCGTCTCCTGTGAATAAATTATAATATTAAATACAATTATAATACAATTTCTTCACTGTTCTTCTATCCTTGTTCTCACTCGTCTCCTGTGAATAAATTATTATATTAAATACAATTATAATACAATTTCTTCACTGTTCTTCTATCCTTGTTTTCACTCGTCTCCTGTGAATAAATTACAATATTAAATACAATTATAATACAATTTCTTCACTGTTCTTCTATCCTTGTTCTCACTCGTCTCCTGTGAATAAATTATTATATTAAATACAATTATAATACAATTTCTTCACTGTTCTTCTATCCTTGTTCTCACTCGTCTTCTGTGAATAAATTATAATATTAAATACAATTATATTACAATGTCTTCACTGTTCTTCTATCCTTGTTCTCACTCGTCTCCTGTGAATAAATTATAATATTAAATACAATTATAATACAATTTCTTCACTGTTCTTCTATCCTTGTTCTCACTCGTCTCCTGTGAATAAATTATTATATTAAATACAATTATAATACAATTTCTTCACTGTTCTTCTATCCTTGTTTTCACTCGTCTCCTGTGAATAAATTATAATATTAAATACAATTATAATACAATTTCTTCTATCCTTGTTCTCACTCGTCTCCTGTGAATAAATTATAATATTAAATACAATTATATTACAATGTCTTCACTGTTCTTCTATCCTTGTTCTCACTCGTCTCCTGTGAATAAATTATAATATTAAATACAATTATAATACAATTTCTTCACTGTTCTTCTATCCTTGTTCTCACTCGTCTCCTGTGAATAAATTATTATATTAAATACAATTATAATACAATTTCTTCACTGTTCTTCTATCCTTGTTTTCACTCGTCTCCTGTGAATAAATTATAATATTAAATACAATTATAATACAATTTCTTCTATCCTTGTTCTCACTCGTCTCCTGTGAATAAATTATAATATTAAATACAATTATAATACAATTTCTTCACTGTTCTTCTATCCTTGTTCTCACTCGTCTCCTGTGAATAAATTACAATATTAAATACAATTATAATACAATTTCTTCACTGTTCTTCTATCCTTGTTCACACTCGTCTCCTGTGAATAAATTACAATATTAAATACAATTATAATACAATTTCTTCACTGTTCTTCTATCCTTGTTCTCACTCGTCTCCTGTGAATAAATTATAATATTAAATACAATTATAATACAATTTCTTCACTGTTCTTCTATCCTTGTTCTCACTCGTCTCCTGTGAATAAATTATAATATTAAATACAATTATAACACAATTTCTTCACTGTTCTTCTATCCTTGGTCTCACTCGTCTCCTGTGAATAAATTATAATATTAAATACAATTATAATACAATTTCTTCACTGTTCTTCTATCCTTGTTCACACTCGTCTCCTGTGAATAAATTACAATATTAAATACAATTATAATACAATTTCTTCACTGTTCTTCTATCCTTGTTCTCACTCGTCTCCTGTGAATAAATTATAATATTAAATACAATTATAATACAATTTCTTCACTGTTCTTCTATCCTTGTTCTCACTCGTCTCCTGTGAATAAATTATAATATTAAATACAATTATAATACAATTTCTTCACTGTTCTTCTATCCTTGTTCACACTCGTCTCCTGTGAATAAATTACAATATTAAATACAATTATAATACAATTTCTTCACTGTTCTTCTATCCTTGTTCTCACTCGTCTCCTGTGAATAAATTATAATATTAAATACAATTATAATACAATTTCTTCACTGTTCTTCTATCCTTGTTCACACTCGTCTCCTGTGAATAAATTATAATATTAAATACAATTATAATACAATTTCTTCACTGTTCTTCTATCCTTGTTCTCACTCGTCTCCTGTGAATAAATTATAATATTAAATACAATTATAATACAATTTCTTCACTGTTCTTCTATCCTTGTTCACACTCGTCTCCTGTGAATAAATTACAATATTAAATACAATTATAATACAATTTCTTCACTGTTCTTCTATCCTTGTTCTCACTCGTCTCCTGTGAATAAATTATAATATTAAATACAATTATAATACAATTTCTTCACTGTTCTTCTATCCTTGTTCACACTCGTCTCCTGTGAATAAATTATAATATTAAATACAATTATAATACAATTTCTTCACTGTTCTTCTATCCTTGTTCTCACTCGTCTCCTGTGAATAAATTATAATATTAAAGTGCAAATAGTGAAAACGAAAGATAAAACAATAAAATACATTCTCAATTTGCAAGAAAAATGTTAAGGATACTTTATTCTTAGATTTTATTCCCTTTTATTAACTATTTATAGTAACTCAAATATATTTTTGTGAATATTTAATTATATCAGACCAGAAGAAATCATTCCATCAACTTGGATAAATACATAGAGAGCAAGTAAATAAGGAATATAATAACGTGATATTAAAATTTTGTTACTTTTGTAATCACAACTCACAGTTAACAAAACAACAAATAAATAATAAATACGTGAAGAAAATTAAATAAATATTAGAAATGACCGTAAATAATACAGATGGTTCTTAAAATTGGTTACATTTGATTATATTTTAGATATGATTTTTAAAATTTATTCGACAATGTACCAAAAGTATCTTAATCCTTCGATAGCGGAACCAATTTTCTTTTAATTCTGACCAAATTTAGTAAATCATAGCTAATTTTATGGCGGTATTATATTCACAATTTGAACAAAACAAGTAAGGTCGTGGAAACATCATTAACGTAATTGAGAAAACACATAATTAAAGCTTATCTTCCATTACTTCCATATATAATAATTCAGAAAAAGTATCACCAGTTGTAACTTTAGAGTTCTTATCGCAAATCATGAAATCATTTCCGCCATAATCATTTATTCTCAACTCAGTTTCTCATCGCGTCAATCGCTGCTTTTTTTAAACTTACCTCAATTCATTGGAAGAAATGTTTAGAAATACTTTTATTTCTAAGAGTTTCATTAAAATTTCTCCTGTTTTTTAAAGATATTTTTGGGGTTGTCTTTTTTGGAACTCTTAAAAACATACAAACGGAACCGAATTATACAATTCAGCTTAAAATCGACTATGAATATCGGATTCACATAATCAGTGCCGTCAAACGAAAGGAACTAATGGCAATTGTTATTGAAAAGAAAACTTCTTTAGGCGCACCTTGCGCAGTAAACGAAAATGAGTCGTCACACTCGGGTCGGTGACGCAGAATAGGGTAAACTCTGCTCCCTTCGGCAGCAGCCAAACGAGTTCACTGTGTAACATGGAGTGCATCGTTTCAGGAATTTGTTATTGAGTAATATTTTATTTCAGTATAATTTAATATAATATGCATAACATACGCGTATTATATTAAATTATACTATTGTATATAATCAATGTAATATTTCAAATGTATAATTAGTGTTTAATATTTCATTTATAATTTTGTTTAATATTTATTAAATTTGAATCAAAAGTATTTATAATATATTTCAGTTTCCGTGAATCTATTGTTTCATTCAATATTATTTTAATCAGAGCAAAATTCCACTGAATGATTAATTCACAAATATAATTATATATTTTGTAACTAATATTAATTCTTGAGTAAAGAAATATAAACAAATAGTTGCATTTTAGAATTGATAATGATTCACCGAAATAATACCTATAGATCATGTAACATGGATTTAACTATATATATATATATATATATATATATATATATATATATATATATATATATATATATATATAAATATTAAAATTAGATAAGTTATCACTTCTATCGTGTAAACATAAGCATACACCAATTTTTTTGAGACTCAAGAACGCCGGACATCACTTGTTTCATTATGTCCTCTTATACTATAAATATTTCACTAAATATACAAACTTATTATGCGCGAATGAAAATATATTTGACATCGCAATTTACGTAATCAATCGCAAGAGCTGCACTGATACCATTCTGATGAGCCTGTCAGGCCAATAAAAATCTACTCCCGCAAAAAATAAATAGATGAGACTAGCAATGCGCGGCTGTGACTGGCTCCACGGGTGACTCGCGACTCGCTGATATAAAATTCATTTTAAAGTCAACAATGAATATCGGATTCACATAATCAGTGCCGTCAAATGAATGGAATGAATGGCAGTTGTTATTTGAAACTCAAGAATGCCGGACGTCACTTGTGTCACTATATTCTAATACTATAAATATTTCACTTCATAGACAAGCCGATTTGGTGCGAATACAAATATATTAGTCTCCGCAATGTACGTAATTAATCGCAAGAGCTGTACTAAGGCCATTTTGATGAGCCTGTCAGGCCAATAAAGATGTACACTGTAATTAATAAATAGATGCACGCGACTAGCAATGCGCGGCCGTGATTGGCTTAGCGAGGCACTCACGACTCGCTGATATAAAATTCATTTTAAAGTCAACAATGAATATTGAATTCACATAATCAGTGCCGTCAAACGAATGGAACGAATGGCAGTTGTTATTTAAAACTCAAAAATGCCGGACATCATTTGTGTTATCCTTATATTATAAATATTTCACTCCATAGACAAACCTATTTTGTGCGAATACAAGTATATTTGTCATCGCTATGTACGTAATTAATCGCAAGAGCTGTACTAAGACCATTCTGATGAGCCTGTCAGGCCAATAAAGATCTATGGTCCTAATAAATAAATAGATGAGACTAGCAATACGCGACCGTGATTGGCTCGGCGGGTGACTCGCGACTCGCTGATAGGCCACAACTCTTAATGCCTCACTTCATCATCGCGCGCGACGCGAGTACTCCGCTCAGGTTAAACCAAATTGTAAAGCGTAGGGCATAAAGAAAACATAAATATTACAAATTTACGAATAAAATCGTATACAGTTTAATTTTTTTTTACACACTTATTATACTCAATTTCCGAAAGTACTGAACCTAAAATTTGAAAACGACAAGTTTTCCACAATCTCATATAAAATGTATAAAAAAACTATCTTATGAGTTTTTGAGAAATTGGCTATATCTTTACGCCTGTGTCAAATACGCTAGGCAATACATTTCCGTGGCAAAAAATATGTTAACGTTTTTAATTAGTGTAACAGAAACAATTTTTTTATGTTTATAAGTGCATAAGTTTGTTCCAAACTTTCGCAGGGCGAGTGCCGTTCGTACTGATCAGGTCTTTATTTGTAAGTACAGCAATGAATTGTTTACATGATTTCTGTGCCTTCTATAAAAAAGGCGCACCGCTTAAAAAGACCCGTGCACACATATATATTTTCCTGGGAAAATGTAATGCGGATATCTCTCATACAAAATTTAAAGTTAATTGCGCCCATTCTGGTGCCAGTGGGGAACATTGCATGTAGTTTACTGCACTGCAATAATTAGTGCTTTATAATCCGGACATTAAAATAAAACATTATAATTTTCCAGCGACCTTACAATATACCTACATTTCCATGCATTGCTTCACGTGAAAAGTGGGTTCAGCGTAGCTTTAGTCTTTATTTGCTATGTCATTGTAAAACTAACTTTTTTAACTTTTTTACTTAAGTAAATGCACTTTGTATTGAAATTTCAATTTACCATATTTTCTTTTCTAGCGGGTTGAAACAAATCCTGTATGTAACTTCAAGAAGAATCATTGACATTGAAGATCGTTCTTCTGCGACGCGCTAACAAACAAGCATACTCGCAGACAAACGGACACAAATTTCAAAAACAATTTTTTTGTATTCTATCACTTTTATCGTGTCTCCCTAAATCATTTTTCCGTAAATGTCTTTAATATACAGACATGCCAATTCTACATTTCTATTATATTTGTAGATAAAACTGGCTGAGTATCTACCAGAATACGTACAACGGCTTCCAGGTTGCCTATATCTCTTAAAATTACTAACGTAAGCTTACCGAAATGGAAATCTATGCTATGCGTACATACTTGTACGTATCACATGAACATGCAATATTTCAAAATAAAGAATCGTATTCCGAAATGGGGCTTAATATTTCAAAAAAGGACTTAAAATTTTTTAAAAATACCTACATGAAACCTCAGTTTCATTTTAAAAGACCTATCCAACGATATCCTATCCAGAAAAAAATGTTTCGTCTGTACTTTACATATAATGGCACCTCCTCGAGTACATTATTTTATTTGTGTCATTATATATTATACACATATATTAAAAACGAATGGACAGACCCCTGAAAATCTTTCACTTTACTACAACTGGCACACTTCCCAATTTTAGACCCGAAACAAATTTCAACATCAGATCTTTTTATATGGGAATACCTAAAATATCATAAAGACCATAGTTTTTTATACATATGGAGTGCGGCTAGTATGCTTCGTGCCCTATCCCATCGCCAACCGGACAGATAGCTTATTTGAAAGCCTGATATAAAGGTATCGGTGTCCGTGGGAACGCGAGCGAGCGTCCGTCTCGTTCCGTTCCCTTCCACCTCCATCCGTTGTACACGCACGCTGTTTAATGACGATCCGGTGTGACGGAACAATTCCATTTGACTTGTCGTGTGAGAAAAGTAAACGTTATGGAATGGGTAATTTCGTGGGTGTCGAGTTAGGGCCAGGCGTGGTCATGTTTATTGGTCATCTTTTAACTAGACAGCGATTGTTTTAAAATTATATTACCCTATTGAGAGTTAAGTTTAGTTAACCTATTTGAGCCTAAGAAAAAACAGGATGTTCCACTGGAATATTTTTAAATTCTTCACTAAATTAATTACAATTTTCACTTTGCTTTTATGTCTCGTGTTTCTGAGAAGCAAGATCAAATTCAATAAGAAGCTGTTTTCGCATTAAATGTCACAACAAGAAACATTCTCGCTTAGTGAAAAAAACACGTCAACGTCTTGCTCGTCCCGTCTTAGTATTAATTCCTGGATGAATAATAACCGATAGTAATATATGAAGCTGATAAATTATTTTTGTAATGTGGAATTTCATATTCAGAAATACGTATTCTGCACGAGATTATCGAGGAATAAAAACACTAAAAGCGTTTACGCACAATCCATATTGAACGACCAGCAGAGAGAGATGCAGCTATAAAAAAAACGTGAAGGATATACTAAGTGGTATCTCTATCTCACTTTATCAAATAATCCCTCTGCTTGTCGTGCAAGATGGATGATGCCTAAATGCTTTTTTTTTGTTCTTCGATGATAACTTAATTTTGTCGATGTACCTCCATCGCCCGATATTATAGCATAACTCAGTTTAATTTTCGCATACAGTATACAATAAATAAAACTATTAATCCAAGTATTCGTTCATTACACTAATCCTCTGCAAATAACATTAAACGCTTAATACCTGAGTAACTTAAGATTGTGATTTTTATTACTCATTAAAACTCAAATATTCCCAAGACTCATTGAATATTAACCATCTTGCATTTTATGGCCAATTTAATGCTTAACATTATTTTTACAAAAAGACAACTTTGAAAGAAATCTTTTATTCAGCAAAATAGTATTTGAAAGAAAAAAATGAGAAATAATATGAGGAATACCGAAACAGAGACGAAAGAAAGAAGAGGATAATTAAAGAATTTAATGTAAAGTACATAATTAATAAAATAAAAAAGAAGACTGCGCTTATTTATGAGTAAAGAAAAAAGATGAGTAGCTTCATTGTTGCTGCCGAAGCACGAGTTTATAGAAAGATACCTAAATTAATATCTAATTACGTACGTATAATTTTCATTTAGGATACAAAATTTTCCTTTATATTGTATTCAATATAATTCAATGAAGGAGAAAACTTCGTTTCTTCATGAGTAAAGCGAATGGTCTTTGCGATATATCTACTAACGAACCAAGAAATATTATATGAATGTGAGTACATGAATATATTTTAATAACGTACGCGAATTTTTCATTCAAGATACAAAGTTTCCCTTTAACTTAAGAATATCTTTTAAATGACTGCCATAAACAAAAGAGAGTGGTGGTAAAAAAGATGGTCTATGTTTGTACTTCGAATACCTGGAAAGTCTGAACCAAAATTGTAAAATTAGGATATATTTTTAATTATAAAAATATATAAAGTTAGTTATGAATGGTTAAGTTTATAGTATATATCACATTTTAATTAATAAATGGGTAATTTTTCGAAATTCAGTTACCCACCTAACCCGCCTACCCCAGACCTGACCCAGAATGAATTACACAAGTTTCACCTTTATACATATATATATATATATATATATATACATACATATATATATATATATATATATATATATATATATATTTATATACTAAAATTGTAACAGAGTGAATGCTATACATGGAAAATATTTTTAAAGAGTGATTTATTTAGCATATAGAATGATAGTAGAAGTCAGACAACCTGTTTTTTTAGAATTGTTGTCCGTCCGTCTCTCTATGTGTTAATTTGTTCTGCAATCAGGTAAGATTATTATTACTCCACAGCTTTTAATGAAATCGTAGTATGGTAATAGTTTATAACCTTGAGCCTATTTAATTATATATATATATATATATATATATATATATATATATATATATATATATATATATATATATGGTTACCGGTTACATGTCACGATCCCTTTAAGGGGTCATAGAAGAGACAAATGACCCCTAAGTACATTATACCAAAATGGACCGTAATCGGGATATTTGTATTTTTATAAATTTTTCAATATATACATAATAAACAGTAATTACAATTAAATAATCTGTATAATTAGTATAATTATAATTAGTTTAATAAGGGCTCCTTAACTCAACAAGTTTCATAATTTTTATCAAATTCTTGAAAAAAAATTATTTATTTCTGCAAAAAGTCATTGATGGACATAGTAGGCGGAACATTTTAAAAATATCTACGTATTTAAAGCTATGTAATAAGATACAATTATGTACCTTACAGTTACAAAACTATGGAAAAAACTTGACTATTTTGAAAATCATCTTCTATTCTAAATTTTAAAAAACTTCTTTATTTGAAATTATTTATAAAAATAGAATAATTAAAGAAGATATTTACAGCTGGTTTTCATAATTTGAGTTTCTATTTGAGATAAAGATTCGCATTCTTTTCCTTAATCGACTTTTTAATACAGAACTTGATAAATTGATTCTTATTTTGTTCACTGTGTTTATTATTCGGTACCTAAGATCATTTATAGAAGACACAGGCGATAAGTCGTAAACCAAACTCATCATGTGGGAGTCCTTCAGCGTTAGGTCTGAGCGTCTTGCCGCTGAAGGGATGGGTCCTCCTCTGCCCATCCATCGATCGGGAAATTCATTATCCAAACACTGTCTCAGAGTAATTATAAAATATGCAGAACACTCGTCATGTTGATAAAACATTATTCGTTTTCTTTCTAGAAGCAAGTCTTCAAGCAGCTCAAAAATATCTTCCCTTAAAAACTATTCGTACGCTCCTGCATTTAAATTATGGGGAAGAAAATATGGTCCAATTAAATTGTTCTTAACTATTCCCATCCACACATTCAACGAAATACGTCGCTGTGACAACGGTGGTCTCTTTTCGTGTTGGGTTTCTTACACTTTTAGGGCTTAAAAATGAACTTTGTGGTAAATCGTAATGCCGTCATAGTCAAAACTCTACACCATAATATTTTTTCTCAAAAATATGAGATCCTTTTTGTTAATCTGCAGAAGTCTAACCGTCTAAAGGATCTCCTTCTTCGATTACGTGCACGGGCATATAATGATATGGATACAACCCTGCAGTGTGAACAGTGAACCATACTTTCCATTCCGACATACTTAATTGGTTCGCCACAACATTTGTAGATGTTGTGGGGTCTTCTTGAAAAAACAGAAAAGTTTCTTCTTCTTTATCTTGAGTATACATACGCGGTCTGCCAATATCATAATGCTGCCTTTGCATACGTCCAGTGTCTCTAATTCCTCGATATATGCCAACGAATCGTCAAATGTCCAGCGATCAGGAAATCGACGATGATACTCTCACGACGAGCAGCTGCAGCGTTGCCCTCATAATATCCGTAACAATACATGATATCAGCGTATTCCTCGTTCGAGTAAGGATGTCGAAAAGGATTTTCTTCTGCAGTCATGATAGTCCTTTAATAGTGCTAAGTCGTTGGGAGAGCACTCACTCAAAGTCCAGTACACAATCCGAGTCAGAAAATAATACAGAAACAGTCTAATAAGCAAACCCAAGTCTAATAATTCCGAAATAAAACTCAATGTGCATTTAGGATGCATCCGCAACGTAAAAGTGGTACAAGCAGACTAACTACTTGTGGTGTCAATTTGAGAAGGAAAGCTTCTCGTCTTATCTAATAATGTCATAAATAAACACTTATACTGGTTTCCGAAACCTTTCTTCTTATTGTCAAACAAACAATAGCCGATAAGAAAAATTACATCCAATGAAATAGCACTGCACTCTCGGAACTTTTCTGATGAATTTTATGACACGTGCTATTTACAAACCTATGCTCATTTATAGATAAAAAAATGCCAACGGCTAGTTGGCATTTTTTTGTCTAAGTGCCAAGTAATTGTTTAACAAAACTTCGAAAAGTTCTAAGAAATCTCCGACCTAGTTTTTTGTAATAAGATTATTTCTTGAAATTCGGTTAGTAATGACGACTTTTATACCATATTGTACAGCTAATAATACGTAGATGTTTTCAAAATATTCTGCCGATTATATACAACAGTGATTTTTCAGAAATAAATATTTTTTTCGCATATTTGATAAAACTTATAAAATTTGTTGACTTACGAAGGAAACCCTTGTTAAAAAAATTGTACAGATTATTTAAATGTAATTACTGTTTATTACGTATCAGAATATGTACAAACAAGGAAATAAAAGTAAATTTAAACAAATTGGATTGCTTTTTTATTAGTTTTTAAAAATGTCTACCCAGGTTTTCTCAAAAATGTATAAAAAAACAAATATCTCGATAGCAATCCACTTTCACATAATGTAATCCAGGGTCATTTGGTGGCTAACGACCTCTCCTAAAATCCCTTAAACGGACCGTGACATATAACCAATAACTCTGTATGTACATATATATATATATATATATATATATATATATATATATATATATATATATATGTATATATATTGTTCTTATACCTACAAATATTTATTGTGTTTTATTTGCATTTCGTTAAAAATGGTATTACAGCGGTTACACGAAACGCACATGTACAGTTCGTAGAACGCTATACAAACATGGACTGAGAATAGACGCTCACGCTTCACGCGATAATTATAAAGTAGTTTGTTTCATTGCTTACTTTGACTTTCTTCTCGAAGCGTGATTTGTGTTCACTGTGGAAAGCGTTACTGTCAACCACCGTTGACTGAAATCTTTGTATTACATCAACACTAGCAACTTTCGAAATTGATCTCAATAGCGGCATGACTTTCTTCGACGTGCAGCGTAGCCGTTACCATTCACACTGGATCTGACTGCCATCTTCTGCTAAGGCAAAATATTGAAAGCATTTGTCCGCAAAAAGATATCAGTGATGTACGCGCCGTTGTCGTGAAGAGTCGACAAACTCTTATATATGTGTGTATATATATATATATATGTATATATATATATATATATATATATATATATATATATATATATATATACATTCATTTATATAATACGAAAAGAAAATATTGCTGACGAAAGGATTGAAAAAATGGCCTTACATATTAGCATATTTTTCCCATAAATCTTATGAAGAAGTGATTCTAGGATATTGTGAAAGAAGAATTAGTTTAAATTGAATTCTATTGAAACATTTGACACATCATTCATGTTTGTATATAAACTTTTGTTTATATATATACGAGTATATATATATATATATATATATATATATATATATATATATATAACATTTAATCCAGTTGTATATAACATTTAGTCCAGTTGCGTAACACTTCTATCTTTATATAAACTTCTTTCTATATATAATCCAACTGCTTAAAGTAGATCCTTTCTATATGTCCAAATCATACAATATTTCATTATGTATTGTTTTTCCGTATCCTTTTATCATTTAGGCTTCATATTTATAGAATCCCTTATCAGAATAGTAAAAAGTAAACGTTTCATACTTCGTCTATCTGTTTTTTCACCTCTTTCTTGGTTGTCAAAAATAGAGGGTCGAGAAATATTATTTTCTTCTTTTCCGAGTAGAGCGAGATGTCATGGGAAAGGTCATTCTTAGTACATGTTAATTTTAGCTTGAATCGTTCTTTTTTTAATTAAATAGATAATTGTTTAAAAAATACAGGGATAATAACCCATGAACTTATAGCTTTTTTTTAGAAAAAGTAGAGAATAAACTGAATTAAAATCTTGACAAAGTTTTATTTAGTTACATGCGAAGTTAAGTTGGTTAATTAATAATCCACTGTACAGAGCCCTCGGTGAGTGGATCCTATTCACATTTGACCGTTTTTTATAATATACAAGAAGTTTCGTGTTATTTACTTAGAAAACAAATACACGGATTTATTGGTCTTATAATAAAAGGAATTTTACCTTTAAATATGCAAAAAAAAATTTGTATTATGATGAGTTTCAAAAATAAACTAAAAATGTCTTCAAATCAAAATGATTCAAAATAGAAAAACTACAGAAAATTTTTTAAATTTAATGTATTTCACACATTTCATTGATTTCTCATGAAAATCATAAGTAACATTAATTAAGACTGAAAAAAGGTCGTTAAAATTTTGTAGATAAAATAAACAAAAACAAATTGATTAAATTTGATACTATTTCAGCTTTGTACCATAATTTGAAATTAAACAATAGGTATCATATATTGTGAAATAATCTATATTTTTTAAAAAGGTCTTTGACCTTTAAAAATTATTCAAGTATTCTGTGCGGTAATATCAGGTTAACAACGAATTTTGAACTTTAAGGAATTTTGAAAATGTAGGTAATTTTCAAAATACCTTAAAGTTGCTATAATAGTATTTAAATAATTTTCTTAACAAAATACACATACGAACTGTCCCATGGCACGGAGACACTTTATAGGCTAGAGTTTTGCCTTTCACGATTTAAGGATTTAAGGTATTCACAAACACTTAAACATTGCTTATCTCTTAGTGGGATAAGTAATGTTTAAGTGTTTGTGAGAAATCATTTGGTTCCTCACGTGGCGTTTTAGGTATCATTTGAAGTACGTTTGTTAACGAAAACGGCAATAAAGTTAATGGCATATGACCATTGTGAATATAATAATTTACTTCTTTTGAGGAAGTATGAACTATCTCCTAGTGAGGAAACAATTTATGGGTTCAATTTTCGCCCTCAAAAATTTAAGGGATATCTTAGTGACACAAGTAATATTTAAGTGTTGTTGAAAACCAAACTGGCTTTAGGTATCCCTTAAAAACGTTTTGTAATGAAAACGGCGATAAACCTGATCACATGTGAACATTGTGGATACGATTATTTTTTTCTTTTAAGGAAGTTATAAACCGTTTCCTAGTAAGGAGACAATTTATGAGCTAATTTTTTTCCCTGAAAAATTTAAAACATCTCTTAGTGAGACAAGTAATATTTAAGTGTTATTGAAAACCATGCTGGCTTTAGGTATCTCTTTAAAAACGTTTTGCAACGGAAACGGCGACAAGCTTAATCATTGTTAATACGATTATTTCCTTCTTTTAAGGAAGTATGAACTGTTTCCTAGGAAGAAGACAATTTATGAGTTCAATTTTCGCCCTCAAAAATTTAAGAGGCCTCGTAGTGAGACAAATAATATTTAAGTGTTGTTAACCAAATTGGCTTTAGGTATCCCTTAAAAAACATTTTGTAACCAAAACGACGACGACAAGCCTTGTGAACATTGGGAATACGATTATTTCCTCTTTTAAGGAAGTATGAACTGTCTCCTACTAAGGAAATAATTTAAGGGTTCAATTTACGATTGTTTCCTTCTTTTAAAGAAGTGGACTGTCCCCTAGTAAAGAGAAAATATATATAGGCTAAATTTGTTCCCTCTATAGTTTAAGATATATAATATTGAGGTAAGTAACATTTAATTATTGTTGAAAACCAAATTATTTTTATTTATACATTAAACAACGTTTGTTAAGCGATAAATAAATCTAGCCGTATTTTCATGTAAACATTTTACATACAATAATTTTCTTCTTTCAAAGTTATTTATAATTATATTTTCCGAATGCAATAATGATGTACAATAAAACGAACTTGAATCAATGTCTTGAGTCGAGTCAACGTCATACCAGATACCTTCTCATGCTTTTACAAAGCACTCTGAAACTAGTTATAAGTACATCAATTATGTGTACAATGGTACATCGCAATACGCACCTTACAGAAAAGTTGAACAAAGAATCGCTAGAACTTAACCTGGGTACTGTAATCGACAAAGCGCAGTGAGTACCCGCCGATGCCGGCCGCCGCCAGTAGGTGTCGGCCGGTGCGAGCGCGGGTAGATCCTCGCGTGACTGCTGGCACTCTGTCAACGCTCCCTACCCGGTACCGCGTCCTAACTCTTCCCCGCAGTTTACCTTTGCTTCACTTTGGAAGTAAGTGCCTATCTTACTTTGTTCTATGGTAACATACCCATTAGAATTATCTGGCGTGCTATTAGCTAGCTGTGCTGAGTATATATTATAACGATGTACATAGCTAACTTTATAATTTATAGCTCGTGTTTTTACTCCATTTCCATTCTCATTACTTCAGAGTTTTCTACGTTTATTGTATCACTTATAAATGTTCTTAAATCATTTCTAAGTTTATAAAGTAACAAATGACCAACGAGGTGTACTCGTTATTAGCTGAATATATGAAACAACTAGAACAGAAACACAAGGAAAAATATTTAAAGAAATTATATATAACCTAGGCTGTGCATTATTTAAAATATACATTTAAGTATTTTTATTATTTCTAAGCATTTTTTTTCTCACATTTTTATTCTAGCTTTTCCACATACTTTCCATCAGCCATTTCTCACTTTATTAAGTAATAAAATTATATAAAGACGTAAGTAAGTAATGTAGTAAATTTGGAAACATTAATTAAATTTTGCAATAACCATTTTTCATGAAATGTTTCTCGTAATTTTTCCTGCGTGTTTATCGAATTTTTTACAAAACTTTTCTTCCATTGAGGAAGATGAAATATTTTTGACACACTATTTAAATAAAAACTACTTAATTTGTGGATTTTATACTACTAAAAGAAAATCAATTTTTTTATGTTATTGTCGACTCAATATCTTCGGTTTTGTTTAGAAAGACAGGACTGGTATGGTGATGAAAGTATGAAGACAAAACTGCTGTTTAAATAAATTCTTTGGTCAAACCTGAAAAATTAACAGTTTTCATTTGCAGATTTGACATTTATAAATATATTTTTGAGTAAATATACAATCTTAATCTCAAAATAAATTAACCAAAACAATATTTTAAACCTAGCAGACCTTTACCTTCAAAGCTTCGACTTCTTCGTTTGCTTTCCTTATTTTCCTACACAGCAGTTGTAGTCTTTACAATTTTCAAAGAAATCTAAATACCGACTCAACAAAGAACATGTCTATCATTATAGGGGTATATGTGAAGAGTGTTCATGGAAAAATAATTTAAATTCATTTATTGAAATGGCAAATTCGACAGTAATTTTTTCAGGAAGGGTTGAGAATTTTCATATAACTCCTTAATATTTTCTCCTTAGTTTGGTGGGCATGATCACCTGTATGAATCATAGACACCGTCTTTGTTACATTATGCGTATATTAGAAATCAATATATACCATAATAAACGCGAGGAACGGGTACAGCCTGATAATGAAATAAGTACAATATCACGACAACTATAAACAAAACGATTTGGTTTTTAGTTTTAGGGTTTCGAAGTAAAACAAGAAAATCTTACAAATTAGTTTCTATAGTTTTAGATCTAAGCGCATAAAATTTTGCAAGCAAATGCTTCAAACAGAAGTATTAATTTAATTATAACGAATGTATCAAAAAACTTTTTGATTGTTCTTCTCATTATGTATAGAATAATATTTTTTTCACACGTCCCATCTAGTGGAGTGTCATTGAATAGATATTTTAAAAAGGAAATGAAGTTCCATTTTCCGTTTACCATTTTAAAACACTTTATATTGCTTCACTTGTATAAATGTGTGTATTTATGATTGTAACGTAATTTTCAATTAAATTTCCACCCATTTCCAAATATACGTATTATTGAAAATTTTGCACACGTGTCAAGAACCGATGACAATAAAATAATTTAATAAAATAAAATTTTGCAGCAACATGAATTAAGAAATAAAAAATAATTTTTAAAATAAAAATTTTGATCAAGGGCGGGAGGATGTCTCACATCTTCGTATAACTTATTTTTTTTTACTCTTGACTTATATTTAGAACAATTGATATCAAGCATATTCTTATTTTAAGCTTATTAAAAATTAAGCAATTATGTGAGTCATAATGTCCAAAATCTTTATATTTTAAGATTATTTTTTAACACATATTAACACAAAACAAAAGCGTATTTTTTTTAAAAAAATGCCTTTATTTTGTAATTTTTTAGTTATGAAATTATCGTATTATCATCGGTCCTTTAGTACGTATGCAAAATTTTCCCTATTCCCTATTCACCCCCCCCCCCCTTCCTATTTCCCTATACTATAATTTTGTTAAGATCCATTTGTAAAATATTAAATCTCAAATTTACATGCAATGTGTCTCATGATCCTCTAATTTCTTAACCGTACGTTTGAAAAATCGAAAAAAAATTCAGTTACTATCATTTGATACAAACATTCAAATCAAATTATTTCGGTTAATTCCCTTTAAAAATATTAAAAGATTCACGAGTAGACAACAACAACCCTAGTTTATAAGTTCCCCAACACGCACAGGGCCTGTTTTATTTATATTTTAGTAGGTTACCCCCAGATGCGTTGCATTTCTTTATTTGTAACTACAAGAGACGTTACTCACATTGAAGTGCATCGTTTTTTGTATCTGATTACTACTTACTCTCACAGCTAGTATATTTTTGTAATGCCGTCAAATAGAATTACATCGAAACTTTCACCTTTCTACGGCATTGATCTATTCGTCTTTGCCCCGGTGTGTCTCATGTTGCATTGCAAATAAAATAAGCTTATTCAAAGTTGTCATTGTTTTTGTAATAAATATCATTTGATTATATTTGCTATTAGCACGCAAAAAGTACATTAAACTACCCGATGTCTTGAGTAGCAAAATGACAAAAAGTAATCAATTGTCTTTTTCTCTAATAATCTTTTTTCTATATTTATGAAATTGTCGTTTTATATAGAAACAAATTGTACGTAATTTATTATTCTAGTTAATCGAAATATAGGCCTATGTTACGCATATTTTCAATGGTTTGGATACATATTTAATTGGATTTGGAGATTTTGGTAAATAAGTAAAGAAATAAATTTTATCGATGCATTTTGTTTTCATTTTAATTGCAATTAATTTACATTGCTGCTTTAAAGGCGTCTTGTAAACAGAATTTTTTGCAAATTCTGAAAATGGTGAAAAACCTGAGTATGACGGTCCGGTGAGTACGAAGGGTGAATTTAAGTCCATTGACGTACCGTAATAATTGATTGACAGCCTCAGTTATTTGATTGCAAGCTTCTCCTATATTTTTCATTATCCTGAGGAGTACATATTTGCTGTAAATGTCGAGCTAACTTCATGAAGTTATTGTGAATGAAATCAGCACTGCGTCAACGACCGTCATAATGTATTTTTCTGGTAGATCTGCCGTGTGGAGCACTATTTTTCATGAACTTTTGGATCCAACTACTGGAGAAAAAAAAATTTGCAAATTATAGCAGTACACTTGGAAATTTATCTGTCTCAACAGTAATTTAATTCAATCTGATAGTCTACTGCTTAGATTTTCAGATCAAGTAAAATAAATTTATTTATTTATCTAATTGATACATATGACGGACTTATTGCTACGAGAACAATCTCTTACATCCAGCCAGAATCCTGATCGACCCAATACACTACGGCGACGACTGGTTGGTTATGGAAATGGATGGTCGAATATGGAATTACACGGTTTTAAAACAAAATATACTTAGATATAGAATTCAATGATAAATCAAAGATAATTATAAAACAGCCAGTATGAAAATCAGTAACTTCAAAGGAAATATAAGTTACAAATAAACTTTACTATTTACAGTATATATATATATATATATATATATATATATATATATATATATATCTATATATATATATAAAACTTTCTCTAAAGGATGTAAATTATCTCTATGGCCATATGAGATAACTCTTGTTTCGAGGGTCACTTTTTGTATGCCAGCATGTGTTCCATTTGTCATGAAGAGTTTGCTTTAGATATAAAATTAAAATTTGGTCGATACATTTATTTAATATAGCACAAGGTCTCTATCGTGATCACTGTATATTCGTTCAAAATAGTTGCATAAGATTCCACTTGTCCTATTGACTAGACAAAACAGCAACAAATTTCAATCCACGTCCTAATCAATAAATCGACAAAAAGATAAAATTCTTAGCAGAGTCGTGGCCCATTTATCCTGACACCAAACGACTGACATATGCGATAATCTCTCTACTCGCCGGAAACTAACAAGCCGCAGTCCGACCGTTGTCGCTTGAAAGCGAACACGGATCGCATTGCTCACCGCGTCTAATCTACAATCGCGGGCATGTCTCAATACCGCTCGCCGAGCGCGCCCGTCTAGCGCTATAATACCTCTAGAATTTCAACTAGTTACACAGATGTCATTACGCGCACCGCCACCGAGCTCAACTTAATACATTATCCGATCGCAGCGTCGTCGCCGGTTACGCAAATAACTTTTATGCAACCGCCCGGCCGCGGATGCATTAAGTATGCACGCGGGTCTTCATAGCGGCGCGCGCGGGAATAAACTAATGCGAAGTTATGCAAATAGATCGAGGAAGAATTATAATGTCTCGGAAGTTTACACGGCCGCCGAGCGCGGGGCGCCCGCCCGCAATTAATTTAAGCTCGCTTCATCAATCACCGCCTTGTCGCCATCATCGCGCACGGCGCCGAGCCGAGCCGCCTAAAGCTAAAAGTTTAGCGCTCACCTCGCCCCGCCGCCCGCCGGGGGGAGATTTATTATCTTGTTATCTTCTTATCGGTCGCGCTAATAAACTAACTTATTTTGCAGGTAAACAACGCCCGTCGGCGCGATGCTGCCGCTCTCGCCTCGTGACGACGACGAGGAGGATAATCATCTCTGTATAAAATGTAACGCCACGATAATGGGATTGGACAACTACGTGAAGCATCGGAAGGAGCGCTGTCGAAAAATGAAATATGACAACATTAGCAGTGAGAAGCGGCGGCATGTCAAGGGTGATAACGAGCCTCACATCGACTCGCTGGATCAGCAGTACAACTTAGGTGCGGACGTATTTTTTCAGTCGCTCGAGCTGCAGAGTAGCTCGAAGCGGAATCCTTCAGCCAGAGCGACTCCCCCTATTCACGTTGGAGGGAAAGTAGGAGCGGGAGTGATGACGCGTCGTGCGGCGGCAGCGCTTCTTCTGCCGACTTCCTCCTCGAGGAACGTAACCACCGTCAGTCCCGTGGAGGCGACGGCACGCGGCGAAGACTGGATAGGTGGACACAGCCTGAAAGTGATGAGTACGGGCGATAATCAGACCAAATTAATCAACGCTGTCGCAAATATAAGTGGCTCCGTCAAAAAAGAAACGGCTACTACGAGTTATAGCATAATGGATGACTACAAGCCAGATGACGATTTCAATGAAGACTCAGAGGACTCCGATGATATAGAAGATGATGAAGCGCACGCCTCTGGCGGAAAATGGAAGCCACCGCACAATTTCACTGGAGGGAAATGGCAACCGGGTCGACCCGAAACTGTGCACCATTGGAACTCAGCACGCAGAGTCTCGCCCGAGCCGGACCACGACGAGGATTGGGGAATACAAGAGGAACATTCTGGGGGAAAGTGGAAACCTATTATACCGCAAAACTTACGTAGACTGGACGACGACGAAGAAGACGCTTATATGCCACCGCCGGGTCATACGAAGGGTAAATGGATTCCTGGAGCAAAGGAAAATAGCAAAAACTATCATAAACTCCACATAATGGAAACAACGGTGCAATCGAAAGGAACGGTGCAGTACTGGTGTGGCCCTTGCAATCGCAGACTAGGTTCCCGAGTTATATACGAACGTCATTTGATGTCTAATCTGCACCTTAAGAGAACGCTGCCCGAACACGACTTGGAATATTCCGGTCATTTAAAAAACACACAGGAAACTCTGGGTAAAAGGACTACGCGTCCATCCCACTACGTGGATAATAGCCTTTATACGCAAATCAATCGGAAGAAGAAATCGAAAGGTATAAAGCTCGACACTAAAGTGGCGATCAAAAAAAGGGCCCGACGTCCGACATTTGTTCACTGCCCGGGATGCAAATCGCGGGTGCGGCCGCATCTCATGGGCAAGCACTTGATATCTCATTATCATTTTAGGAAGGTTACCGTCACCGACCAATCTTACACGGAGCTCATACTCGATAACATCGAAGCGATAGTACATCAATCGCCTTTCCAATGCAGCCCTTGCAAATTTTATACAAATTGGCAATCGAGTTTTTTGCAACATTGCTTCTCGGCCGATCACAACGAGAGGATCGATGGGATGGAAGGCAAAAATTGGTGTTCATTTTGTAAATTTGAATGCGAAACCAATGGCGACATGATAAGGCACATAACTGGCACAGAGCACCAAGATGTAGTAGCTGCTATCAATCGTTCCATGCCTATTATTATAAGAAAGAAATCTATACTCACTTGTGGCGTTTGTGGAGAAGTGTTTAGATATAATGTTGCACTTAAATATCATTCGTCTGTTACTGGTCACGAGGTCGCACATACGGCTTCAGATGAATATCAAGAGCTTCATAAATGTGAATTTTGCCATTTATCTTGTAAGTCATCTTTGACACTCTCAGCACATTTGAAGCGAGATCATAAGCAACGCGAGTTCTTTTGTTTAGTATGCTCACTTTCTTTCAAGACGACACTTGAAGCTAAACAACACAGGAAATCACAGCAGCATAAAATAAGACATAAGGAAATACTCATAGATAAAGGTTTAATAAAGAAAGATATGACTAAACAGTGTCCATATTGCCAAAGTCCTAGATTTAAAAATATATTGGAACTAAAACGGCACATTGAAGTTATACATCCAGATAATAAGCACAAGTAAGTATTTTATTCTTTTTATTATTTTAAAGTAACTTTATAATGATTACGAAATGTTCTATTAATGACCCTTTATAAAATGATGAGCTACGCGGAATCAAAATATAACTTACTATTCTTAAAAAATTATTTTAATATTTTTGACTCTAAGTCACCAATATCCTTCTTGGAATCGCAATTTTTCTTATTTATCCATCCTTTTGGAGACTTTCACAGTGCGCTCATTTCGATTGATCAAAACACGAAAAAGCCTATATTTTTCTATAAAATCGCAATCACTTCCATGCCTTATTCTTCCATAGCACCTTCATCTATAATTTCCATAAATTTGAAATTACGCCTATATTAAATATATTAATTAAAAACACGTGCGCTGTGAAAAATCTTTAAAATACTTGATAGAGCTTCAATTGTAAGACCATTTCTAAAGATATAAATTATGGTATTACTTTCCAGTCACATTTCCACAATTTAAATAGGATAGGAAATAATCATAAGCCCAATGTTGTTTATATTAACAAATATAAGTTATTAAAAATATGTTGACCGTTGATGGCTATGGTAAAATGTTAAATGCTATGGTAAAATGTTAAATGATACATATTAAAGATGATGGCTATGGTAAAATGTTAAATGATACATATTAAAGATTCACTGAAATCACTTTAATATTACTCGCTAAAACTAAAGTTGTAACGATGATATATACACACACATAAATGTTTGTGTATATGTATATAAAATACCAGTATTGAGGCTGTATTTGCTAAAGACATCGTATATAGTACTTTGTCACTTTGCGAGATGCCTGTTGTTATACTTTTTACCGTCTTTGCCTATTAACAAATGCTGTACCACGTGTCATATTTGTTCCAGATGTCCCCGATGTGGCATGTCATTCACGCTCTCTCAAGAAGTGTCGCTTCATATCAAAAAGAAAGCTTGCAACTTCCAGCAAGATAAATACGCAAGCAGCAGTAGTATTTGGAAATGCAGCCAATGTTTATTCCAAACGGACTCGCAGGCTGAGTGTTTCTTTCACGAGGTGCTACATACCGAGCCGATTGCTGTAAAAGGGCGGGATGGTGATGTAGAGAAAATTTTGCTGAAATACAAATGTCCGCTTTGCTATAAACTTTTCCTCAAACCCTCGCTGCGTTGTCACATCAGACAACACACTTGCGAAAGACCATACGTATGTAACGTGTGTCAGGCTAGTTTCACAAGGCAAGGTAGTTTAACCAATCACTTTAAAACTACGCACGAAGGTTTAAACGTGGCATCTACCTCAAAAGTTTCAACTATTCCTCTGCCCAAATGTTCCGTTCCCAATCTAAACAAAGCAATACTGATGGATGAGAAGAGGTTCCTCTGCTCGGACTGCGGCGTTAGTTTTAGCACCAAGTAAGTATTACATTATATTAACTTTACATTTACACGGACGGTAGGCCGTCGACAGCTCATAGCACAGGTAAAGTTAGCGGGGATCGGAAAAGATAATCATCTATTTCACTCTTGATCATTCTATTTGTACATGCATGAATAAGAGAAAAAATGACCCAAGATTTTTTTGTATTTCGAACTATTTGTATTTTGTATAGTGAAATAATAAAAAAGTATCACTTTCGTTTTGTTATATCGTTTTGACTTCTCCATTAGAGTGTGATTTGTAGCTTTATAATTGTTTGTCAGCAATTTTCTACGCCTTTGTATTCTAAAAATTACCACTGGTAAAATAACAGTCATCCTCTTATTATAGTGTACATACATATTACCTTCATTTCAAATAAAAATCTACTAAACAAAACAAGGGCGCTCCTTGCGAAGATCGAGTAGATTCGCATCTTAGCACTTGCACACAACTGAAAGGGAACGAAAAATTAGGTGGAAACGGTAACACCGCAAAATGTTGTTACTTCTCAGCTACAAGTATCAAAGACAATTTAGTGCAAGTAAGTTTTCACTGAGCAATTTCAATAATAGTTAATTAATAATTTTCATTGCAAACCGAGAACATCAGACCATAAAAAATAAAAAATCACAAAGCCAAAAATTAATGAACATAATCTCAACATGTGTACAATCTACTCTGTCAAAATGAACAAAAAAGCTAACGTAATGAAAACCACATTTTTAGCGGCAGTAATTTGGTATCTCGCTTAGTTAACTCCGGATGACATTTTAAAAGCAAACTTATGTAAACGGTGACAGATTCCATTTAATTGTTTGTTTATTTGATGCCGACAACTTGTTCCGACCGATCAGCATAACAAGTTATGTCCCTTGGCAGGTAAAAACGCCGACGACGATAAAAATGTTTTAACTAGTTGTTGACTTGAGCGTAAGTTAAAGTTTAAAGTCTTATTTCTAATTAACGTTAGCTACTTACTGCTTTATGCGTAATTTTAAAAAGAAGATGTGGCTATAAAATAAACTCGATTTTCAAAAGATATCGAATTTTTTTTGTTTATATTATATATAAATTTTATATCATATTAGCTCAAACTCTTAGTAATGATATCTCAAGCTCTTAATAAATAGGTCGATGTGAAGTAAAAAGTAAAATGGTAGGTTTTAGACGCCATGTTATTGAACTTGGTTAAACGCGAATTTTTAGATCAAAAAAAGATATTAAAAAGCAACGTCCACTAAAAGCGCTTAAATTCTAAAAATATTGACTCAAAAATATAGTATATTCTAAAATTATCTCAGTTAAATGAAACTGATAAAAAATAACCCTGTTAACACGTAAAAATTATCGTGTTACTTTATCTATATAATTCTAAATAATCACTCGCATTTATAATTGATAGCTTTTCAAAAATGTTGCAGAAATTTGTATACATTCCATGTAAGGCTCACTCACAAGACAGCATAAAATATGTAAATTTCATCACGCAACAAAAAATAACCCTTAAATCATAAATGACTTATAAACGCATTGCCTATGAGAAACAACTCGCATACATAATTTTAATTGATATCGAGTAATTGAACAAAATAAAGAATGCAAAAGAGAGATGTACCACCAGATTAAAGTATATGGTCGTTCAAATCTAATCTTTTGAAAATTATCTATCTAATCAATTAGGAAATCGTAACACACTGTTTCATCTTTAATACATAGTGAAAAATTTGGGTAAATAAGTAATATTACATACCTGCTTTAACGTGCTATTGCATTACGTAAATTATTTTGAAAGACTACTAAATATGACTCTATGGCAAAACTTATCCAGTGGCCTGAGTACCAACGGTAATAATAAGCCAATAAATGATTTGAATATGTATCAAATGTTGTTAAAATTCTGCTTTGAAATGATTCCTTCTTATTCAATATAAATATAAAAATATCATATAAAAAGAATTAATTTGTTAATATTTAGCCTAGAAGTTATATACTGAAATGTGACTGATGACATTTGCTTAAATATTGAATATTACAACTTGATGTTGTAATAAGAATTTAAAGGCTTATTCTTTGATCTTTACTCAATAAATATTATTTATCTGCTAGCTTTTCTATTTTGAAATCATACAAGGAAATTTAGTTTCAATTTTCTGGGATTCACAAATTTTTCCAGAGGAATAAAGTGGCTAATGGAATAATTAATTTGATTGCGTATAAATTGTTATATGGAATGCTGCAAAACAACAATCATGACCGCAAAAATATTCAACCGCAATTTAAAAACCGTACAAAACTTTTACTAATGAAAAAACATCACATCACTCTTTCATTTTATGTCAAAGCAATACATATTGAATATAGATATAATGTAAAAACTTTTAGATCTGACGGAGAAAGGGTTGTAGAGAACCTTGTAACAATAATAGAACTCCGTTCCGACCGTTTGGGCACGAAACCTTAAAATATAATAATGTAAAGAGTTTAAAACACACGTATATAATGGAACATCCATATTGGTCATATTCAGTTAAATCAATTTAATTGTCATTTACTAGATCCCGCGCTCTATCGGCGCTAAATCAATTCAAAATTGTTATATTTCTAACGACAAAATTTCAATAAAACAGTATTAAGATATATTTTTCATTGATGAATGTAAATGTCAAAACTAGTAGTAATTATTTCCATAGTATCATACAACCTAAATTTTATGAACTGATAATTCAGATCTTGACCTTAAACGATATTGTTGACAGCAGCACTTCCATATTAAAAAAAACTTATTTACTCATTTCGTCCATTAGTATTCATCCCTGAAAAATAACTGTTCTTGATTACCCGTTTAGCGGTCACCTCTGGCATTTCCACCGCGTTAGTGCGTTTACCTTGGACATCCCAAAAGGCTCCGAATGTCGATCGACATGCCAAAACGGCACCCAGCGTCTACACGCCCCGGCCGCATATGCCAGAGTAGCAAACTCGAGCTTCTAAATTTTCTACTCCGACATCTTTTCACGTGGCGATATTTACCATTTCGAATGGCGAGAAATTTGCATAATGACAGTCGGGCTGCTGCGACGAAATGTACAGAATGTGTTTGCGACATGACACGATTGACCCGTGAATGGGCGGCGTCTGGGCGGCGTCGGACCGGTTGAATTCATTGGCAGGGCGGGGGTCATCTTTCGTGGTTTGAGTGTTTTCAGAATTTCACTTTGTATTTTCCCGCCGCTACGACTTCAATAGTTTGTCGTCAGCAGTTTCCCTCGGACCAACGAGCGAGAATATGGTGATTACCGTAAATAAATATATATACGGGCACATTCTGTTGTTTTTTTTATACATCTTAACTAAATAAACACGATAAGTAAAAAAGTATTTTTAAAAGGAAAGGTTGTTGATTTCAGAATCTTACAGTTAGGGAGTTAAAAAATACTCGTAAATTTTCTGTTTTTTATTTATTAATTTTAAAATATAAGTTTATTTAATACAACAAAGAAAAATTTAAATTTATTAAAAATTAGCGAGTAACAAGTTTCTAAATCTAATGGTGGTCTATCCCCAGAAATTATACAGGGGTATCTCCCTGTCTAACTTGCTCTCATGGAAAACAATGGGCATTATTAAACATAGCATCGCAGTTCAATATAACCGTCCTGGTCTAAACGTTAAGTTAAACCTTCATAACTCGGTCAATTTCTAAAATTCTTCAAGAAAAATTTCAACTCTCGTCAGATCGCACCTGGAAATTATGATTTATGAAATTAAAAAAATATTGTGAGCCGTAATGGGACGCCTGACAGATGTGAAACATTAAAATTTTTTTTAAATTTTTATATTGAAATATTTTTATTTGAACGAATTGAAAACTAGTATGCAGCAAAATATTTAAAAATATATAAAATACTTACATATAAAATGGGACTAAGCATTTATAAAGCTCTTTCATAATGAAATCAAACTCGTAACCCGTAGCTTCGCCATCTCTATCTGTCTGTCCATCTGTATGTTACAACTGTTTGATTAGCCGACTATGTGTGCTATAAAATTTGACATGATTTATAATTCCTACAAGTTTTAAGAGTACTCCTTACATATAAAGTGGCTGTAATTTTTTTTACATACCGTATTGTGTAGGGTATCATCGAAGGCTTTCAAAAATATTGTGGGTGTGTCGTAAAGACTTTTTCGATACAGGGATACGTTTTACGAAATATTAAGCTTTAAAGTGGTAATTTTTGTTTAAGTTACGTGTCCCCAGCCCCTATCAGCTTAACTGTTATTTTTGGATATCTGCAAGTATTCACAATTGTAGTATATATAATGAAATAAAAAGAAAAATTATCATAGCTTAATAGGCTCTACCAGTTAACGAGTAACAATTTATATCACGCAGGTGATTCTTTAAAAAGTTTGTAGAAACACCATACAAGTAGTATGGAAAAAATAGCTTTGTATTTGTGTATATTTATTTTATCTATAAAAGATATACTAGACAACATATTTACTTGGTGAGAATTAATATTATTTAATGCATATTGCGCTATATTTTTATGCCTGTGGAAGATATCTTAAGCAACCTTGTGAAAAATGTATATTTACCAAAAGTTTTATAAAAATATAACGTATCCTTAAATGTTTATGATTGCCTAAATACGTTGCCCTCATAATGCGAGTTCTACTCGTGCCTGGCTGGTTTGTAAACGCCTTTTGAGAAATATTAAGCTTAAAAGTGATTTCCAATGCGCACCGATCCTCCCCACTTTTTCAACCATAGATTTGAAAAATTATAAAAAAATCAGGTATTTAGTTCGAACGTTCGATTACAATTATTTCAGTTAACTCTCACTAACAATTTCAAGTGATATAGCCAATTACGTAACCCCATAAGTATACGCGTGTTACGGCACGCACTTGGCCGGTTTTAATCTTTTACCACAAATCCCCATAGTCACGACTTGGCTTCAACAAGTCAGTAGGCTTATAAAGTCTATTAACTAAACCAATCAACTATCAAGTTATCATCGTTGGTTATCAATACTACTTTCTAAAATCAACCTGTCGTGTCTATCTTATGCCAACTGTTAATGACGTGAATACGATCGTTGTGCCAATGCTGACAGTTTCAAAAAACGATGTTAGTCGTCGGGCCTTAAACATGCCATAGAGTACTTTCAAGATTTTCTAGCTATTGAAATTAAAAACGACCTTTATCAAACAGTTTAATTAGCCCACTAGATAATTTTCCACCTAGAAAAATAGGGCTATACTTAATACGTATCGCATCTGAAGCGAATATATGTTAGAACTTATTTCACATAGTTTTTTGCCTGAATGAGTGATTATTCTACTATACTAGAGTGACCACAAAATAATACAATGACTCTTCAATACATGTATTGTATCCATGTGAATTCGAGTTCACTACTGGACTCAGTGCGAGTTATAGAGACACAAAATACAGATCTGCTCTTAATTTGTGATCCAAATAGTTGAAAATCTCATTTTCATCTTTTCTCATGCATTTCTGATCTAACTCAACATGTCTAAAAGCAGCATAGATTAATAAATTTAACTCATTAAAGGATTTAAAAAAAATTTCTTGAAATACCCCGTACGTGAAATGAAACTTCTCTCGTGAGAATGTAATATGAACTAATTAAATCTATATCTAATTACATCTATCTCTAAAAAAACTATGCCTGTAGATTGAATATTTTTTAAGTAAAACAAAGTGCTACCTACTAAAGACACGCTACTAAGCCTAAAACAATAATAAAACTTATGGTAATAAAGTTCTGAAAAAAAACCACAAACAAATTACTAATTGTTCTTACACTGAATTCCACGCGAAAGAAGCCGTGAGCACGGCTAGTTGTTAGTAAAAAAAAGTTACATAACGTCTAATTCACTATGCTCTTCCGTTCTTTATGTACTTTATTATTCCATACCTACAATTATCAAAAAATAGTCAATTACCGTAATATTAAGAAAGCATTTAAAAAAGAATTATAGAAAGAAAACGCAATCAAATACGATCTGTGCGTTACGCCCATAAAAACAAAGATAGGACAAAGTACCTCTATTAAAATGCCTTTTTGTAGACTTTGTAATAAAAACGGAACCTTTTATAATATCATCATACCTGTCTGTCCATCCGTCTGTCACAACTTTATAGTTTGTGCAGTTTTAAACCTATGTAAATGAAATATTACAAGTATATGAAATATTACAAATATATGCTTTAGAGGGTAATCGTAATTATTAGGCAGCAAAATATTTTTAAAAATTTAATGTATCTCCCCATACTTATTTATGTATCTCCCCATACTTTATAGTTTGTGCAGTTTTAAACCTATGTAAATGAAATATTACAAGTATATGAAATATTACAAATATATGCTTTAGAGGGTAATCGTAATTATTAGGCAGCAAAATATTTTTAAAAATTTAATGTATCTCCCCATACTTATTTATGTATCTCCCCATACTTTATAGTTTGTGCAGTTTTAAACCTATGTAAATGAAATATTACAAGTATATGAAATATTACAAATATATGCTTTAGAGGGTAATCGTAATTATTAGGCAGCAAAATATTTTTAAAAATTTAATGTATCTCCCCATACTTATTTATGTATCTCCCCATACTTTATAGTTTGTGCAGTTTTAAACCTATGTAAATGAAATATTACAAGTATATGAAATATTACAAATATATGCTTTAGAGGGTAATCGTAATTATTAGGCAGCAAAATATTTTTAAAAATTTAATGTATCTCCCTATACTTTATAGTTTGTGCAGTTTTAAACCTATGTAAATGAAATATTACAAGTATATGAAATATTATAAATATATGCTTTAGAGGGTAATCTTAATGATTAGGCAGCAAAATATTTTTTTAAATTTAATGTATCTCCCTATACTTTATAGTTTGTGCAGTTTTAAACCTATGTAAACGAAATATTACAAGTATATGAAATATATGCTTTAGAGGGTAATCGTAATTATTAGGCAGCAAAATATTTTTAAAAATTTAATGTATCTCCCCATACTTATTTATGTATCTCCCCATACTTTATAGTTTGTGCAGTTTTAAACCTATGTAAATGAAATATTACAAGTATATGAAATATTACAAATATATGCTTTAGAGGGTAATCTTAATTATTAGGCAGCAAAATATTTTTTAAAATTTAATGTATCTCCCCATACTTATTTATGTATCTCCCCATACTTTATAGTTTGTGCAGTTTTAAACCTATGTAAATGAAATATTACAAGTATATGAAATATTACAAATATATGCTTTAGAGGGTAATCTTAATTATTAGGCAGCAAAATATTTTTTTAAATTTAATGTATCTCCCCATACTTATTTATGTATCTCCCCATACTTTATAGTTTGTGCAGTTTTAAACCTATGTAAATGAAATATTACAAGTATATGAAATATTACAAATATATGCTTTAGAGGGTAATCGTAATTATTAGGCAGCAAAATATTTTTTAAAATTTAATGTATCTCCCCATACTTATTTATGTATCTCCCCATACTTTATAGTTTGTGCAGTTTTAAACCTATGTAAATGAAATATTACAAGTATATGAAATATTACAAATATATGCTTTAGAGGGTAATCTTAATTATTAGGCAGCAAAATATTTTTTAAAATTTAATGTATCTCCCCATACTTATTTATGTATCTCCCCATACTTTATAGTTTGTGCAGTTTTAAACCTATGTAAATGAAATATTACAAGTATATGAAATATTACAAATATATGCTTTAGAGGGTAATCGTAATTATTAGGCAGCAAAATATTTTTTAAAATTTAATGTATCTCCCCATACTTATTTATGTATCTCCCCATACTTTATAGTTTGTGCAGTTTTAAACCTATGTAAATGAAATATTACAAGTATATGAAATATTACAAATATATGCTTTAGAGGGTAATCTTAATTATTAGGCAGCAAAATATTTTTTAAAATTTAATGTATCTCCCCATACTTATTTATGTATCTCCCCATACTTTATAGTTTGTGCAGTTTTAAACCTATGTAAATGAAATATTACAAGTATATGAAATATTACAAATATATGCTTTGGAGGGTAATCGTAATTATTAGGCAGCAAAATATTTTTAAAAATTTAATGTATCTCCCCATACTTATTTATGTATCTCCCCATACTTTATAGTTTGTGCAGTTTTAAACCTATGAAAATGAAATATTACAAGTATATAAAATATTACAAATATATGCTTTAGAGGGTAATCGTAATTATTAGGCAGCAAAATATTTTTAAAAATTTAATGTATCTCCCCATACTTATTGCTAAGCGTTTATAAAGCTCTTTCATAATGAAGTCAAACTCGGAACCCTTATAGTTTCGCTATGTTTGTCTGTCACAACCGTGTCGCAGCCGTTTTATTCGGAGACTATTAGTGCTATACAGTTGAAATTTGGCACGGTTTTTACATATTTACAACACTTACAAGGGTACGTCTTTAGGGTATCTCCCCACATGAAAAGTGGAGGTAATATCTTTCGCATATCCCATTGTGTAGAGTACCCCACAATTTCATTTCCAGTATTTATTTTTTTATTTTAGATCTTTTTGTTAGTTTGTACGGTTTACATTCTTATGCAAACCACCGCAAAAACTGTTTGCTTGAATTATTTCACTATGACTAACTGGAAGGGAATACTCCTCTAGAAACAAATCCGTCCTATGCACACACATATTACTTTAGAGACGCATTAAATAAATTAAACACTCTATTCGTACAAAACGTTACTATATGAATACAACGTAGAAAACGCACATAGCTGTTTAAAAAATAATAATCATCTCTGGTTATGATATTCGACGATGTAAATGAGGATTTTATACCTTTTTATTAATTGTAATTGTACCAATCTCAGTGATGATCTGCATGAGAGACGTCCCTCAAAAACGATATCTAAAAATAAAATAAATGCTGTGCAAATTCAGCAAATTCGAGCAAGTTTGGACATTGGTATGAGATCAGTATAGAAAATTTTACGTGAATATTTAAGCCTCAAGAAGCTTTATGCTAAGTGGATAGCCCAGGATTTGACTGAAGTTTAAAAACACTGTCGTGTCGACTGATGTCGCTAATTATTAGAACAATTCGACGGATATCACTCAAAAAAAAACAAATCTGATGTAGATTACACTTTGAGGTAGATTTCACGGATGATGAAATTGGGATATATTGTTACAAACTTGAAAACAAGAAGCAGCTAGCGCAGTGAATCTTTCCTTCTGAAGAGTTGCCCTCAAAGGTGAGAGAAGACGAAGTACTGGAAAAAAGATTTTCACCTTATGTCTCTGTCGGACGGATTATTATTCCACGATTTTTCTGGAAAATGAAAGTTACCGCAGACTGGTACGCCAGCAATTAGTTGTCTATTGTTTTGAAAAAATAAAAAGCAATGCTCTCATAATAGAATCCTTCTTCATCACTACAACGCCTCTGTGCACTCAGCCAGACGAAATGACTGAATAATGAACTGACTGACTAATAAACTAATGACTGCATTCAAAAAAGGAAAGACAAGGAAAGAAAAGAAAGGAAAGAAAGTGGAAGAGACGTCGAAGAAAGAGTGAGTCCACTGCTTGTCTCAGTAATTTCATCGAATGAAACGATGCATAAAGTATCACGGAGACTATTTTGAAAAACAATAAATCATTTGCAAACTTGCTGATGATTTCATTATTGATATTCTAAAAACGCTTGATGGTACTTATTGCAATAGGCGCTAAAATAAATAAATAAAAATCTAGCGGCCATGGAACGTCTGGCAGATGTGACACATATAAATTTTATAAATATTCACCAGACAACGAACAAGCATAAAAAACCAGCCAACATAGGTTTGAACCATGCAATCAGTTATCCAAAAATATTGTCAAAAATATTTTAGACTTAAAAATAATTTTATTAACAAATATAAACTTAGAATGTATATCAAAATTTGCAACAACCGAAACAACGTTCTTTGGTCTAAGGGTATGATCTTTGCTTAGGGTGCGAGAGGTTCCGGTTACAAATCCCTGATGAATCCAAGTATATTCATGTAACGCTTTTAACGTTTTAAGACAGTTTAATGCAATACACCGATTTAAACAAGCTGCCGAATTAAGTGGAAAAGAACCGATAAGATGCAAAGCTGGCCGAAAGCTGACCGAAGAACCAATAATATATATATATATATATATATATATATATATATATATATATATATATATATATGTATGTATAATTTAAACATGCGAAATGTGGAAAGATTGAAATATTTGTTTATCATTTTGTAAGTATACGCACAAAAATTTTTGGGGCAAAAAAAAATGAAAAACAGAAAAACGAACCCTAAAATATGGTTTAACAATAGATAAACTTAACTAAAAGTTACCTAATTACTGAAAAAATTAATAATGTAAGTATTAACGATCACCATTTTTAGCAAATCTAATCTTACGTGATAAATATTTTCTAATTTAACCAAAATATGCAACATTGCATTTATCTCCTAGCACCTCCTTATAATAATTCTGTAAAACGCAACGCAGACGAACTACTTTTGTAGGTGGTGAGTTGGCGGCCGACAACTGCCAACTTTCATGGGATTAGATCAGTGGCGGACTTTCCATCGACTTACCGCACAAGGCAAGACACGCGCACCGCCTACTCAATGTCTACCATCTCCGTTAAGTCTTGTGTTCTATCTTTTCCCCGTTAGCGCGTTTTAACTTGTAACGTTCGGATCGCCAAAAATACGTCAGAGTCGCTCCGATTTCTGTGTCCGATAATTTGTTCTTTTCACTCCGATAATTGTCGGATCGACTATTGCCGGCTATCTACCTTGCCGACAATTTTCTGTCCGATAAAAGAGCGCTTAAGACAAAGATTATTAAGGTCGTTTATCAAGTGCTAATTTATTAAGCACTAGGTTGGCGGCTAAAGGCAGGTGGGATTTTTTGGATTGATGGAAAATTATTAAAAAGTGCCACGATGTAATTCATTTGATATACAATGACGTTTCTAGATTCCATAACACGAATAAATCTGTAAAAAAGTAATCAGTCTAAAGTTGTCACGAGTATTGCCATCGTAATGTCTATTTATTACTGTATTTAATTTAAAACACCAAAATAAAAATACGAATAAATCTGTAAAAAAGTAATCAGTCTAAAGATATCTAATGTCTATTTATTACAGTATTTAATTTAAAACATCAAAATAAAAACACGAATAGATCTGTAAAAAAAGTAATCAATCTAAAGATATCACGAGTGTTGCCATCGTAATGTCTATTTATTACTGTATTTAATTTAAAATACCAAAATTATAGTAACCCGAATAACTATACATATACTGGTTATCTTTATACTGACATTACACAAGTTCAACGGCTGTAGTTATATCTGCTAGTTGTGCTATGACCAAAGGTTTTGACCATTCCAAACTTGCAGCCATCAACTTACAATCGACGCCGATACCAACAATGGTAAAAATTGTATTCTAGGACTTCGTGGATTCAAATCCCCGTCTAAATGTTTACCACTATGCGCCAGTAAACAAAACGTATTCCAAAGTGGCTACACTTACTAAATAACCTCAACTAATATGACATTTTAATAATCGACCACTTTCGTAATTGATTATAACAAATTCTAAACGGTCGCACCAAATAAAATTACTAAACTATTAACTATTATGAATCAGCACGCAACATTTGTTAGCAATTTCCTACCGGTCGCGGGTGTCAAACGCGGCCGCATCGTTTGTCGCGTCTAACGGCGACGTCGCGTCGACAGCGATTATATTGGTCAATAGCAAACTACACACGGACGAACATTACCCGGATCCAAACCGCAAATGTACGATGTCAGGACGCACCTTGATAAAGAAAATGACGGTTTGATTTGCAAATAATCAGAAGTACATAACTGTGATGCTAGGTGATTTTGACTCAACGTATTTCGGCGACAGTAATTACATTGGTCAATAATAATCTATACATGAACGAACTTTACCCACATCCGAACCACAGATGTACGATATCAGGATGCTCCTTGATAAGGAAAACGACTGTTTGATTTGTAAATTGCCAGAAGTATGTGACTATGTTTTTTTTTTGCTCAACATATTTCGTAGAACCTGCTCCGACCAATAAAAACACCAATAAAAACGTCATTATTCAATCATCCCTATTGACAAGTTACTTACAATAGTAATAGCATACATAGTACGGGCTAATGAAAAGAACTGAAATAAGAATGCATCAATAGTTCTTAGTTCACTTGACAAAGTGCACTAGTTCATTGAAATAGTAAAATTAATAATTTTATAAAACCTAAAAATAACCACCCACTCGTGATTTTATCTAGGCGGTAAAACCTGTCAAGCACGAGTGGAAGTCGCACTACGAAAGTTCTGTACACATTTATGCATTTGTAAACATTTAATGGTGCATAATATTACGATTAAACTATTTACAAAATTTTAATTTTTTAAAACGAAAATATATTTTCACAAGTCTACATAAAAAAAAATATATTTTATGTGTTCGTTGTAGTTACATACTATAAATTAACGATTTTCGGAGTTCTTTCTTTACTTGTGCTGTGAGAACTTGCTTCTTGTCAAGTTTCATTATTCTAGGTTAACGGGTTATAGGTTTTGATTTATTTACAAATGTCAAAATATGCTGCATAAATGACCGTATTTTTAGGGATCTTCTTGATTACGTTCACTTAGAAATTTGATGTGTGTACAGCTCCAAGAGATCGTAGACCTAAGTATTAATTTCAACTTGGTACCTCCTCGCGTACCTGAGAAAAAGGGTTTTGACAGATTGACAGACGGATAACGAAGTAATCCTATAAGGCTTTCATTTTTCCTTTTGAGGTACGAAAACCTAAAAGTAACCACCTACTCGTGATTTTATCTAGGCGGTAAAACCTGTCAAGCACGAGTGGAACTCGCACTACGAAAGTTCTGTACACATTTATGCATTTGTAAACATTTAATGGTGCATAATATTACGATTAAACTATTTACAAAATTTTAATTTTTTAGAACGAAAATATGTTTTCACAAGTCTACATAAAAAAATATATATATTATGTGTTCGTTGTATTTACATGCTACAAATTAACGATATTCGGAGTTTTTCCTTTACTTGTGCTGTGAGAACTTGCTTCTTGTCAAATTTCATTATTCTAGGTCAACGGAAAATCTAAAAATAACCACCCACTCGTGATTTTATCTAGGCGGGATTTATATTTGGGTAAGTTATGTTTATAAGCAGGTTTATAGGGAGAGAGACGTTACTTCATTCAAAATTAATATCGTTGCTAAAATTGTCTCATTGCCACCATATATGTGGTTAATTACTTTAAATAAAATCCAATCCAATTTTCGACTTAATTTTATCTACTAAATAAATTTTGAACAAACTCAGATCATAACTAAATATTAAATATTAAAAATCATTATGATTAAATATTATTACCAGCTTCAAAAACAAAAAATTCTGTAAGACTCTGTTGAAACAACGGCGATTACATCTGATTAATTTCGGAGTTCCGGCAGACGCCATCCGGCTTCCTCTTTACGCTCGTGTGTTATGTTGTCTCACATTAGCGCCTTATATACGAGCAAGACAGAGAAGCGGAAGAAAGACGCCACAGGGAGCAGAATAGCCATGTGGTTTCAAATGCTTACCGTATCAACTGTCACCCGTTTCCTGAATTGTACATGCAAATTAGCTACTAATAATGTTATACTTTTTGTTTATCTATCGGGTGTACTCAACTGAGTAATGACACCAAAATGGTAAATATTTCATGACTTTCAAAATATTGGTCCAAAAATACATTTGAGAATATCGACAATAACAGAAACTATTTAAAATAAAAAGTGACATTGAATTACAAGAAAAAACTTTTACCTCTAATACTAGGCAATGCTTTTTACCTTTATCGGGATATGCTTGCACTTTCCACATAAATTCCCTCTAGAATAATTCCACACAACGAGAACAACTATTTAATATCAAAAGTGACATTAAGTCACAACAAAGGTTTTTTACCTCTGATGCTAGGCAATGCTTTTTAGCTCTATTGGGTTTTGGTTCGTCCATCGGGTGTATTCAACCGAGAAATGGCACCAAAATGAAATATATATATATATATATGAGAATATCGACAATAAGAACTACTACTTAATATGAAAAATGACATCACGTCACCACAAAAGACTTTTACGTCTGATACTCGGCAATGCTTTTTAGCTCTATCAGGATATACTTGCACTTTTCACATATGTTCTCTTTCAAATATTCTTTAAAGAAAAAACTACCATAAGTTATAAAAGTGTTTTGTGTTATTTTTGGGCCCACTTCTTTGATTGCGTGTAATATATAAATAATACATCTTCGCCTACAATAATTCTATACAACGAGAACAACTATTTAATATCAAAAGTGACATTAAGTTATAACAAAGGTTCTATATAAAAAAGCATCAAAGGTAAAAACCTCTGATAGTAAGCAATATTTTAGCTCTATTGGATTTTGGTTCATCTATCGTGTGAAATCAATCGAGAAATGGCACCAAAGTGGAAAATATTTCTATTGGGTTTTGGTTCATCTGTCGGGTGTATTCAATCGAGAAATGGCACCAAATGGAAACTATTTCATCACTTTCGAAATATTGATCTAAAAATATATTTGAGAATATCGACAACAAGAACAACTATTTAATATAAAAAGTGACATTACGTCACAACAAAGGACTTTTACCTCTGATGCTAGGCAATGTTTTTAAGCTATATCGGGATATCCTTGCACTTTTCACGTGTATTCACTTTCAAATATCCTTTAAAGAAAAAATACTACCATAAGTTATAAAAATGTTTTGTGTTATTTTTGGGCATACGTCTTTGATTACATATAATGTATAAATAATAAGTTTCAAGGCACAGTGAATGTATATCTCTCTTTCTAGTCCTGCTTCATTAAATATCTTGTCATAGTGTTGGTAAAATAAGAATAAATTCGTTACGATTTCTCACCGTATCGGTTTCTTTAAAGGTCTTTGAAAAACGAAAATTAATTTATTCAATATCTAATTCGGGAGTAAGAATGAAATATAGAAAACAATATCTCACAAAAAACTAACTACAAAATTATAAGAGGATCCAAATTCGAACTTTGAACAACGACACAACAATAACTTACCGCGGCCGCGGCCGCGGCGGCACGGCGCGGCCTCTAAACCCTTTAGCACTGAACCTGCAAGAATTTTCTGACACATTCTGCGTATTTATCACCGTATAGAAATATCAACAGAATTCTTGAAAATTTGATCCCCTTTCATTTGTCACCATAATTTTACATGAAATAATGTTAGTTCAAATTAGAAAAAAAAATTAAATAGTAAAAAAAATTAAAATATAACAATTCGCTTGACTACTGGTGAGTTTTAAAGAAAAATCTAATTTTCTTAATCAGTGAACCTCACATACGATCAGTTACTTTATTATCAGATACTTTATTAATTTATACGTACTTTGAAATACCTAACTATGATCTTAACTAATACCGTATGTGTGTATCGTAAAAAAACCGCCTTATTAGACTCGCGTAATAATATAAAAAATATTTTTGATTTAACTTTGTATTTAGAGGTGCCTTCTATGTGGTTTAGCTTAAAAATAGGTATTACCAGTTTTTTGCTCATGGCATCATTAGTGTGGGGTTAATGGCATGCTGCGATACCAATATTTTATTATTGAACAAAAACAGCGACTTTCAACCCACAGGTGTAACGTTTGTTTCATGTTAAAAACGCTCAATATGTTATTTTAAATCACTAACTATGCCTGTACTAAGTGCGTTTTATGAAAAAATATCGTGTCATATAGGCCTAATTGAATAATCGACATTCAAACATACTTTCATGGTATAAGTATTCCACGCGTGCAAAGTCGCAGATAATACGTAGCCTATATTTTACTACGCTACATTAAATAAACGCACGCCAAATCCGGTAGCTTGGTTACAGTATTATTAGATACCGAATATCCAAACTTTACCAATTACAGTATTACTAGTGGTATGCAATATCAGGGTCACTACAAAATCCCTAGCTATCCCTAGCATCGATAAATATGAAATTAGACGAAAAATATCCTGTCGAAATTATCGATTATCAAATGAGTCATTAAGGTATTTTTGTATTTCATCAATAATGGAAAAAAAATCTGGGGTGTGCTTATGACCACACGATAGAAGTGAAAACTTCTAATTTTAATATATATATATATATATATATATATATATATATATATATATATATATATATATATATATATATATATATATATATAACAATTGATGTTTTATTATGGGTATTAGTTCAGCGAATCGGGGACAATGCGAGATTATTAATTTAAAATACAATTACATACATATATTAAACTACTCTCAAATAAAATGTTAATATAAAAATAGTCAATGTGCACCTAAAAAGTGGTACACTTAATATCTAAAAAAGTGCGCATAGCGCTTCTAAAAAACTTGGCCGATACCGATATGAGCCCAGTTTATCCGATTTAGCATCACCGACCCGAGCGTGACGGCTCAGTTTTGTTCACTGCTCAGAAAGAGTGGGTCTAAAAAAGTTTTCGTTTCAAAAATCTTTTTTACTCCACTCTATTGTAGAAAGCGATGCATGATCCAAAAAGCTCATTAGTAGACAACGCAACAAACTCTAACAATTTTCAGGAACACCCGTTACAGTCCTACTGCAATGAAATTGTCGTAACTCAGAGGCGCCGCCGACAGCAACGCGCGCATCATATCCGAGATCGCAATCCGCCGCCTCACAATCAAACGTCGCTTTTTATTATTCTTATTCCGCTAATTCCGAGCGCTGTTTCCGCTTGTAGTTTCCCGATCGGACTGTAAATCTTTCCACGCGCCCCTTCCGTTTAGTACGCGCCGCCGAGAAATACGACGCCGTTTCGGGTGTGTTATTATTTTTATTCGTCGCACTCGGCAAATTTACAGAGGAAGGATTGGCCGCTGTGTGACGGCTCGCCGAGGTATTTGAATGTTTATGCATCCTCTTTGATGGCCGTCGGTATTTCTGTTAGGGCGTGGAATTGGATTTTATCAAAGTAAGATAATTTAATCGGAGCCGCAAAGTGTATTCGCATCCCTCTTTTTTTGCAAAAATTGTGATTGCGTGGGTTAATGATATAGCTGTTTTTGCTAGAAAACCTTCAAATGATGCAATAAAGCAGGAATTTATATTACAAATGTTAAATAGCATCATTACTAAGATCGCCCCTTTAGTAGTTTATTTAGACCACAGTAGAACTTCGATATTAAAATAATTTTTTATTTTTAATTTAGATTTCGCCGCTAATGGCCGCAGCTCATTCCATGACATAATTTGATATTTGATTTGCGCTTCATATCTGCCATGATAATTTTATTTCTGACTTATGTTTCATCAGTTTTTAGGGGTTCCATACCTCCAAAGGAAAAAAGGAAACCTTATAGAATCACTTCGTTGTCCATCTGTCTGTCAATGTTCTTTTTCTCAGGAAAGAGTGGAGGTATCAAGTTGAAACTATCAAATACTTAGATCTACGGTCCCTTGGAGCTGTGTTGAAAATCAAGCTTTTAAGTCAACGCAATAAAAGAAAACCTAAAAATACGGCCATTTATGCTACATGTTTTACACTAGCAAATAAGTCAAAACCTATGAGGTACTTTCCGTTGATCTAAAATCATGAAATTTAGCAAGAAGCAACACAAGTAAAGGACACAAGTAAAGGAAGAAATTCAAAAATTGAAATTTGTAAATAGTTTAATATGAATATCTTGTACCATTAAATGTTTATACCTAACTGTGTGTGCGTAACAGTGTGTGCGTAGTGCGAATTCCACTCGTGCTTGGCAGGTTTTTTGTTTCTAAACATATTAATTTTTCAGTATTTCTCACTACTAGATATATAAAAATTTTGCTTTTTATATTTTAATTTTAGCCCGCTCTTTATCTTCAATTTTTTTACAAAATAATGATATTACAAACATATAAACAAACAATGGGGTAAAATTGTACGCGTTTTTATAATTTTTTTTTAATCGATTCGTTAGACATGTATGAAATACTTTCTTGTAGTAAATGGCAATCTTGTAATAAATAGACACTGCAATGGTCATATCTTGTAATAAATAGACACTGCAATGTTCTTATGATGATTTTTCATTCCCCTTTCGTCATTTCTTCTAACGAAACGCTTACAATATGGACAAATAAAAATAGAATATATTTTGCAAAATGAGAAATTTCAACTTTCCGAAAAGTTAAGAGTCATACTGTGACTGCAGTACTTTATTCATTATTTTTTACTTTCTCTTAATTACCAATCATAACATATAAATATGAATCATAAATTCTGTAAAAGAGACTGAAAACTGAGAAATATTTCTCTAGTAACCTTGAGCAACAAAACATAAAGTACCAAGTTACAAGACAAGAAGATATGAGGCAATTTGTTCATATCTTGAAACACAAAAAACCTATAAGATGTAGTCAGAGAATTTCCTACACATTTAAGTACTTATAATAATTAAAGTAATTAAGATTATATACTATTTCTATTAAATTATATGTAAATACTGATGTTATTTTTTCTACGTAAATATGTTGCCACATAGCGTAACCACAAGCGTAAGATTAATAGCTCGGATACTTATATTCCGACTTTTCCTTATTTTTTATTTTTTTCGGCATACATGATAAAAATATTAGAGAGAGATGCCTATTGCAAAACACTTTGGAGTCCCCCTTTTTTTTTAAAGGGATGCCAACTAAAAAATATTACTAGTTATTTTCGACAGCATTATAAAATACTTCTTCAATGATATCCTACTCGAAGAAGTCCATGTCAAATTTTTTTTTCAATTTCAAGTTCGATATACTTCAAAATATTTATCTGATTTGTGGTCACGTGATATAAATATATATTTCTGTAATATTCCATCACAATCGGCCTTAAACTAAAAGAATTATGTTGCTGTGACATACAGACGAATAGACAGATATAGAACTTGTCGAAATGATTAAGTTTTTCTAGGATCTTCGACTAAATTCTTTGAAATTGCAAAATAGTAAACCATTAAATACAATACTGACGCGATTTTCGTGTATTTCTATTCATTTTCCCACCTGAACAATCAGGCTTCTGATATAATTACATTTCCGCCTAAGTCTCACATCACCTAACCATCACGTCTCACATCACCCATACACCATCAACAGCAGCTCGTTTACCAACCAAGCCTGCAGCTCGCCCGCAGCCAAAATCCAGGCGCGCGCCCAACTGCCGTAGTTATTTACGGGACATCGATACAACTCCTAAGCAATATTTCACTTGACTTTTACAATATTTAGTGCAGGGCGGGGCGGAGGCGCGGGCGGCGGGGGCGCCCATTCACGCCGCGTGGCGCCCGCGAATTATGGCCCTGTAAATTACCAATTTATGAAATTATATGCTGTTGTGCAGGCGCCGACGTTACATTCATTATTATGGTGCTGGAGCTGGCCCGCTGGCTGATATATGTTTTTCGCTAAGCCACGTGAGGCCACGTCTGGTTTGGCCAAGCTAACCTGGTAAGGGAGAGTTCTTAGTATTTCTGTGTTATTCCGCTTATGGTCGGCAGATTGATAATACATTTTAAACAGTATAAAGTGTAAGTTGCAATTTCGTACTAAAATAACAAATAACACCGCTAAAATACAATTTCCATCAATGTTCGACGCGTCGTTAATGCACAAACCTGTATCTCTGAAATGTTGTTTTTTAAAAGCAATAGACACTTCAAGGACCTACATAAATATTCTCAGCTAAAAACACTATTAGTTCAAAAAAATATTTGTAATGATAGTATTAAAACAAAAAAAAATTATGACTGGCATTAAATTTGCTGGCAATAATGAACAACGAACAAAATGGCTATAAACTTTTTATAGATCGTTTCATTAGGCCTTATACACATGCTTCAATTCAGAATCATCAGCTTTTTTGATAGCATTCTTGCAGATTTTTAAGATCTCCTTCAACAACATCAAACACATAATTATCTCTGATCACCCTTAGGAACTTAGAATTAATTAGCCAAAAACAAAATTTTAATATTGAACTCAATTTTTTAATGTGAAGAAATAAAAATAGCAGGAAAATAACAATGGAATGAAATTCATTATTCAGACTATCGAGTTGGGGTAGTTTTTATATAGACTAGGAAGAAAAACATATTTTTCTTATTTTCTCTCTTTTTCTATAAATCCTTGGATATTGTTAAACATGTTATCCCTCTGTCTTGATTTCTATATATTTTTCTTTAAGTCAAAAGCTACTCTCACGATCACTGTGAAGTCTTCTTGGTTTCTCCCTCCCTTTTCTTGGTTAATAGAGGAAAACTGAACGTAGTTGAATCATTTAGCCGAGGTTTCGTCTTTATTTTAGCCACAGTCCGTTTAGTACCAATTTAATACCAAAATCACAATGATGATTTATAAGGTTCTCATGTAAAGAGAAATGCGTAGTATCGAAATATTTTTACGAGGTTTATTAAAATTTTTAGTTATGACAAGTGTTTCATCAGTCATAATGTTTGCGCACGATTTAGGAACTAATAAGGATTTGAATAACTTTTCAATCTGTCCTGCCGTCCTAATGTTTTGAGAATGTTTGATCGTCAGACATCGATGATATCTTTAATAATAAAATAGTAACATTGTTAAAATTGTACATTGAAAATATATTAAAATAGTGATTGACTTAACGTATAGGATGATAATAGAAGCCAAGAAAACTCTTTTTAGAATTTTTGTCTGTCTGTATGTTAATTTGAGCGGTTATCACGCAAACTCTACTGGACGAATTTGGATGAAATTTGGTAGTGGTAATAGTATATACAGCAATATGTAAGAGAAAAAAAAAACAGATTTTTTTTTCCTAATTACACACGAACGAAGTCGTAGGTACAGCTAGTACTTTCATACATGTTTGTTAATGATCAAGATAATGTTAATGATGCTTAGAAGTACAGCATTTAATTAAAAATGGTAACGCGCGCAAATCAACGATGTAACTAACTAAATACGACATAGTTATTCTTTACTAATAATGCCAACAAACTATTATCGTATCATACCAATAATATATTCTTATAATACATAATTTTTTCTTATTTTTTGTTTTATTTTTATTATAACTACTTTTAAAAGCTTTTAATTAATTTACTTTATTCTCTGTCTACTTGCTTTACATTTTGTAATCGATATTACATCCACTTCTTGATGGGCTGTAAACTTGAAACTTAGCACACATACTTGTTTCTAGTGACAACACTTTACAATAATATTTTAATCCAAATCTGATGGTGGAGATGAAAGATGGAAAAATGATCTCTCTGATGATAGGACCCATTTAGTTTGAGCTCGTTTCACTTGTTTTGATAAGTTATTTCTTACTATTGAATACATATAAAATAAATTTATTTTACGAAAAAACATTTGATCGAAATTTCAAATCAATGTTACGAAATATTAAATATTGTTTGTTGTACAATTGAAACAAACAGACCTACGACCACCGAAAAATCGCCATTATAGACCAGTTTTAAAGTTTTGGGGTTTGGAACCGTAAAAAACTAAAAAACCAAATTATCACTACTTATTGCATAAAAAACAACAAGAAATACACACATACACACACAACATTACACGTAATAGTTCAGACATATAACCTTATTTTTTCACATTCATTATGCCTTTATTGCGTTTTAACCATTTTATTAAATCGCACTTTTATCAACCCTTCTCACATTTCACTTCAGTTTATGTCTCTACTGTATATTTCACCAATTAATTTCCACTCTTCTAACAATGCAAGAAATTTTATTATAAAGTTCTTAGTTTATTAATTACCATCTAATTATTATGCATTCAAAACGTAAGATCATCGCGTCTATGGCTATCTAACTTACCAAAGACCAAAGCCGACTAACTCCCTTGCATTGAACCCATTAAACGAACAATGCAATCAGATTAAGTCGTTCTGCAACTCTACATTGAGCTGCTTCATTCGCAACCGCCCTGATGGTATAATATGAGTACTTCTCATACCGTAAGCTGGGCGCCGCCTTCGTTATGAAGGAAGTGTCCATTACTTGGAGACGCCGAGTTTAATTAATATGCAAAGTTTAATTGACATTTGTGGGTGATTTTATCGAGTATGCGGAGGCGTAATGTGTATAATGAGCATATTAAGAACATTAGAGTTGAAACGAATACCTTTCTGGATTCTATTAATTCGGTTTGACAAAGAACAGACAATAAGAACGGGATGTATACAGTAATAAAAAAATGTAATACCAATATAACTTTTGTAAATAATTACATTTTAAATATAATTTTTCCAACACATTACTACTATTTCCTTAAATAAATACATATCATTCACCAATAAATATAAAATTATTGATTGGAATGGATTGGTTATAAATTCTCGTAAATATACATAATTATATACTTATATAAATTCTCGTAAATATACATAATTACGTACATAATTATAGTAAGCAAATTAGTCAAATTTAAAATCTGTTAGCTTTCTTATTTTGAAAAAAAAATACTTTCTTAAAGATTACCTGTATAATGCAAGTAAGTGCTTTTTGAATGTTTCTACGCCCAATTTTTACTCAAATATTCTTTTATATAAAATAAATTTTGAACAGTTTGAAAATCTATAATATATATATCTGATAAAAACCCATATCTGAAAGAAACATAGACAAAGAATTTGTCTATGATTCCCAGGCAGCAACTCAATTCTTAAATGATAGTTTGTTTCTCCGATAACATTGATATGTCAAAAATTCAAGATTTATTAAATGTGGAATTATGCTAGATACGATATATATATATATATATATATATATATATATATATATATATATATATATATATATATAAATATATATTTTTTATGTCTTTATAATAAAAAACAATAAAAACAAAAAAACAACGTTTAATCACAGACATGAAACAAAATTTTGCGATAAACTTACCCTTTGTCACAGACTTACCCGAGTTTGAGACTCACGTGTTCATTGTCTCATCCATATGAAGAACCTTGCAATTTGTGTCTTTTTTTTCCTTTTATGATTACAGTATATCGTATCTAGCATAATTCAAACTTATTTTCTAGTGAAACTTAGTCTTGCACACTACATGAAACAAAATTTTGCGATAAACAAAATTTGTTCGTATTATTATTATAGGCAAAAAGGTCATTTCATATTCGGGAACTAACTTCGCCCTGTTATAAAACTAGAAATTACTTCTAGTGTTCTGTTTATATTTAAGTGCTCATACGAAAAATTTAAATATATATAATTTATCTTTAAGTATTATTTTTATACCGTAAATGAAGCAACAAATTAATTGTTGAATTAAAAAATTATAATATTTTAAAAGAACCATAGAAAGTGTATGCAAGAAACATACAAATAACCAAATTATTATTTCGCCACATAAGTTTATAAATATATTATTTTAGAAAACATTTTAGTCATTATAAAGAAAGTTTCATGTAATATCCTATATAATTAAAAAGAACATTTTCAATACAGGGAAATTTAAATACAAATCACTAATCACCTTCCGCGTGTGAGGGTCGTGTCTACGATAACAATGTCTTTTGAATAACAATGTCTCTGGACACTTTTTTTTCCTTTTTCCATACTTCTATAACCTCATGAATATACCTATACTGTTATAAGATTGTAACGGGAGTTTGTCTATAGTTCGATATTTTCCTCTTCGACATTTAATCAAACAACGAAAGAAGCAGATTGATAACCCAGTCTCGATTTTCACCACACAGTTTCACCTTACAACAAATCTTCGACAACAACTTAGTCTCTAGAACTCTATTATAAACAGATTCGTAAGAAATGAATGCCACTTACTCCTAATTTAGGAGTAAGTGGCTTTCATTTCTTACGAATATGTTTGTAATAGAAAATAGTGCGAACAATATTGATGGCGTTAAGTTCTTACAACTCAAATCTATTTAGTAATTTCATGTATCATCTAGTGTACCAACTGGTACCTATTTATTATAGGAGAACTTGGGATACAAAATCTTTTTTCACTAGAAATTATACTAAAATTTGTGAAACTACTGTATGTTATGCATCGTGCTCTGAAAATGAACGCCTTTTAATACCGGGAAAGACGTTAATGTCAAAATCGCCATATACGTATTTACAAGTATTTACCCATATTTCTACTTTAAATACTTTTCTATTTGTCTCTATTTTCATTTTAAATACGTCTCTGTCTGTCTGTGTATTGCTTTCATTGTGTTTATTTTAGATGGTTTAAACTAATGTATTTCACGATAATTAATACAGGACGTCAGTAGTAGAATGGTAAAAAATTCTTAAAAACTGTGCATTTTGGTTGATATAATTTAACTCACTTTTCTAATATCACCGTGTGCGACATTTTAATATTTTTGGCATTATACCACAAAATTTATTTGTCGTCGCCGTGGTATGTTGGATTCATCACAAAGTATACGGCTTTTGACGGAGCAGCGCATCGCGGAGATCCGGTTTCCATTCCTGGTCGCTCGTCGAGCGAGGCTGGTCTATTGTTCTGGTTGATTGTTCTCGTAGCAATAAGTTCACCATATGTATTAACTATACACATTAAAGTATATAAATAAATAAATAAAGTAATCAAAAAATATATTACGGGTTAAATTAATACTTCACTTTATGTAATGTTGCTTTAGTTTCAAAATAAGAAGCCATTTATTTATTTGAAAACTGTTTCAAATTTTTGAGATATCTAAAAGCGCTACAAAGTGTTCACAAAAAATCAACAACTTAATTTATATGGGAAAAATGAAAAAAAATTAATGAAACATCTGTTAAAAGCCTTATAAGAATGCAGACGGTATTACAAAAACTCCTTTATTATATGTAAACTCATACTGCCTCTTCAAAGACCAGAAATATATACAGTAAATTATGTTAGATAACCTCATCTCATTCTACATAACTTTCGACTATAAATCATATTTTATATTGATTTGATTGACTTGTTTGCTGACCCCAACAATTTTTTTTTACATCGAACGAATCAATATACACCAAATATCGAAATTAACTAGAAACATATATTATGATTTGTTGGCAAACGCTAATAGTCAAAGTTCGTGTGGAATAAGCTAAGATACATCTTATTTGACTTTTGTTAAATAAGATGAATCATTAAATAAGGTGAATCTTAGCTTATTCCACATGAACTTTGACTATTAGCCTTTGCCAACAAATCATATTATATGTTTCTAGTTAATTAATCTTATTTAACTTTTGTTTGCGAACGAACGTCATTAAATCGTAAATGGATTTCAAATCGATTAACTTGTTTTGCTGACCGCAATAAAAGTAAAAGAGACGTTTACTTCGTGTGACGTCCAGCAATGAAAAACTATTGCTGTTCTCAAGTCAAAACACAAAACCATGCATGTCTCGATAAACATGAATTTGAGTAAATGTTAACAACAGAGTTTAGATATAGAGTTCACAAATGCTTTTCGTACATATTTAGAATGGAGCAAAGCCAGCAGCAGGCAGACCAACAGACACATACCTACATTGAATACAAAGGAGCGGGAAGTAGGATATTAACATATTTCGCCGTATCATTAAGTGTCGAGAGGGTAGTTCGAAAGTTGGTAAGACTGGGGCGAACCGCGACCTGATATCCCGCTAATGTATGCCGTCTGAACTCGACACAATCCGTAGGGGAGAGAATTTATAATTGTAATCTTAAGCTAAAACAGAGACTATATTAAATGCAAGTTTATTCTTAAGGAACTTGTTTTTATTTGTACAGTTAAAGCAAAAGGAAATCTTCGAGATATTAATTTTTTTTATGGTTCGTACATCAGAAAGAAAATCGGAAGCCTTATAAGATCACTCACGTGTCCGTCTGTCCGACAGTCGTAATATTTTTTCTCATTAACTACTTGACATGTAAACTTCAAATTTACCATAGTGATATTAATAAGCATATTAAATATATAATACTCGTGTTAACTCGCATGTATATCAATAACTAACACTTAAAAATATTGATATGGAAGCTGTAAGAGGAAGTAAATGTAGTATTCGAATTTTTGAAGTGAAAACTTCTTTAGGCACAGCACACGCAATTTTTCTGAGCAGTAAATAAAACGGAGCCCTCACGCTCGGGTCGGTGACACTGAATCGTGTAAACTCGGCTTCTTTAGGCATCGACCAAACGAGTTCAATTACTAAAACGGAGTGCATTATTTTAAGAGTAAAACGCCTTCTAGTGTAGAGGGCGTTTTACTCTTAAAATTACTCGCGAAATTACTTAGACGAAGTACTCGTCGAACTTTATCGCAGTCTGAAGTATGCGACTACACATCCGTGCGACCTAGCGAGGAGCTCAGACGCCGTGAATCTCCCGTACGCTAACCTCGCGAAGTCCTTTGACTCGGGCGCAAAAAACCGACAACGATCGGAAGTCGCCCAAGGCGAGGTGAGGTTGCACAAAGCGAATCGAAGTACCTCTCTACACTATTCTCTTCTCCTAACTTCGATCAACTTCGCGAGTAGTGTAGTGCAGGTTTTACGTTTTATTTTTGGTTAATATTTTATTTGAGTATAATTTGTTATAGTACGCGTATGTTATTGTATATAATCAGTGGAATATTTCAAGTTTATACAGTTAGTGTTTAATGTTTTATTTGAGAGTAGTTTAATATAATACGCGTATGTTATTGTATTTTTAATTTTTTATATGTATTTTAAAATTAGATAAATTTTCACTTCTATCGTGCGGTCATAAACACACACCAGTGTTGTCTTTTTTTTAAATTCCGTATATGTTTATTGTGGAGCACCGTTTGTGAAGGATTAATTATAAGCTCAGAGATACTTTTTTCACTATATTAGCTAAACTAGCTTGATAGATACATTGCAAGATATGCAAAAATGACCACACAGTATATCCCCCACCCCCTTATACTACAGGAACTATTAAACCTGAAATACTGAAACAAAAACAGGTTTATTGTAGGAAAATTATAACGATGATTCTAGTTGTCATAGTTTTTGAGACACTCACTATTATTAACCTAATTATATTAGGTATTATTAAATATTTATTGCGCCAGAAAGTTCATATTAATGGTGACTTATAATAACTAAAATATCGAGACTAGGTACATAACGCTCAATGTGCGAGCCAGACTCCGTAAGAAAACAGTAAAATCCAAAAATAATACCCAAATATCCAATAAAACCGACCAAGAACATGCACAGAGTAGGGTTCTGATCCGACCAAAGACATACATAAATCCTATCTCTTAAAATTATTTACATATTTAACTGAAATAATTTTAATTGAAAACCCCATTAAAAGCTGGTACCTGGTATTTTTTCAAATTCATAGTTGAAAAATTGGAGGTAGTAGGACACATTACACACAACTTTAAACTTTATTATTTCACAAATGTGGCTTAAAAATTAAATGAATCAATGGGAGTACGATGTTTTTGCTTAAAAGATATGGATGAAATACATTTGCAATGTACTCATAGAATAATTCTGTGGTCATTTACGCTGTCTTAGATTTCCCGAGTACCCATCCCTCAGGCATCAATCTTTGATACGTATACACTGTGAATGGAAAGTAAATATATCCTAATCGAGAAAGTGAACAAAACTGTAATAGACTCTTTAGCTTGAGGTTGGTTTACATTTTACACACTTTATTCTCCATTTTCGGCTAACACTTGACCCGTTTTTACATTTATATAAAAATTTGATTCATCAGTATTAAATATACGAAATGGCTCATTAAAAATATGAGTCAAATATACTCAACGGCATAATTTTTTATTTTACTGAACCGCTCTCTTATATCTTTCTGCGAAACACAAGAGATTGCTTTTGTAACTACTTGTGACGTCATTATCCTCAATTTTGGATATCTTTTTAAGAACGCGTTTCACTAACCATCACCTGGTCTGTTATTTGAAAATGGCTTAGTGCGAGAATTTTCTTCGAGAAATTTTTGCACGCTGTCTAAAATGTCCTCTTTGTTTCGAGGAAAACCTTTTCTAGACTACTATCCAATCCCCCAGACGACTTTTTTCGAATACAGATAATACACGTGATGGACCTAAATTGGTTTTATGCCCTGGATTTTTAATGTAGTAACGCAGACTGATCCTAGGAACGCCATATTTTTTTAAGCAATTTGCCTTGGGGATAAATTGTTATTCATATCCTGAACCGCCTCAATAGCTTTCTGTAAATTTTCTTTACAATATTGGACTTTTCTTGTTTTCGGCATACTGAAAAGATAACAATAAGAATTAACATATCTGTATCCACATGGATTGCAAAAGAATTTGAGTAACATACAAAATATTATCGATACACTTTAACTGACAATTATTCATAACAGTTATTGCCCGGGCAATAAATATAGACATTAACGTACGGCAATTGCTAAAATGATTGTTGGCAATAACTGAAAATATTCAAAGTTAGGTTCAATTATTGCTGAATTATTATGGTTCAATTATTTAGGTTCAATTAATTATAGCTAAAATGGCGGTTACCGTGGTTAAAAATTTTCACATTTTTTGATTAAAAATAAAGATTATTACTTGTAATAGTATACAAGTAATAAGTTAGTCCTTAAGTTAGTCCTAGTTATTTTTTTGCAAATGTTGCCAAATGCACATTTTTAATCTGTCACAAATTGACAACACCGCCATCTAGCGAATTCTGATCAAAATATAATTTATAAAAAGCGACGCAAAATAATGTTCTTTGCTAAAGTGGGCAACCATTGCCAGTAGGTAATCACTCTCTGGTTTCCCCTACTCGGTGAAGAATAATAACTAAATATATATTTTTAAAAATACCACCTTTTTATTTTGATTTATGCTCCTAATATATAATATATAAAAAAATTATATGAATAAAATAAAATGTTATGCAACCTAAATGCCAAAATCTACATTCTCAATCTAAATTTAACGCCTCTACCTCCAAAGTTTATACAAAAAATAAAACAATAAAAGGCAGTCAAATGAAGTTTCAAATTAAAAAATTCGGTTATATGTATGTTTACAGTAATTTAATCATGAAGAAATGGAACATTTTTCTAAATATATTCTATAGATTAGGTCCCACTGTCAACTCAGGGCAGGGCGTCACGCGCCGTCACAGTGACAATTCGCAAGCTAAACTTAAATCAGAATGAAACATTTACGTGACGACCTTAATTTATTTAACGCCAGCCGCTGATTTATTTTATAACTTTCCTTAATAAAAAAGCTCACCCGCTACGGGCAGTCACGCCATCTAACAGTGAGCGGGGCAAATGAACAAGTGTGGTTTTCCACGTTCTTTTTCGATATTTGATATGTTACCTAATGTAGAAATTAAACATTAATATTATTTAATGGCGTTTGCTTGTATTGTTTTACAATTTTCTAAATGGCAACCCCTTAAGCGCGTAGATCACTTCAAGTAGTGTCACCAAAATGTGGAACGGAAATAACACTCTAGGTCCGGGCTATCCTGGTCTAAAGCAACACCACAGTATTGTAGGCGAATACCATAATACAACTAAATAAAATTAAACTTCTGAAGCTGGCATTTCTATAGGCGGATACAATAAAAATATATGCCATTTGTATCGAATTAGTTTAATGATATTAATTTTTGTGCGTAGAGTTTACTGGGCTATAAATTTTGTAAATACGACGAAATAGAAATTATACGATATGACGTCGATAAAATCAAAATTAGTTTTCTGAATAAACGATATTAATTCGGATAGGAATAAATACTTAGACATATCACATCATATTTATGGTTTCCTATCTATCTATATTAATAAAGTTCATATTTTTCAGAGATATTATCAAGTATAAAAGTGTTTCCTACACAGATATTATGTAATATCAAAAACACAACATCAACTAAATAATTTAACGCTTCGCCCTGAAGCAAATTGTTTTGTCAAACTCATACCGGAAATAATAAACAAGACATTACTGTGAAGTTATATCTTTTCATAATAACTTTTGTTAGTAAAAGTAATTTTTCAGTTTTTGGATAAATAAAAATGGTTTAAATATACAAAAATATAACACCAGCTCTGTACTGGGTAAAACACGCAGGGTACAGCACCCTACAGCATAACAAAACATTTGTTGCAACGTTATACGGACGTTTTGAGACTAAAGGAGACTTCCCTATATTAAAATTATGTTAGAATTCTTTTCACGTGCGTAAGACCCAACCAGCCACATCCTATAAGAATATTGAAACTGCTAACGAAATATCTGCTCCAGCAAGTTTCAAGCCAAACCCGTCTATCCTATTGTCTGCAAGACAATTTGCTAACTACTCTTCCGGCTCGACACTTTAAACTTAGCGGGCATACCACTGTGCACATCCGCGCATAGATAACACTTTAGAGCGGTCTCGTAAAAATATCGGGACTGAACAATGCGGGCTCATTAGGGCGTGACCGGACGGGGGCGACTTACTCGTTATGCATTCTCCAATTCTTCTACAGTCTTAATGTAGCCGCTAGCTTCCTTTTTATTAAGCACCGATATCATACGAGGCTCAACTATAGTCCAAAGGCTATATGTACTCTGGCTCATAATAGCCTGAAAACCTCAAATACCAGCTTAGTTAACGACGACTAGTCAAGAAGGACTAGGACATCAATCCTAGTATTAGAATTATAGTTCCAAAATGGTCGACTTTTTATATAATAGTCCTAATGCAAATTTTATGACTTTATCGCAATTATTACCGCTGTAAAAGAAGTAATTTGTATGAAAACAATGTATATATTCCTTAAGGAGTAAACCCTTTACTCCTTAAGGATCGATTTTCATATATAGCGCCCGGAATTAGGTTTTATGTGTAGTAAAATCAGAAATTCAGAGCGTACGAAGTACAGAGCGTTAAAAAAGTGTAATGAGCTAATTTCAGGCACATCTTTAATTGACATATCATATTATTTACTGACGGTAGTAAGCGTCGTTTGTTTTGGCTGAAAGTATTGCGTTGAACAAAAGTAGTAAAACGAATACAACAAAAAGAAACTACACGGAAATAGAGTGCAGATATTGATCTCATACAAAGATGTAATTGAAAATAAATGCACTGACGGACCAACCGTGAAGATGAAAAAAATATAAAAACGAGATACCTATGTAATTCTAGTGGTATTATTAATGAAAGGGTAAGTCAAATGTCAAATGTTCACGTTTATAATGAAAATAGAATTTATTTATTTATTTATTGAAAAGTATACAAAACAAGTTACAGTTGTACATATATATACAAATAGATATATAATAAAAAGAACAAAGTATAAAACTAGACTATAACTCTAATTATGTGTGCACAAAATACTTAGAGTATTTATGTATACATTTTCAAAGGTACTTGTGCCATTAAATATATTACAAAATGTATTGATCAATTATTAAAATTAGTATTAACTTAGAATTATATTATTTTCTACATACTGAACAAAACATTTATTCTATCGTAGCTGGTTTTAATTCGTAAATAATATATTTTGTATTTCCTTTTTAAATGTTAATAATTTCGGTTCAAAGATGTCCAAGGATGGATGTAGAGAAACAATATCGATATGCAATCGACACATTGGAATTATGGGGTTATAAAAAGAGGTATTATTGTTATTAACTTGCAGTAGGAGTAACCTCTGTAATGGCATACGGGATCTGAGTCGAGTGTTGAAGTTGAGTAGAGAGAGGAGATAGGAACAATCAACATGCGAATGTATGATTTTATATAAATATAATAGATCAGCGCTTTTTCTCCGCGCAGCTAGTGATGATAAATTAAATCTCTGTAGCTGGATCGTTAATGTGCTAAGAGACCTGTACTTAATTTATTTCTTTGGGCAAAAGGAAGTCAACTGTGCCGACTTTGGCTTAATATAAAAGCCGAACGGAGAAGAGAGTTGGCAAGGGAAAGGCAGCAGCGGATGGCCACCGACGGAGGAGACGGGATTAGCGACATCAATATTGACCCCGTCGTTTTCTTAATAGCGCCATTGCGGAAGTCCCAGTAAACGATTCTACCCAGCAATTAAATCGAGATAAACAACGCTAATTTCGATAAGTTAATAATTAATATTTTATTTATTGTGTTTTTAGAAACTGTTCAATATAGTAACGGGCCAACGAAAGTTTTTAGATTGTTTCATTTGAAGTGAATTTTATTCGAATTTATATTTAATACTGAAGAAGCAGTATTACAAAGCAAAATAGATTGAAATTTAATTTGTAAAATTATAAATTGTAAAATTCATTTAAGAATCTTTTAATTGAACTTTTATTTTATTTCTAGAGATATGCGAAAATATGTTGAAATTTAAAATTTATAAATTTGTGATATTCATGAATTGACATTGAATTAATTAAGAGTATCTACAGATCCGTCTGAGTAACAATTGACAAGTAGAACTAAAGTTTTTGCCACAGAAACTTTGCCAACATCGTCCGAGGTAAAGGAACATGTTCGTGCTTACCAGCAGGAACGTGTTAGAGGTGAGGAGCCTAGGGGTGTGGTGCACCTCACCAACAGGAAACCATGTTAAGCATGGACACGAATATACCAATACACACCAGCACCCAGCATTCGTATATCCGGCTCACTTTTAGCCAACGTCAATTACTTCAGACGGGAATTATTAAAAAGAAAGCGCATCACGCAAGAAGTGGAGCAGAAACAACGAAGAGAAGACGAGCTCCATAAAATCCGCAAAGAAATGTTGTTAAGTCAAAGTCGGAAAATGAAGGCTCGTGCTGAAGCTGCAGAGGGAATTGGAAAATAAATGAAATACGTTTTTAGATTATAATTTTTTTTACTTATACATTTTTATTCTATTGAAATATTGTTTTTTTCTTATTTCCTTTTCTTTTTTTATAAACCCTATTTATATACTTTTTGTAGCATTTTTATTTTCAACATTTTTATTTTTATAAATTTTTCTGCTCATGTTGTGTTTTGTTTTATATTTTTTAAATTTCACCACAGACAGTTTTCAGTAATAAATCATAAAGTCATTATTTTGTCGTGTGTAGAAAGGCAGTGTAGCACGTTGTTAAAAATATGTTAAGTTAAAAAATGTTAATGTTTATATTTTTGATCTTATACAATAATGGGAATAATTTACTAATTGTTAAAGTCGCATTTATACAGTTACATCTCGTGTCAAGCTTTGCTAATAAGGGTCTATAAGCGAACATTACAATTTGGTGAGAGTTAATCTCTCACCTCTCTAAAATAAATGTTCAGTTAAATGGTGTGTGAAATAGGATTTTCATATTGAAACCCTATGAAAGAACGGTTTGTATTATTTAGTCCAAACACATTTTAAGATTCTGGTTATAGATAAAGTGAACCATCCAGTGCAAACTAATTTTAATGCACATTTTAATATTCTAGTTAAAGATAAAGGGAATCATGTCGCTAGTCAAATTGAATTTCAACACTAAAATTTTTGAATTTCAATCTAGAATACTAATAAATAATAAATAACTTTTCAAAATACAATAAATGTTTTTGTAAACATTTATTAAATTATGAAATGTGAAAAATAAATAAGAATTAACAACTTCCTAAATTAAGGCAGTGCTAAGGCAATTTATCCCTAATTTCTAATTGGTGCTACTTTCCTGTAGACACATAATGATACAAGTTCTGTGGATACAAGTATCTGTAATGTTACCTATACATTTGAAAATGAATTGTATGTTTATTAATGTCAAAGAGATGAGATTATTACAAAATAAAAATGTCACAAATAAACAGTTTTCAAATCTTTTTAATACATATAAATATCATTCCAGTTGATAAAGAAATAATACAAACCAACTAAATATGAATAAAAGTATATATATGCTTTCACGTTCATAAGGCATTTAATTACCCCCTTTACCTATTTTAAACATACCAAGACAATCGTACTTACGGAGTAAACTCCAGTAACAAAAACTGTACGAATTGTATAAGGAAGTTTGAACTAACAAAAACAGTTCAACATCATACAACAGCATTGAACTAACAAAAACTGTACGAATTGTATAAAAAAGTTTGAACTAACAAAAACAGTTCAACAGCAAACAACAGCATTGAACTAACAAAAACTGTACGAATTGTATAAGGAAGTTTGAACTAACAAAAACAATTCGACAGCATACAACAGCATTGAACTAACAAAAACTGTACGAATTATATAAGGAAGACAGAACTAAAAAAAACCGTTCGTATGGTATAAAGAATTTCGCATATATAACACGACGCAAATGCTGGAAAGTAAAATAAAAAAACAATGTGACATTTTATTAGTTTACTTTGTATACTCGATTCTGGGGTTGATTTTAATATTACAAGTATTTGATCTCGATTCAGTTACATTGTAAAATTATTTATATGTCAACAACTAAGAAATATTTGGAGGACCTAGATAAGATTTTGCCCTGACTCGGAAATGTGATGAAAATTATAATAAAGTTGTGAATAATTTTTCATTTCACTATTAAATTGAAACTAGAAGTTATACAGTAGTAACAGAAAAAATATTTTTTTCTAATTTCAATGATCTTTAAATATGCCATTACCATCCAAATAACATTACCATCCCAATTTTATAATGATTTATAATTTAATAAAAATTGTACTGTATCTTCCACGATTGTGACCCCAAAACACCAAAACAAAATCAGCTTAAAAATAAAATGAAATTATACGAAATTTGTGAATACTGGAATAAAAAATTATACGAAATATGTGTGGAAGCATAGTTCTTATTTAATCGGGGCGAAACCTGGTCCAAAAATAGCCTAATTGAAAATCTAAGCTATGTCCACACATGGATACAATTATTGTAGTAGTTTCAAAATAGCAAAAATACAAAAACACAAAATATACAAATATACCAAAAATTAATTTTATAACAAAGTAAAGAAATGTATATCGTAAGAAAGAACTTTTAAAATAATATAACTTTCGCCTAAAAAGAAAAAGGACCTAAATTATTTTTCATTATATACTTATGCCATATATATAAAACATCATTTCATTTTGATAAATATTTCTTTGAATAATAATGCTTTTGATTACATAGTTAAAGTACATTCATTAACGAAAACCTGGCTAATTCATTAATTTTTTTTTCATGTGACGTAGATATGTACAACATCTAAATTAAATGATACAGAAAACGTAATACAATATAATTAACCGCTAATCAATAAAACCATTAAAAAGATTCTACTAGGAGGTGGCACTGTGTTTTACATAACAAAATTTAATTAAAATGTTGTTACAAAATCTACTTAAGTTTCTAATAGAATCGACTAGATGGCGTTATATGAAAAAAATTCCCTCATTTTTTCTTTGATAATACATCAACAATTCTACAAAATTCACCTTTACGACTGGAACTTGCCACCGATTTATAAAACAAAATAAAGTTTTAGAAAAAAACATTGGCTTCAAAATCAATTATAAAATTTCAAGCGCTCTTTCCAAATTGAAAAAACAATTTCTTTTTTACTTCATCGTTAGTTTAGACATAATTTGTAAACAGGATCTTAACAGAAACACTCAAAGTATTTCAATTATCACTATCAAGCAAAATGACCTTAACACATGTACTTCTTACTTCATTGAAATATAATTACCGTAAATCCGTCTAACGATTTATCTGTTGTTGCTACAATAATGAAACATTGGCAAACTTCATGTTTTTGTTTATGTGCTTCAACTGCTTCAACATTATTGACATGAAGTGTGTCTAATTCTGCTTCAACATTATTGACATGAAGTGTGTCTAAGTCTAATGTCTTATTAACATGTTGACCTTTCGACACCATTTACCATTATTCGCCCAAATAGACGTATAAACAAAACTTCGTCAACGGAACATTCCAAACCATTGGGCGATATCTCGAAAATATCGGATAAAATAGTATAATTATTAACTTATAACACTCCTGAAACAAGACTTACATATTGGATGGTATCTAACCAAAACACAGAACATTGCCAATTTGTTTCGTGTTATTAAAAACTCGCAACAAGTCCTTTAAATAATATTAACAGTAAAACAAGTCCTTTATTAACAGTAATAAATATTAACAGTCACATCTCGTTTCAACCTACAATACTGTCGACATGGTTACTCTGTTATCACGAGTACGTTGAGGTATACTTAAGTTCATTCAGCGCACTAGATGCATATATACAGATTGTATTTTTCATATTAAATAAAATCAATGTTATAAAGAGAAAAGTTTTGCTTGTTTGGCAGTGTGTTTTGTACTTTCAAAAAAATGATGATAGTATTACGTTAGCGTCCAGGAATGGGTTGATAAAACTAAGGGAAGGATGGTGTTTTCAAAGGAAATGTTGATGGATGTACTATAAATGTACGTACGTATGTGTGCATTCATATGTAGTATGTATGTACGTACGTATGTGTGCATTCAAAGACTTATAAAATGTCGATGGAGCAACCCACTGATAACCGATTTGTTTTTATTTCATAGTGCTCAGCATAACAAACAATAAGATATATTCCCGAGCTCGGAAATTCGTTCCGCCCTTAAGTTATCATACCATCGAAAAGTTTAAATCCGTGTACTAGAAAACTAAAGTGGACAATTAGCAGACTGTTCGAATTGGTCCACAAATAGTTTTTAGTTATAATCGGAAAAGTATTTACAGACTTAAAGTGTCATATATTTATATTACCGTGCCTCATTTTTGTGAAAGTTTTATTCGAAGGAAATTTTGCCAGACAGCACGTTTACGTTTTTCGGTGAAAATGTCTTGTTTCCGTTTGAAATAAAACTTTCATCGTAATATAGAGAACGTTAAAATTTACAAAAACGTCCCGTAATATATATGATTTATAGAGCCGTAGTTTTAACGGAAACTGAAGCACGGCAACTAAACAGATGGAAATATCAGTGATAGTCATAAATTTCAATTAAAATTAAAATATTGCATGTCTGCGTTATTTTATTTTTAAATGAAAGTTATAAACAGTTTAGTTATTACTGATATTCGTGTTTCGCCACCATTATTTTTTATTATATATATATATATATATATATATATATATATATATATGTATATATATATATATATATATATATATATATATATATATATGTGTGTGTGTATATATATATATATATATATATACCATGTAGAAACATGGTAAAATCTATTTAAAATAACGATCACTATTATTAATACTATGTAATGTAAATGTCATTTGCACAATCTTTTTATTAAATATGAAAGATATTAAATAAATATGCAAATATTTATTTTATTACATGACATTAGTTCACATTTTTTTATTTATCAGTCAATTAATTTCGTAATATATTAATAGGAGAGAACATTCATTCGCTTTAAAAATTATTAAAACTGATTTCAGTCATGGATTCCTTTTTGTTCAAGTAGGTATAGCCACGACAAGCGCTAACTACCATAAAGAGAAGATCAAGTTTCATATCTTAATGTTACCGGCTTCAAGTTGATTAAGTATTTACATTACGTTGGCAAGCAATAAACCTGCTATTTTTCCAGCTATTTCTTGAATGTTAAAGAAACTTCCTGGAGATCTCTGGTAGATAGTGTTGCCACCCATACTACAAAATAAGGTACGTTATTTTAGACAAACGTCCTTTATATATATATATATATATATATATATATATATATATATATATATATATATATAAATAAATATATAAATTCATTAATTAATGTAATTTTTCAAACATTGTCTGAAGTTAGTTGCACTTTGGAGCGAAACTGAACATGACCATTATGATTGAGCTTAAATTTTGGAACTTAACCAAGTGTAGACAGATAAATTTGATTAACAGACTATTGGAGAGTGAATCCAGACTTTATGAATTGTACTTACTTTCTTATATCAGTGAACATTGTTAGAATAAATATCTAATGTTTTTTCATGAGTACTTTTTTTATCTCGCATATCTTTTCTTAGCCAAAGTTGATTTGTGTTTTTTCACGTTAAAAAAGGTGGCAACCCTGCCGATAGGGTACACTCCTAAAAAGTATGCCGTTCGATCTTGTGTTTATTTAGCAACTGAGTTTCCGTGGGTGAAGAAAAAAACAATATATGGAAATTTCACAGAGCTTGCTTCATGAAGTGCATTTAGAAAAAAACAAGCGTATACACAGACTCAATTTATGCACAACGATGGATAAAGGAGGAGATTATTTTATGATGCTGGCTTATAACATCTATGCATAAATGCAATATTTTAAAATGGAATATAGCTTTCAACACCACGCATTAACGCACACATACGCAAACAGACACACGCTCGCACCATTGTCTATACAATTCGTGCAACAAACGGCAGCTGTGCCATCAAAACCGAAAAAAAACGAATTATCACCCAAACTTATCCAGCCGATCTATAAACCTAGTTAAATTTACGTCATAAAACACGCTAACGGCATTAAATTATCAAAAATTAATTCCGTAAACAAAAAAGAAAACTCCCGCGCGCGCCAAAACAAAATGAACGGCTCGGCGCAAGATTTACGCGCGCGCCCGGCGCCCGGCCCGCCTCCTCCGGGCCGCGCCGCATATTGCGGGGCATAATTCAAAATTTCTTCACTCACACGCTCTTTGTGTTTCAACATTTTTCATACAGCTAGTTAACGGGAGTAAGTGAAAATTTATTGCAGCATCCGTCACTCCCCGCCGCGCCGCGATCCTCACCCCCTCTTCCGTGCCCTGTCCACTAAGACTATAGACAATAATGCAGACTTTTGGCGCCATGAATAATAAAGCGTTGACGTCGATAGTAGTAGGTATCTGTCACGGGTTTTAATTAATTTTGTTTTGGCCATGACTTAGCTTTCTAATGAAATTTGAATCAATTTAGGTTAAGAGTTCACTTGATTTACTGGTAATAATAGGGTAAACTTGGTAATATTTTATTATAATAATAATTTACTTAGTTTAATGTAAATTATAAATGGTATAAAAAATACAATTCGGGAAAACATCAAAATATTCGAAATAATTATTTGTATATTTTAGTTTTATAATAAAAAAATCAGACAAATTGTGATGGAAAAATAAATTAAAACCTAAAGTTATATTATAAATAAAAATTTAAGCATTTAAAATTAAAATTGCAATAGCTGCATTTTGTTCGAAGTCGTTCTATGTAAAATAGGCAACATTCGATGTTCTTTCAATAAAAAATTAACGTGATTTTTTCGGTGATAAAAAACAGTTATTTTGTGAAATAAATGCAATTGGCATATTCTATTTGATAAGTTTCATCAAATAAACAGAAAATTTCAATTTTAATGAAATCGAAGTTTTTGTACAAGTATCGTAACACAATTTCGTAAAACCTCTTCAAAAATCAGGAACGTATACCTAATTCGATAGCACAAAAAATAATAAACCAATTATGTATTATTTAAAAAAAGAATGGAAAATAATTTTTAGCACGTGCAGTGTCATCTATCACTTTATACCAGAACTTTTTGGCGTGCAGCGCCGCGAAGGAACGACAAAAGCATGCGTCAACAGAGTTTATTTATATGAACTCCACGCCTCCTATTGTCATTTTAAAAATATAGTATAATAAAAGGCAAACAGTGCAAACTCACACTGCTATAAATCTGTAAAATATATGTTCATTTTGCTTGATAATATTTTCGTAATGGGTTTTATTTATCTGTTTGTTTATTTACCCAGTACACCTTACCGCGAAGGAGCCATGGTGGATAAAAACGAAAGTTGCAAAATAACCAAAATAAGTAGAAAAAGATGGCGTAATGAAAATTAAACTTCACGGTTATAATGAAATTGATATTGTATAATCCCAGCTATGAAATATCTGCAAATTTCCTCTTGTCCTTAATTTATTTTCCTTGCTGTCTCTATAAATACTCAAACTTACGATGGACATATGAGCCGAAATAAGAATAATACTACTTGTTTTCTACAATTGATAGCAAACATTTTATACCAAAGTCTATAAAATAATAATATCCAGTCACATTAAAACAAAGCAAACTATCCAGATCCAATTAGATGTTAGTTTTTTAATATAGATCAACCAGTAGGTACTTACGATCGATTATAATAATGTGACAAAGGTACATAAAAAGAATTGAAAATTTCATTTCCCATTAAAGCACAGAACAGATAGATACAAGCACTCTCTGGAACATTATTTTAAAGACAACTTATCTCAAAATAATGCTGCAATGTCATTGGAGGACATCTTGCTTAATTAGTACATACTCCCTAAAAATGTATAATACGAGATTGGAAAATATGTGGAATTTGTATCTTTCTTTCGCTTTGCCTCATATATTCTAAGCTTAAAATTATCTCAGAAAGGACATAATGCTCTTAATGTGGCTGATATTAGCAGACCACACTGGAGAGAATAGGTAATCCAATCACCATCCCTCCACAAGGCAGTAATGTGAAATGGGTACTAAATAGTTTTTTATATAATCTGATTGATTTTGCTAGACAAACACATAACCATTATTAACACAAAATGAAGTCTTGTTAAATCTTGAAGTACTTTCTTAATTTTTCTAATTTCAAATCAAATTTATCTTGTACTTTTTTTTGATTCATAAATATTTGCTTGTTTGATGTACTAAAAAATTCTCAAATTGCAATAAGAAGTAGCTCATAAAAAATAAATAGAAAAGCTTATTTAACTTCCGTACTTGAAGTAATATCTGGATGAAGAAATCTAAATACTCCGATAGTTTAAAGAAATTATTTTCATATGAAAATAATTAGTTATAAAAAATACTATTGATATGATAATGATGAGTTCTAAAAAATAAAAACTTTCAGTTAAGGTGATTAATATAAAAAGCTCATGATAGTAAAATTTAATTCAAGTGAATCCTTGGGTATAGTATATAATATTTGATATCAGTATAAATATTAAATAGGGTTTAAGCCAGTGAAATTTTTTTTTTAAATTTGCAAATAAATCGATTCATTAGTTTCGAAATTATTACATATATCGAACGAAACAATAGGTCAAGCTTACTTCGTAATGCCTTTATAATCAATATAAGTTGAAAAAAGTAAATCTTCCGATGCAACATTACTAGGTTTTTCTAAGTTAAATGATTTACAGGTACGAAGCAAAGTCAGTGCATTAAATATTCTCAGATTGTAAACATAATTATATTCGATTTTGTTTACTTTACTTCTTTTGATAATTCAATTCCCAGTAGTAACTCTTTATTATAAATTTTAACAATATATACATAAGGCATATTTATTTCTGCAAGAAAAATCTCACTAGACAACTAACTTCTAGAATGGCACAAGCACATAAAAAATTTACTATGTAGTGGTCGTCTAATAATTATAAAAATCAACAATTTATCAATTTATATGGTAGTAATATCTTTACAAAAAAAAGAAATGAAAAGTAATTAAACTTAACATGTGAGAAAGATAAATGGAAAAGAATGAGGGATGATAAAGAAAAAAATGTGTTGATAGCACTTTATCATCAGTATATTCCTGTTGCTGGGAGATAATTTATTCTATAGTGATGGTATAGGCAGATAGTAAATGTTCACAAAATGAGTGTCTATATTTAAAAATTAGAAACAAGTGCAAGTTCACTGAATATAGACCATAGCTACAGATACTTAATAAGGTGCCTAGGCAAACTAACCTGATGAACATTGCAGGTTATTAAGTTACCCAGTTCTAAAGGTCTTTGGTAAGGTTTCTAAACCTTTTTTGTGAGTGGCAGTTTCCACCCTGCTATCCTAACTATCCTCCTTACCAATATTAAGAACGAAAGGAAGTTTATTTGTTTGCTCGCTTCCACGTCCGAACTACTTAACCAATTTCTGTGAAATGTTGTTTATATATAACCTGTGCAATGAACATACGATACTTTTTATCCAAGAATACAATTTATTTTTTAATAATTAAAAAAAATCTCCCATCAGGGACAAAAACGTAAACAGAAATATGTATGAACAAAGTGCAACATCCAATATTTTCACAAGAATGTTATTCTTAAGTTATATCACCATTTCTTTCACTTTGTGCACTGTTGTCATAAGCTAAACCTACAATTAATCAAATACATATACCTAACAAGTTTTATGTATCTCACACTGTCTAAATTCAAAGTTAGGTATAAGCCAAATACCCTAACTTTGAATTTAGACAGTGTGATACGTAAAACTTGTTAGCTTTCGTAATATTTTAAGAATATATCTTGACATCTGTTAGAGAAAGTTTGGTGTTTCTCCTTTTTGCACCTAGGTGTCCTGTGTTTAGAATTGCCATTTTTTATTTTGATACTGATGTAATTAGTTTGGTTCTATATCAATCACTCTGTAATATCCATGTATATAATATATCAGACAGAAAAAGATAAATTCCCACATCACAATTTCCAATGCATAACTATTTACTAGCCTGTTTTGTAAAATTACTGTTTACCTTTCCTGTCTGCAAATCTTCTATCCAGATACTTGTTTCATATACTAACCCTAATGAAGTTCAACATATAAAGATTAACATGGATCTTAATGACAATTATACTGTCACAGCTTATACTCATAGGTCACTGCATATTACACAATTATAATTTTCAAATAAACTAACTCCACTCCTGCTTTGGTTATGGTCAAAAAGTTGCTCATTAGATGCTGAAACAAGTGTTCTACATGAAATGGTCATCCGTCTCATTATTGTAAGACACACTAATGAGGTTTTTGCCCAGTATGAATATATTAAACCTCCTTATTTCCTGATTCTGTCGTGTCTATTTTGCTTACTTATATTAGCACCATCCACTCCATGTTTCATTCCTAATGTGCTTGGTAGATCTGACAGATTTAAAATCAGCACTGTCAACTCGGCTGGTTGACTGAGTTATAGTACAACAGCTCATTCATTATACATTTCACATGACACAGGTCATGGTATGGAATGTCAAATAAATTATCTGGTATACACTTCACATAGAGCTTCTAACCTCTATTCTATTGGACTGTTGATAAAGCTAAATCAACAAAATGTCTTAACACCGTCAGATATAGTAATGATGTGAAAATTACATAAAAAATGAATTGATTTCAAGTTTGATTCTGCTTATATGTATTATATCGCATGACAAAAATAGATTTTGTGCAAATATTACGAAGCAAGTTTTTAGAGAATTATTCAATAATAAATATAAAAAGTTCATAACTTGATGTAGAATTCTTGACAAAAATATTTTACTTACTTTGTTATCTATAAATCTATATTATATTTGAGAATTTTTTTATCTTAAAAACTGTTATAAGGTGTTGGCAAGGATTTTATAACTTCAATAATAAAAATATTAACTAAGTTTGACTCATTAAATTTAATTTAAAATACATTTCACACATTCCACAGGCACTCACTCCATCGGCATACTAGTACACACAGTAGTAGTGGGGCATCCCGTCTGCCTTGTCCCCATCTGGGTTGTTCACATGCAGCCCGATCACGCCATGAACTCTCCCAGCACCAGGCTGCAGCGCACAGCACTGAACGGCCACATGCCTGCCGCTACCCTGATTGTACTTATGCCGCTAAAACAACTCAGCAGTTGGCTAGGTAAAATATTGTCAATTTATTATTGAATCATAACTTCGATTACAGGGTTCTGCATGGACTATGATATATTACAACCTTATGATTTTACAGCTGCCTTTGATTTAGAATTGCATGCTTGATGTTAATTTAAGACTTACCCCACATTTTTCTTTAGTTAATGCCCATGATCACTGATTATGATATCTAGTTTATTACAGTTGCTAATAACTAACATTATATATAATTTGAATTATGTCTTTACATAATTCGTAATATGTTTACATCATATTTTCCGCTCCAGACACAGTAAAATACATGGTTCTCGTATACGCAAGTTTTCTTGTCCATCATGTGATTACCGGAGCGACCATTCAGCACAGATGAAGAGGCACGCTCGACTTCACACCGGCGATAAACCATATTCTTGTCCTCATTGCCGTTTTCGTTGCAATAGTCTGGTAAAAACTTCACTTCACTTCTAAACTCTTGATTTTATTACTTACATTAATTTAATGATCAGTATCTTTTTTTTCAAGATATGATTAAACTTTTTGAAGATATAAATGATCTGAAACTCGCGTAACTAAATTAAATTGTTAAAAACCTTTTATGTCAAAAATTTTAAAATTTGTCTTAAATTCTTTGATGTTTTACATAAAAAATATACTTGTTATGATCTCAAAATAAAAGGTGAATATAATTTTCAACACTGCATTTTAAATAAAATCTATGTCGTAGTGTTTTTAACAAGTGTTAAATTTACATTTTTTACTTGAATATTTGTCAAAGATTCATGTACAACCATCAGCCTCTGTTTTTACAATGGTGATTCTTTATTCCTTTAGTCCCTATTAATATAAAAGTTAATTAGTGGATTAATATGTTTAAAATTCAACAATAACCATTACAACTATTTTATTTCAGGAAAATCTGCGAAAGCACATATTTAAAACCAACAAGCACCGTGGAAAGCCACTTTACCAATGTAAGGATTGTCCACCAAAAGGTTATAGTACAAATTTTGCATCCGAATTGAGGAATCACTTAGTAAAGGAACATGGCGGCAAGTATAACAATAGAACTGCTGCCGAGTATGTAGCCCAGTACTGCATGAAGCCAGTTAATGAAACAAGGTAAGTAAATTAATTTGTTGATTTAATTGCTATGTTAATCAAATTGTCTCCTTTGAACAATAAAATAATTTTGAAAAATTTTGTTAATACTTCCAAGACGAAACTTTCTGTCATAGAATTTCATATTAAAAAAAAAGTTAATCTTACATATCCGCTAAATGCTATGTAAAATAATATGGTGCAGTGCTGGAACAAGACACTCTGTGATGAGCAGTATTATATTTTAAACAAAATGTTCGCATTTCCTCCTGCTATTTTGATATTAGAAAATTAATTTCCATATACATAAAAAAAACCGTATGGAGAGCTAATGTAAAATAATTTTCTTTACATAAAAATTTTAATTCATTTAAAATAAATATTTACTCTAACAGATAGTGAAGTTTTCAAAAATTATTTTATATTTAAAGGCACTCATAAGTTATTAATCGAAGTTATAAATGGGTAAAACGTTGCATTGTATTACCCTATAACGGTTTGACACTTGTTCTGTATTTTTATATAAAAAAATTCCCACTGCCAATAGTGAAATTCTGAACTGTGGCTATAGAAAACAAATTTTGTCTCCACTTACAGAGAAACTGTCAGTAAATAAGTTTAAATATATTTAGTATATGAAAATTTTATTTTTTTATTACGTCATACCCAGCATATCTGACAATAAAACTTACATTCTTATAAAGCTTTATACAATTTCTTGTTTCCGTTCGCTGCATTTCCAAGTAATTTGTTTCAATATATTTCTCGCCCTATACATACAGCTGTTGTTTAATTGGTATAGCAAGTAAGTTTTTATAAGTTCTCGAGTAGACAATAAGACTTTCATATTCAATAAATTTTTTCGTATATTGTCCCATTCATGTACTATTTCAACATTAAATGAAAAGATTGAGTGTCATGCAGTGCAATGCATTTTGAATACCTCGCAACGTCATCAAAGCAAGAAAAGGCAACGCAGCAAATCCTTTATTCGATATTCTTTCTGCTAAATGTGCGAGCAATATTTTGCAGAAAAAAATAGATAAACTGCCAATTTACTGTTCTTAATTTTTCTTATTTCCTTTTATGTTTTTGAAAAAAATTCTTGTTTTATCAACTAGTAAATTCTAAAACCATTTTTCGTTATAAATGCAAACATTTACTTTAAGAATGAATAGTTTCTTTTAATGTTTTTTCTCTTACCAATATGTTTATAATTAAAACAATCGCCTTTTTCAGATAAAAATAAACAAAATTTAACACAGATGTATGTTCTGTTTAATTTTACAGCGATGAAAAATATATACACACTTTCGAAGACAGCTCTCAAGTGAGGGAAAATATTGAATCATCAAATCATTCAAACACAACAGGCAATGATATGGATAGCGGAATAAAAACATCTCTGATGGAAGGATATTATAGTGTCAGTGAAACAGGGACCTTAATACCATTTTATAATACATCATAAAGTATTGGGATACTTAAAAAAAAAAGAGAGAATGATTTTACCCATTTTATTTTAGGTACTTGTAAGTAAATAAAACATGTTGAATATTGATTTTTTTTATTTTTTTAAGTTAAAAATACATATACCCTTATCCTAGCAACATGGACATCTTCAGTAGTTCCTGAAAATAAAAATAAACATTTGTTAATAAATCTCAACTAACAGCAGAAAATTGACGACTAGAGACTATCACAATGAATGAAATTCAGATCTTGCAAAAAATTCATTAAATTTTGACCTTAACCCCACATTATCAGGTAACATAAAATTTACATGACATCAAATTCATATCCTTTCTTTTATCTTAAAAGACTAAAAACTTGTATGTTATCAAAATTACTAAATTAAGGAATGATATCAACTGGTTCGGCCAATATGACTGGGCACAGAAATCATCCAAGTAACACCTTGCTATTGATCAGTTCTATTGTTAGTAATCCACCAGAGTAAAGCTACAGATAACAGCCTACCTGTTACTCTGCTATATGAACTATACACACACCAAATTTGATACACATACTTGAATGCAGAGTTATAAAGTAACAAAGAAACAAACCAAACCTTTGTATTTATAAAAGCAGCGATTATACATAGTTCTTAGCTATCTGTTTTTACTTTTTTTTGTTAACGCTTTGAATGCCACAGTGATATAAACAAAGAACATAAAACCGTCTAAACGCAAAAAGTTAAAAATACATTCGGATGTAAAATATTTTTTTTGTTCAAGTGTTTATTTAAAAAATATGAAGATTTTTGTTATTGTGCTCATCCGTGACCGTAGTGGCGCAAATGTAATGAAACAATGTTGAGAGTTGTGTGGGATATAGCGAGGATCATCTGACTCACTCACATAGCAAATGTATACTATTAAAAGCCGTCACCGTTACTTTTTAAACTACTCAGAGCTCAGTTTTGTCTTGAATTTGCGCAGTTTATGTTACTTTTGCAAGTGATTTATACTATTTTGTGTTCATACACAGTTTTTACAAATTTCACTAGCAAATTTATTATCAAATAATGTTATTTTAAAGACTTGGAGTTAACTTTGATGATAAAGATGATTTGGTTTATTGGGACAATGTCGCTTTTAAATTGTCTGCGCTTCACTTGTCTATTGATAGTAATAATATAAGAAAACCACAAGAAATGACTGACAGTGATGAATTGTGAAAATATGTAGTGAATCAAAAATGTCCTCGCATTCTGTCAGAGTGAGAGCGATAATGAAATTATATGCCTTTGAAGCATATTTCTAGAAGAACAAACTGGTCTGCACCAGGACGACAACAGCCAAGGATAATTCCATTTACTGACTTTCCAGGTTTGAAACCTTTACCAAATTATGTGTTTGAAAAAATCGCTGCACAGACAAATATGTTTGCTGAAAAATTATTACATTAAATACGAAAAAGAATGTACAACTGAAAGAACGGAAATCGAATAACTGATGAATTAAAAAAGTTTTTTGGACTAATTTTATATATGAGAGTTTAGTAAAACTGCCTAAAATTAGCCTCTATTGGTGCAAAGGTCACCTTTACGAGCAGATGTTTGCAAAGGATACTGTGAGTCGAAATAGATTTGAAATAATACTGCACATCCTACAGTTTTCCGATAATTTGGAAGAAAAAAAAACTGATAGACTTTATAAAATAAGAAGCTCGGTAAATTATTTGAATGTATCATTATGCATAGACAAAAGTATGTGACAATTACAAAGTTTTTAAACTATGCGTTACACCCAGCTATAAATGTAAATTGGAAATTTATGCTGATAGAAATGAGACATTAAACACTACCTCTATGAACATCATGTTAAAATTGATGGAAAACCTTTTCAATAAAGGACATACCTTATACACCGACAATTGGTATACTAGGGTAAACTTGGCAGACAAACTCCTTCCATCTCAAACAACCTAATCGGAACTTTACAGCAAAATCAAAAGAATGAAAGAAATGTTATTAATCCACAGTTGATAATAGATTTCCAAGCTGTAGAAAATGATACAGGCATTACAGAAATGGAATAAGAGAAAAATTCACTTTTTGTCTGTATTTAGCTAAATTTATCAGAACAGTTAAAAAATGTAACAGAAACAACATGTAACAGAAAAGACTCACATTGTAATTGATTATGTTAATACCAAATCAGCTGTTGACGGTTCTTATCATATATAATATTCATCGACACTTCGTAAAAGAGGTTCTTGAATATTCTTTGCTACAGACTTCCTCTGGGACGAGAATATAGATTATATTTATGTAAATATAAAATATTATGTAAAATCATATATTATTATATAACATCATATATTTGCTATTATATTTATATAAAATCATATATTCGCATATCGATTGTCCCTATCTCTTCTCTCTACTCAACTTCAATACTTTACTCAGATCCCGTACACCATTTCAGAGACTATTCGTGCTACAAGTTTATAAAAATAATACATCTTTTTATAACCCCATAATTCGAATTAGCCGATTGCAAAACAATATTATTTCTCAATCAACATTCGTCCTTATACATTTTTGAACCAAAATTATTAACATTTAAAAAGGAAATACAAATTATTTATAATATACAATATTATTTATAAATTAAAACTAGCTACATTTTAATTAATGTTTTGTTCAGTATGTACAAAATAATATAATTCTAAGTTAATACTAACTTTAATAATTGATCAATATCTTTTGTAATTTATATAATAACACAGTCACCCTTGAAAATATATACATAAATACTCTAACCATTTTGTGCACATATAATTAGAGTTATAGTCTAGTTTTATACTCTGTTCTTTTTATTATACATTTACATGACTGTAACTTGTTTTATGAGCCTTTCAATAAATAAAACTTATTCCTTAATACACTGATTATAAATGCCATCCACGATTTTGTACAAAATTACTAGAAAGAACAATATTTCCGTAACCAACTTCAGAAGAGCAATTAAGATTACCTAATTCAATACACTAAAAAAACAATCTACTTATATGTAACTATCCAAAGAAACTAAAACATGAACTTAAAACCAAGGTAGATCTCGTTAGAAAAACAAGACGATAGTGTAAAACCAGCTACACTTATTGTCATCATTATTGCCCGACATGTTTTAATAGAGAAGATTGTTAGTGGTTACTTTCATTGAAATATTGTTATTTATAAGAAGTATTTAGAAAAATACTTTGCTATTTTCTTCTTTTGTTTTCCTCATGTCAATTCCATGATATTCAAAGTGTTAAAAGATAAACAAAGGAAGTGGGCATTTATAAAACATTTCTCACTTCACCATTCGCATTATATATTTGTATTTTTGTAAGTTTGCCACAAGAACATATAACATTTACACTCAGTACCAATTAGAAAATATATTATAATACTCATTTGAATACCTATTTAATATCTGTACTTGCAAATTAATAAAAACTCTTCAAGTATGTAAAATAACATTAACTATAAACAACACATCTTTCGAATTGCAAGTAGAGTGCTCTGTCTCAAATGAAGAGATGCAAATCTCACCCAGGTCCGAAAATATTTTCTTTTTCATGCAATTTTTTATTTAAACAAATCGTTAAGACATTATAACTTTAGATCTAACCAGCACTAATTGTCAGGAAGATAAAACATTTAACATGGAAAAAATTTATAACAGACTGACTTTTTGGCAACAAGTAGTTCTAAACAGTATCCAAAACTTCCTTTCGATCAGAGTGCTGCAGAATCAATTATGTGGTGTCATAGGTTGTAAAACAGGTTTCTTTGTTTATAAATATCTCAAATAACCAAACTTAATGATGGACTATTGCGCACTCTATGTACATGCATTGTGGAAGAGTGAGTGAAGTCATTAAAAACTATATCTCATGAAAGATATCCCCACAAAAAAACTTTTCAAGCTATTAACTTTTGTAACGATCCATATAAGCTACAATTTAGTACGGAATGTCTTTTATGAAAAAACCCACAGTTTTCATTACATTTACAGAAAAAATGGTTTTTGTGATCTCTGACCCCTGTAATTAAATTCTGTACATTTCGATAAAATGATGAAATATATTACTTTGAAGATAACTTCTTAGACTATAAGCTAGAATTTCCAGTATTTGAAAATAGAGGTATAAATAAAAACAAACAGGGAGGCACTATTAAAATTTAACGTAGTTGATGCAACAATGTAAATTGTACATCTTTTTCTGGTTAACATAAGGGTATTTACAAGTCATGATCTTTCGACTACAGACCAGACAGAACAACATTTATTTGACATATTTTCATTAGGCATTAAACTGATTCATTAGGCATTAACAAGCTTGTTCCTATAAGAATTATCTAGTTATAAGCCCAAAGAATTTGACATACCCCAAGCAGACATTAATAAAATTTGTCACAATAAAATGACCTCATCAATCAACCTCACTACGAAACTCACTTTGCCAAGATGCCATCCTTCTTTGCCAGTCGAGCAATGCAATCATCAGACTCGCCCATCCTGCGGATGGCTCCACAGATGACATAGATTTTGGAATTGTCAGTCATACGACCGGTAGCTGGGTCTACGTCAGCTATGCTGAGCTGGATGGAGGCATGATCCTTGGCGTGGATAAGACGGTTGCTTGCAGAGCTGGAATGTGAATAGGGTGGTATAAGTATTTTTGGAACGTTTGACTAAATGCAAATTAAAACTTGTAAGTGATTAAGATATTTTTGTTAAAAACCAGAAAGACACTTTAAACTATTACTGTGAAATGATAATATGCTAAATGATAATATCTTATGAGTTATCATGTAATGGATACAAATGAAAACTCAGGCTGAATAACATTACCATTTCATTTTTATTTAAAAGAAATAATGTTTTAGTTACAGTATTAACTGACCAATCTACATCATATAATGTCCATGGTGACTGAATAACAAAATCAGTTTTCACTAAAACTGCATTAACATTTTTTCTGCAAAATTTATAATAAAAGACCAGTCATAAAAATTTATTTAGGCATTATATTGTTTAATAAATGTAAATTTTATATGAAATCGTTTTAAAAAATTGATTTTAAAAATTGCCATTTTATTTCAATTATTTTGACATAAGCATAATACATGACAAATTATTCACAACTACGAGAAACCAGCTACCAAATTTACGTTTATTTTCCCAATAACACCAAGACACGAGACATTCATTCGGATTTAAATACACACATTTTAATACATATTTTATAACTAGGAGCCTTGATACTAATGCGAAGGTTAAATGATAATATAAAATCATCAGTGTTAACTTTGTTAGGTTATGTTGTCAAATGTCAAATCAATTTTACAATTTTTGAGATTTCTGAGTAACTTGTAAAGTTTTAAACATAAATTTGAGAACGTGACTTAAACAAATAACTTTAAAAACTAATTCAAGTAACAAAACACGTGGAACGTGTTACTAACCATTTCCTCGGGCAGTATAAATCAACGAATTCACCAGCGTCGTTTTGCATTTTGATTATTCTGAAAATCGAAAAATGTATAAATATACATAAATGTAAATCAACACAACACTAAAATACCATAACACATGAGAAATTATAAATTTACTAACTTATTTCCACGAGGACACGACAAGTTAGCACGAAAGGCCGACTCAGAAAGAAAAATTGCCATAAACGAAAAACCGTAGTTTGAACTTGAGGAAGAAATAAGTTCAAGGTATTTTTAATACTTATTTATCTAATTTAACAATAAGAATTCAATAAATAATTAACATATTTTATTTAACTGATTACTGTATTAGAAGTTAATCAGTCAATTTTCTTTTCAAAACATAAAGGTTTACAAAATTGGTTTTTATTTTAATAATACCACGTTGGTTGTTAAAATTTTCTTTTTTTGGAAAGAACACAATAGAAAAATATGAAAAAATTTAATTGAAACCTATTTCAGTTTTGTAAACTATTAACTTATATTTTGATAATTAAACAAAAAACAAATTATGTACATACTATATTTCAAGTCGGTATAATATTTTTATTAAATAATTGTTATTAAAACAGTTTTAAAATAAATTAGTTTTTCATCGGTTTTGTTATTGAATGTCGTCGTGTGATAAATTCATATATATTTAGACGCGCACAACTAACGTTGTATGTCTTTAAATTACATATGATTAAAATAACAAGCAATTTAACATTGTTTGTTTTAAATGTACAAAATTAATTTAAAATAAAATGTGAATGACCATAAAACGGAATTGAAAGGAATGTTTTTTAATGCATTCGTATCGACAAACATCAAACCAAACACGATCTGTCAAATAGGCGCCAGTAGACAGTAGTGGCGGGCCGTGAACATAGTACTCGGCGCGATAAAATCGTAAATAGTAGGCATCGTTCGCATGAATGGTAACAGAACTATCAGAACGCCCATCCGATAAAGCGGCCGCTACGGACGCATTTTATGTTGTCGGATATCAACTGCAACATGGAAAACGAAAGTCTATGCAGCGCATAAATTGTGTCGCGTACTATTTGTGTACTGTAATAATTAATTACGTAACGCAAACAAATGATTTTCAGTATATTTATTGTGATAAATGTTTACGTGAATAGTGTTTATTTATTTACACTGTAATTGTAATTTGAGTGTGGCCGTGACGAAAAGACAGTTTTCTATATTATGATATTTTTTCGACAATAAATACAACACGATGAGCCTGAAGGTAATTATAAATAAGTTAAAATTTTATTGTCATACAGTCTGTGTTCTGGAAATCTTACGATCTTTCTTATATTAGGTTCAAGGTAAATATTGAATAACGTAAACCGCTATATTGACGTTTTGCAGCGTAATTGTCGCTCTTTTTATTTAATATAACTTTGAACGTTTTAATTAATAAAAGAGTGCTAGATATAGCGGTGCCGACTTCACATTTATTTTTTATATATTGTTATGATACTAAAATATAAAATACTAATTCCAAAATAAATCGTATTTTGAAACAATTTTAACGGCAACATTTTTACTGTCTTTTTTTGAAATTGCGAAAATGTTATTGGGAAGTAATTAAATATAAAATAATATGTAGAAGTTACCAGGTACTATATAGATTAATAAGATAATTTTAATATTTGAATATTTACAATTTGTAATTTTATTATCATTAATTTTTGTAAATAAGCCCTTTTATATAAATTATATATTTGTCTCGTATTTGCGAATTAACCGAGATATACGGATTGTATCAAATTGTAATGTCCAATAAGAGTCCAATTCAAATAGGATTCCGGATAACGAATTCATATGCCGCTGTACAAGAGTTGCTCTATTGCGGCAGGAATTATGATGGTCCATATACATATAATACGACAAATATGTAAATGAACTAAACAACTATAAATACCATAAACAATGCTTGTGCTTTTATTTCATCGCTCTGTTTCTGTGCGCCTATTGTTCAGTTCACTTTGTTTTGATTTCAGTATTGTTCTTTATTTTTATTATAACAATGTGGGTATACAATATTAATGAGGTGGAAAATATGTTTTATGCATGATTGGAAATTCCGCTTAGTTTCTATATTGGGAGTTAATGTTGTTGAGCTACTAGTTTCTTCTACCTAGAGGAAGTTAAGTCATATGGGATAAACATTTTGATAATTTGAAGAGGTACAAAATTTACTGGATTTAGGAATACGTAAAGATATTTCGTGTAAGAGTCAAAATAAAACGTGACGTATTTATTATTATTATTATCATAATGTTCATATATATATATATATGTATATATATATATATATATATATATATATATATATATATATATATATAAATATATATACATTTATATTTATATATTCATAATTCAAAGAGATTTAATGTGATCCCATAAAGAATTGTGATAATAAAAAACTAATTTTGGTATTGTTCATAATATATATCGACTATGAATTCCAGGTGCTTTCTGTAAAAATTATCACGATCTGCTTACAAAAAAGGCAACTTAAAACGGCGTCTTCCACAACGCTATTTTTAACAAAATAATTTTTTAAAAATTTGTTTTAATACTCTTGTACCCTATTCAAAACGCACGTGTTACGCCCATATGCACCACACTCGGTCAGGAGTCAGGACTGTCAGTCAGACTTACTAAAAAACGTACTTCTGTTTCTCATTAACTATCAGTCGAGTCGAAACAAAACTACTTTAGCGACCGTGCCCTTTTGCACGATCCAATTGCTAAAGGATCCATACAAAATAGGTTTTTAACTAACAGTAAATCCGACTGAGAGTTCTCACCGTGTTTGGTGCATACGGGCGTTAATGAAATGTCCAGGTAAAAATAATTATCAAAACATTTTTTATGACGCTTTGTGCAATAATGAAAGAAGCAAAATAGATAAATATGTCAGCAAGTAGTATCTTTTGTTTCTTTCTAACTTTGGTGGTTAAAGATTGAGTAAATCTATAGAAAAATTCTATCAAAGCACAATTTTCTGTACGATTTCTGCTGCAAATATCCATTAATTACTTTCACCCTTAAGATGAATACAAACAATTCGTGATTCTCCATTTTGAACATTTTGTTTATTTTTTGTTAATTCAAACGGAAATATAAAAACGTTAAGTTGCCCTCAGTATCGACACGTCAACACGAAATTTATTGTTTCTGTTTATCTATTAATTTCCTTATTTATGTCAATACAAAATGCATTCGATAAAATAAATAAATAAGTGGTGTATATGTTCATATTTAAAATTAACTTTTCCACATGTACGATTTCGTTCCAACTTTAAAAATAACGACATTCTCATTTCACTTTCATAGACAAAGGATAGACGTTAAATGCTTTGGAATATGAAATATATATAAAATGCAGTCACGTTATTAAACAAAATAATTAAAAAAAAATTTACACATTTCAGCGAAATCCCATTAATTGGTTTAGATTAAAACCGAGAACTTAATCTTTAAATTCTGTGAGGACCGTCCTCAGTTTCTACTGTGTGTTATCCATTTAAGTGAGTACACAAAAGAAGGATTCCGTAGTAATTACATGAACGTACTTATTATTATTATTTAAATTTTTCCGATTTCCTACAAATCAAAGTACAAATTAATATGAAGCTTACGATTTCGCAAATGAGACTAAAATAAAAAAATAGCCTGAGAAACATTATTAAAATAATTATTGAATATTTTCTATTATATATATATATATATATATATATATATATATATATAATAATTATTGAATATTATCTAAAGTAATCCGTAAAATATTTTATAAGAATAAGTTCAAAATTGCAGAAAATATGAGGTTGTGGTTGACGAACAGACGAATGGGCGGACGCGATGAAATTACGAGTGTAAGGATAGTTCCATAGTTTCATTTTGAGATCCTAAAAATGATTCTGTCTGTTGAATGTTTGCTTATTTATTTATATTTGTCTTTGTTACATCTATGTATGTCATAGATTTTTAGAGCTATAGAGAAATGTCCATGTGAAATGTTATATTTATTTTAAAAACTGAGAAGAAATCTACTGTATGTACTTATTGCAGTATTTAAGTGCTTATTATACTATTTATGCTATTCTATCTAAATAAAAGATTTCAGACACTTACATACTCTTTGCTAAAAAGTTTGAGAATCTTTGTCGTTTTTAAACCGATGGCGTATTGAACTGATGGTGCTGAAGATCGATATCTCGTTATTTCACTCCATCTTCTCCTCCTTTTTAAATGTAAATGGAATTCGCGGAAGTTCTTGATCTATTGAAAATGCTTGTGTAATGGATATTTCAACAGCACTTGGAAGTTTTAACTAAGATGATATTGTATTTTTACATCAATGCATAAAAAAGAAAACTTAATTTATCCTTTTAATGCTATTATTAGCATATATATATATATATATATATGTATATATATATATATATATATATATATATATATATATATATGTATATATATATATATATATATATATATATATATATATATATATATATATATATATGTATATATGTATATATATATATATATATATATATATATATATATATATATATATGTATATATATATATATATATATATATATATATATATATATATATATATATATATATATATATATATATATATATATATATATATATATATATATATATATATATATATATATATATATATATATATATATATATATATATATATATATATATATATATATATATATATATATATATATATATATATATATATATATATATATATATATATATATATATATATATATATATGCTAATAATAGCATTAAAAGGATAAATTAAGTTTTCTTTTTTATGCATTGATGTAAAAATACAATATCATCTTAGTTATATATATATATATATATATATATATATATATATATATATATATATATATATATATATATAATGCTCTTATGTTATGTATCTTATTTAACCGATAAATATTAAAAAACAAGAACTGTTATCCGAATGGATAAGAAAATGTGACTGAAAAAATTATAAATATGCTAGGGAACAAATGGTCTTTTAACCTACTACACCACTTGAATTGGCAAAGCTACGAGCCGAAGTTGGCTACAAGAAAAAAGATTTACTATTATTTTCATTACAGTTAGAATTAACTGAAATATTGATTTTATTTCCGCTAAAATCGGATTCACAAATACAGTGTATCCATAGCTCACTAAACTATATTTTATAACCGATGACTTCAATGGCGTATCAAGCAAATGTAGGATCGTAATGATCCTTCTCTGTCAACATGGTGTTTCGTCATCGTTTTCTAACCCCACATGGGCAGTAGGCAGTCAGCGTAAATGTGTAAATATATATATATATATATATATATATATACATATGTGTGTGTGTGTGTGTGAGCGTGTGCGTGCGTGCGTGCGTGCGTGTGCGTGTGTGTGCGTGTGTATGTGTGTATATATATTTATATATATATATATATATATATATATATATATATATATATTTACATTTATATATACTAGCTAGTTTAATGAGTAAAGTTTTCCCAACATTGCTTAACGAAACGTCAACATAGATATGAATTGTATTAACCATAACCGAATACCATACCAAATTGCTTAACATACCACGTGAAGCATTGTTATGTTTGCGAAATCGCGGCGAACGTCGGATATTTATGTTGGTTTAACGGCATTACTCGCATAGCGATATGCGGTCACATCCGACGATATTTCACAAAAAATTGACAAAGTTCGTATTATTATAACCAACGTTTCGGCGTGCATTCTCCGATTTTTAACCAGTTTAGAAAGTCGGTGACTTTGAGAGCAAATACTAGGTGAAACATTTTATAAACAATGTTCTACTAACATTAAAGGGTAATAAAAGCGTAATAAGGTAGCGACTAGGTCAGTCTGGAGCACCTGAGTATAATTATTTTAATCTCGGTATTTTGACTGTTAACCTCGATATAGATCTCATTGTCGACTGCCATAACAAAGAATAAAGGTTGAGATAAAAGTAACATTTTATGTAACTTGGATTATGATAGTAAAAAAATCAATAACTTATAGAGTAAGATTCTCGAAAAAATTCAGTTGCAAATTGCAATGCAAATGCGCTAAACTAATAAACAAGCGCGCGATGCGGGACGTGTTTTTTTAAATAGTTTACTTTATAAACGGGATTCCGGTGTGAATTCCGGTATTAAAATTATATAATCTCTATACCAAAATAATTGCGATCCCATTCCAAGCGAGGCATTCCAGTGTCACTGTAAATTAAATTAAAAACTTAATTTATCCATTTAATGCTATTGTAAATTATCATATATATTTTATGCTCTTATGTACAATTAACCGATAAATATTAAAAAAACAGAACTGTCATCCGATTGAATAGGGGATGTGAGTAAAATAGTATAAAGGTGCTAGAGAACAAATGGTCTTTGAACCCTACTACCAGCCGAAATTGATTACTAGAAAAAATATTTACTGTTATTTTGATCTAAGCATAGTAGTGTTGAAGTTAACAACATTGCGGTACAATCTCTATCGGAAATGTGTGAAACTCCTAAGAGAATTGCCTTTAATATAACTTTAAGTACTCACAAATAATGATTGAGTAATGTTGTGTATGTTAAGCTGGGAACATACTATCCGATGCGACGTACAGTCGCGATCGACGGAAGTGACTGATGCCACATCTGGCCAGTCCTTATTACATCTAAACGTGCATACTATGAGCAATAAGTCGTGGACGTAAACTTGAGCGCTCGGACGTCCGACGAAAATCTGGCTCGCCGGATATTTCTATCAGTCGCGGACGCATCGGTCACGTGTGCACGGATAGTGTAAACGTTTTTTGCAGCTATTCACATACAGTGGTGGGTGACGAAAAATTAATTAATACAGTTCGCGAATAAGAATATTTATATAAAAATAATGAAAATACTACAAGAATGTTCCAAATCTGTAAAATGTCCATGGAACACGCCTGAACGCGGCGTCCGAACGCGGGTGTGCAGACTGTTAACGCCCGTATGCAACACACACGGTCAGCACTCTCTGTCGGATTTACTGATAGTTAAAAACCTATTTTGTATGGGTCAGTAAAGTAGAGTCTTGTTCTGACTCAACTGACAGTTAATGAGAAACAGAAATACGTTTTTAACTGTTAATAAATCCGATTGACAGTTCTGACCGTGTATTGTGCATATGGTCGTAAGTCGCGTCCGATAATATGTTCCCAGCATAATACTCTTGATGACGACTTTAGTTAGAACTAACTGTGATTGTGATTAATTTTACAGAGTCCCTTTATTTCCTTTAAACGTGGAATTTGGAATAGTCTGTGATACCTTCAGTTCTTCGGAAATGAACTCTGCGGACTATCCTATTTTTTTTTGCTGTCCCAATGGATTATTTGCACTAACTTAAGTAATCTTAACAACAGTAATTTAACATGTCTGTAAAATCTTAAAATCTTTTGCTCTTTTGTTAATTTGTAGAAGATATCTACTCTTGTGAACATATGAACAATTCTATAAATTATTTAGTTATTTCTACAGGTAGGCATACTTGAACATTCCTCGGCACTCAAAATATCGTATTACTACATCTATTTTATAAGCACAGTAAACGTACGCTTGAAAAATATGAAACACGAATAGCTACACATAGCTAGTAAATAGCTGCATTGCTAATTCCACAATGACGGACGTCGAGTTCAATATATGTATGTAGGTATTAGTAACTAGTGTATTGTAACACTGACTTCGCATTATTCACTAACCTAAGTCAATTGTATAAATATATGTTGAAGCCTTTATTTTACTAATGTTGTTTAATACGTTAGGTTACATAAACATAGGCTCTCGGCAGTCGAACAGATGGATATCTAGAATAAGTTTTCCCACGCATTAACCTTGACTTTCTTTAAGTGGTCGGTCGGATTCTAAACCTTTTGATTTCCATCACCAACTTCTATGCAAGGTCCTTACATACAAGCTCTTTGGTATCAGTGAAGCATGTGTATAACTGATGAAACTGACCAGTCAATAATTCATTGGATATTTAAAAAAAAAATTTCTAAACGTGATCAAATAATCTATACCAAAAAAATAAAAAAATACCCACTTAAAGCTTATGTTTTCTACTTTGGGCGAAAAATATAAAAAAATTCGAAAAAAATCTTTTTGTTAATAAAAAAATTAATTTTTATAACAATTGGCATGAGCGCCATCAGTGGGCGACACATCAAATATCTTAGCCAAATTGTATACTTGGAACACGCTAGATGGCGATATAGTGCGAAGACTTCGCACGGGTCAGCTAGTATATTCAAAATCGGTATACATAAAAATCTAGAGTGACAGACGCCTTGAAAGTCGATTGTTAAAGTTAGTACTTTTACCTGAATCTATTATCGATCCAATGATTTAGATTCGAGTGGAATTTTTAACTAATTGAACATAGATACAAAACCATACGAATATTTTATTTTTGCTAAACATTATTAATTTTTCAAAAACAAATAACCAAACTATTAGTAGTTTGTTATTATCCAAAGCTAAACTTTTATAAATCATGCTTATGGTTAAAGGGTGGCTTTAGCAGTAAATTGGGTGCTCACATTATATTTATCATTAATAAGTTGATTTTAAGGAAGTTTCTTGAAAAGGAAATTAAATTGTGAAGGAAGTATGCAGGTATTCGTCTGCTGAACATTGATAAGTGGTTATATAGCAAGAAATATTTTTTCTCGGCTAATTTTAATTCGTAATTCGCTTTAAAGTGTTAATCCTTAATGTTTTTTATTTTTGCCTTCAAAAATATTATTTATTTTAAAATGAATCAAGCCGAACAACAAAAAAAATATTTACTCGATGAGTACTGCGTGAATATCTTATATATCCTTTTGTATATTATTTTCAATAGATCTCGATGATTCTCAATATATATAGAATTTTTATCTAGTTTTAAACTAATGATTTATTAAACTTTTCGATTATATATGGCTTCAGGCCTTTATTGTTATTTAATAATGGTAATAAAAGTTTAAATTTATTTAGTCTAAACAATTTTTACGAGTTTTCTACCTCAAAAGGAAAAAAGCAACCCTTATAGTATCACTTTGTTATCCGTCTGTCTCTATGTTGAGACCTTTTTCCTCAGGAACGCGTGGACAACTGGAAAAAAGTCAAGCGTCTAAGTCAACGCAACAAACAAATTTAAAAATACCCCCATTTATGCCCCATTTTTGACACTCGCGAACAAATCAAAATTTGTAGGGTACTTCCCGTTGACTTAGAATCATGAAATTTAGCAAAAAGCATGGTCTCATAGCAAAATTAAAAGAAAAAATAAATAAACGTTAATCTATAGTTAAATCACATAAAAAAATATTTTTTTAAATATGCGTCTGTGAAAGATATAGTAGGCATAATACATTTTCGTTCTAAAAAATTAAAATTTTGTAATAGGAAAATTATGTACAATTAAATGTTTATAAATGCCTAAATACGTATGGGGACTTCGTTAGGCGGTTCTACTCGTATTGACAGGTTTTTTTATCTTTGTATAACTCACGCCGCCCTTCGAAAATATGTTTGCAGATTAATGAATTTATAAAAACATGCGTATATATCCGTACGCGTGTGTATTTCAAAACATTGAAATGCAAATACGGATGTCAATTTCGGTCCTATCAATTGTGACCAAAAAGAAAATAATCATGCGATCAAAGTTCCAACAAATTACATTTGGTCGTATCATTTTCAAAACAACCACTAAAATAATTCTGTTTTATATCATTCTGAAAATGATTTATTTGTATTCTTAAACAGTGGTCTAAATACAGATTTAGTGGTCCCTTTACAAATTTATTATGTATTTATAACTAGCTATGGCAAGCAGCTTCGCCCGGGTGGAGTTGGCAAAATGTAAACATTTTTTTTTTAAATGGGTAAAGGATTCATTCAGACCAGTTATGTGGTTGCAAGGTAAGTATTATTTTAAACAAATTTACCTCACCTGACTTTGACATTTGTCGTGATGCAGTGCGGCGCTCTGCGCCAGATATGCGACGGTAGACTGACCTAGAATGCTATGATAACCCGTGAATTTTGCATATTAAATCGAACCTATTTCACTACTTTTAAAAATTAAATGAATGTAGCGCATTCAGTTTTTCGTGCGGGATGTAATTTTTTTTGGGTTTATCTTCAATGCTGTACTTTTATAAATGCTAGCGTTTTTATATATAGCCTATCTTTTAACCTAGGATATATATTATCTACATTAAACATTTTATTAAAATCCGTTAAGGTGTTTAATCGTGAAAGAAAGACAAAGAAACAAATAAACAGACAATATTTTACTATTGTTATGTTATTGAGGATACGTAATATAATAAATTTGTAAAGGGACTCAAATTATAGATATTGTATATATTGACTCGTTATTGAATAATATTTAGAATGCTGTTTAGAAGTTTTAGAGGGCTAAAGACAATTTTCAGAATTTTAACTTTTTAGTTGTTTATTATGTCATCATATAAAAAAGTTAATACCGATATTAGAATAACTTATACTAGCAACCACTTTAAAATATGTAGCGTCTGTGGTATGGTAACAAATTATGGTTATTATTAATACACTATGGTAACAATTAATAGTTGCCTCTTTGTCTGTTTAAAAAAACAATGGAGAAAATCACGTTCAACAAAAGAGCATAGGTAATATGTAATGAAATAGGATTTTCATTATTATATATGCTCGTAATTTAAAAACAAGTCTAATTAAAAATATATTTAATCGATGGAATAGAAATCGATCGACGAACTGAAACAACGTTAACAGCTTCTTCCGCGTACATTTCCGGTTAAGATTCTGGGATTTATCTCTGACCTGACGCTTTCACTGTAGTGAAGTATCAGGTCAGCTTCCTCAGATCTCTCTATAAATTACTACGTGACAAACTAAGGATCTAATGGACACCGTAAAAGGTCGAAGCTGCCCCTCAAGAACTACTTCAGATATCACGATAAAAAGATTCATGTAGGTTTGTTCAGGAAGTAAAAAACGTGCATCCATCCAATCTTTGGTATTTATAATATTGGGACACTAAAACAATGTACGAATTCATTATTTAACTATTACTTTTGTTACTAATTTTGCAATGAGAAAACAGTTTATATTACAATATGTCCCAAGTGTATGTAAAACTACCCTAGTATATACTGATAATCAAAAATACCTACAAAAATATTACAATCAGCCTAGCTTACTCGGCACATTTCCTGCAAGCCTACGCAAAGAAATAAAAACATGTACGAAATGGGCATAGCTTATTCTCGAGTATAATATTAAACAAGGTCATCTTCTAGGCGCCGTGAAACAATGGAAATTATTTATCGATCAGGAACGTTGGAGACCACCAAGTTTATTGGAGGCAACGAAAAGCCACATAGGCATTTTGTGCGCGAAGTGTTAGTTTAATCAACGAACAGTGTTTATTAAAGTAACACACACGAAATGTCTATTGGTTATCATTGATCATTAATTATAATTGGATACCAATCTGTAAAACTATTGGATAGACGTAAATATTCGGAATTTTATAGTTCATCTGTCTGTTCTCAGTCATTTCTTGGAACAATAAACTGATTTCAACGAGTTTTTGCCGTTTTTAGTTATTTTTCTATGTTCTATAAATGTTTTTTTTAATTTGCAACTTATGGTATGATGTAAGATTTCTTTATGTACCCTATGTTTTAAAATTAAATAAATATGAAAGTGAGTTTGTCTGTCTGTTTGTTACGTTTATGATAAGTTTATATCAATGAAAAGTACATACGCGACTTCATCATAAATTTAATGAGGCGAATACTCCAAGGGTTACTTTTTGTATTCGAGACCTCCCTTCATATAACTACAAATGAAAGAAATTGGTCAATAAAATACAAAAATTTATAATATCCGAATACAGACAAACCTAAAACTTATTAACATATATTTTTGACGAGGTAACTACGAAATAAATGAAAAAATAAAGATATATTTATTAATGATATTTTATATGCTTTTACAAACCTTTTATGACACATAGTAGATACAAATAACTAAATAATGTTAAATAACATTAAAGTTTAACACTTTGACAACGCTCTAAGGAGTTACACGCGTTGAACAAAGCCAGTTGTACATTGCAGCTACGCCGGGTACACACTGCGTTCACTGAAAATGTCCGTCGCGCCGATTTTCCAATTGTTAATATCGTTATAATAACTTATAATCTTTGTATTTTAGCTGCACAGTTCTAATGATTGTAAACTATCAAATATGGTCATAATTCCATTTTTACGTGGCCTAAGTAATAGCTAGAATAGGATATTTATAGCTAAGCTATCAGTACTTGTAAGTTTAGATTAATTAATTTATTAGTAATATTTTAAAAAATACTTTACAAAAAGTAACGAATACACTGTAGGATTTGTTAATTAAGTTACCTGATATGCGTTTCTTAAAATATTTAAACTGTGTATATTATTTAAAATAATATTCATCAATCTAGACGTCAAAATGATAACTCTGTAAAGTTTGAAATTTCGCACACCAAAATTTAAAAATTTAGTTCTAATGATATAATATGCCGTACAAATTAGGCTAAATAGAAAAAAAACATGCGAAAACTGAAAAGTTACTATAACTAAGAAAGTAAAAAAATAACGGAGTTAATTATTAAAAATAAAAAAAAATCGACTATGCAAATAACTCGTACGATTCTACTTTAAAAGTAAAATAAATACGGATAATTCAAATTTAAAACTGCGCTTCAACATAAACAAACTTGTGTATGTAATAATTATATTTGTCAAGTTATATTTAAGTTATGTACTGTTTGTCTTAATTAAATTATGTACTGCTTGTCTTAAAATTAAGGAGTAATTTAAATACCTATACAGAGCTACCGATTATCGATAAATGCAGAAAAAACCAAGCTCACTTTCATTATATTCAGTTTCGATATAAAAATAGTCAATAGATTGGTTTAATTTATTTAACACTTTCGATTTTCCTGGCTGAACCCTTTATGCACTTAAAGTGCCCGTGTACTGTCGCCAGGGGCACCGAACGTGTTAATAGTTAATAAGCATTTCAACCCTCCGCTTGTGTAGAGGGTTAAAACTTCTGTATATAAATACGATGTGAATATCAAATGAAAGTTAGGAAAATAATACGCTTTTTTAAAATTATTACTACATAAAGTTTTAAAATAAACCGATGAAAGCCTCTCTTCATTTGCCGGAGTTCCAATATAATTAAGTATAGAATTATAAATTGCCGTGTATAGTAACAAGTGTTAATATTGCCGGAAAATTATTTATTAAGCTGTAATTTTTTTAATATATTTATCAAATATAATTTTTTAATTTGTGTACATGTCGATGGTTTGTCGTCAAAAGAATCAATCTGTCTCCTGTATTTGAATTTTGCACTTTGTAACTCTAAATATTAAACATCATTTGAAACAGTTAATATTTATTTTTCTGACTCGGTTATGTATTCAATAAGATGTAATTAAATTTATTGAATTAAGTTTCAGATTAGCCCATTTGACGCTACACCATTTATATATTTTATTATATAATTGGTTTCCCAAGATAGGTCATCTTCAAATAAATATTTTATCCTATATTATAATTAAAGTAATATTATGAAAAGTGTAATCAGGGCAGGGCCTGGGTTTACAAATCTGGCCTTTATTTCATAAGTTTTTCTAGTTTTAAAAAGAAAGCAAATAGTTGTAACTTGCGCAATTAGTATTCCGTATCATAATTGAAATGATTTGTACGTACAGATGTACGAGTACTATTGATAATAGACCCCGTCTCCCCTATATCTCTAATTTTTTTTAAGTAAGCAGGCCGTGCCAGATGCCTGAACAGACACTGAATGGATTCCATAAATTTTCCTCTTTTCCCCTCTTGATACCAGCATATTCAAAAGATACACGATATAAGATTCGGATTAAAGCAAAAACACGCTATGTTTCAAACAACCCTTAAAGTTTATTCTCTTCTTTATGAGTCAGGATATGGGTTTAGGTTTTGCCCCCTTCGCCTTGAAGCTTGCAGATTAGCCATTAAGTAATCTAAAGTAATATTAAGCAAGGAAAGTTATATGCAGTCGACACGAACGGTGATTCTGTTCAGCTGCGTCGCGTGCTAACCTTGAACTTAGGAAATACCGACGTCAAAACTTTCGTCTGTTAACGTTATGCTTTCGTTGCTCACGTAAAATTACGAACGTCGCTAGCGATTTATTGCTGGTTTGTTATTATTATGTTTTTTTTTAATTTGGTGCACACCAGTTCGAGACTACAAGGACGCGCTTTTTATTTCTTGTTTGCAACCGACTTTTTACCAACTGACTCACGTCTCCATTATATTTACGCGAAATTATTAATGTTATATCTGTAGTTTATTTATCTGTCCTATTTTTATCTTTTAACACGCAACCATGTTTCCATATGAAATTAGATAAAGCTTTAAAATTGATATTTCAAGGTGTTGTAATAATTGTTCCTTTGTCAGTTATTTTAGTCTAATTCAAACTATTGATTTTATTCCGGTGTAAACCTTGTCTAGAATTATATAAATAGCTTCTTAAAACTACCCACAATTAAATGAAACTACGTGATACAGTATTATTTCTACTTTCTTTAAGTTCTTTACCACGACCTAAGTTTCGTTGTATTACAACATCTTCAGGTGGGTTGTTAGCAAAGATGTTGTAATACAACGAAACCTAGGTCGTGATAAAGAACTTAAAAAAAGTAGAAATAATACTACATCACGTAGTTTCATTTAATTGTGAAAAATGAATTTCTACAAAATTAACGCCAAATATATTCAATATTTCTTAAAACTTATCAACTACGTGTCCTACTTGAGACCTCAGATTATCCAATCGTACATATACCTTTATTATTTAATTTTAGAATTATTCATTAAATTATTTATTCATTAATTTAAACATTACCTTTATTATTTAATTTTACAATTTATTCATTATATTTAATTACATCTTATTGAATACAAAACTGAGTCAAAAAAATTAATATTAACTGTTTCAAATGACGTTTAATATTTAGAGTTACTAAGTGCGAAATTCAAATACAGGATACAAATTGATTCTTTTGACGCCAAACCATCGACGTGAATACAAATTATAAAATTATATTTGATAAATATATTCAAAGAATTAAAAAAAATTATTGCTTAATAAATAATTTGCCGGCAATACTAGCAATTGTTACCACACACGGCAATTTATCACTTAATTAATATAAAGCCTCGCCTTTTGGCTAGTTAAAATATATTTTAACCGACTTTGTCACAAATCAATCATGTCTTCTGGTTTCGAATAACGTATATTATAGTTTTGTTGTTTCGTTTCACTATAGTTATATTTTCATTTTATTTATTATTAAAGTATAAGTGTTAAATACGCGGTGTCCATTTACATCTCAATTAATTGATAATTAGTTAAAGTTAATCACTGTTTATATAATTTATGAATAATAATTATTTATAAGAAACTTAACAGGCGTAGCGCCTAATTGCTACGGCTATTAAGTTACACTATTCCCAATCCTTCCACCCGGGTTGTCTCGGGGCCTCTCCTGGGTCCCGTAACGACCCACCACATACAAAAGAGGGGACCTTCGAAAGGCTCCTAATAGTGTCCCGTATCTACAGTCTCAGCGCTTCCACCCAACAGGGTTAGTCTCTCTTTTCTCAATGAATCATTTAGGATCTCCATTTTTTCAAGAACGCTTAAGGCTATTAAGTTACAGTATTAATTAATTTTAGTCACAAAATTAAATAAACATACGACTAAACTTTAATTAATTAACAATCAATTGAAATTTAAGACACTCGCCGATTATTCAAAACTTCTTTAAGAAAAACCTTACGTTCCATCATTCGCAGACGAAAGACCAATTGTTTAGTCGTCGGTCACGCTTCTAGATTTCATTCAAGATCCGTCTAAGAAACTGTATTGGTAACTCGATGCAAAAACTGTGACATTGAGTGCTGCGGACTTAGATTCTTTATTCCCACTATACTTCATTATGCAACTGATGTTTTTCCCCAACAATATTGTATTATGGAAAGTTCAGTCAGTGTAGTGATTGGAAGAACGAACAATGCAGGAAGTGCGATCCATTTACGATAATATTGTTTATGATCCCTTTATTTAAATTATGTGGGTAATTTACCGATAGTTTTGATATAGACGAGGGCGGAATATTATCGGAACATAGCTCAAAAAGGATAACATTACGTTTATTCTAATATTTATAAAATTGATCTGATAAGGATTTAATCAAAGGTGTGTAGCGTTATGAGGTAATCCACCGTATCGCAACAATGGAAATGCGGACTGATGTAATACTAAATATCGCGTAGAGTTGTCACGGTAATCTAGTTTGTGTAGGTCTCGGAACGTGACTAATGTGTTGCAATTTCAGTTCCTATGGAAGAACCAGAACACTGTTTACTATGTAACTGGTAATAATTTAATATTGCATAGAAATGAGGTTTTTTAATCTATTAACCACTAAATTACAATTTTTTGCCGACAAATTATAGAACATGTGGTAAGAAAAATTTCTTTACTGATTTGTATCATAAAAAACAATACCTACCCAATTTCTTTAATTGTTATTAGCGGCTAAGTTGGAGTTTGAACATGTTTGGAATTTCTATATACGCTGCCTTCGATAAAGAATTCTTAATTGTCAAGTTTTGTTTTTTTATAGCTAGTTTTTAGGCTCTCTAACTTCCTACAAAATTATTATTATAAATTATTATTAAGTATAATATAATTATATTATATTAATTTCTATTAATGATTTTTAAGGTAATTAAACTAATTTTAGGTGCTCCAAGTTTCAGGTAGCTAAATAAAAAAAAAGTTTATTATGAAAAAATTGTGAAATGAAAAAATGAATTATAAATTTATTATGAAAAAGCGATACTTACAGTTCTTACTATTAAGACATATTTGTTAAATATGGAAATAAAAACGGACAAATGTGTGTCTGATTCCTACCTTCTTTATCTTTTCTTTATGATAAAAGCAAATATTTTCACTCTAACCCAAAAATAATTTTTCCTGTAAAATTTTTATAATTGTTATTAGGACATGTTTCATGCTTTTTTTTGTATCAGTGTTTTAGGGGTTTTACTGAAATTAACAACATTTTAAACATTTTTTGTTTTACTGAAATTAACAACTTTTTAAAAACTTATTTAAAAATATATTCTTTCAACGTATTTCAAATATATTCTTATTAAAAATATATGTTCTACTAAATTAAAAATTGTAATGATTTAATACAATAGTGTTAATATGAATATTTTTTGTCTTAACTCTCTTCTTTATTAAAAGTAGGCTTTTAAGTTATTCTCCTCGATAGCTTTTGCATACTTGCGATATGATTTGTACAAAGATGTTTATGAATTAACATTAATAATAAATATATTCGACGTTATAAATAAAGTAAAACTAAATAATAACACGTCACCTAATAAAATCGGTGGAATCTATGAGTTTAAGTTAGGTTATATTATATGCCAACTTATGGAATAATGACCGCTCTTAAAAGATGCTGAAAAGATCAAAGGGTTCTATTGTATAAGTACTAAATGTACTTATACAATAGAACCCTTTGATCTTTTCTTGTTATATTACTGGCGACCAAATACAGTTTTTTTACTTAAAAAATTAGTAACTTTATCGATGGTTGTAATGTTTCTAGATATCAAATAATTATAACATTATTCTTGGGCATTTCCGATAAGAAAATATCTCTTGGGAATAATTTCGAGGTTAATCATTATCGCAAATATGTATACATTACCATGTGAAAATATTGTAGTATACAAAATTCTGTCGAGCACAAATGAGATAAAAGCAAATGTAGCGCTCTCCAAGCTTATAAATAATCACAATTCTTAAGCTTTCTTCTTCTGTTTGATAAAAATTATTTCCATAATCAAATGACAAATAGCATTGAAAGATTTATTACTTACATTAGACGAGATATATATATATATATATATATATATATATATATATATATATATATATATATATATATATATATATCTGCTGTAAAGTTTGACAGAAGCTAACGTGCTCCCGGTAAAAAGATAAATAACGTACAAGATAAATACTAAACAAATAAAGTATCTAATGGTAAAGTTCTTGGAGATTAAACACTTGGTAAATGACGGATTTATTAAGAAAAGTAAAGTACAACTGTATTAAACATCGACATTAAAATAAGTATGATCGTATATTGTAATAATAAAAACACAGTACGCGATAACCAGTTTTGCGAATATCAGCTCTGTAATTAAGTTTATCAGAGGCGATAATAATAACTTTTAGTGCAATATCCCTGAAGGCGATTGCCTTAAATCACAAAAAAGACGTTTATCATCTTTAAGGTTTTGTACCCATATGGTCACTAATATTTTTTTGTGTGTATCTCTACATTTTTTATTTTATCTCTCCGTTTGAAATATATTTCTCAGTAATATATTTTGCACAGCGTTTATATTTATTCTAATATTCCTATAAACTTCCTCACATACGAGTAATATTATAACTTGCTATTTGACAATCTTTTTTCTTCATTAAATACGTTCATTAATGAATCATTAATTCTATTTTCTACTAATACATGCCTAGTACAAGCATTTAATTACACAGTAAAAAAACATACGACAAGACCGTAAAACCGGAATAAAATTATTGCACAAATATCGAGCACTAAAAATAATCGATATTTTTTCACATGCCTCTACCGCGGGCTACACCCCGCAATCTATCATTCATAAAGTCACATTACAAATAAGCTTAAGTCATGATATTTAATAGTGAATTAAATAAGAGTTCGTTATTTGCTTATTAAGTAGGCGAGCGGATTACGCCCACAGTTTGTCATTAATCATCCAGATCGGGCGTGCATACACTAGCGGACTTAATAACGAATTAAATCCATTGCAACCCATAATAAATACAGCGTAATTTTATATTAACAGTGGGCCTTAAGCATCAGGTCCATTTTTTAATACTTCGTTCTTTTAGAAGTTTTCATACCATTACTTACTATCATTATTTGCATGTATTATATTTGATATAACCTGGTCATATTTATTCGTCATTCTGTTTTCGTACATGACGTATAAAAATTGAAACCCCAGTTTCCGAGCTCCAATTACGTAAGTATGAGGTAGCATTGTCAGGTTTTAGATTCATCCGTGTTTTCGCGTGTAGTATTTGGAACCTCGATGTGGTTACGAACAGCTTCTCTTTCACTATCACATGCTTTAGGTTCTTTTTAACTTTCTCGTCCGTAGTAACTTGGACACGGATTCTGTCGTTCGTTTTCTATATTAGTTAAGTTAAATTCTTTTATTAGAGGGAATACAGGAAATATTTATTAAATTTGTCCACTTTCAAAATTATGAATGCTATCTTCGTATGTACCCACATCAGTTAAATTAAATTTTTTTGTTAGAGCGGATACAGAAAAGATTTATTAAATTTCTCCACTTTCAAAATTATGAATGCTATCTTCGTATCCATATTAGTTAAGTTAAATTCTTTTGTTAGAGGGAATACAGGAAAGTTTTATTAAATTTCTCCACTTTCTAAATGACGAATGCTATCTTCGTATGAATCCATATTAGTTAAGTTAAATTCTTTTGTTAGAAAGAATACAGAATAGATTTATTACATTTCTCCACTTTCCAAATTATGAATACTGTCTTCGTATGTATCCATATTAGCTAATGTAAATTCTTTTATTAGAATGAATACAGGAAAGATTTATTAACTTTTTCCACTTTCAAAATGATGAATGCTATCTTCGTATGTATACCACGCTTTTCATTTTGGGCATGGTCGGATATATCTCTTTGCATGTGAGAAAGCAGTGGCGCTTGCGGTTCATTTGTATGCATAATGCTAATTATGGATAAAAAGCAAATACCACTCATTGACAGGCTAATCACGATGTCTCCAGAATTATAAAGCCTATAAACTTGAATTTAATGAATTTATGATTGAATTTAATGAATTTATGATTGAATTGAATGAATTTATTATACTAGCTGACCCGTGCGAAGTCTTCGCACTATATCGCCATCTAGCGTGTTCCAAGTATACAATTTGGCTAAGATATTTGATGTGTCGCCCACAGATGGCGCTCATGCCAATTGTTATAAAAATTAATTTTTTTATTAACAAAAATATTTTTTTCGAATTTTTTTATATTTTTCGCCCAAAGTAGAAAACATAAGCTTTAAGTGGGTATTTTTTTATTTTTTTTGGTGCAGTAGTTAAAGAGATCGAGCCGCTCGACCAAAAAACACCTTTTAGAAATAATATATTTAGATAGATTAGATTGGTGCTGGCTTAAAAAGGATTTTTCGATATTCAACCCCTTAAAGGTTTGATACCTTTAGGGAGGTCAATTTCGAAAAATGAATCATTTTATGGATGCTTTGTAACAATTAAAGTTAGGTTCATGACCATTTGTATTCAAATTCTAAGGTAAACATAATCTTATTTAGCATTTTTGGATAATTGATAAATTTTACATAAAGAAACGGACGAAACAAAACGCAGTCGTGGTAACTTTTTGCCCGGACAAAGAAGGGGATGAGCATCTAGTTGGTTATATTGACAATCCATCGGTACTGAGATTAGTGTTGACTTTTGTTTTGTACTTTTATGTGCCAATTTGGAGAAGTCCTCTATTTCATACGCCGCATACACGCACTCATATCTGATTGCGATCCCAATAGCTTGTATGTTGAATTGTCTTAATCAGTGTTGAATGCATTGCCTCATCTCGACTTGCTCTTACTGTTGGATGTGTGACTTAAGAATCAAAATCGTGGCGCATTTAATAGCTCGCGGGTCGTTCGTTATTTTTAATCATATTTATACTTGTTTTTGATTATTGTAACTGTTTGTTGTCTGTTATTCTGTTTTTTTCTCCATCGAATTTGTAAGAATTTCATTTAGTAAAAAAATTAAAATTTTAAATTATGACAATATGAACTCAGTGTCACTGCATCAACCACAGAAACCCTTGGTACTGATGGATTAATTAAGCCAAGCATGGTTATAATTATGGCAAAAGTGATGTTAAAGAGCTACTAAAGTGTAGAGTATATTTTCTTAACCAGTATTGAAGGCCTGAAGAAAATTAACCATCCAATCCAGTAGTATATTTGTATATTTTTATTCATTTTTAGTATATTTGTAGTAGGAGGTTATAGAAAATATGTGCATTATTATTTTTAAATTATTCAAAAAAGTGGCAGTTCTCAATCAGCGGGTAATTATCTATTACAATCGATGTGGAATATATAAAAAAAGTACACTTTAGGAAAAATGTTTCACCATTTCTCTTTTTCTTAAATCAAAAATATTATAAAAAAATTGAACGTTTAACACTTATAAATAATACTCGCGATTAATTTAGGTGAAAAAAATCGATTTAACAAGTGTTTTTACTACAGTAGTGTCAAACATCAATATTGAAATGTTTTTTCGTGCAGTTGTTTAATTAATTCCTCTTTTACAGAACATTTGTATTCTTATTTGTAAATTAAATGATTTATGACAAAAAATGCTGATTAATTAAAAAAAATATGACAAATGATTTGTTAAACACATATAATTTTACGGAAAAAAAATAGTTACGCCATATTTGATTTGTCAAATAAATTAGTAAATCGTGAGCGGTTTTCATAACCGAATGAAGCCCTGCTCACACCACACTTTTTTTGCTACTGGATTGCTTACTATGTCGCTGTTGGGTTCTCAGCGGGCTGTTGCACTAAACATTGTAATGGCTACTTTATGATATAGGCTACACAGATGTGCGCAGCTGAGCTGGCTTTTGTGGTACAAAAGTTATCTACATAACTCTTTCATTGAAAATTCAATACCAATTTTTGATTAAATTTTTAATACATCTTATATAAAAAAAATATTGTACATTTAACATTTTTGTTAAAATATATTCACATTTGGAAGATCAGTACAGATATAAAACAATAATATTACAAATAACGTTTTTTGTCGACATGTAACGGTCTTCTACCATCACGTCGGTCAACTTTCAGCAGTTGTAGTAAACATATGTCTACCTGACCAAAATGCGACTATCTCATTGGTTAACGTTTAAACAAGTATGAAAAATAGGACTTGATCTATTACAGAATTCCATTACGCATTCACGTAACGGAGCTTGTAGTGTTATTTCCATTATTATATCCCGCACAGTTGCCATCACAGCGCCCCGTAAGCAATCCAATAGCGAAACAAGTGTCGTGTGAGCCGGGCTTGACACAAGTTTTGTTATAAACTAACTGTACCTGCAACTTCGTTCGCTGGGAATTTGGAGTAAGAAAAACTCTATGAGCATAAAGTTTACTAAAAACGCTCTAACGTGAGTGTTAAGTACCTTTTCACAATGCATCTTTTTGAACCGGTATTAGGATGGTCTCGTTAACCTAAAAAATACTCACGTTTCTAAATCTGTTATCTTTTTAAGGTTGCGTACCTCAAAAGGAAAAAAAGAACCCTTATAGGATCACTTCGTTGTCCGTCTGTCTGTTTGTCTGTCACGACCTTTTTTTTGTGATGCATGGCGGTATCAAGTTGAAATTAATATCAAATACTTAGGACTACTGTGCCTTGGAACTGTAAAAAAGCGTCAAGCTTCTGAGTCAACGCAATAAAAAATACGGCCACTTATATCGCACATTTTAACACTCGCGAATAGATCAAAACCTATAGGTTACTTTCTGTTGACTTAGAATCATGAAATTTTGCAAGAAGCAAGGTCTCACAGTAAAAGTAAAGGAAACAATTATAAATGTGATATAACGACATCGTTAATTTGCAGTTAACCAAAATCGTTAATTTGTAGTAATATCACATTACAAGAATATTTTTTTTAACTTTGCGCCTGTGAAAGACATAGTAGGTAATATATTTTCGTTCTAAAGAATTACAATTTTCTAAATAGTTTAATAGGGATATTATGTATTATTAAATGTTTATAAATGCTGAAACGTGTATGTGACTCCCGTAGTGCGAGTTCCACTCGTGCTTAAAAAGTTTTTTTTCTTTTTGGTGGGCATAATAAAAGAAAAAATATACGTTATACAAATTCTGATTAGTAGATAATATAATAAAATAATCAAAATTGCTCATAAAATAATCAAAATTGCTCAGAAAATAATCAAAATTGCTCATAAAATAATCAAAATTGACATTTGTATTAATTTGGATAAAACCAAATATGAAAATCTTTTATTGAATTTTACGTATAAATTTATGTATTTTACGTATTATTTTTTTTACATATTTTAATTTCCTATTTGTTTTCCTCTTTCTTATTTTTAAAATACAATACAAACTTCTAGTGTTTTCGAATGTACTCCATAGTCTTCTTTAGCATTTGATACAAAACTTCATAACACTCGCCGCATTGTAGTAACTATCATAGTATTTATGATACATAGTATGTATTTATTTGTAGCGAAAGGTATCTATGTCGGATATCATAAATTATATTTTGGTTCTGCGTTACAAAAATTTAAAAAAAAAGTTGTCGTAAATTTGTACATATATATCTAGCTGTCATTCTTAATACTTCTTCTTCTTGGTTAGCACTACAACCTATCACAGGTCAAGGATGTCATACAGGTCAAGGATGTCTCGACAAGCTTTCTCAAGCGGATCCAGTCAGCTGCAACCCCCGCCAGCTTTGAATTTTTAAAAGTTTAAAATCATTCTCGACACAATCGATCCATCTTGTGCGAGGTCTCCTCTTTTTCTGGTGTCCTCCACATTGGCAAAGGTACTTTCTTGACCGGGTTGTTGTCTTCAAATCTAAAAATGTGCTCAAGCCACCTGATACGAAATAATCTCTGACTATTTTTGTTTGTTTAAATTTTCTATAATTTTCATGATTAAACAAAATTCTCCATTTGTTATTTTCTTTGACAGGGTCAAATATTTTACGAAGTATTTTTATTTCAAAAATAAGAAGTCTATCTTCATCTGCTTTTGTTAAAGGCAACATTCACTGCCATTATGAATTATTGATCTAATAAGAGTAGTATAAACATTAATTTTTGTTTCCGGTTTTAAAAGTTTAGACTTCAGATAATTCCTTTGTCTGAAGTAACACCTATTAGCCATATACAATCTATTGTCAATTTCAGGCTTGATATGGTTTCTATTGGTAATGACAGTACCAAGATATGTGAAACGGTCAACACATTCGAAGACATGTGAATTGATCTGCAGTAGGAGGGAAGTATAAGATCTACTTGTTACCATCATGAATTTTGTCTTTCCCTCATTTAAGACTACCTACGAAAAATAACATATATATATATATATATATATATATATATCTATATATATATATATATCTATATATATATATATATATATATATATATATATATATATATATATATATCTATATATATATGTATATATATATATATTACATTTTTTAGTTTTAAAAATTAATTAGATTGCCCATTTCTTTGTATTTTTCAACACGAAACTGATACCGAGGAAGTGATATTAGTGATCTTTAGTAGAATGAAAGAAATATTGTAATTGTCCAAAAAGTAAAACCTGGTTTTTTATAGACATCAACAGAATCTTTGAAATATAAAATTAAAAAATACGGTAAAGAGCGAATAGAACTAGCGTCCTGAAATTTCCGTACCGTTATATTAAATTATCATAAAACTTAGTAAGTAGGTATTTTACAAATATACAAAAAAAAAACAAAATCTGAAAGTCAAAAATTCTTTGTAATGTAATAATTCAACATAAAATTATAAATTAATATTTTTTGGGGATCTGAGACCTGACCTGAATGAGACCTTCGTTCGTGACCAGTTTCAAGATTCAGGGTCAACGGGTATTACCCTTAGTAAGCGAATCAATATCAATGTATGTGATTTTTGAAAGGCCATAACTTTTTATTGCCTTGAGTTAGAAGCCTTAATGGTTAACAGAACTGTGGAGCTTCAGATGTTAGTATTTTATATCATCTTGGAAACTTCTTGAGAAAAAAGTTCTTGGCAAAAAGTGGTCCTACAAGATTTTTCTTTCTTTCATTTAGAAGTAGTCTTACAAATCTGAGTGTGTGACTGGACCGAGCTGAATGAAATTTGGTATTTAGCATTCAATAAATATCTTAAGCCATTCTTCAATTAAAAAGAAAATTTTAAAATTCGATTTTCTCTAAAATTAGACCAAAATTTATTTAAAAGTTTTTCTGTTAGAATGTCATCAAAACGACATCACTCGATCCGTGTGAAAAATTGGTTAAAGTTTGTTTCTACAACATAGCCTTTATTCCTATTTATTTAAAAGGTTGTATGGTTCCTTCTATTGTTTATATAACGTATCTTTTAAATAAATGCTCTTCCTTTTTTTCTTTTTATCTTTTAGTATTTCGTTTCGAAGTCATTACAAATGGGCCACCGTAAAGAACCGCTTAAAAAAGCAAATATTGTAATTTTGTGTATACTTTGAAGTTACAATTCAATAATTTGTATACACTTTGGAGTTACAATTCAACAATTTGTATACACTTTGAAGTTACGATACTACAAACATGGCACTAATAGTACATATCTTAGTTTTTAATTTCACGACTGCGCCAATTCCTTGTGTCGTACTACGCTGGTTCAGCAGACCCCATCTTGCCGCTTCGATCCGTGCGTGTATGTATTGCCGCGAGTGATTCTCTTACCGGTGTGAGTCGAATACAGTAGTCGGTCGCATACTGCGAAATTGTTCCGCCGCAACGGCCTTGAACTAGTAATTCAAAGTTTTCTTGTTAACTGTTTTGGTTGTGGTGTTTTTATACGCAGCGCGCAAAAAGTAAGACTTCAATTAGTTACCTGGCGTGTAAGTTTTAATATTGAAATCGCTAATAAAGAAAATTGGTTTATACATTTGGGGCGCGCATAATTTTTGTTTTTCATATATGTTGGTGATGCTACGTATTCTTGGAAATATAATACTTGAGTTTTTGTGAAAAAAGATAAAAGAAATATATGCTATGTTGTAATTTTTGAAAAGTTCGAAAGAAAGTTTAACTTAACATTATCAGAATAGAGAAGTATGGCATCTCATCGTCGCTGTTTACCTTAGTTACATGGACCGATGTACACGTCTATTTCTTCTTCATTATAATATTAACAAATATTATGATAAAGGCTATGCCACAAAAGACATATTTTATTTTGCATAGCCGAAATAGTGAAACTGATTTTATATTTAATGTAGTAGTTTTCCATACGTGATTCAGCTCAAGTGGACACGATTCACATATGTCATGTGTGAGAAGAAGGCCAAAGAGAAAATATACAAGACAACTATAAGGTCCAGAAAAACTGCACAAAACATAAATGCGCTGTTCAGGTTATGAATCCACTTGATAAAATTAGAAATAAATACATAAAATGGAATTTTCAAGTAACCCACAACAGACAAAGTAAAAGAAAAACATCTCCGATGGTCATATTATGTCATGATGGATATGATAGACATATCCTTAGGCACGCGGCTGATCACACGATGAAGCTTGCTCTAAACCTGCCAACAGCGAAGCGAGGACATAGAAAACCACCCTCTACTTGTTTGATGATAGTCGAAAACACCTGAAAGAAACCCTGTGAAGAATGTAACGCTAACATAGCATAAAACCGTGCTCGGTGGGAGAGAACGGCATGTAAATGATACAAACGGTCCAGGAGAGTAGTAGCAGTTATAGATATTTTCCATACGTCATTTTCATACCCATTATGTTTTAGGCAAGTTTTCCTTCTAATTTGCAACACTTTTAATAATAATGTTTTTTGTACATCGTTCGTATATAAACATATATGCAGTTCTGTTATAGTCATGATGGCAAATAAACGCACAAATTTTACCTTTTCATAATATCGAATTGAATTATACTTAGAAAATGAAATTTTGAGCTGATATATTCATTATCTGACAAGTTATTTTAAGATGTTTGCAAAGTGCCGAATGGATAAAAAACCAAGTAGCATATAAATTGTTATAAAGACGATCTAAATTCCTATCTGTTTTAATTCGACTAAAACGAAGCTAACCTTGATCTAAAATAGAGATTGGGAAATTAACGATTTTACATTGCTACCAAATTTTAGTTTACATTGCTCAATTATTGCCTAATTAAAGTGAAACACAACTTTCATGAAATTACTTAATTACTTCCGACGATCTTCGCATAATCTATTAGATATAAGGTAAATGTTAAGAAGTTGAGTTGTTTATCCTCAGACTTATAAATTCACTTCTCCAATCTCTCACACTTTGACTCGTGCACACACACATGCTATTATTTTTATGATTACACAAAAATAAGTAATGTTAAAAAAGTCAAATGCACATTAGGCAGCTGTGTTATCTCATAAATACGCGGATAATAATATGCTGATTTCGGTGAAAAAATTCCCCAATAGTTATCGCTAACAGTTCCGAACACGGAAAAAAATTTTGCAGCAAAACAAATTTTCCTTTAATCTTTGTGCAATCAACACTTCTTATTAAATCATTTAATTTATGAAGTATGTATGGGCCTATACTTACAAACCAAACTTTATAAAATTAGTGTAATATGCAATCCAAGCCCTAAATAACTAGATGTTTCCGACTTTAAGGCTATATCCCGATTTGTCGTAAATTAAAACTGTTGACTTTATACCCAGTAAACAGTATTAATTTACGACAAATCGGAATATTACTCTAAAGTTGGGACATCTTGTTTACCTTTAAATACACCATATAGATATAGGGTTATATATATATGTATGGATATATATATATATATATATATATATATATATATATTTATATATATATATGTGTATATATATATATATATATATATATATATATATATATATATATATATATATATATATATATATATATACCAGCATCTTATTACAAAATTTCTTCTGAAACTACCTTATGAAAGGTATTTTCGTTGTTTTTTACCACTTCAAACACATAGTGTATTTTTTGTCTTAATTGTTGTTCATTATCAATAGTAATCTCATAGGGGGCGGCTCCTTGACGTATCCCCATAGAAAACAGTCCAATGCATTGAGGTCTGGCGAACGTGGTGGCCATGCAATTGTACCACTACCTCCTACCCATCGATTTGGGTAAGTTGCATTTGAGTATTCAGTTACTTGTTGGGAAAAGTGGGCCAGTACACCATCGTGTTGTAGCCACATCCTGTCACGTACATCTTGTGGTATTTCATTCAACAGGTTTACAAGTTTGTCTCTTAAAAACCGTAGATAACGAACTCCATTAAGCCTTTGTGCGAGTTCAAATAGACCGATAACTTTGCCACCTAGGATTTCAGCCCACTAATTGACTCCGAATTGATGTTAAAATGTATCTTGCCGTACTGTGCGGGGATTCTCGACGGGCGATTGGTGTAAATTGTGCATATTAAATACTCCCATTCTTTTAAAACATCATGTTTCATCGCTCCACAAGATTGAATTAAAAAAACGGGTCTTGCCTGCATCGACGCAGCATCTCCCGAAAGAAATCTATTCGTCGTTGATAGTCAGCAGGTAGCAGTGCTTGTACTCGTTGTACATGGTACGGGTACAAATTCTTTCTTCTTAAAATGCCATGTACTATACTTCTTGCGAAACCAATACGTCGAAAAATCCGCCGAACACTAGTAGAAAGAGCTTCTTCCACTTCGGCCAGCACTTGACGCTCATCAATATTTCTAGGTCTTTCTTGAGGAACTACATTTCCAGGAATCTCTAAATCTGCGTTATTTACACGAAGAAAAACTCTGTAATCGGGATAGCGTTCGTGATTAGGGTAGCGGTCGCGATACGTATATGCGGCTTGCCGAGCACTCCCATCACATAGCCCGTAAATGAAATACATTTCTGCGTATTCACGAGCGTAGGTCTGAGGCATTTTGCAATGCAGTCTGTCAAATAATATCTAAATAACAAGCACAAACAAAGTCCAATTCAAGCGTAGGTCAACAAATAAAAACAGTGGTGGGAAAAAAATAGCAAAAAACACGTTGTTAGTTCCTCGCGATAAACAAGTCACTAAAGAAGCGAAGTTGTATAGGGAAGAAGTAGAAGGGGTCACTTGACGGCCGAGAACAATAAAAAAGACCACACGAGTGGGAAATAGATAGCGAAACAATTCTGATAAGCGGTTGTTTTGATCGTAAGCGAATGCGGAGTTATTTCAATAAAACAGGTATTTTTCGAATATTTACAGAATTAATTGTAACAATATCACCTTTTTGGTAGCTGTGTGAATTGTAGATGTTTTTTAAATAAAGTTCCATAAGGTTGCCATATATTTTTTTATAGTAGCATTGTGCAAAATCATTTATCATGTTTCGTAATTGACAAAATGCATATGTTTCAGCGTTTAATTTTTATGTTGCCAATAATAACGAATGAATAATACATTAATCAGAAAGGCGAATAGTCTCTTAAAAATCTTGGACAATAAAAAAGCAGACATAGCAATAATACCTAATAAAATAAAATTATTTTTCATGCGCAGTAATAAAAATAAAAAAAAATTAACAAAAAACCATATCTCTAAAACTATTAGGGCTAGGATAAGAAAATTTATTGTTTCGTATATGTAATAACCCCTTCTATCACCGACATTTCATTGGTCCACTCCTTACGGGACACTTTACATGATTAAAACATTTTAAGTGATGTCATTCGTCTGTACCGTTCGACGAAAGTACGTAATAAATAACTAAGATGTTGAGAATACTGTTCATAAAGTAATGGTTAATAACTATTACATAAACAAAATATCTAGTAATATAATGTAATTATCGCACTTAATGGCTAAGGAAACGTCTAAACAACATAAACATCATGGAGATGTAAATTCTAATCTCCGTGATAAAGACCATATTTTTAACATTTAAAAATTGTCATTACTGAAAAATGGAACGTTCAGCAACTAGCTTATGTAACGAGTGTTGAAGTATTCTCAGAAGGTAATTAATATAGCTCAGCTATTGCTTAATTAATATACATAGCTCTATTTTACAGCCTTTCGTTTTACATTTTTACGGTTTAAGTACTAATGAGTGATTGAAGCTACTCCACCCTGTTTAATAATTTCAACGCAAATAAATTAACATAATTGTTTTGCAAATGAGATAATTACTCAAAACAGTATATGTATTCTTGAGTCTTTACACATATTCATACTTTACAATTTATTCAGTCCATACAATTATGCGTACAAATGGTATAGTATATAGATACATTGGAACATGTGTTTTATATTTATATACAAGCTGAATTTTTGCAAATGAGGAGGCTACATATCAAGCGTGATATTACAATTATATTGCATTTCTAAAAGGATATGCTTGACCGTTTTACAGCTGACTGGGGTTGAATTTGAAAATTTTCCAATTATTTGACGGAAGTTTAAAAAGATAAAAAACTGTAATAGTTTAAGTTATAAGAAAAACATAACTATGTCGTGACTGTCAATGTCATTGACACATTTTATTAAGGAATTTATTTAAATAACAACATTCTTAATGAGTTTTGAATGAAACACTAACTAATCAGAACGGGAATTTTGATCGAACTGGGGAAAGTTGTTAAGAATTTAATAATATATTGCACGCAACTAGTTGAGTAACTGAAAATGATTACGTCATTAAATGTCCTTGATAATCAAATTATTAGCGTATAGATTCTGTTATTATCGATATTACCGAATTGGTTCAAAAATTACGGTCAATTTTGTATTGGAAGTAATACCTGTAAAACATATATTTTAAGATGTATGTTATTAAATCATCTCGCGTTTTAAGGAAAGTTTTTTATTCAAGTAACTTTGTTACATTTAACTTCCAATGTACCATTAGCTAGAAATGCCATTCATTTTAATATGCTAAAATACCCTTATAAAATGAATAATTTCCTTTTTTCTTCTATATTTCGAAACTACTGTATTACTGTATGAAATAAATTCGCCGCCCCAGTGACATTTACTGTACGCGTCTAGCACAATGCGGCGCCCTGTCTGGTACCGTGGGCGGATGGTACCGTTTGATCCTCATTCGAAGCCCGCATCGCTCCATCACCGACGTAATGAATTTGTGAACACGTAATAGAAGCGGTTAGAAACGAGACTATTCATAGGTTCGTTTAAAGGCTGTGTGTATTCCGTAATGGAAAATGCGGAAAGTTTAAGTTTCGGATAAGAATCATTTATGAAATTGTTGTTATGTAATAGTACAATATTTTTTGTTACGTTAATTTGTTGACGTAACTGGCACAGCTTTTGTTTCACTTGGTTACAATTATTAATTCGTCAAATATATTCTTGAACACGAATGTATCGTTTGCTAAACACAATGTTTATTCATTAAATTTGATAAATTTATGCACTTAGGAAACATAATTGATGATTTCGATTCAAAACATTTTATTTTTCTATATTTCTATGTCGACCAAGAAACATTCATAACCTTGGTAATTGGAGTTATATATATATATATATATATATATATATATATATATATATATATATATATATATATATATATATATATATATACATATATATATATTGATGAAAGTTTTATATTTTCCGAAGAATATATCTTGATAATGGATAAAAAAATGAAGGTATTTTTACGTATTTTTCATAAGCCATTTTGTAATTAAGTAAGTTTGATATGTAATAAAATCCACCGCTGTAAGTTATAATAACTATTGTCATAATATTCAGTGTCGAATAATTTAATGTTGATTGCATATATCTCACATTAAAACGAGTATTCTTTATATACGATAATATATGTATCTATTATATATGTGTGTGTATGTTTTTGTAGACCCTCTACGATACCTACGACTCCCCTCAAATTTTCCATACTCATTCTCTAACAACACATATCGAGGGAGCGATGATTCTCATCCCACCTCCTTGAACCCCGAGAGGTACCTGAAAGAGACCGGGTAATGCGCAGTTACTTAGCTAGTAAATCTATAATTAAAGGAATAACTATGTCATTGCGTTAGTAGTAAAAGTGACTAAGTATTGCCCACCAAGTTTCGTGACAATTTTGAGAGAATAATTAAGCATTAAAATAATAGAAATCGGGACCAAATAGGACTTTGACGTTTTGAAAATAGCAATTTTTATTATTCTATTACCATAAAGCTTAAATATTCTTTAAAAAAAGGCCGCAAAACTTCGGATGCTCCCCCTCCAAAATTTGGTGGCCAACACTTGGTCAATTTGATGGCTAACTCGGCGATATATTACCGTTGCTATAATATGTAACTTATTCGCAAGACGATTATTTCAAATAAGTAAGTTAGTTATAGTTCAAATAATAAATTATTACATAATCGCGCGAAATGACGTCATAAACGTTCCCACCCTTAAAATGTCCGCTCGCAAAATTCTCTAGTCCCTCAGGCCGTTTTACCACCTAGACAGAATAAATGAGGATAAGGGGACTCAAATACCTTTCTACCAACCAATCTATTTTATGTGACTTATCTTCATAAATTCTCTCGAATACTATTATTTTTAAACTTATGGCGTTTGGATAAAAACGTTTATAGAATTACATATGTACACGCCTTTAAATAAAACAAAAAATTACTATATGTTTTGAAGTGAAAACTTCTTTTGGCGCGTTGAGTGATTTTTGGTCACCGACATGCTAATGTTAAGTGTATATCTGTAACTATGAGTATGACGTGTTGCACTTGGTCAGCATTGAAAGCATATATATATATATATATATATGTGTGTGTGTGTGTATGTGTGTGTGTATACACTCTTGCATAATTTTGATTTTGTCATATTATTAACAAAATATTATTTTAAGGGGTTGTATTAATTGTAGTTGTTACTGGCAGGTGTAGTGTATTCTGGCACATAAAAACGAACGTTCTAAATTTGAAATTTATTCTTTTTGAATGAAAATTCTCTTTCACTGACAAAAACGTATTTTTTGGCGGTAAATGTAATCCTACTCTTATTAAGTTCTTTTTCATTCGTTACGTTTTTGATTTTAACGAATAAATTTTAATTAAATTTCTGCTGTTTGCTGCATTAGTTCACTTCTGTTTGCTGTTCTCAGTATGGTTGAAAAAACGATAAGAGCTAGTAAAATTATTGCGCTGCTTCAAGAAGGCTGTAGCCAATGTTATGTGTCACAACAGTATAATGTGAGCAGTTCTATCGTTCAAAGGACCTGGCAATGATACCAAGCAACGGACTCCGTCAGTAGAAGGCCCGGTTCTGGAAGAAAACGGTGCACTGAGCCACGGGACGACCGCTTTATAGTCAGTTAAGCGCTACGAAATCGTCAAGTTACGTATGTGGATCTCAAACAAAACCTCGAGGACGTCAGGAAGTACACGAATAAGCCTATGGACAGTCAGAAGGAGACTTCAGGTCGTCAATATACGTAGCTATCGCCCAGTTTGGGCGCCCTACATTGCTCCGTGAGCATCGAGTTGCCAGGGTGAGATTCGCTTAAAATTTTTAATAATAATAATTGAATAGTGTTTTATTCTCCGATGAAGCTCGTATATCGATTAGTGGTGAGGATCGACGTCAGCGAGTCTTACGAAGACCTGGAGAAAGCTTCGCAGAAGTGTGCTTTGAGGAAATCACCCCTTATGGTGGAGGCTCCGTAATGTTTTGGGCTGGTTTTAACTCAGATGACTGTACCGAGTTAGTTTTTATTGAAAATGACACAATTAATGCGCAAAGGTACATAACAGAGGTTCTTATTCCTCATACCCAACCCGCATTAACAGCAGTTGGAGGCGAGTCCATTTTTATGGACGACAACGCTCGCGCCCACTGCTCTAGAGACGTTGATGCGTATATGCAGGAGGCCGGAATTCGTCGGTTAGACTGGCCATCTAGAAGTCCCGGCCTCAATCGGATAGAACACATGTGGGATAATCTCAAACGATGCGTCAGAGCCGTAAAACCAGCTCCAGAAAACATTCAAGCCCTTCAAAACGTGATCGTCGCTGAAAGGGAACGTATTCCTCAGGAAGTGATAAAAAAACGTCGTCGAAAGCATGCCTAGCAGATGAAGCGCATTGATTTTAGCTAGAGGAGGCCATACTCGTTATTAAGTTTTCAATTTTTATGTTAAATTAATAATTAATAAGAAATATTAAAAAATAAACTTTAGCCATTTTTAATGTACCAGTATGAAAACGCTCGTCTGTGGACATTACATCATTTTTTTTATTTATTCGCATTTTTAATGACTGAAGTATGTAAAAACGATAACAATATTCTCATCATATCGCCATAAAAAATGCATCAAATAATAATAAAATAACTCTGATATGGTTTATTCCTATTAGTGCCCGTTTTTTTGTAGAAGAGTTTATATATATATATATATATATATATATATATATATATATATATATATATATAAATATATATATATATATATATATAAATCGCACGATCAGTTATAATCGACGTTATGTCGAAATATCGATACAATATTAAAACCTCTTTCTGAAATTTTCATTATCAGAAAAGGTCGATGGAAAGATGTCATGTCGAAATATCGGTACAATATTGATACCTCTTTCCGAAATGTTCACTATCACAAATGGTTGATAGAAAGATGACTGTCAAGCGGAAACTTCTAGTAGCGAAGAAAAGGGATCGACTTATACATATATTAACATCGAGATGCCAACCCTCTGCACCCTTCCTTAATACTGTCAGCCGCCTTTATATCTACGGGGTACAATGAATTTTTTATTTTATTCAATCGCAGCGAACGAGACTCGATGAATTCATTGTTCAAGTTTTATTTCAGTCTTCGCTTCAGATAAGTTAGAGGCATTGTTTTAGATTAAAAGTTTTCCACGAAGTGTCGAATAAAGTAAACGCTTATCTTTGAAAGTTGTCGGAAAAGCTTCGGGCGGCATGTTGACTTAGTTTACTCCGCTTTGTTATCTTTTAAACATTAATCTTTGTGCTAACGGCATGAAACTTATTAAATATAACACATTTTCGTGAATATTTATCGTCAAGAGATTTATATAACATTTAATTTCCAAACAAAATTATTTTCTGAAAAGTCTCTCTTTGTGAGAGAATGTAATCATATAATTTATTTTGTTCAATAGAGTTATTTTTGTAGATTAATTAAGTAGAGACGTTTTCTCTAAACATTTTGCATTAATTTTTTTTTGTGGTTTGATATTTTTTTACTATTGTTTTTAAAGACCAAAAAAACGATACTTTTGTTTGCCAAGAGGCTGAACAGGAAATGTTGTAATACACATGGGCATTAATTTTTTCAATCACATATTTCTATTATAATGAAAATAGGTTTATGAACATAATTAAATAGGCAACTAAAGTTTCATAGGATATAATGTACTGAAAGGCAATAAATTTCTGCACAGGCAAAATACGCAAAAGGATCATATTTATAATGAATGAAAATCCACTCAAGGTTAACCTTTTTTAATTATCTAATAGTTTTTGGGCTGTATAAAAATAAAAATAATTAAATGTTAGATATTAAATATTTAAAGCTAAAGTTGGATATAATCTTAGCTTGGTTATTTTTTAGTAATTTGAAAATTTTGAAGAAACGAGTTTGTTCTTTATCCACGTAGTATAACTCAAAAAAGAAAGAATTTGTACACACCAGTGAAATAAATTTTCAAATTTAAAGTTACTCATGAAAATGCAATATTTCCACAATATCTTAAAATTTCTACATTGATAATGTCCACATTCCAGTGAACACATGACCTAAAATTTACATCACACATAGATCATATGTATGTCACGAGAATTTACGTAAATTTGACGTATCTTTTTGGTTTTTCGGAGTTTGATGTCATTGTGATATATTGACATTAAATTTTGCTTAATGTGGAATAATTATTATCTTATGACTTGGGTATGAGTCTTACGTAAAAGTGTTCAAAAGCATATCACTTTCAATCCCAGGTTTACATCCTTTTAAAGTAAACTTTTTATTGTACGAAAGGTTTATTTTACAGATAACTTTCTAAACTCACTAATAGAACTACTTTGTACCATCAACTGAAATTAGAACAAGACGTAAACCATATTTTACTTACACAATTACTTATTTGCAAATAAAACCTCAAATTGGTAGTCAAAATGGACTGATAATGAGAAAGATCTGGAGTTCGTGGCTCTACGACAGTGACGAAGAACAAAATAATTAAAACAAAACTGTATGAACGAAGTCTTGAAAGTGGAAGTTATCATATTAAAAATTACAATACTCGAAAATAGAGCGAATAATTCATTGTAATAAAACCTGTTAATCACGAGTAGAACTCGCATGACGACGGCTCCGTGAACCCTAATGCATAACATATACAAAAATTTAAGAGTACATTTAATAGAGCTATTAAACTATTTGTAAATATTAAAATTATTTTTTACTATGTAAATATATACGTGTTACCTAGTACATCTTTCATAGGAGTAAAATATTGTCCCAAAAACAGTTTAATTTAAAATGAGAAAGATATAATCCGTTAAGACTGTAACACGCTCTTTCATTTGACACTCCTCACGACACATCAAGTTAAAAAAAAATTAAGCCTTCCTTACCTAAATACAAATTTCACTTTTCCACGCCAAATAGGTTGTGGGAAAAACGGCTTTGATTGCTGGATACGTGAGTGATCTTATAATGGTTCCGTTTTTTTTGAGATACAGAACCCTTAACAAGAAAAGTACGACAATATAGTAATGAAAAAAATATATACAGTAGAAAATACATAAACGAAAAAATACTATAAAATGTACCGTAACCAGAAGAAAACCAATTTATTTTTCATCGAACTAGTTTCCAATCTATGACATGACATTTAAATCCATGACATTTGTGGGTCCCCTATTATTTTTAACACGGTTTGATTAACTTCACTTGTAGCTATGTATGTATGTATGAATGTAACGGAATCGTTCATTTAAATTTTCACCCATTTCTAAACGTCCGAATTTTTTTAAATGTTGCACCCCTATCAAAAACCGATGACAATACAATTAAAAAAAGAACCGATGACAATACAATTAAAAAAAATTATAATTAAAAAAAACTAAAAAAACGCGCTTTAGTAGCAATATGGACTAAAATAAAAAGTAATCTTTAAATTTAAGGTTTTGTTCATGGGCGAAATGATATGAAAAAATCATGGGGTGTTCTCTATTTACATTTTTGCAATGACTCTACCTTTACAAGTAGCCAGCAATAAAAAAAATTACAACAGCTGCTATCAACCACCCCGTGTTTTCATCAGAGATGTTCTTTAGCTCTTGACCAAAATCTTCATATTTAAAAATTATTTTTTAGGTCATATTGCTACAAAAGCGTATATTTTTTAGTTTTTTAAACGTCAATTTGATTATTTTGAAAATGACCGAACCAAATCGCAAATTATATTGAAAAATGAATAGTTTAGTTGCACATTACTGGAAAACTAGCTTCGTTTTGATGAATACAATTTAAAATTATAACTTCATTACTTTCTTACAAAGACTGAATGAAATAATCCTCGACACGGGAGATAATTCCAATTACACTATCTAAACATTATTTTACGTAATGATTACTTCATTGACCAATTCAAGTAATAAACAATATATTTACGTCAACAATATTCTTACATCAACAACGCGAAACTGTCAATTTCGCTCTTACCTATCAATCACAGCCTTCACAGCTTTAAAACAACAGTGTCAATATATTTATAAAATGTATTAAATAGAGGAGAATCTAAACTGATTAGGGATATAACAATTAAAATATAATAATTACTGACAACAAATGAAATAGTCCTGACTATTGTTGGTACAACCTTACAGCCATTAACTTGTATATTAAAAAATGTCCAAACAGCCTTACAGAATAAACAAATAAATAGATGCATCACAAAACTGCATAACGAATAAGGATGATCTCAGTGCCATAGATTGGTATGCTCAGCCCAACCTAGTGGGCGTATCCGATCCAATAATAAACAAACCATTTTTTCTTTACTCGATATCCTTGTTTACATTACTTATACCCTTTTTACCATGTTTATTATTGGTGGTAAGAGTTTATAAAAGGCTATTTTAAAACACGACGCATATCCCTCGTGAGCGAGTTTTTTGGTGCGCGAGCATACTTAATATTGTTTTCGATCTTGACTTGGTTTTGGATGCACTAAAAATGATTAGACTGTTTTGACTGAATGATAGAATCACTTGAAGATGTTTAAGCTGTAATTTTTTGTTTTTATTAATACTCCAATGAGTTATTAGACTAATTTAATTTATAATTGAAAAAAAACATTGTGTTAAAATTTATTATCGGAAAATTTCTTAAAAAGTCAATTAAATTCTTAAACAGTACGGGCGTGTGTCTCATAAATATAATCTTGGCCGTTGAGACTTATGTACACAGCTGCTCTGCAGCTTAATCAAATATTAATTTGCATGTTTCCTCGCTCGAGTGTCGGTTCTAGGTTCATTTGAACGTCAATAATTAGCTGGTCTCTGAACTTGTCGCCGGGAACAGGTTTGACTCGGCGCAGCACCTTCTCGCCTTCTATGGACCGTGCAAGTCGGCTCGCGAATGTGGCTCCGTTAACCGTCGTTAACGTTGATTTTATATCTGGATGCTGTCGAACGATTTAGAAATATATTTTTGCTTTAGACTTTTTAGCCAATTTATTTATTAAAAATTGTAATGTGTACATAGCAATTAACGCGTAGAAGACCGATATTGCTGTAATCCGAAGAGAACAAAAGCAGTCGCTGTCATAATTCAGTGACAGAAATATGTGATCAATTGTAACGTACCTCAATGAAAATTGCAAGAAAATAAATAGAAAATTACTACAATGGTATTAATAGACGCGACTATAGAAACACGTCATTTGGAAATCTTAGGTAAAGATAAAAAAAACCTAACGATAAGTAACATAAGAAATTTATATTCATCTCAACAGATGCAGGTGAATACCACGATATAAAGTTGACACACAGTTTCATAAAGGAAATATCTTTTCCCACTTGCAAATATTGGTAACACTGTATGCTAATAAGAAAATGTTTACAAAATTTCCAATCACTGCAACCTACATATTCGTACTTCGTTTCGCCTACGCTCTACTTGACTGTATAACAAACACATACTTTAAGAATTATGACTAGGGATTATGACCAGGTTCAAAAGATACTTTGAGTCATTGTGTTCACAAGTTAGTAACGATGAATGTATAACGAATAAATGATATATTATCCCGACAATAATTTTACCTGTTGTGCACTGTAGTCTCCTTGTATTTAAACAAATATTCACGTAAGGCAATTTTTCTGATCTAATATTAATTCAAACCCGTATATACAGACCGTTTGTATCCTCAGACTAAACGACTATATTTGGCAGTCGATCTCTTAAAGTTTAACCTGGCCTGACCACGTCGCTTACGATACAACGTCATCCGGGTGTTTTCAGACATAGCTCCCACGTTCCAACGTCCCACGTCTAATAAAGGCCTGCATTTAACGCAGCCAAGTAGCCTTCATTCGCCAGGTAAAGGCGGCTTAGTCTACACCTACGCCCCTTGGGATTAAATTCCGAAGTACTTTTTATGACGTCTGGCTAGTTATTCTTTAGAACCTAGTTTATACGTATATCGTGCATGTTCGCACTGAATTAACGACGTCCGCTTTTACTTCTCATCTTCAACGGTTACACGATAAAGGTTTTAAAACTTGTGTAGGTACGTATGTAGTTATAACTCCGCCATTTATGTTAGTGTCTAAAAATAAATTTTATATTTACGTTTATTATCACAGCAATAGTTATGAAGTTCCTATATAATCCTAAATATAGGATCTTGCTAATAACATTTTCCATCTACTTAAGCTCGGTCAATATATTAAGTGTCTTTCTTTTACTTACTATAACTTTCTTGAAGTTGTTTTCTTTCATCTTAAAAACAGAAAAAATGATCAATGCAATTCGTTGTAATGAATGGAAGATGAAAAGAAAAATAGCCCCACTGAAAAACTAATTATTTTCTTTTTTTAGCATATATATGTAATAAATAAAGATATATCATATAGATGTAATAAATAACCAAACATACTTCTATTTGAAACAATATCAAATTGAAATAAACCTATAATACTATATCTGTTACAATTTTATTGTGAAAAAATATTTGCTTCCGCCTCCAACGTGAGTGGTAGCTAGTGGCAGATCCACTGATCATAAAACTAAGAATTTATGAGTAGAACCTTTCTTGTCCACAATATACACGATGTACATAGTATAGAGCATCGGAGTTGTATATAAATAAAAAAATGGCTACTCCATATAAGAAATGACAAATGAAAAATCGAAAATATAGGAAATTTTTTAACAATAATTCTTCAAAAGTCTACTGCCTTATATTCAGAGAAGTGATGGATCCTTTAGCAAAACTTTATTTTTTAGATAAAACATTACGCTGTGGATTACAAAAAAAATCTGAAGTATAAATAAAATTTGTAGTTAATTTTTCATATTTCGTAGAGCCTTTTGATGTGAAACATCTAGTGGCGCATTTGGATGTGAGTTAAAACGTTCTGATGACACGTCGCGACGTGTCATTCGACCAGCTTCGCATCTTGTAGGTTCTTTCCGGCTTAATTCAATCAGCTTCGTGTCTTTTCGGCTCTTTCTGACTTAATTCGGCCAGCCAGTATTATAAAATTAAAATATATGTTCAATAGATTGTTGAGAATAATTTCTGTGATAAATTAATTCATAAAAATAAAATAATAAAATTGAATTAATATTTTATTATTAACAACTATTTGAAAATTTGTTTTTTCGTTTTCAATTCGTTCAAATAAAAATATTTCAGTATAAAAAAATTTAGACGTTTCACAATTGTTTTCATGTCTTGTTCTCGCACTTCTTTTCTGCTTCTTTATTTCTCACACTCTTACGCGTTTTTTTTTCAATCTCATATTATATAATAAATTTCGATTATATAAACCGTAATAAAAATCGCATATTTAATTCCAAAAAAATAACACCAAACAACAATATCCTAACACAAAAGTATTTTTTTATTATTCTGTAAAATATTATTAAATAAATATAATTGGTGTCAAAATTATTATAAAAATAAAAGTAAAAAGAATTGTCTCCATAACTTTCTAATACAAATAATTCTACTCACATTTTGGATAAAATTTTTTAACGTAATTAAAATTACTGACTAAACTAGAAATTTGCACAGCTACTATAACTTTAACACTAAACCGCCAACAGTCTAGTTGATTACTCGTCTCGCTGATGTTAACAAGCATATTAAATTTACTAATTTATTAACCAGCGATGACATCATATTTAAGGGATCTAAATAGAGTTTATGACATTATAATATTATCATCTTTATGATCTGAATATATTCCCTAGAAGAAAACGTAATATCTATACTTTTTTATTATCATTACGTATATAATTACAGTTAGTTTTAAGTATCAAATACTAGAAAAAGTTTAGATGACTTAAATACTCTAGCTACTTAAGTGATGCTCTATGAAAACTATTTAGTTAACATTCTGGTGCTAAAAACTATTCCCGAACTTTATACCCAAAGATGGGATTAATATTATGAACGAAAAGTTATATGTATATAAATTTATTTAAAAATTAGCAATTTATGGCTTAGTAAAAAAGTTTTTATCAAATTCAAAATAATCATCGTCCAAACCGCCGTAAGAATTTAAGATAAATATTTTAGCACCGCTGGAGTATATTGTTTATTAATAAGAACTTGATTTTGAAACTTATTCTAAACAGAGTAACATTTTTTACATGACATAATTTGTGGACTGAAATTTCTGACTCCTAAAGTTTAGTCTATCTACTAAAATAACTTATTGGTAAAATTCTAAAATTTACGTAATTACTAAAATTGTCTATTGATATTAAAGTATTATAAATCTACTAAACCCCAAACGTTACTGAACTACAAACTTTACTCACAGAATTATTTCACTCAGAGGCGCCTTTCCATTTCTCTCTCTCCTCTCCCTCCTTTACTCATCGCTTTATCTCCGCTCTTGCCTGTAACCTTTAAACACCATTGCTCTCAAACAATTCTCCATGTCATCTTTTTACGCAACACAGCTAAAAAGTACACTTCAATTAAAGTGAACTTAAACAATTTCTATCACGATTCGGAAATCGTTTCAAATCGCAACATATTTAAACCCTCATTAACTGATTGGCAGAGATTTCCACAAAAGACTGACTTTCAAGTCGACCTGCTAGTGCCAACTGCTACCCAATGACAGTTCACGAAGACGACATTCTCGTATTCACGATTTCACGCTATTATGGTGTAACATAATCGTCTTTCTATATTTCCCACTAAAGTTGGATGTCACTCTCATGACAAAAATATAATCCTTTTAACCTGGTCTGACTGTCGTTTCACGTTCATGAATATTTAAATGTGAGTCGGGGCGACGCTAACTGAACCTATAAAGCGCGTTCGAATTCGATCGATACAAGCCTACATCATAGGAATGGAGCAACTAAGTTCGTCTGAACGCTCGCCGCCTATAGAATTTATGTCATGTTAAGGATAAACGACTCCGTAGGAAATTTAAATGACATATGCTTAGTCTGAGAAACCGTTCAATAAGTACATTGACTCTTGTAATTATCTAAATGAATATATTACAGGGCGATTTTAAATATAAAAACGAGTTCGAGGAAAAGCAAAGAACCTCAATTCGATCAGTGTAGATTATTTTTTTAAATTTTGACATAAAACACCATTAGACAGAATAAGTAGCACTTCGATAGTATGATGTACAAAAATTACAAACAAGTCCTTCGATAGTACGATGTACAAAAATTACAAACAAGTCTTTCAATAGTACGATGTACAAAAATTACAAACAAGTCTTTCAATAGTACGATGTAAAAAATTACAAACAAGTCCTTCAATAGTACGATGTACAAAACTTACAAACAAATCCTTCGACAGTATGATGTCCAAAAATTGCAAACGAGTCCTTCGATAGTATGAGGTACAAAAATTACAAACAAGTCCTTTCATGTAAGTATGGTGCACAAAAATGACGAATTTCGAGCGCTTATATTTCCGAAATAAAAATAACGCCATCTGGTCTTAATTTAATAAAATTTATTGGAAGATGCAATAACAGCATAGTTCTTCGTTGAAATTTGCGGTATAATTTTATTAATGCGGTATATTATACACCTGTCGATTTTTAATGGATATTTATTAATAAATACGAGAATAACTTTTTAATAAATATACGAATTTAGATAGATTTAATAAGTATTTACATTCCTGTTTACATTTCCATGTTCGTCTCGTGGTAATATGACAATAATAGACAAACCTTTTGTCCGTTATTTCATATTTTTACAGAAAATAAATCACATAGTATTTTTAACCTTTTGCTGCGTATCGACAACGCATCTCAACTTGCCTTTATGGTGCAGCATCCTATATCTCATGCTACGTGCTCTGAATGCAGTTTTTCGTAATGATATTTTTGACAAATATATTAAAACTATTAAATGTAGATGAATACACGATAATTTCTGTGCATTTTAAAATGGCTCTGGTAAAATAAAAATTGTTTTCCATAAAGTATGCCGACTTAGTGATATTTACTCTTAAAAACTTTTATTTTTATGTTATACAAGAAATTATTTTCAATATACATGTTTTTTATAAATTAACTATAAGATCTAGATGGATACTTCGGCCAAGTTTCTATATCTTATATTTCTTACGTACGTAGAAACGATAGTTCTCTTACGGTTATTTTGCATTATCGAAAAACCATAATCCCGTATCAACTGTACATAGGCTTTGCTTTGACGCTTACTCTATTGCTCAACTCCCAAGATTTGATCACCTCCTTGGATTTCAAAAATCGTATATAAAAGTTTGATGAAAATCAGTTCGATAATATTTGAATAAAATCTACTTAAATGTGTATGTACATATAGATGTAATATAAGGTAGACAAAAACGATTTTTTCATTGTACAATTCAACGTACGATTAACAGTTCAAACATCATATATTTAATCCGAATAGAAAAATTAATTTTCTTTGACAAATTTGCTTTATAATTGCGTGTTCTTATTATTATTTTATACTATTGACAAAATTTTAATTCTATTCTAATTCTTCTAGTCTACTACATCTTTCACAGGTGTATATTTCAAAATAATATATGATTTCACGTAGAATTAGAAATCATTGGTCTTTGTATTTCTCTAATTTTTTTCTAATTACTTGTTCTATAAGACCCCCTATTATGCTAACTTTCAAGATTGCAGGTCGATCTTAAGTAATCTTTGAGATTTGATAACGATATAAATAACAAGAAAATACGAATAAGAGCTAAAATTTCAAATTTGTACAGCGATGTAAGGTCATAGGTCTCAGTACAGATATAACTTGCTATATCAAGTCATTTCTGAGAAAAAGAGCTTCGACAGATAGACGGACGGACAATATAGTTTAAATAATATATAAGGCGGGGATATTTTTCATTCTGAGGAACGGAACCCTAAAAATGGGATTGACTTGGAAGGTATCACTTCGCGCGAGTTATTTTAACATTTTAAATTATCACAATTAAAAGAAACTACGTGATGCAGTATTATTTCTACTTTTATTAATTTCTTTACCACGACCTAGGTTTCGTTGTATTACAACGTCTTCAAGTGGGCAATTAGCAAAGATGTGATTTGAAATTTTCTTTTTTTTGTAATTTCCCATTATATCTGTAAAGATACATTACCCAACGTTGAGGATAAAATATTTCTGAGACCTTTATAACTGTAAAACCCCTGTAAAATATTTTTTCGAGTAATGAGTTTGCCCCACTAATATTACCGTATAAACATCTTTGAGTGTTACGTAGTTAGCTGCGAAAAGTGCGGGCTAATATACTTATTACTCTGCCAATTTTTACCTCAAGCGAGTTTCCACGTCAAACATTTTCTGAAATATGTTTATTTCAGAAAATGTGTTGCTGTGACAGGCGAACACGTGTTAAATTTTATAGGGTTTCAAATTTTTTCTTTTGAGATACATAATTCTAAAAAAATTCGAAAAGATTTTGAATTTATAAAATAAATTGCATTAGAATTCAACAAGAATGTAGATATATATCAAAGTAATCTTTAGGACTTAATTTAGATATTTTAGCGGTCATCCATATCGACACCTTTGCTATTAAATAAGGTTCAAATATAAAATTTATTCTTTTTTCTTAGTAACAAACCAGTATCGTTAATTTTGACATTTACGGTCTATACGATACGGCTAACGACATTTAGAAATATATACAATGCCAAATGTTCTAATCGTTAAATGTAGATTAAGATATTCCACTGAATTTTCGCTCACCGAAGAACCCGCTGCCATCTCGCATAATGACAAATCCCACGGTATCAAATTGTGTAATTTATAATAATTACATAAACTAATTTATTGTTGGGTAACCGTACTAGGTTCTCAACACGTACGAGGTAACTTTCACCCTAATTACGGTTAAGATAAGTTACATTACGTTTCAAAGCGTACTTTCGGTTACATTGGAGAATGTGAGTTTAGATTAGCGTGATTTGAACTTTGTAATTTTTGTTATTTAGGCTTTACATCAGATATCTCGTGAAGATCATCTTTCCATTACAAAGTTTAGTGTTATGTTTTCTCGTTCATTTTGCAGCGAGTCCAATGAATATTACAAATTATTTGTTCCATCACGTTTGGTTAAAAAAATTCACAAAATCTTTACTGCTGGCCAGACTTGTACTTAATATCTTATAGAAGATGACAATTTTTTTCGTACTTAATATTGATTTCCTCACCAACAATAAAATTAATCCTGGGTGAATCATCAAGCAGTAGGTATCCTGCTTTGTGCCATTAAGTCCTCGAGCTAAACTTTTATTGACACGACTTATTATTGGCTTTGAGTTAGTATTACTCTGATGTTTCTAAAAATATTTTTAAAATGCTTCCACTTTTATGTAAATTACGATATAATATGTAGGTATTTTAATATATTATTATATTATTGATATAATATGTAGGTATTTTAATCTGGTATTTTATTCATACGTCATTTAATTTTGATAAATATTTATTTTCTATATGGTACTCTCAATTCCAAAATAATAATTTCGTATATAATATAGAAACGAAAATTTTGTTAATTAATTAAATACTATTAATTTTTTTCACGTGGCCGAGTAGAAACGTAGACAACTTCTAAAATAGATAGGCAGACAACGTTTATAAGGCTACTAACCACTTGTCAAGTTTCGATTAAAAGATGACGCTGTATTTTATTTTTAGGTATTTTTTAACAAATCAAAGTGCAAAATATTACACACTATTTCTCATTATTACTTTTAAAAAGAAAACTTTCCATTAAACGTAAATTTCAGATATTAAAAAAAACACGCAAGTCACTTACTAATTACATCGTTTTTCTGACAATCACATATTTATGTATATATATATATACATACGCACACACACACACACACACACACATATATATATATATATATACACACGCACGCACACACATATATGTATATATCTGTTCGCTTATAACTTAAGTTCTGCTTGATGGTTTTCGACACGATTTTTACTCTCATGGAGAGTATTTACCCAAGAAGGTTTTTATGAAACAAAATATTAGTGTAGATGCTTAAGTTATAGAGAAGCGTTCCTTGAACGACGCATCTTGACACGTAGACTCTAGGCTGAGACTGAGGCGTATCTTGACAGATAGGCACAAAGCACGATAGACGACGCGACGACGGCAGCGTCACTGGGGACCGGCAAAAGTCATTTAGTCAAATTCAATCATCAGTATCAGCATTTGTGAGCATCACAACTTCTATACGAGTGGAGCCGTGGGGAAAGTCTAGTTTTATTATATATTTAATGTAACGTATTCAGTAATACAGATCCACAATTTCATTGTTTTCCCAACTTCTTGAAGAAAATACTCCATGTCCGCATTATGAGAAACTGTAAGGATGGTTAATTGTAGACTTAATATAAGATGGAACGTGGAAGCCCTAAGGTCGCCCTGACCACGCACTATCGGCACACTCTAATGCAATTGCGCGATTGCTCGCTCGCTGCAGGCGATTAAAACTACTAAATAACTGTACTGTTTACTAAATAATTCCAATCGGCATACAGTGCAGTACTTTTACGACTATGGTGGCGGCGATTTCCGCATTGCATGAAACACTGGCAATCACAAGAAACTCGGTTTCCTCTATAATCTTTCGCTGAATAATCTGTCGAACTTGATGTTATGTTATGGTATATTTATCTATAATAGATTTACTTAATTCCTAAAATGTATATTCAGTCTTTTACTTACTACATGCAACTAGCCTACGCGACAAAAATTATTCAGGTAACTTCTATACATAAAAGTGTATGTCTTGTCAAATAAGGGTAGTTATCTTCTTCAATGCCTCTGTGCATAGGCCAAATTACGTGCTTTCATTTTGCATCGAAACATCTATTCAAGGAGAACTTTTTGAATTACTTTTCTTCTACAGGATTTTTTTTTACTCTACCTTCAGCTTATTATCAATATATTGAGAAAGTTATTGGAAAAAAATTGAAATGAATACAAAACAGCAATTAACATACAAAAAATGCAAACATCAACAAAATACGGTAATAAAAATGCACCGCTCGCAATCTACACTAATATTCCATGATCTTAACTTTAAAGTCGCAAATTATAAAAAAAAACAAATTGAGATAGAGAAATGCCTCCTTGCACATAACAGTGTGGCAAAAACACGAAAGAGCGAAGTAAGAATGAAGAATAACTTAAGAATGAAAAAATGAGCAACCAGATAAATATATAACATATTCTAATTTGAAATCAGTTAATAAAACGGTACACATTATTTATCAAATCAGACATCCTCAGTGGAAAAGATCCATTGGAGTATTTTAAAGAAATTGAAGATGGAAATAGAAAAAAGGGCGGGTAAATATATATATTCCTTAACCCTCTCTTCAAAATAAGACGACCGAAATACGGCCAAAATCCTGATTATTTGAGTGCACGTGAACAGCGCAGACATCAATACGTGCCCATCCTGTTGGATTCGAATCCCTTTTATTGAAACGAACTTTCAACCCTTTTATATAAATATCACAATGTATTATATAATTTATACAATTTATTATATACACAGTATATTATACTCTCCGAAGATTTAAAAATAATACTTCGATAATTTGTGAACGTGGAATCATTTACGTATGAATGCCGCATTACGACATGGAATAAACATTGAGCAAGGAAAATTTTAATTTAGCCTTATCGCTTATCGCGATAATATTGTGTAAGGAAAAGTTGTTAAATTACAATAACTCTTTAAAAACCGTGACGTATGTTGTTTCGTCTGTGAAAATTGTACACGATTATCAAATAAAACGTTGAAGTAATCTGTATCTTAATAAAATATACCTATAATAAATTATAAAATTGGCGTGTCTGTACTTTGAAGACATTTAGGAGAAAGTAATTTAGAGGGACACAATAAAATTATTAGAAAAACAATTTTATTTTTGGAATGTTTATCAATATGTTTATTTGTTTGTGCATTACATAAGAACCACTAAAGGAATTCTAACGGAATTGTAACTGGTGGATTATGTAGGACCTGAGGTAACATTAATAGCCCACCTGAAGATGTTGTAATACAACGAAACCTAAGTCGTGGTAAAGAATTTAAATAAAGTAGAAATAGTACTACATAACGTAGTTTCGTTTAATTGTGAATAATGAATTTTTACAATATTAACGCCAAATGTATTCAATATTTGTAACATATAGACTTTATTTCATTGCAATCAATTCTCTAGAAAAGATGATATGGTCATTTTAAATTTTAATGAAAAGCGCACCTGTTTGAAATAAAGGTTATTTTATAATGATTGTAGATAGTGGTATGCATATTTTAATCTTCAATCTTGCAGTTAATGGTATGTAAAATAGTCCACGTAATTGATATCAGGGGCAAAGCTAGTTATTCATAAATTTACTGAAATATTCGAGAGTTATAATAAAATACCGAAGCATGAATTCTGATTTCCGACACTTTCTTAATAAATTATATCAGTTCCAAATCAAGTTGCACCAAATATGTTTTTTGCTTTCTTAATATTGCTTTCTTATATCTTTAATCAAACTTAAATTATTTGCTTTCTTATATCAATTCCAAATCAAGTTGTACCAAATATATTTTTTGCTTTCTTAATCAATTATATCAGTTCCAAATCAAGTTGTACCAAATATGTTCCAAATATGTTTTTCGCTTTAGGGAACGAGATCATATTTTTAAGAATTGTTCCCCACTCATATAGACAGAAATTCAAAACCCACAGCTTATTAATACGATTTTGTCTCAGTGTAGAATGCGCTGGTCAACGTTCTCTACAAACCTTGTAATCTATATCATCAAGGCAAGTTTCAACGTGACAGCTACTAGGTTTCAACTAGTGTTGCAAAGATTTACTCCATTTATTCTTCGATAAAAAAATGGTCTTCGACGAGAAATACTACACTTGCATTATGAATGAATTAAGATTGTTGCTTTAAGAAGTTCCCTGGCTATTTTAACATAACGGGATGTATTCTATATTTCAACCTTCCTTTGTGCATACCTTTCTAGCTATATATAAATGAAGCCATATATATTTATATTATTTTAATATATATTTATAAAAATTATGAACCGATTATCGCCGACACTTCACCGTGACAATGAACTGTTGTCATGGTGATAGTTAGTTGTGTGTTATTTGTCCATCATATTAAAATATACGTTTATTTATTTCATAGATTGCTATTTAGAAATCTTAGTTTAAGTAAAAGCAAAATAAATCAATTAAAATAATTAAACTTCGAGAAGTATTAATTAAATCCAAGAGTAAATTGATTAGGCAATAATCAATTTAGAAAAAAAAACATGCTCCCTCGAAACTTAACTTTCAGTAAAAATCAATTTCTAATCCATTTGACATATTTACTCTGAAATTATCTTTATAAAACTATAACACAGTGTTAACCGACTGACCAAATTATAGCCAATCTAGAATTAATAAAATAAGCTTTTAAAGAGAAGAATTACCTTCGAGGCTGTAATCGGCATCACAACGCCGCTCTATATAAACCGAAATATTTAATATTGTCGTATATTGTATCACAAAAATGTGTTAAGTGATCTTATTGGTAAACTGCTGAGAGCGGAAAAGTTAAGCATCTGTTTCGCTCCTAATTGTTCTATTGTACATAAGTTAAAAACCGACAAAAGAATTATTTGAATTTCGAATTACTTTTATTTCGTTCAGTTTCGCTGCTCACCGTGAGTCGCTTTCAATTCTCCATTAGCTAAATATTAGTATACCTCTACCTTTTCCATCATAGACATATAATCTATAACCATCATAGACATATAGTCATAACCTTTTTTATATAGAGAATAATATCACGAAACCCTCTTAATTTTATATTTTAACTTTTTTAACTAGTTGAGATACAGGTTAAAATACTTTTTTAGTTTTTTAAGAATTCTTAAATTGGCGCAGCAACTCGGTTTCCATTGGCCCCTGAGAACAAAATAAATTATATTATTCAATACTTTTTTCCTATCTTATCCCGTTGTCGAGATGTATTATTTCAATGTTAATGAAAAGTTTAAGCACTCTGCAATCGCCGGGCGTCGGGAGGCATTATCAAAGCGTATAAGACGCTACGCGCCGAACACCTTATTCGGCATGAAATACGGACGTTAAGAAGATACGAATATTATTTAGATTATACTGATAATTCAATGTTTTCCTTACTAATTTTTACATGGTAATGTCATTGAATGATAATGAAAAGTTTAAATTTATGTACGATGGAAAAAACGTTGAAAATTAAAAATATTTTGTTATTAAAATATAATTATTTCTGTGTAATAAAGGCCAATTCAAAAAAATATTGTAGATTATTCTCTTCCCATGTTTTCTGGAGGGAAATATTCATGCTGTACAACTTAACCAACAGCTGTATATAAATGTAATTGCCTACCTCAATTTGTTTCTATCTGGACTATTCTATTGCAATTTTTTTATTTCAACTGAGTATATGTTATATTTTTGAAAAGTTCGTTTTATAAGATATGGAGCAGTTGTATTGTCTTTATATGCCAAGAAAATTGCAGCTGCTCTGTACCATGTAAGAAGCATTCCCTACATTTGACATTTATCATTATGATGAATAAAACAAAATTAAAAGTGAGACGAAACAGGCAAGAGGAGTGACAAGGTATCCCAGAACTGCGAAATTCGGAAAACATATTTTTTTCTTGAGGTTGCAAATTTTTTACCCCTGTAAATACAGACATAAAAGCATTTGATTTCTATACTGATAATAAACGTACACACATTCAAATAATTTAATTACGCTTTTTAAAGTTCCATAGCCAAGTGACAAAAACGGACTTGTCCGTTTATAGGTATTGTAACTCTTTCAGTTTAATACTGATTGTGATGAAATTGACAAAAAAAGAGTATAAGATGAATCGTATAAGAAAAAATTATTTTTATTTTTGTTTTATTTTTTAAATACTTCCAAGAATATCGAAGTTGGGTAAGCATTTATGTTATCGAAGAGGTTTTTTAATATGCTCTTGAAAATGGCTACTGATTTTTTTTTACACAGCGTCCTATTTGCGAGATGTAAACCTCCAAAGAGTTTGCTGTATGACATACCTGTAACTTTTTTAATCAAGCATGTCAAAAGCCTAACACAAATCAAGTTCTCCTTCGCGTGATGTGATCATCCAAAATTTTGCAGCGTGACATCCCAGTAACTTTGTAACTAAGTATGACAAAAGTCTGACAGAAATAAAGTTTTCCTTCGCGAGATGTGAGTATCCAAAGATTTGGCAACGTGACATCACGGTAACTTTTTAATCAAGTAAGTCAAAAATCTAATAAAAATCAAATTCTCCTCCGCGAGACGTGAGCCTTTAAAGGTTGTGCAGTGTGACATCCCGGTAACTTTTTAATCAAGCAAGTCAAAAGCCTAACAAAAATCAAGTTCTCCTTCGCAAGATGTGAGCCTCCAAAAATTTAACAAAGTGACATCCCGGTAACTTCTTAACCAAGTATGTCAAAGGTCTAACAAAAATCAAGTTTTCCTTCGCGAGACGTGAGTCTCTAACGGTTTTGCAGCGTGACATTTCCGTAACTTTTTAACCAGGTGTGTCAAAAGTCTAACAAAAATCAAGTACTTCTTCGTACCTCCCTCCCTCCTCTAACTTGTTAACCATGTATTGCAGAAATCTGAGAAAAATCAAGATGACGACAATCAATAAGTAATTCAATGAAAAAATATTTCAATCGCTTGGATTAAGAAAAAATAAAGAGACCGCAACCAAGTGTGAAAGATTTGCCAGACAATATATTGATAATAATATTAATATTTTAATAGTCTGATAGAATTACTATGTACTCTTAAATGTTTCATTTTATATATATATTTAAATGTGTACGGAACTCTCGGTGTACGAGTTCTACTCGTATTCAACGGTCTTATTTAATAATAGTTTCTGTCCTACGTTTTAAACAGTTACTTGAAAAGATAATTACGAAGCGCCAAGTTACGACCATATTATATACTATTACGACTATTGTGGAATTGTTAATTTTAACATTGAAATTTATTACTCAAGTGCCGAATGACTAATGAATTCACGCACGCGAGATTATATTATTTTATATCGATAAATACTTTGAAAGTTAGAACGTGTAGCTGATAATATCATCTGGTTTATGATTTAGTTGAGGTCTTAATAAACTTGAGTTGAAAAGGTTAGCTACTTTTATTCGATATATATTTTATTCCATATAATACCTGCTACTTATAGAGTACATAATTTTTGAATTCAGATTAAGATTGGCGGCACATATATTTGACAAAATATTTAAAATGCATTATTTTTAATTTAAAAACGTATGGTATATTCTTATTTAGAATCTGGACGCATTTTTTTAAATCGATTATGATTTTTTTCACAATTACTATTTTTGGGCCGAGAATTACATTATCTGTCGCTTTCATAAGAAATGTCTGCCTGTAATCTACAATTGTTTACATATTGTTAAATTGACACCATTATCACGGACCCTCATCTTGATTTTTATAAAATATGTCATCTTGACTTTCTTCCTTGTCTTGATTTTTATAAAATATGCAAAAAAATGTTAAAAAATATTTCAATTTCGCCTCGCTAATAAAAGTAAATCAGTGTTGAGACAAATATTTTAAGTCGTCAAATAACGGAAAAAATATATAGCGAATTAATGCTTCTTTAATAATATTATATTTTTTGTAAATATTCTCGACATAACCTAAATCTTTTGTTGAAATGAAACGAAAAACATTTTTATACCGCCTGTGTACCAATGTACTGTTGAGCGACAGACGTAAAGCCTTCGACTAGAGTAACGAACCCCCACTCGTCTTGGGTAGTATTTGCCTATGTTCTCAGTTCAGTTAGCAACCAAGTACTTATTAACATAATACTGTTAACCTTTTTGAAATACACAACGACATCCACTAGCGTTCCAATAAGCTTCAACGGTTTAAACATGTTATTATGTGCCATTTATTTAGTTTCCCTTTTTGAGTTAAGTTTATTTCATTTTAAAGATGCTATGTATAAGTACGAATACGGTATAAGTATTCTTCTCTCCTCCTCTTCCGTCTCCTTTACGACAAAGTCCGTCCGTCCTCTTTACGACAAAGTTTACTACAAAGTTTTATTTTAAACCGTCTCTAAAGAAACCCGTCTCTATTTTCCAACAAGGCTAAATTTGCAAGACCAATGACACTAATTGTAGTTATTAAGGACCGAATTTATCGCTACTAATTTACAGCATAAGAATTTACAGTGCTATTCGTAAGGTAACTACAAGGAACGAAACTTATCTGAAGACACGTACGCGTGTTAATTAATACTTACATAACAAACGTCGGTACAAGTCACGATTCCACTACCAGTTAGTTACGCGTCTGCCGATACACAATGCAACCGTACTGATTGCTACACGCCGCGATCTATTCATCCATTGCCGTGGCTCCGTTACAAGCGCAAACGTTTTGTCGAATTAAGCCCACCGGATCTAACAAAATATTACAATGTATAAAAAAAACCTATTAAAGATACGAGTATATCTATAACAGGAAAGCATTTTGGATATTCATTATTAATGTAAGAAGTTTTGTCTAATTTATGGATTTATTTTCTTTTATAAGATCTGTAAACTCTGTGTACAAAATTTTACTCTACCTATTATAAAACTGAACAGTAAAGTTTCGCAGTACTATTGAGAAAAACTATACAAAGTATATTTTTATTCTTTTAATTACAATCCTGATACTTGGAAGATACTTGGTGCTGCTGTAAACACTTAAACCGCGATCAAGTAGATTTAAATGTACTTATCTCTGGACTTTTTTCTGCCAATCTAATTGATACAGGAATTAAGTAAATATAAACTCTTTAATAAACGATTCCCGTTTAGTTGCTAACTTATGAAGTTGATATTTAATTCAAAACCATACACCAAGCAGTATACCTATTGTCCTAGACCAATAGATAAATAAAATTCCATAATCGTAAAACACATGGTTTTATGTTTGACAAAAACATTCTCCTTAGTATTTCGTATCCAATTCCATTAGACCGAAATGTCTGTCTCCCAAACTCGTTTCCTTTTAAGCCAGCATTTCCAAATCCAGGCGAACCAGATCCGGCGAATTGTGATCGTATGTATATGCTTATTTACTAACGTTGACTGGCGATATCCACATTACACGGACACGCTAATTGCAAGGCGCGGTGCGTTAAAGCGTGCTCGCGTCGCGATCTTGGTATAATCTTGGTAAATAATGGAGTTATTTATTATTAGTTAAATAACATATGACGACTAAAATATTAGATTTTTTTAAATATAAGCTTATTATAAAAACGATTTTTGTTTATTAAACAAATATTTCTAACCAAGACACTTAGTATTGTTGCCCAATTAATTTGTCGTATAATATCACAGAATGCTCGGACTTACCGAAAAAACTTTCAATGTACCCAGCTGCAGTTCAAATAATAATCGAACAAGTGTCTAGTTACATAGAAAAAAATACGGAGAATACAATTATTTATTATGTTTATATTATAAATATATATTAATAATAATGTGGTACTTTTAGCGATGCTGGGAATATTACTTGCACCACTAAACTACAAAGATATAGGAAAGACTGAATATTTGTAAAAACCACCTTTTTTCTGATAGCAGTGGTAACGTCACCATTCGCCACCAACAATATTAGGTCATTCAACCCCGAGAGTTCTGACTTCCGCCTTATTTATAGAGCAATTGGACTTAACATTAACAAATACAAACAATTCAGTTTTGAACTCTATTTAAGCACTTTATTACCCTTATTTTGTTTCAATGTCACGTTATGAGGCGGGGGTTATTTGTCACCATGATTTCTCCCTTAATGGGCTGCTCTAGTGACTGGTGCATATTGACCCAGCAGAATGCATCTATGTATATATGTGATTTCATACTTTTTAATTAATTAGTATCTAAGTATGTTTTTTATTTGATTTTTTTAAATTATTTTATTTCTATTGCCTATCAAAAGCATAGAGATCAATGTGTGACTTTCTGTTTTTTTATTGTGTATTAGCAGCTTAGCAAATGCGACTTTTTATTAGTTCAATAAATATTAGAAAACCTTCATAAAAAGTTACCATTGTCACAACAACGACCCCGATAAATGCTCTTACTACAACGCATTCTCTGATGTACTATGGCTAATGAATCATTTTCTGAATGTACTAATGACTTATTTATTTGTGTAAAATTCACGTTACAAATGTTATTACCTCGACAACGTGATTGATATTTCACAATATATTTTAAACACTTAACAAGAAACGAAAATACAAAAATAGGTTAAGTATACTAAATAACTGTGAGAAAATGTTTTCTTTCTACTACATGTGCATGAGTGTAGTACCAAGCATGTACATTCTCTCTTTTGGACCACTATCATATATATATATATATATATATATATATATATATATATATATATATATATATATATATATTTAAATAGAACGAAGATGGGATGCGCTGCCTTTTGCATTTTGTCTCTCTTTCATTCCATCTCGCTCACTCATATGTGCAATAATACGCGGAAACGGTTCATCGCCGCGTTTGTGACGTTTCACTTATTCTGTTATGTCTCCATCCTAAAAGTCCGTTAACAAGACTTTGTTACAAAAACACCGGACACACAAAACTTTATAAAATTATTAATCTTTTTCACGCAACATTATAATTTTCTTTTGTTCTACATCTAATAAATTAAGATTTACTAATTTTAAACCAGTCAACCAATATTTTACATCTAAACCGACATTCCTTGTTACCCCTAAATAGATGTTTTTTGTGTACTTGGCATTTATTATATTTTATATTTTTAATATATAATTTACAAGTACATAAACACAAAATGTTACTGTGTAAACATGACTTACATAAACATATTGTAACTAAGTGTAAGTATGACACCGACGTCAGACTGTAGCGTAGCGCGCTGTCACACCCGTCACCCCCTGCAACGTTGCGTTTGTCATCTGATTAATCAAAAAATAATTACTCGCCATGCAGCCAACTGGCAATAATCGGTACAATAAGCGAAGAAAGTGGAAAATCTATTTATTATATTTAATACTTAAACATCCTAGAAAAATCAGTCCTACAACAAATCGGAGCCACTCTAACCGTCTCTCGTCGATCCAAACGTTACGAGTTTAAACGCGTTAACAGAAAAAAAGAGCATATGACTGAAGACGCTTCGACGAAGACGGGAGACGTTTTGTCGGCGACGCGCGCCTTTTGACATATATATTAAGTCGTTTGAAAGTGGAGTTTTCCGACAATAGTCGGATATATATATATATATATATATATATATATATATATATATATATATATATATATATATATACACACACACATAGTTGTAATTTTTTTTTAATTCCACGTTATAATACTAGCCAATAGAATGAAAATATTTTAATCGAAGCTATTTAAATCATATATATATATATATATATATATATATATATATACACACACACATAGTTGTAATTTTTTTTTAATTCCACGTTATAATACTAGCCAATAGAATGAAAATATTTTAATCGAAGCTATTTAAATCGGTTGATGCCACTTGAAGAATTTGATGACGTATTTATAATCTGCGATCTCATAAACAGCCTAAACCATTTATATTTTCAAAAATCAGTATAAAATTATTATTTACGTCATGAAGTAATTTGAATAACCAACTAACATAAAAATAATTATCATAAATTGTTGCACTCAATGCAACAATTGAACCTTGAAAGTGAATTATCCGTTTTCACGCACTGCTTTTAAGTAAGTTAGTTACACCCATGACACTCACTAACTACTCGAACCGAGTTGCTAGTAAACGAAAATGAGCGTTACAATATCAGTATAATTCGTTTAATTACATTTGTTGAATTTACGCAAAATGTTGGTAACTGACAAGTATTCTATCCAAGTAAGTGACGGGCGAGGTGGGCGGATCCTGTGTGCCACTAAAATTGCGTAAATAAGGCTCAATTCGAATAATTGAATGACACACTGAAATTAAATTAATTTGCAAACGGCACAAACATGTAATCAAATAACATATGAGTATTTCGTGATGTTTACATGTTAGTATTGTCGTACGTACCTAGGAATAAATTTTTATCGATATTAATATTGCGATATCAGGACGACACTATTTTATAGGATATCTTTTAAACTTTTTAAATTATTCGGTCTTTTTACATTGCACATAATTGACTTAAACTTACTTATTCAGTCTTTTAACTTAAATTTACTTATTCAGTCTTTTTATATTGCACACGAATTAACTTAAACGTACACATCCTACGAAAATCGTCCCGACAACAAATCGGTGGAATTAATATTTAAGGAAGTAAAATACGGTTTCGTTGGACATTAACCTCTACAGTCAACACTTTTCAACCCAGATTGGATTTTTTTCAGTTGTCTAAAGATGTAATGACGCTCTAAAATAATGCCCTATATAATTTCCAAAATTTACGCGAATAATCAGAGAAATGTTTATTATAATTATTTAGTTTTTATGTGTTTAGGTAACAAACATACAAAAACGTTTCCAAAAAATAATCCATACACATAGATATTACCTTTGTCATTTTGTAATATTTATGAGCATTATTATAATTTCGCAACAAAATTGTTTTCGACCGAAAATACTGTAGTCTGGTTACTGAACCCGAAAAATTTAATTATTTTTTTCCTTTCAATTTAAGAAAGCAAAACAGTTGAGACGTTTTGTTTGTATTTTATAAAATATCTTTTTAAACATGTAAAGTTTATTACTTATTACTTTTATTCTCTCAATGCTTATGAAAGTGCCTGCCACCGTCTGTCTGTCCGTACGCAACGGTTAACCCCACCTAAAGCTACGAGTATTTCCTTACTCGTAGATCTAGAACAATGACGATCAAACTTTTTTGGGTCTATTCACTGTCTATTAATGCAGACAGCTGTAATTTAAGTACAAAGGTGGCCAAAAAAGACTTTCAAAATTATGTTTAGTATCTACTATAACTAATTCGTTCAACTTTGCTGAAACATATTATGTCTTAATTCTATTTGTTTTGGATTAGGTCTTTACTAGATCATTTATAAAAGGGGAAAAAGACAAACTGCGGAGTTCAAATTTAACAATTAGTACTGGAACGTACTAATTGTTAAATTTGAATCCGCAGTTTGTCTTTTTCCCCTTTTATAAATGATCTAGTAACGACCTAATCAAACCATTAAAATTATCCACCAATTTTAATGGTATGGCTTAGACAAGATAATTATCTGTATATCATCTGGAAATATAATGAAAAAATAGATATAAAATTTTACAGCACTACTTGGGACACGCGGCCCGCACATTGAGTACCACAGGTCTACTCATAAAGTAAACATTCATCTGTATTATTACTACATGTGTTTTGTTTCGCCGTTCGCCCGAGTTGTTTATGACTGCTTCGCTAATGAGCGTACAACAAATACTTGGCATACATTCTCTGTGTTCAGGGGAAATGTGAATGTTGTTGCGTTTAGCGAAGCCACCATGAGTTGCGTACAGGCGACAAATATATATAGGAAACACAGTGAGAGCGTTAGGAAAATGCACTGAATTATTACTTAATTAGCGGTCGTGACCAGCGGTCGAAATCATACTAGATTTGACCGTGAGTCAAATTTATTTACAACTACCCGACTTCAAATAAATTAAGTAAATGAATTCGGTAGTATGGTACTATGGAACACTTTCCATAGTACCAAATTCATTTATTTTATGATCTTATATTAGACACAAATACAGTTACACAGTTTAGTTTAAAGCCCGCGCAACCCGACTTGCGGTTCTCTCACCGCTCCCCTGCTCGCTCCCGCATTCCTACATCCTACCTCTGCCCACTATTTTCAAGTTTCAAGGTCAGATTGTTTACAATTAATAATACAAATTATTGCCATTTGAAAATCTTTAACATACATAATTCGAATATTGAATATATTTGACGTTAATTTTGTAGAAATTCATTATTGATAATTAAATGAAACTACCTTTTACTAATCTTTGCTGATAACCCACCTGAAGATGTTGTAATACAACGAAACCTATGTAGTGGTAAAGAACTGAAAGAAAGTAGAAATAATACTACATCACGTAGTTTCATTTAATTATCATACATAATTCGGCTAAATATCTCAATATTATAAAAAATATTATCAACGATTTTTAAAATAAACTTATTTGAATAACTGTTAATACGATATTGTTTCATTTACTATTTAGATGAATTATTATTGGCTTCTTAGTAATAATATTATTCTAATTTGAATTACGATTTCAAAATAAATCTCCATGGTTGAATTATTATTTTGAACGCTTACCTGTGTTATCCTTTTCTATTTTGTAACTTTCTTTTGTAAAACTACGCAAATGAAAGGGATAGTTAGAAGAGTCAAATTCACAATCGGTTACTAAGAAGGGTATTTATGTAATATTGCCACATTTCTTACGTTTATCGAAATAAGAGGTACACGTTGATACATTTTCAGATTATAACAATTTTTAAATTTCAGGAAAAAAGGTGGTATAATTTAAAAAAAAAAATAGGTGTATTGCAATCTACCCATGATGCACTATTACTGTTTGAAGTGGTGCTATTTAGTGAAAATACGTACTGTGTATTTAAATATATCATGTATATAAATTTATATCATGTGATGTAATGGTTGCAAGAGAATCGTTATTTTGAAACTTTTAACGATCGTGCTTTTGAATTTTTTTAAACCCCTAAAAAGCAACCCTTCTCTCCAAAAATACATTATTGCTATCGTCTTCTAATAATATTCATCAGGAGATGATAGCAATTGCTTTTTTTAGAGATTTATTAAAATGTATCTTTTATAAAAGCTCAAAGCTTTGAACTTTATAGATTAATTTTATTTTTGTAATATATTTGCGTCATCTGCATCACTACAAAGTAAAAACACAGGTTTGCGAAATTTTTGTCAGAGGAAGTTAATTTTCTGCTTCTGCAATATTCTCAATTATAAATCTGTTTATAATTAAAATTTGTATCTAACACAAATATATTACGTCACTATTTTTTTTGCTCACCTTATGCATATATTTTAGGAAAATATTGAGAAGGTTTATTTATATCGACATATATAAAAAAACATATTGCATGAATTTCATCATATTGTATTTAGGCATCTTAAAGCAAACCCTTTACGGTCTAGAAAACTATGGTGATCCTACGTACGCGTAGCACTAATAGCTATTAGTGTCAGTTAATAGTTCACGTATCTTGTGGAAAATAAATCAAACAGCAAGCTATAATTAGAGTAGATGTTAAAAAATATGGGTTTTTACAGCTAATAGTTCGTCTTGTTGCTTTCCGCCTGTATTTTTTTCTCGGGCGTCTTCCTTTATCATCCAGCAATAACCTGCCATCGTGCTGAAGCCCCAAAGACCCTAATATCTCTTTTCTTCATTATCATGTTATGCTTTTTTTCTTAGCTGGTTCATTCTTCATGTGAATACTTGGACTGATCTCGTATTAAACTTTAACAGTTTATAGAGAAAGATAAAACGTAAGATGCCACTGCTGCGATGCTATTTATATATTTTACCATTCACTTTTGCCTTAACCCAAAATGAAATTACGTTTTTCATTTGTTGATATCTTGATGTTGGTAAGGTTTTCTCTTGACCAGTGATTCAAATCAATTTCAAAATTTGCATGGAAGTTGACGGGTAAACTATTTTGAGATTTATCCAATATTAAAAGGATTTTTGTTGTAAATATGATCAACGTTCATAAACAAATCCTTTTATTCGAAGTACGCTTCAGACTTTAATTATTCTTAGTTTCAAGTTACGTAAAAAACAACGTAACTTGGGTGCGACCGTTATTTGCATTTCAAACTTTGTAACGAAGATGTTTTACGTACTGCAGATGCAACAATTGCAATACAAAGAAAGTGGCGAAATGGAAAGAGCGCCCCGTTACAATTTTATTGTCGACTGAGCTTAGTTAACGGCGCCAAGTAGTGGTCCCGATCTAGTCCGCCGGGCGGCTAGAACATAAAACGACACAAATTATCGCCAGTTAACATAATACGACACGGATTATCGCGAGTTAACTGTTGCGAAAGCGGCGCGACTTGCCACGCGATGGAATTAATCAGGCGGCGGCCGCTCGGAGGAGGATAACGATGAAGATTGGCCGGTGCGTAATGTGATAATGAACAGTTAGCTGACTGTAGATTAGTTGGAGTGATACCGTACGTTGTCCGGGCTGCGCATACGTAGGATCACCGTAGTTTTCTAGCCCTTGAAGTGTTTTCTTTAAGAAAAATAAATTAATATCAAACATAGGAAAATACAAATATCTTTAAATTAATTATCGTGATCAAAATAACAGTATTCTGGTGTTTATTTCTTTAATAAAGAGAGGGAGAGAGGATGCTTAAACTGGGTAGCATCTACAGTCACTGATGTAAATTATCCTATAATTTTGATCGAGTAGCAAGTAAACAAGTATAAATGACATCTTCACACATACCATTTCAACACGTACAGTGTTTTTTCGCCTACGGTTGTGACAAAGGTTTACGGTACACAGAGTCGTGTAGTCACAAACGGGTAGAACACAGGTAGAAAAACGTGTTTTGTCTGACGAAAATGCAATATTAAAATAAAAAATGCGTGTTTGTGTACCTGCGTGTTTTAAGATAATATTCTAAATCGTCAATAATTACTTTATGACTAATTTAATTACACATGTTAATTGAAACGTTACATAAAATAACTGTTCTTATTAATATCACGTGATGTAAATTTTACGCATACGTCCTTGTAATGAAATATGAGGGTTATTTATTTGAGTCCAAAAATTATTTTTTATACTATTACTATAGAGTTCAACGCCATCTGTAGTGTTAAGGAAAAATTTCAACATGTATTTAAATGGATACCGTATATAGCACTACAGAGTAAATTGGTTTATATATAGCATTAGAATAGCTGTCCCCTTTTCATCTGTCAAAGCAAAATAACTTTTACCAATAATCTCCAATAATGGACCGAAAATTCTTTAGCTAACATAGCTTTCCACATATTCTCTGATAATGAAATAACGGTTATTCATATAATAAATAAGACATAACGCAAACTACAAATAATATTGCTGAACAGGAAAAGAAATGTTTCACTCATACAAACAAAATTATAAAATAACGAAATATGACTGCTTAAATATTCGTTATAATAAAAACATTTCCTTTAACACAACAATAAGTTGCAATAAAAACATTTCTTTAAACATTTCGTTACAATAAAAACATATTCGTTACAATAAAAACATTATTTTTGGCTGAACGGAAAAAGAAATATTTCACGTATACAAACAAAATTACAAAATAACGAAATATGACTGCTTACATATTCGTTACAATAAAAACATTTCTTTCATAGATCAAAGTATATTTACTCTACTATTTAATTCCAGAAATGCTATTTCCATTACACCCTTCTACTTTATAGAGTTCCTTGTCTCAAAAGGAAAAAAGAAACCCTCGTAGGTTTACTTCGTTGTCCGTCTGTCGGTCTGTCAATATTTTTTTCCTAGGAACGCGTAAGGTATCAAGTTAAAATTAATATCAAATACTTAGGTCTATGGTTCCTTGGAGATGTAAAAAAATTAAGGTTTTAAGTCAACGCAATCAAGAAGAACCCTAAAAATACGGCCATTTATGTCGCATATTTTCACACTCGCAAATAAATAAAAACTTATAGGGTACTCCTATTAACCTAGAATCATGTAATTTAGCAAAAATCAAGGTCTCACAGCACACGTAGAGGAAAAAAGTCGTTAATTTGTGGTTATATTACAAAACATATTTTTTTCAAATATGCGCCTATAACTTATATAGTAGGCAATATATTTTTGTTCTGAAAAAATTAAATTTTGTAAATACGTTAATAAGAATATTATGTACCATGAAATGTCTATAAATGCCTAAATTTATACAGAACCCTCGTAGTGCAAGTCCCACTCCTGATCACATAAAAATATTTGCATTTCATTTAGTACCGCCATTTATGTGTTCCATACCCTTAAATTATAACCTTATGGGATACGGCATGGTCATAATAAAGTGAATATATATCACTTTCAAATGTGATAATAAATGTGGGACTTATAATTTCGTTGTCACATTGTTTTTTTTTATAACATGCATAGAAAATTCGGTCCTTTTTTGATAATACCCATGCCCTTATGTTTGTCCATAACGTATTAAAATAGGGTACAGCAACTACAAATTTATTACATTGATACTGATTAATGGCAATCTAACTAATGAAAATCATTATTAGTTACAGGCTTTCTTATACTTCAACATTAATTTTATTTGAATATATTTGGCGTTAATTTTGTAGAAATTCTTTATTCACAGTTAAATGAAACTACGTGATGTAGTATTATTTCTACTTTCTTTAAGTTCTTTATCACGACCTAGGTTTCGTTGTAGTCTAGCTTATTAGCAAAGATCTTTGCTAATAGCCCACCTGAAGATGTAATATAATGAAACCTAGGTCGTGGTAAAGAACTTAAAGAAAGTAGAAATAATACTATATCACGTAGTTTCATTTAATTGTGATTAATTTTATTCATAAAATTACCAGTTTTGTAAAACGAAAGCTGACAAACCAGAGTACTAATTACCTATTGGAAATATATACACGATGTCCGGGAATAGATATCGAACAAAGAAAGACGCTATTCGTGGCTGTAAAGGTATAAATTCCGAAAAAAATCGTTGAAGTAACACGTAAAACACTACCTTTTTCTAATTGAGTGCAAAAAAAATTTCACACATAACTGTTTTTAACATACCCAATACTTGTTCGGAGTGCGGTGTTTACCCACAGTGGCGATGTCTTCGCAGCTATTCGCGTGTACAAAAAAGATAACAAATACTTATGAATATTATTGTCAATTTTCTGAAAAAGTCATCTTTTAATTTTTGTTTTAACGACAATCAACTATTTTTCAGTCAAGGAATAACGTCTTTCTTTGTCCGACACTTATTCCCGGACACCGGTGTAAGTTAATAGTTTTTAATTTTGTTTCTTTTGTTATTTATTTAACATTTCTAATATTTTATTCAGTCAAAAGTGCAAATGTATTCCTCCTTGGAAAACTTGGAATTTCTTCCCAAACACAAATAGTATGGTCACCCTAGTTCTGTCGGATTATACTGGGAACTTCTATGGGTTATTTTACATGTAGTTAACGGAGTTTGTGCTTGTGTCCCCTATGCTCCTTGTTTGAAGACTTCTTAGTTCGTTGTACCAGCATTTCTTGTCAAGAAACACTACACTAATGATTACCTATCAAAAGAAAACTCGACCAGTGAGTAGTCTACACTTTGCAATGAATATAAGTGGAACATTTGTAATTTATGATTGGTGCTGTGTAAAGAAGTGTATTTACAAAATTTTTGATATTTCCTCTGTTATATAAGTATATTTAATTTATAATTTAAGAATTACAAAACGTCAATCGTATAAAATATTATTTTTCTTAAATAGACCGATTTATTCAGCATAAATTATACAACTATAATAAACACATTTTTATTGCAATAATAATTTTAAAAAATAATCTTCATATACTTCCGTCACGAAAATGTGTTACGATAGTAACGCGGTAAAATAGGAAAAACCGCATCTACGAGCGGCGTAAACCCATCGCGTTTTAATACTTTACTTCGGTGCAGACGAGCATTCATTTGTTAAGTGATTTCTATAATTAAAATGCATGACGCTTCATATTTCTTTAATTTTGCGAATCGTCCTTATATATATATATATATATATATATATATATATATGTGTGTGTGTGTGTGTGTGTATATATATATATATATATATATATATATATATATATATATATATAATCGAAATATACATTCTGTTAATGCAATGTAATCAAAAAAGTATATCCTACACATAGCCGTCTAGGATATTTATTGAAATCATTGTTTAAGTTTTAACGGAAATGTCCTAAAATAACGTTTATTTTTTAAAATTTTTGTTATTAAGACATTAAATATCTATGATAAAGACATTAGCGAAATAAAGTCAATAACATTAATTATTAATAATAACATTAATAGTCAATATTTTACGAGGAGTAAAATGAATATATGTATAAATAAGTAATAAGGCTCGCTCATCTAGTGTACAGTATCTCATTTGAATTGAAATTACTTTATCTTAAATCGTCACTAATATGGACTTTCTAGTGCAATAAATAGTTAATATTATCTAATATAATCAAGTATCATCGTTATAATTTTTTACAATGTTTATTAATTTTAAATCCGGAAGATTCGAAAATAAGGAGGAACACATTTCTTTTTCATATTGTTCAGTATATCTCTTAAAGATATATCACTGAAAATTGTGAAAAAAATAAAAAATATAAAATTGTAAAAAACCATACCACAGTATAATGTAACATTAAAAAAAAATTCAAGTGTTTAATTAATTAATCCTTAATATTCGATAAAAATATTTTTGCTATTGAGATTTGCTTTAAGTTTCTACGTCAAACGGTTTTTGAGAAAAACTATCTCGACAGATGGGCACATGAGTAATCTTATGTAGTTTCCTTTTTCCTTGTGAGATACCGATACTTAAAAACTCAAGTATTGCTTCCAACGCTTGGGATTCTGCACACTTTTTTATGGTTCTGTAGTGAAACATGCAAGTTTATAAGTTCGTCAAGTCCATCCACACGCTCGTCTTCCACAACCTATTTTCTATTTTATCCAATTTATGCCATTTTTCAAGAAGGTATTTCATGCGAAGATTTATATTGATACGTTATTGAAATATTAAAAACACAATTTAAGATATCTCCTCTTACCTACATGTCAAATGAGGAGAGAAAAATCGTGGATTGGAAATATCTGAAAAAGTTCAATTTAAATTTGATTCGGTTAAATGTATCAACAATTCCAATAGATATAGCTTACCAAAAAAAATTCAAAGTAATCTAATATTAGAGGTACTACTGTGGTATCATAAAATAAGTTAAAGGTGAACAAAGTGAGCACGGCTAAGTGAGTGGCCGGGTTGAACCGGCCACTCACCGCTCGACCAAAAATTATGGTTAAACATCCAAAGGCATTATGTGTCAAAAAAGTCCCCAAAAACAATAAAAGTAACAAACATAGTCAAAGTAACCCTGGTAATATTTAACCACATTTATTGTTTGTGACTAATGGAGTGCCAAAATCATCATAATATTGGCCTTTTTAAAAGGTACTTTTTATATTGATTAACATGCAAAACGGACGATGTTATTACCTACCGCATACTAAACCGGTCTATGATATAGTGATCATAGCAATAAAACAAAACAAGCAATAAAAAACAATAGAAACGATGTTAAAAAAACAGAAGAATTTTTTATCTATTAGCATTTTATAATATATAAAAGCGCAAGAAAAACTAGCGTCATTTTGATTGCAGCCTAATGACGGCACTGAGCGCTTGCAGCATATATGTAATGCTTACATAAAAATATAAACTTATTTAAATCATATACACATATGCCTATACATTTTGCATACATAAATCAACACAAGACAATGAAACGAAGCGTAACCGAAGACAGAATATAACTTAGTAAGGCTACTGAGGTAACAATACTCATGAGTTGCCACTATACAACTCGTAAATAAAATAAGTATGTATTGTAAAATAAAAATGTAATAAAGGTAAAACGACATTGAACTCCACCTGTGTCCACATATCTTATCAGTAGGTTGATTCCAATTTCAGTGGCATTATTATAGAAATTTGATAGTCAACTTATAATTTTGTTTTTGGCTTTTAGTTATGTTTACAATATAACTAAATCTGTCGATGTACGGTTATATCAGTCGATGTTTACATTGATGTCCCAGAATTTTATAAAACTCTCTATTATGGATTTAATTAATTGAGTGTTATTGGTGGTTCAAAATAGTGATTAAATCTGAAATAAATTCATCCTATCATTTAAAAAGTATTTGTCCACACTTAGTCAATAGATATAAGATAAGAACTAGCGTGACCCGTGCGAAGTCTTCGCATTATTTATTCTATTTTACTAAAATTGACATATAGAGGCGCAAGTATCAAAAGCATTGAGCTAAAGCGCCACTTTATTTATGCGTGAGTGGATTTGAAATTAAACAAAAATTTTACCGACCGTCAATCATATTGACGTTGAGCCGTTAGATGGCAGCATTGCTGTTTTGTGGATATAATTTTAATAATTAATTAATTTGCAAAAAACAATAGCAATAATAAATTTTTTAGTTGTGGATGCCGGTAGAGCAAGTAATTATCTATAAAATGATATATAATTTATGTGTATTAGTTGTGAGGTTTTTTCTAAAAAGGGAGTGTAACATCTTAACCTTAGCGTATTAATATATATGATGATGATGATGATACGTCGAAAGTTGTAAAAATAATAAAGCATCTGTTTTATGACTTTTGTCATTTTTGTACACACAAAAATGAAAGTAAATAAAGAAGGTATTTGAGTTATATTTCTATATAACTGAATTTGTCTTCAACATCTATTCAAATTATTTTTTATGTATGTTTCATTTGTTTCCGACTATATATCAATAATAAAAAAATTTCTATCGTTGGACCGAAACTATCGGTCGATCGAAAAATCAATGTGAAGTTAAAAAAAACCTTTTTTTATTTAATTTCTTTAATAGCCACTTATAATGTGATATATTTGGAATACTCTGTAAATGTGAATAAATGAAAGATAAATATAGACATTTATTTACACAGATGGTGTCTTTCTTATGACCTTGGTGTATCCAATATTATTCTTCGTTTAAGCAATATTACTTTACGTGTATTAAATGCTGTGTGTTTTACCTTGGTGTATCCAATATTTTTCTTCATTTAATTCATTTTCTTTCTTATGACCTTGGTGTATCCAATATTTTTCTTCATTTTCTTTCTTTAATAGCCACTTATAATGTGATATATTTGGAATACTCTGTAAATGTGAATAAATGAAAGATAAATATAGACATTTATTTACACAGATGGTGTCTTTCTTATGACCTTGGTGTATCCAATATTTTTCTTCGTTTAAGCAATATTACTTTACGTGTATTAAATGCTGTGTTCTCAATCATTTAGATTCCCTTTAATTTTTTTTATATTTACGCTTATATTATACGACACATGTATATACAAAAAACCAAAATATTGGAAAATTGATAATAGTTTTTTAGCATTATTTAGCATAACGATATGATTCGTAATAAGAAAAGTCTATAAAATGTATAATTTTCCTGATCCATAGGCTTTACAGTTCCCGTAGAAAGGAATAATTAATTTTCTTGCTTTTTCGTCAGATATATTTTCTAACTCCAAAATGTTAAAATATTTAACTTTTTGGATTATAGTTTAATTATACTTTAATTATCATCATAACATGCAACGGTTAAGGCGGACGACTTTAGTTGTTCGAGATTAAAAATTTCTATCCATTTTTCCTAGTAGAATAAACTATACCATTTTATATGACAAACAAATGCCAAATTATCAGAGAAGTTTTTGTTTAATAGAAAAAGAGCATATTGAATATATTTGGCGTTAATTTTGTAGAAATTCATTATTCACAATTAAATGAAACTATGTGATGTAGTAAAAAGAATAGAAATTCGGTTGCAAGCACTTGTAGTGATAAAAATAAATGGAGAGATGGGTGCCCCATGAGTTCTTAAATAAAAATATTTATCTTCTTAGAGAGGATATTTGTATTTGTTTGTTTGCGCTGCAGAAAAATGTTTTTTTAAGATTAGTGGGGGATGATGAAGATCCAGAAAATGTTTATATGATAAAGGGATAAGCCGAGTTTGTGGATTTCAAAACAAAAATGTGTAAAAAAAGTTTTCCAAAAAAATTTATGGGAAAAACATTTGTGGGTTTTATAGTGTAATATCATAATGGTAATCGGTTATAAGTTACTGTAACATACTCAAAGGTTCAATATATGATGTGTACTGCTCATGTATAAAAGTACTCAATCAGACTCAAAACAGCTCAATAACGCTAGATCTGGTATGAACTTTCATCATAAACATTTCTGAACTTGGGATTGATATTCTTTCTGCACCTTCCATATTCTTTTGACTTGGCACCTATCGACTACCATCTTTCAAAATCCTTATAAAATAATTTTGCTTAGAAAAAAGTGAATTTGAAGAAAAAACGACCGTTTTTCATTCTAAAAATATTAATAATATTAAATATTAATAACAATGACTATTATATAGTTTGATAAAGGTTTATTTTTACTCTAAATTTTTTATTCGCTACGTACTGATAACGACAGGTAGAATTTTTGCAATCAAATAACGAAAATCTTTTAAGAATACCAGAATTTTTCCCTGAGACTTTCCTACATGGAATTATGTATCAAACAGACAAAATAGTTTTATTTCAACCTTAAAAGCATACGAATACTTTCTTTACGTATTTATATCGCCGTACCTTTTTCATATTTCAACAAAGAATCGATGAAGATTGTTGTTAAGTATTTTTAAATTCGTTTAGCAAGCCGGCTTTTCTGGATTCTTGAACACAAAATAAGATAATCATAATTTTAAAAAAATTCGTGTTTGTTGGTGCTCTCAAAATTAATGCATTAAATATATATAATAAATTCAGGATTAATGCAAGGGTTAAGCGTCCTGCAGTCCTCTCTCACCTGGCGTCGGGAGGCGATACGGTGTACACCTTATTCGGCTAATACATAACGATACAAGTATTATTTTGCAAGAAGAAAAATTTACTATACTGGTAATTTTAATAATAAAATATGTTCTGTTATTGAAAAATAAATTATACGTCAGTAATAAATGTGTAAAATATTATTTTCATGTCATATTTTCGAAAAAACCCGAAATAAAACCTTTCTGTACTAATTAACCAATATTTGTATGTCAATGAAGACTATACATTTATGTCCTCGTACAAATTTACGTCGCTTTTCGACAATTTAAATACATTAATTTACCTACCATAGCTCTTCAAATCACCTTTGCCTAAACGTTCCTCCATTTAGAACGAGGAATCTGGGCGGTCCCAAATTCGTTCCACTACAATCTTGAGATATTACCAAAATATCTCAAGGTTACAAGACTTCAAAATTTAAATTGAAGTTTACGAAATTAATTTGTGTACCCCATCTGACATCTCGAATCTTATTTAACATTTCGAATAAATCTTGGTACAGTATCGCAATACAAATCACATGTGACCTTCTAACTGGCATATTCAACCGTGACACCAAATGAAATGACCACGCGTGACATAATTGTTTGCTCGACGCGACAGTTAAACATGCCCATTTCACAAGAAGACTAGTTTGTGAGGACCGGGTCCAGCTTTTGTTAACCTAATCTATTTTAAAACACTTCAATTTAACACTATCAATCATATAAAATAAAACAATTATTTAAAAAATTCTAGGTATAAAGTGGACGCGCAATATTTATTCGCGCATAATAAATAAATCAAAATTCTATGTTTATAAAAAACTTTGCACGGGTAGGTAAAGATTTTTTCTAAACTACTACTTTTGTTTCTGTTAAATAAACATAAACTTGGCTTCGCATGGATATTGTTGATACGCTGATACAACGGTCCATGCGTAAAAGTCCGTTCGTGTAATTTTCCTTCCTTGAAAATACGACAAAACAGTTAAACATTTCGTTAGAAAACTACGGTATAAAATGGAAGTTTGATCTATATAAGTTGAGGAAAATCACTATAAAATTTAATTTGACAAGGCTTAAGACAGTTTTCCACTATAAGCTCTAGAAAATTAAATTAAAAAATTATGTATACTTTAAACTGGTAAACTTTTATTAAGGATTTTATATAATTTATACATATATATTGTCATAGAGTTTATCATATAACTTTTTGATAGTATAATGTTACCGTGTATAATTGCCACGTGTCTAATGATTTAAGTAGCTCACCCCTAAATACTTTTCCGACGAATGCTTTTTTCCAACTTCACCGATATTCACTGTCACTGCTCGAGTAATTTTCATAAAATATTCACAAATTATACATTCAACCCTTCCTCATAGATTAATCTATCCATTAATGAAAACCAGAACAAAATCCGTTTAGTAGTTAATGCGAAAATCGCGTGCATATGACAGACGAGGCGAGCGATTTTGTTTTAAAATATGTATTGATAGTAATTAATTATTAGGTATATAAAAGATAAAGCAATAATATGGAGACCAATTAAATACATTTTAAATAATAAACCGCAATTTAAGCGTAAAATTAATCAAAGTTTGTTTGAAACTTTTGTAAGAATTAATTACGAAAAAACTAGTCAAACGCGTAACGGTATACACCCAAATTAAAGTTTTATACTTTTCTGTACATCTTGATGTAAGTTTACTGAAATAAATTTAATCAAATGTTGCAATTTAGAATTGTTCCACATTTTTCGAACCCACGATGGGGTTGATACGTTTCACGTCAGTTAATCATTGGTAAACGAGACTTAAAATTAGAAAATAGTAAATGAAATCCCAATTTAATTTAAAAAAACTTATATAATGGTACCTCACTCGATTCGATGTGCGGAAAAATGTTTTCATCTCCTCTTTACATGTCCGAACTGTTACATAAAATTTTGCATGTGAATGTTCTATATAAAGTATGTACTAGCAACATTTAACGTATGTATACTTTGATGAATAAAACGTATTATACGTATATCTAAAATTTTAGGAACTACTGGGCTGTGATACGGACGGACGGATAGACTCCTTTTTCTTTTCTTATCTAGTAGCTCCACTAGATTTTAATGATATTTAGATTGGACCATCTATTAATGTAATAACTACTACTTATTAACCTACAAATAAGATAGGTAATGACGATAAAAAAGCTTAGGTAAACACATACAATTAACTATTTATCTTAATCTATAAAAGAAACTTACAGTAAGTATTACTAAAACTTTTCAGCATTCAGCGATGTTCTATTAATTATCTTTTAAACTATGAATATGTTGAAAAATACGACGTATTTTCTATGCAAATGTTTTGCAATAATACCTTGTTGACAATCTTCTAAACATAAAAACCTTAATTAACCATGATGTTATTACAGTACGACAAGCAAGAACCCTTAATTTTTTGTGCGCTCATAAATATTTGTACCCGTAGACAGCTGTGAAAAAAGAACGTTTCTATTATTCATATAGACGATTCTATACATAAAACTGAGTATATTTGAAGCATATTTCTGTAAAGAAATGTAAATTTTTTTCCGTTGAAATCACAACCTTGATAGTGATTTCTTTCAGAAACGGTTTAGAATTTTCATACAGTTTTTTAACATTTTCTGCTTTTATATACAGTATACGCGTATAAATAATAATAATACAAACATTAAGTGTCAATATTAATTATAATTTAACCGTTAAACTTTTGTTATTATTTCTCGATAATAATAAAATGAAATACTTATGCCGACAATAAAATTAGCTTCTCTATTATAAACAATACCAATAGACTTCTTCAATAATCGACAGATATAAAATTGCAATTCTACAACAATATTGAAGTTTCTCGTATTCGATTTGTAGTATTCTGATATAATTAATAATTCAGTAGGATTAGAATGAACAAAAATTCAGGATTACTGGACCCCTCTTTGATATTATTTCTGGCGGTCTTTAAATGAAATCCAACTGTGAAGTTATCACTTATAGTAGCGGTACATGTGAGCCAAGCTAGTTCACAAACAGATCTTTGTAGGACCTGTTGTCCGATGTACCCGCTTCGTGGTGAAGGTCAATTATGTGTCAATATCGTCGTAATTGTATGTTGTATAACTTTATGGTATGTAGCATTGATATGCGATGGTCTGGTATAATAGAACAATTTTTAAGACATCAGAAACGAAGTTAAGTATAAACTCTTGTTCAGAAACAATCTTATTGTTTGTTCTCCCATAAATCTTATATTCCAGTACGCAATATTAAGAAGTGTTGAGATTAGAAGAAGTCGGACCGAGAAAAGTTGGATGTGAACAAATATTAGGTACTCAAAACAACTCTGTTCAGTGACTAATGTTTTATACTTTACTAGCTTTTACACGCAGCTTCACTCGCGTGGTTATAGTTATAAACTTATAGGGAGAAATTAAAATATAGCGTGCCATCTAGAATGATTAAGAAAAATTGGATATCGAGTCTTTATTTTTTGAGTTTATAATAAAAATTACAATAAAAATAAAAGTATTTCTCTCTAAATTAAGGATCAAAGGGAGTGATTCCCTTGCTTCTTTATATTGCGTATGTAGCGTTTCCAAAAATCCCGTCGGTACGTTACTACTACAAACTATAGAATTAAGTGCTACGGCGCTTCGCTATTCCGTTTGTGTACTTTTTCAGTATCCAATAGGCATTACTATTTTTAGATATTATTCTGTTAGTTCGGTATTGGGTACTGTTTAACAATGAAAATAAAAACGTTTGGAGATGTTTAAAAAAAACTGCTAAATACAAAATAGCACCATTGGTTTAGGTTCCAAATTATATTTATTTTACACGTACATACAACTGCACATACACATACATTCTTTAATTTTAAACTATTAGACTCTAATAATAAATTTCCATAAAAAGTTTAGTTTCAATTTTGAGACTATTATAATATTTGATTCATTCCTAAGATAGCACGAAACAATCATATACTTATAAAAATGTAACTTGATATATAACCGGTCTTTCTCTGGACTATGATTACCGATTACACGGATTTCCTTATACATATGATATTTTTTTTCTAATGCCGGAATTCGCCAACTACTTTACAAGACTCTTCGATAATTATATCGATAAATAATAATCGCCGTTGGGTTATAGTTTGGGTTTTTATTTCTAAATATTATATTTTGGTCATGTGTTATTTACAATTTTATGTTCCAAAAGCTCATGCCTATATTCCACGTTTATTGGCCTATGCGTTATGCGTCTCTCTTAATTCTATATTAGGCGCTGTCCTGCATTTTAATGTTTTCTTCTGCTTCACCGATACCTTCTGGACTGCGATTGTGAGGATTTTTAATAGTGTACAATTTGTTACTGTTAGAATGTCATAGGTTATCAATTGATTAAATTGAATGCACGACGTTAAAATTTTCGAGTGATCTGCATATTTCATTACACTAGACACTAAAAATTATGCCAAAAGTTATTGTTAGAATGTCTTAGTTTAAAAATGTATTTTGGTGACTGACTAGTCAAATATCACTGAGGAACATTTTTCATGATTCACGCATATGCCCTTCGAACCAATAAAATTACTGTAATTGTATATAATAAAGGTTTCGTTACTAACTTTTGCAAAAATAGATTGCGGTTTTAGAGATTTAGTGCCAACTAGCATAGTACAGCGCGACGTTTAAATTTTCGAGTTATCTAGATACCTATTTCAATACACTAGACACTAAAAATTGTGCGAAAAGTGTTACAAGTTTCGATTGATGCCGTACTCAACCGTGGTACCAAATACAATATCATTGTATAAACAACCGATATTCCTTTTCCGCCTTTCTGTTGCAACAACAAATATTTGACGAATTTTCGAGTCATTTTGTTTTATTATAGCAATATACAAATCGGAATCGTTTCACTGAATTCAATTAAATAATTTTTTCCACGAGTACTGCGTTTGTGGCGACTGTGGCGCGAGTAAAAAGGCATGAACAGAAATATAATCACGGCCGGTGTGACCAGTGACGTCAATGATTTTTACAGACCCTAAAACATTATTTTTGAGTTCCGGTCATACAATTTTTTAATTAAATATAGAATTTAAACCCACCTTCCTTGAATAATGAAGAGTAGACCAAAAATATAATTTTTTTTCGATATATGCAAACTGTATACTTTTTTTTCTTTAGTGGGTCCATTTTGATCATTTTCCTTTATTATTAATGAAATATAGTTTATTGCGCAGACACTATAAATGCAGTCGATGTTACGCTGAAGGAGCTTTTAGTCGTAATTATGTAGTCGATGTTACGCTGAAGGAGCTTTTAGTAAGAACTTAATAAATACGAAGTTAGTTATTAAGTTCTTACTCCAATTGTATCTACTTATACCTAATGCTTGTTACGTAATTGTGGACTATAAAGGTCTACTATCACTTAATATGGTATCACTATCTATGCTTTTTAACGTAATTACATTTTATGAGTATTTTCCCTTTTGTAACCTCAATTCCTTCCATAAATTATCCCGCCTTATATCTTCGCCTAACTTAATATCCTAGTAAACAACTCGCATAACACATTTATATTGCAGTTTTTAAAGTCGCATTGCGGCTTTGCAAACATATACGGCCACATTCGAAAGCAGGTCACTTGTAACTATCCGAACTGAGCTAATATGAAACAAGAAAATCGTGAGATATGTATTTATAAGGAATGTACTCATTAACTCCGGTTTACGTACAGACTTGTACACATAAAGGAGACTTACTGAAAATGCAAGTTTTAGAATCACTAGTCATAACGTCAAACTAATAGCTCGCTAATAACGAAGATTTGAAACTTTGCAAGTTCGGAATATGGGACCCGAACAGCTGTAGATACTATGTAAAGCTTTTTGCATCGAGCTTAAAAAAACCATCTTAATGAAAAGAAAACTTGACTTAATAAAACTATAAAAGATATGACGTGCATAATTACAGCTTTATGGCACTAATATCCGGCTAGTAAAAAGGCTTTGACATGCAGACGGACAGGTGGACATGACGAAACTGTAAAGGTTCCTAGTTAGGCTAAGTAATCCTAATAAAAAATAAACCAATGTGCTTTGCTATTGAACAAAAACTCAGTATGTGAATAACCTTATACATAAAATGAAATTACCGAATCCAACTTTGAACAAAAGCTCGATCGCAATGAGATTCATTCCATTGTGTAATCGGATGTTATAGCTTTTCAGAATAAAATGTTGCTTACGCATGAGCAAATTTTTCGCGCGACATTTACATTTTTGCGCGCTCAAACACGGGGAGACAAGGTCGTTACGTCGATGCCAACACGGGGATGGTGACTATAAAAAGCGATGGTATTAGACCTAGTGAAAACCAGTGAGTTTTCCGATTGAATTGCTTTGAACTTGAGTTAGTGTGCTGGAAGACGATGAGAGAAACTATGTCTAGAAAATTCCGGGCTACATCCTCGTTCGAACTTATATATATATATATATAAGTTCGAACTAGTTCGATAGTTTTTATCTTTCTTAGAAGATTTGGAAATATCAGTGGCAACGTATCAATGCTCTGTTACGTAAGTAAAAAAAATATTATCCTTTTACATCTGAGGATTTGCTTTTTTTGGCAAATATTCAAATAATTTATTAACCGTAATATTCCGTTTCTAAATTTAATTGAAATGTCCCATATGAAGTTTAGTCCTTAAAACATACGAAATAAAAAGATGACAGATGAAACGAAAATCTGTTCTTTCCTTTAATTTCCTTTAGCGACCTTTTTCGTGTTTATCTTCAATTGTTTTCCGCATTTCTTTTTGTGTATTGGATAATTGATTAAATATACATATTATGTGGCATTTGGACTACTTATCACAACTTACTTATTTCCACTCATTTTTCCGTACTTATTATATATTTAATACTCTTCATACCCTAATCCTCAGATATCTCAGAGTACCTAATTAAAAGCCGCGTATAAGGTTGCACCATTCGCCAAATTATTTTCATTTTACAATGATGAATATAGAGATATAACTTCAATCAACAGACCATGACAACTAAATACTTCAATCCCAACATCTAGGTATGAATAGCTGTACCATTTTATGACGCATACTCATGTAGGCGATTTCAACCCACCTATGTCTTTACAATCGCACAATAAGCTGTAAATATTGATTTGAAGACCCACAGACTTAAGTTAAATTTGAACAGATGAAGAATTGTTACGTAAAATGAGAATCTTATCGTTTCTTACGTCTTCATCTCGTATGCTTCTTATCTTATTTCCACCATTAGTTACTCGATGATAATATAATTATAGCATAGCAACACACAATTTATCTTCATGATTACTTATATAAACTTGGATGTATGTTTAAGCTATTTAATCTATGCAATGTCCGATTGCTGTTTAAAAATTATTCCGCTCCATATTTCTCTCAAACAGTTGATAAGACAACCTCGTCGCATATTTTTAAGCGCCTGACCTCACAACTTGGATAACAATAAACTGTTATCTACGAATAAATCGTGTGTTTAACGATGAAGTTATCCTTCACTATATGGAGTTACCCATCCAACATCCGGCCGCTTGCAGCGCTCTGTTTTATATTTACGATACAGCTCGATGACTGATCTGTCGGTGACGTTATTATGGAGTGAGAACATCACTATACTATTCATCGATATGGTAAATAAAGTGCACTGACGCTATGCGAGTGTGTGGCGTAGTTATAATTCGTGAGAACAGTAATAAATTAAAAGTCAGAGTTAAGAGGAAAGTGATTCAAACTTCTTGTTTTATTTGATGTTAATAACATATAAAAGAACACTCTGTATTTAGTAACATATCCCATGCGAATTGCCTATTTCCAATTTACATATGCCATAGCTCGATTGAGCAATTTTGAAACCTCCACGAATGCCGAGTAGTTCACTTGCGAAGTAAAATAGCCGTGATGCCTAGTACAACCAAACATTTCCTCTCATTATTATTTTAACATTGTTTTTTTATTACTTTAACAACTTATAATTTTATATATCATGAAATAAAATAGTAATAAAAATAATAATAATTTATAATTTCCTCATTAATAAAAACTACCTCCGAAAGGGACACGTACAGATAAAATGGGCTTCGCAGCAAATGTGTTATGTGGCAAGTCAATCTTTAAATTTTAATAACGTATTAAACAAATTTTCCAAGGTTAATACGATTATAGATTGGAAAAAGGTGTAAAGAGATGACAAAAATCATCCAAAATGTTCTCGCTTTTATTACAATAAAACATAACGCTATATACATTTTCAAATATATAATAATGAATTTTATCGAAAAGTTTCTCGTGTTACTAAAGGGTTAGGATGCAAGAAAGTTAAGTTGATTGTTAAAATTTGACCCAGGACTATGAGCAGCCAAGTCTTAGGGTCCCTCATCTGTTTAATTTGTACATAACTAATGAGGTGGCCGAATATTTCTTCTATGTACACATAAACCCAAACTAACTTGAGAGTTATAGTAATATAGAATGGTAGATAAAATTAAAAAATCATAACAGTCAAAACTGTGCCAAGCTAATGATAAAAACACATATCAACTTACAATTTATATTGTATCCAGGGTTCTGCAATTAGGCAAAATTATTTTTCATAGAAGAAAATAATATATTAACGAAGTAATATATTAAGCAAGCTAAACAGATTTTTAAAATGTAAACCTAGACTATAAGCTGTCAATTCGTACGGACACTCGTCTATTTTTATTCCTTGGTACGTATTGATTTGTCCAGATATATCTTCGGCCTGTACCCAAGTCCATGAAAGGTATTTTTACATTAGCTTTATGCTATTTCTAATATGTAATTTATCACTTGTCTTATAATTAATATCTGTAAATATAATACATCTACTTAATGATGGACGTGCAGTAACGGAAACTAGAAATATACCAATGACGCGCTTCATTATGTGCTATTTTTACGTAGCTCGATCGCTGATGATGTCATTGGTTAAGATTGATTTTACAAGAAATTTTACGTAGAAAAAATATTGTCGCTTTCATACCCAGTTACATTACTTTCTGCCTAATAAATTACAAATGTTGTATTTAAATATCCAACTCTGATAAATTGTATAAAATATGGCAAATAATGAAATTTTGAAAAAAAATAATAAAGATGGAAAACGTAGGACAGTGATAACTATTTTATATTTTTAAATTGAAATATTTTTATTTCGACGAATTGAAAACGAAAAAAATTAATATTCAGATAGTTGTTAATAATAAAATATTATTATAATTGTATTTTTATAAAGTAATTTATCACAGAAATATTTCTTAACAATCTATTTAAAATACATGTATTTATATTATCTGTTAGCCGAGAGACGCGACGCTTGCTGAATTAAGACAGAAAAAGCCGATAGGACGCGAAGCCGACAGAATGGCACGTCGCGACGTGCTATTAGATTAGTCTTAACTGCCCTAGAAATATGGCATTAGCCGTTTGACATCAAAAAATATGTCATTAATAGGTTTCTAATTTTTTTTATTTCTGATTTTTAGGTTTCTTGTATATATTTTTAAGTTATTACTGCTCTCACGATTAGCTAATTTGCTTAAAAAATAATTTTTTTTATTTCTAATCTAAGTTTAAAATACGATTACTTTGATTAAAAATCTTCCTTTCGAACTCAACGTTTTCTTTGATTACGAAAAACGGATACGGAACTATAGTCCACCTGCGCTTTACCGTTTTTAATTTTTGTTGCCGTATATGGAGATAGCTTACGAATGGATTCATACATTAGGATGCAACCTTTTGCGTTTTGTATAAGACATTGGACACACTGCTGACAATTATTAGGTCTGAAGAGCGTGCATAACAATATTTGGAAGTCAGTGTTTCGTGTGTAAAACTATACCTACCTTAAATTACAAAGATAATTTGTGACATTGTTTAATTAAATAACTTGCAGAAATAGAATACTTACTATTCACAAATAATGATGTTAACTAACTTATTATTACTTTATTATTATTTAAGTTAATAAACTATGATAAGACTCTGTAATTAACAGTTTCGTATAAAAATTGATTAATTAGTTATGGCATATGCAATATATATATATATATATATATATATATATATATATATATATATATATATATATATATATATATATATATATATATTTATTTATATATATATATATATGTATATATATGACTTTTTCAACACTTTTAAATAAATATAGGCTTTTTCAGGAATTTTTCAAAAAGTAGACATTTTCAGAATTGTTTAATAAACAGTGACTTTCAATTACGTGTGACACTATGGGTTATTATCTAATTATAAGGAGTAACCTTATTCGGCTTAAAATTGAAATTTAGATCCATTAGAAATGGATGTGTTCTAGTTTCATACGTATCTGTGAAGACGCCATTGTAATTAACAGTTCGGTAAAAAAATTGATTGATTAGTCACAGATTAGTAGAACTTTTAGTTTTTCCGTAAGGTCTAAAAAGCGCAAACTGATTATTTTTTTTATTATCAATGAAGTTTATACATAGTTAGCTTTTGCCTACGGCTTCACTTTTACAGGCCGACTTACTACAATTTCTAATGATGTTATTATTAGCATTATTAGATGTTATTATTATGTATTACCAGTGACTTTAATTCTCTTCTTTGTATTCTGTTCTAAACCTTCTTTGCCATGGGTATTATAAATATCTGTTACTTCTTGTTTGTGGTAATTACTATTATTATAGTTCCATGTTAAGATAATAATATGATGCGTAAAAAATATCATACCATTTTATTTCACATATTCTTTCAATATATCTTACGTAGGGTAACAGATGGTTACGTGTCTCACGCATGCCCGGAAAGGTCATTAAACTTTACCCTTGAGATACAGTTTACACCACGCATCTTCATTATCTAATTACAGTAATTATTATAATCTACTATATATACTCTCTTACCTATTTATATATATATATATATATATATATATATATATATATATATATATATATATATATATTTCTTTTAAGGTACGTTGGAAAGTGAAAACGAATAATTTTTGTTACTCTTTCCGCTTGTACGAAGTATTTTGAACCAATTTAAATAATATTTTAATTATTTATGTATAAACGGATTTTACATTTGGGATAAATCTGAAAATTGTAAAAAATAAATGGTGGTACTATATTTGTCACAATTTCGGCTACTCAAAAATATATATTGCAGATTAATTCAACGGTAAATTTTGCTTTAAAATAAATTTTATTGCTACCATTACCACAAATTATAAACTTCCAGACGTGTTAAGTGTGAAAGAAAAATGATTGATTGCCTAAGTAAGGTAATCAATCATTTTTCTTTATTTCTCGTAAAATCATCCTTGAATCTATACATCCTTGAATCTCTCTTAATAAGGACGAATATCATATTTATTATTTTATTGCAAATTCATCTATACGATACAACTATACATACAGAGTATAAAGTAGAATATGAAAAGGCGACAATGTAATTATCTTCGATATCCTAAAAAGAAAAGTGAAAACTATTTTTTTTTAATTCTACATAAGGATGAAATTATGACTGCCTGAAAAACTAAAAAAATAAGCTGTCCGCTTGAAGATTGAATACTTAAACGTCAACTGACTGATGAAATAGACACAAACGTACATTTCTTTCAAAACCTTAAAATGTTTTTGGTTTTATAGAAAAATATATTTAAATTTTTGGTGACAATATTGAATTATTGAATGACATTATGTAATATGTAAAAAATCTAATGTGAAAAATCTAGAAAATAAAGTAATAGTTTTGAAATTAAATAACTCCGGAATCGCTACGAAAAACGATTTCCCCTTCTCTCTTCATACAGACAAAGAAAATATTTATTAAAGGAAAACTGTAGATTCTTCAAAAAAACAGACTTATTTTAAAGAGACAAATGTTTTTAAATAAATTACCATTTATTTCACTTTGCGCACGTATTTGTTCACTGTCAAATAAACAGAGATCTTTTCATAAGTTTATAATAAATAAAGAATTTATAATGACCGGAGAATTTTCTAGCATTTTTGAATAAACGGAGACTTTTTCAGTATTTTTGAATAAAAATAGGCTTTTTCAGCCATTTTTTTTAAAAGTAGACACTTTCAGAATTTTTTAATAAACAGTGACTTTCAATTATGTGTGACACTGTGGGTTATTATCTCATTATAAGGAATAATCTTATTCTGCTTGAAATTGACATTCAGATCCGTTAGAATTGGATGTTTTCTATTTTCATATGTATCTGTGAAGACGCCACTGTAATTAATTTCCGTAAAAAAAATTATTAATTAGTTACGGCGTATGCAACTTTAATGAAGCAAAATTAAATTAGTGTAGAACTGTTAGTTTTTCCGTACGATCTAAAAAGCGAACACTGATTATTTATATATAGTAAGCACGTGTACACCAATGAAGTTTATTTATAATAACACGTATACATGTATCTAGATAAATATAAAATCTTACAAAGTTCGAAACCCGCCCACATATACTTTTTCAATTGAAACAAAATAAAAGCGCCGATTATTTTCCTCTGCCTCCATATAAACATTGTCGACGGTTAGACTAAACAATATTCCAGACGTACATATTTCGAATATAAAATTTATTAGCCTTAAAACACTAATGACGCATATTTATAAGGTCGACCCTAAAATTAAACTCTGGACCCAATAACTAAAAATACCTAAAATAAACTTGTTTTGAATGAACTACGAGTATATCTCGTTTAGTATTCATTGGCATTTAAAAGCACAGCGCGTGGTCTTATAGGTCGTTTATTGATCCCGGTGAAAAGGTCGAGCGGATTCGCCAGCCAAAAAGTTATATAATAACCGCATGTTGACTAAACCGATATGTGAAGAATTCAGTTTATTTCTACGTAGCGTTGATGTTAATAACAACAAAAGAAACTGATATATTTCGTAGTTATATTTTCGAAATTTTTGAGAGCATATTAAGTTGGCATTATACGTATATATACAGTAGGTTAACATTATACGTATATATACAGTAGGTTGACATTATGCATATATATATAAAGTAGATTGACATTATACGTATATATACAGTAGGTTGACATTATACGTATGATACAATGACATGCAAAAAGTGAGTTTTATCAGAAGAACAGAGGATAGAATGAATTAAGGTCACGTAAATCAATTTATCTTTATAAAATACTGGCGACCGGAACCCGGCGCTGTCCAAGTTAATTTCAGGTCGGTGTTAGTAATTCAAAGTAGGTCACAAGAAATTAATAAATTAGCCAGACGTTAAGTAATTGTTGAAAACAAATAAAATAAACTTTGTTTTCGTTGTCACTCCAATTCTTTATATCATATATAGTCGCTTCTTTCTTGGTTACCATCAGTTTCTAAACCCATTCCTACGGATGTACATGTTTTTTTATTAAATTGACTGTTTCATGCATGTCCAGTTTTATAGTTTGATCAGCAGAAGAAAAAATATAATTTTATATAACAGTTTTTAGGGTTCTCTAATCAAATAGGGAACTCTTATAATTTTCTTATTCCCTTTTTCATATCCACCCCTATGTCACATGCTCGCATTTTTTAATCCTAAAAAGGTCTTTTAGGTTCTATTTACTACTTTACATTTTTAGCCCCGTTTGCGAAATATTAAACTTCAAACCCTTTCGCAATGTATCCGCCCACCACCACCTTTCATTTACAAAAAGGACTTTGTAAAAATCTGAATAAATTTTGAAAATAAATTTTGATGAGTACTTTTAAATGAAATTGCTTGAATAATCCAACTTCATTAGTTTTTAAACTATCAAGAAAACTCTACGTATTCGGAAATATAGCAGATGAAAATCAGTAGATAACTGAGGTTACTAGTGAATTTAATATAAATTAATATGAATTATTAAAATATGTTCTGCAATATTCAATTTTGAATAATAATACAGAAGCCAAATCGCAATAGCAGATCCAACTGTCGCGTTATTAAGATCTTTATTCAGCTACAGTAATAAAGAGCACGACATATAAATTTATAAATTGTATATTATTTGATATTTCGTGAAGTGACTACGGAACCTGAATTTATGCGCTGTTCTACATGCACTTGACTGGTTTTCATATCTGTCGTCGCTGCTCAGCTCTTATTAGATTAAAATTCATAGGTAGCAGGAGAGAGAGAAAGATAATTGAAAGGCCTCATCCATATTTCCTCATCTTCAAATGACGATGTAGTACCAAGCTCTTATATCGCTTTTTACGGTATTCGCATATTGACGGTAATTGAATTGATACAGTACATTTTTTCAGAGTGCGGAGGACTTTTAGAGTTTTTGTTCTATTGTTTTCTGTACATATGTACATATATATTTATATGTATATGATCAGTTACATATATATGGTTTTCTGTTTCCTGCTACAAACGTCTTTATATAAAGAATGAAATCAAACTATCTTATACTTAAAAGTGTCACTATATTATATATATATATATATATATATATATATATATATATATATATATATATATATATGTATTTATAATCGAAATGCATTTCTTCCGATGCTTGAAGTTTCTTCAATAATTATCGCAAGCCAGATTCCAGAATTTCTTATGACATACGCCACTCATTATTTTGTAAACTAACTCATAGACTTATAAGCTCTACAGTCGTGCCACTACTAACTTTCTTGGTCCACATTTATTTAAAGTCCTATTTATATCTCGTATTCACCATTCATCCTAAACCATTTATTTAAATTTATGAATGCAGATAAAATATTCATAAATTTAAATAAATGGTTTAGGATGAATGGTGAATACGAGATACGCTTATATCTTAATAATCAATATCTCTAATTGAGTAGAGTAACTTTTATATCAAATATAACACTTAACATTTAAAATAATTGGACTTAAATTACATTTAAAAAAGACGTAAAATAAGGTACTTGATACAAATAAGGCCTAATTTAGGTAGGCCTTATTTGTATCAAGTACCTTATTTTCGAAGTTGAGTTTGTTCTTTTTAATTTTAGGTTGTATAGGCCTTATTAAAACATAGACCTTATTTTTATCGTGTACCTTAGTTATAAAATATCAGAAAAAAACTACAGATCATAGGATCGCTCGTCTACGAATAACATGTCTATTAACAGGCCAGTTACGGTATTGGTCAACTAGTTGAGATTTTAATATTTCCTTATCGTGACATTTTGTTTACATGTCATCTAGTAAACACGTCCATGGAAATATCTTTTTGTAATATGAGGACCGTTTAATTTTTACCTGAAAATGGTTTAAAAACAAAAACACAAGCAATCAAGTACGATTTGAGTGCACGGATATTCTCGTAAAACCTTGGAAAATTAGCATAATGAGATAATTTCGGAATTAAATAAAAACTATTTCCGTCAAACGATTTTACTACCCTTATTTGATTATGGAAATGTATATTAATTCCATATCGATAAAATGAATCAGCCTTCAAAATTTATGTATTTATTTGGTTTCAGACAATATGAGCATTCTTATGTTTACATCATGTTTAAAACCAGATACAAATACGTGACGAACGCAATTTACATGTTCTATGTCTTGCTTTCAATATTTTCAAGAACCGTTGCAATCCGTCTTATTTTAATTCTGGATTCGAAGCTTTAATTAGCCATGATCTTTGAATATGTTCTGGATTCGTTCCAACTCTCCTCATTTCTAAACATAATACCAATTGCTGTGAAGGAATACTCGTTCTTTAGCCCTATATACTGTCAAACTCTGAAATTTAATTCTGATATTTGGAACAAATATTATATTCTTTCGAACTCTACTCCTTATTACTTTAATTTCACTTTCTCTTCTATCATATTGCTCTTCCTCGTCCTTGTTGATATTTAAATTATTTGTTACTTTAAATATATTGTCCGAATTAATTACATTTATAATTTCAACGGACAGTTTATTGTAGTCCTTCGCAACACGGAGTAAATTGTTGACAAATATCGGAAGATTTGAAGATATAGAGATGTTTGATGAGACTTTATAATAGATCCCTTTCAATGCTTACCAGTGTGAAAATCTGTGTACTGTTAGTATGTTATATCTATAAACTTTAATATGTTATTCCAATTTTACTAATTTAAGAGAAGTATCAACGATATCTGTTCAGTAAACTCCTAGATATTTGCCTGTGTCAGGTGGCGTAAAATAAATTGATTGGCCTTTACTGTATGTAAATATGTTGTAACTGATGTTATATCTATAAATTTTAATATGCTATTCCCATTTTAGTAATTTAATAGATGTATCACCGATATCTGTTCAGTAAATTCCTAGATATTTTCCTGTGTCAGGTGGCGTGAAATAAATTGATTGGCCTTTACTGTATGTAAATATGTTGTAACTGATGTTATATCTATAAATTTTAATATGCTATTCCCATTTTAGTAATTTAATAGATGTATCACCGATATCTGTTCAGTAAATTCCTAGATATTTTCCTGTGTCAGGTGGCGTAAAATAAATTGATTGGCCTTTACTGTATGTAAATATGTTGTAACTGATGTTATATCTATAAATTTTAATATGCTATTCCCATTTTAGTAATTTAATAGATGTATCACCGATATCTGTTCAGTAAATTCCTAGATATTTTCCTGTGTCAGGTGGCGTGAAATAAATTTATTGGCCTTTACTATATGTAAATATGTTGTAACTAATATTATGTCTATAAATTTTAATATGCTATTCCCATTTTAGTAATTTAATAGATGTATCATCAATATCTGTTCGGTAAATTCCTAGATATTTCAGATGGCTTAAAATAAATTGATTGGCCTTTACTATATGTAAATTTGTTGTAACTGGCAAATACGTGTACAAATAAAGACTCACAACGACAATTAATATTCAAATGGGCGCACGAAATAAACGCTGTGTGCGTTACTAAATCGTGGCAATTAATTACTTGTGCTCGTGTTACAATTAAGGCTAATTAAACCGTTGAAATAAAAAACAGTCAACGCGTGGACAGTAACCGTTCACACACAGCTGGACGCACAGTTCGCGCGTCGAACGATTACATAGGCGCAGTCGGTCATTCTATACGAGATTTGGAAACTTTTCCGAAGTAACCTTCGATTTAGAAATATTTTGTATCTTAATGTTTGTAGTTGATTGTGTAACTGAAATTTTACATTTTTATAAACGTTCTAATTAAATACCCAGCCTGGATCGATTTTATATGGATTGGGGTGGGAGATAGCCATCTCCTTCAGATTTGTTGCTAAGAAGTATAGTATATATATATATATATATATGTGTGTGTGTGTGTGTGTGTGCGCGCGCGCGCGTGTGTGTGTGTGTGCGTGTGTGTATATGTATGTTGTCGTTTCTAATGTACAGATAGTACATTTGAAATACCTGAATATATATGTAAGTGTTGTTAATATAACGTAAAAGTTTCACATGTCCACAAGTGTAAATATAAAAAGAACCGGTCAAGCACGAGTCAAACTCGCAGTACGGGGGTTCCGTACACATTAAGGCATTTATAAACACTTTTAATAGTACATAATATTTTTATTAAACAATTCACAAAATTTCAATTTTTTAGAATGAAAATATATTGCCTACTATGTCTTTCATAGGCGCATATTTCAATTTTTTGTGATATAACTACAAATTAACGATTTTTGGATTTTTTCCTTTATTTGTGCTGTGAGACCTTGCTTTTTGCCAAATTTCATGATTCTAGGTCAGCGGGAAGTACCCTGTAGGTTTTAATTTATTTGCGACTGTCAAAATATAGTATGAAAGTATAAACAGTCGTATTTTTAGGTTTCTGCTTGATTGCGTTGACTTAAACGCTTGAAATTTTATGGAAATTTGTTACAATGTTGAGACATGTTTGAGTACATAAACATTCAACGTAGTTGATAAAAACTGACCTAATATTATGCCGTAAACATCACTTAAGATTTATTACATTGTCACTGCTTCGTGGCAAATAATAAGCAAATGAAAGAAATCGTATTCGTGACTTGAATCTAGATGTCATCGGGCGGAACCGAACAACAGTCAGTTATCTACTTCCGATATTACCAAGTAACTTAATTTAAACATTTCTAAAAATGTCATCACGTAAACTACAAATGAAAACATGTACGTACGTGACGTATACTCACAAAGATTAAAATAAAAGAAGACAGTTTTGCGTCTTATTAAGATAGGTTTAGTAGATTTATCAAAATTATTTTTATATTATGCGTCTTTGTTAGACGAGTATTGCCCTTGATTAAACTCATTAAATACTTAATTAAGAATTTTATCGAACACCCATCGGTGCTGGGTTACGTGTCGTTTTACGATCCTAGCTGTCATTTGCCAGTAACAAAGGCTTCGCTTCTTTTATAGACCGCGATTGCGTACTATCGTTTTACGGCCTTTTCGCTCATTCAGGGGTTTATGAGAGATTCGTGAGATCATTAACAATTAATCCTTTTTCGAGACTTCCAATAAATTCTAGATCACATTCAACCGACTTTTGGAATACGGTATATATTTTTTCCTTTCATGTTTGTATATAATTCCTGTTGTATATTGAGATGCTTGTAATACATTAACCGATTTTGTGTACCTTGTAATTAAAGCAGGGAAATTCTTGAATCATCATACGTTTCATTACATACTCTATTCTCATGTTATCCTTCCTTTCTCATATCACTGTTACATATAGTTTCTACCAATATCTTCTACCATATATAACATCCACATCGGTATGTAACTTCATCCTTTTTAAACACTCGCTAATATTAGGTCCTGTACTTTATGGTCGGTACTGTTTAGGTCATTTGCTTCTTTAAAGTTTATCAGTATTTTAGCCTTTCCGAATTCATTCCTAATACTTATAATTTGACCTTTTCTTGTACTTTATTCCAATCATTCATAGCTCCGAAAAATAATCCTCAACCGTGAACAGTTTTTTTCACTGGACCTTTCCATGTAAAAATACATTTTTAAACATTCGCGATATATTACAATTACTTCCAAGAACTTATTAATGAAGCAAAACTCATTGTGATGTATGTAATACCTTTATTAAGTGTCAACGACATGCATTTGAAGTCTTCGTAATTAACATTCATTTAGCGTTTTTAAGGAATTCTAAAACAGCATTTCACTTTAATTATTATAACTTGCAATCGCATTCAGAACAAACACAATTCATAATACAGCAGAACTTTTAATGTCCCAACGTAAATAAACCGCTGACGTTTATGAAGTGCCCGCCATTATTATGTAAATGGATTCGTTAACTGCGTGCAATGACACCCTTTTTCATAGAGCGAAACTGCATAATGTATTGCTATTTACAGTTTGTTTAAGCGCTTGTGGCACACAAGTGGATTAGTTATTTTTTCCGCAACTTCTACAATATATTTTCTTTCAATGACTAAATAGTCATAAGAATTTCCAAAAACATCCTCTTTTCACTTATTTATTTATCTTATAACCTTGTCTCTTACGCTGTTATGTCAAATATTTCCAAAGTAACTCACATAACTCGCTTTGCACTAATATGTAACCCGAATCCAATTATTTCGCTACATACGACCAGAAAAAGTTAATGGCCAATCGAATTTGATATCCAAATCCACGACTTCATTATCTCGATGACGCGAACAGGGATGTTCCGTTTGTTCCTCATTATTTCTTTTATTGTCTGCTTTTTGAGAGGACGCGAGGAGCGCTCTCTCATATTTGCTTATCTGTTTCGCTATTAAATAAAGAAATTATTTTCGCAACATTGCCTTCTAAGAAAACACAAGGAAATTAAGCAAATTTTCAGGATATAGCTTTTCGTGTGCAGTAAAATTATAAACGACATCCTTGACTTTAATTGTAATTTTTTTAATACCTGTGAACGTTTTCCAGTTTATTTCAATACCACGTATATCCAAGATATCGTAATCTTTTGAAACGTTATTTCTAATATCGTTTAGAAAAAACATGTGTCAATATTGTTTTCGTACATATATAAAACTGCCTACAGAATTGTAGAAGTTATAATTTGTTATGTCAAATTGACAAATTTAGTGTCCGTATTAAGTACCCGTGAGTACTTTTTATATATCGTATTAAATACAACAATGTAAGCAATATGACAGGAATAGAAAAGGGTACAGAGATAATAAGGGATGGATAAGAGAAAGGATTTCCATCCGTAAATGTTAGCCCAAGCTAATCTAAAGACATCACTGAAAACTGCATCCAAATCGGTCCAACCGTTGCTGAGCTTAATGTGCACCACGAAAGTGCACACAGACAAACAGAAAAACCTCTATAAATTACTGTTTTAGGCTTATATTTAATAGTTAACTTAGTTTTTCTTAAAATATTCATTCTAGAGACTCTATTTTTTACGATTTCATTATATGTAGATAAACGCGACGGTTGCGAATCTGTATCCATTTTAGTTATGACCGATGCTCAGAACTATGGCAAAGTGCATTATTTACATATTTAGCTTTTCCTCTTTATTAATGGATAACAAATTAAGTCGATGATCCATCTGCGTTAAAATTCATTAGTATAACCATCAACTGACGGACGTATACATTGTGGCGCGCTTGGGTTCAAATGATTTGCAAGCTAAGTCCCTTTGTGGATTGTAATGCCACAGAGAAGTATTAAAGGTACGTATTCATTATCGCCAAGGTATTCAAAATCAATGAAAACATTATCACGAATACTTTTGTCTAAAAATCGTGTTAAATACTTTTCTCAAATGTTTTTTGTAACGTATCATCCTATAATTTAAAATACAACCCTAAATTTAAAATAGAACTGAAGAATCTATATTCCGCTTATTTATGTGCAGTTCTATAAAACAAAGTAACACCCCTCAAAAACCATAATATCTAATTAACAAAAATAGCCACAGTCGGTATACAGCGCAGTAAACCGCTGCATTAAGTAATGCAACGTGCAACGGACTCACCTTAGTCGGGATCGTCGAATGCAATTACCGTTCACGCAATCGTCCAGTGGCGTGACTGACGCGTTCGTCACTGTCACACATGATGTCACGCTCGCTTTGATGTATCGAACAAACCCATCTACGTAATCTAAGTCTGAATGGTGAACAACGTTCACGATTGCGGTACGGCAGCTTGTGGCTTATTATCGTTGTAATCAATTATGGCGACGCTTCTAAAGCGAATTACTCGTTCGACTACAATTATATCTTCCTCATTCATTGACATCGATTGTCATAGTTAGTAATTAGTCTTGAACTAATTGCTAACTAGCAATCGTTGTTGTGGTAAAAATAGGATTTGAAATTTATCTTTGTTATTTATTCATTTATTTAAAACTAGATAATATGAAAGAACTTACGTGATACAATTTATATTAAAGACAAGAATTATACCCGTCGCTCCCAGCAAAGTTAAAAACTGTAACAGTAAGGCATTCAATATCTTCGTTTTTTCTAGAATTCAGGAGGCTTTAAATGACAGAAAGATCGACTCTCATGCAATCTCACCAAGACAGGGTGGATAAAGAGATCGCCTCCTAAACATTTGTATCTTTCTGCTCCATTTGTTCTATTAGAAATTACAACATGTAATTGTCAGATTTAAGCAAGGTTTTCTCCAATTCCTCTGAAAAATGATATAGTGATATTGCTCTTAATGATTGGCGAAAACTCTCTAGTTTGGGGATGAGCATTAACAATGACAAAGTGCCTTAACACTCCTGCTCTTGGCCAAATCAACATTAGCTGTGATTAAATTGCGGACGAATTGAAAATAGGCAATAAATAATGCTAAGTTTCTCTCATATTAGAAAAATGAGAAGCGGACAATTTAGTTAGATAAATATCAGCAAAATGACAAGAAAAAGGACCCACTACCAAAATGCCAATAGCAAACCAGAGTGATGAACATCAGAAAAACTAAGTAGTGTAAGGAATAATAATGATGAATGAGACTGATGAATATCAGAAGAAAATAAGTAGTGTAAGGAATAATAATGATGAAAGAAATAATAATGATGAATGCGACTGATGAATATCAGAAAAAACTAAGTAGTGCAAGGAATTATAATCATGAATTAGACTGATGAATATCAGAAAAAACTAAGTAGTGTAAAGAATAATAATGATGACGTGTGAGGAATAATAATGATGAATACCATCATAGAAAAACAAAAGTGTACCATCATCGCTATTTATCGTGCTTAGGTAAAAAGCAAAAGACGATGAGATAAAAGAATAAATAGGTGGTTGCTCGTAAATATAATGCGATATGATTTGAATGGAAGCAACCCCTCACAATAAATAACCAGAAATTAATAGAATTTAAAAGAATAAAAGTAAAAAAACAAATTTGCAGAAGATCGCAAAAGATCGGTAAATTAAATACAAGTTGCCTGTTGAATTTTTTTATAAACGTCAGTGAACTATATCCAATATAAACTTAAAAATAAATTATGTTATAACGGCCAGATAAACACAATGATAAAGATACTCATAACTGGTTTGAATATTGCTCTAAATATGAGATATTTTCCAATTAAGATACACAAAATTCCGATTCCATTATCTTTACATTATAATAAAAATGATTGGTTCAAGCAGAAATAAAATATATTTTTGTCATTGCACTTGCATTACGAGGATTGTTGCACTCCTGTAATATCCTTTATAGCATATGTACCAAACATCTGCTGGAGACATTACGAATAAAAAAAATTATAACTAAGGGAATAAAAGGTTTTAATGAAATATTTAAAATACCAAAATATAAAACTAGATCCGACGTACGTTAGAGTCCACTATGTTCCTTTCTAGAAAAATTTCATGGGTTATGATTTTGTCCCCGTAACAAAATTCATTCCATTATCTCTGAAATATCAAATACAGCAATTCTTCTTTAGTATCAAAATAACCAAAGAAATAAAACAAAAAAAAAACAATATTATATACATTGTTAACAGAGATCCAGACAGAGGGAATGAGAGAAAAATGTGTAATTAGAGACATGACACTTTTTCAAATTATTTTAGTAAATGGACCCTCGATATATCCATATTGAAATACTGAAATACAGTATTGAAATACAGTCGAATAAGAAGTATTCCTGCTTGGACAGAAAGTGATAAATTTTCCTATGAATATATTTTTACCCATAAGCAGATATAACTTTAAATATAAGCTAAATTGGGCTATGTAAATTGCTCAACATCATATCATATTGATGACAAGCACAAATAAAGATATATAGATATATGCAGATGGCGCCAATCACGAATCTCTAACCATTCAAATCGTGACTTGCACTCGAAAATCTAGCCTTATTTACTAATACGGATGATGTAACTAACATGTACCAAAAGAAGAATGTCTGCTTGTACAATCTTCAACGAGAGTTTTGTATAATAAAAATCACCCATCATCATTGGAACACTTTGAAGAGTATTTAATAATGGATATTATGAACAAAGTATTCTGTTAATTCTCAAGCCGTATAAAGAAAGGAAAAAAAAAATTTAAAAAAAAAAAAAAATATATATATATATATATATATATATATATATATAATATAAAAAAGAAAAAGATATATAAGTATAAAAAAGAATACCAACAGAAACATTAAACAGGTTGATTAATTCTTCATACACTTACACTATTACCGGAATATGGCAAAGTCAGAAGCTAAATTGGTAACTACCATTCATAAATCGCTCGTAACAGTATAAATAGACTAAATCTGATAACAGTATAAACAACTCGTAACAGTATAAATAGACTAAACCTAAACGAATTTTCCACTATCAATTACTTTTCTCGATGAGATAAATCAATCGGAATTCAGGTCAAAAAACTACAGGTGGTCCTTCGCTGAGACCTGTCTTGCCCTTCCCTTACACTCTAGCCCAGTAAGTTTCATAGAATATATTTTAGTGTTTTGACGAAATATTTATAAGTGACACGTATATTTTTATAATACTCTTAGATACATATAGATTTATAATAAGTCGTATATAATATGAAAGAATCGATCGATCAGAATCCAATCGATCAATTAAAATATCATCACCAACTCTTATCCAACACTTGATATATAATTATTGCAGTAGAAAGCTGAACTACAACATGTATTAACATACTGACGAAGCCGACTGACTGCTAGTTTCATTCATTTCCTTTTTCTTATATAACGTTAGTTATGTACTGAAATATAACTCTGGAAGATTAACTTTTACGAACGTTTTAATATCAAAGTTATTATCCGTTACAGTGATGTTGCGTATGCGCATCGGTACTTACTTTAATAGAGACGAGACGAGAAACGAACACATATGAAATATTATAAAGTACGAATATAAATTAAATTTTCTCTTCCGATATAATAATTAACTCGTCTTTGTACTTTGAATTCGGAGAATAAAATTATTATTCGGATCTATCTGTCAAGAGACTTTGTTAAAAATAAATATGGTTTTAGAAAATATGATTTTGGAATTGCGATTGGGCTATCTGGATTTCGTAGAGTTTTCGATTACGTATATCGTTTATATTTTGTTAATAAAAATATAATTATAGCAACAGTATGAGGGACAAACATTTTGCATTTAAGTTGTACGAAATTTCACTTTCCAATTGACACTTCGATTTAAGAAAATAATTCAAATAAATTTATAATTTCTAAGAAATAATCTGATGAACTTGTAGTAGTTATTTAACTGTATATTTTCGATGATTATACGTTAAACAAATTTATTAAAAAAACCATTAGAAGAAAGTTTAATGTAATGATGCAGATTGCATTATTTATTACACGCACTTTGGTTTTCTTTTTTACAACGTAAATTTGTATACCAATCATTTTCAATAAAATTAATTAAATATTATTTATATAGCGTAAATATGTATACCACAAAACATTACTTTTTCTGATCACAAATACACTAATGCCAAGTTTTATCCAGACTAATGAAATATGCCTTCCAGAACGTTTACAACTTTCGTTACATCCCAATTCCCCTCCCCTTCGCCCATGACTGCGCGCGAGTACGTGTACGCAATCGCACGTATGTACGCACACACGCATACATACAAAGGCGCTCACACTTCCACACGCACACGCACTCGTGTACAGCACACACCCGCCCGCACACACGCTCGTACGCACGCACGCACTCCTGCATGCACACATGCACACACGTACGTACGCACACACCCATACACGCATGCACGCATGCACAAACTTTCAAGATCACCTTACATTTGATGTCTAGAGGTCACATACAATAAAATAGCTTCGAAATTGAAAATTTGAGATCTCCGCCATATTTCCGCGAAATTTCTCTGTCTTTCATATTTTAACATTATTAACGCACATGAGGTTCAAAGCTTCTATCGCATTATTAAACTGTCGCACTGACAGACACTGATATATTTACATACACATTTCTAGATGTTCAAACTTTTTCCTCTCGTGAAAAAAAGTTTGAACATCTAGAAATGCCCGAGTTGATAGGTAATGATGATAAAGTAGTTACTAGTGTGATATTAAATTGAAAAAAAACATTAAAAATAAAATAAATACCCCATCTCGCGGAGAATTATAAAATTATGACTAATGATGGTTGGCTGTAAAAACAACAGATATCGCTTTTAAATAATAAAGTGTAATCTATTAATTAAACGCCCAACTTTCACGTGGAATAGCGCGATAATTTCTATTGCAGATATTGATCAGGCCTGTAAGATAAAAACTGGAAATTTTCATTAAAATTCCCGTAAGTGGTTTTTGCGTGATGGGCACACGGAAGCGCAAGTCGCTTCTAATCTTGCACGATGTCTTACGTTCGTGCACATGGTTTTGACGTGGTTTACATTTGCATGTATAATTTATAATTAATAAACCCAACATAATGTTATCACGTGAGTTTGAAGCAAAGTATGCAGTGTTAACATATTATGCCGGCAGCTCTTTTGGCCGCGGCTATATTCGCGTGAACTATAAATGCAATAGCATTTTTTAAACTATGTCAACTTCATCTGCTAAAGCAGGGTTTCCCAACCTTTTTTTTGTTGAGGCTCCACGGACTATAAATTATATGTTCATGCCCCCCCTTTGATTTAGTAAATTAAATAAAAATGGTAACTGAAGTTTGTAAATACACAAACTTACCTTTTAACAGTGAGACACAATAATTTTATACACTCAAACTGATTTCTCAACAAAAAATGTATACCAAAACGTCAAATTTTTCACAAGTTTGTGGTAATAATAGTGAATATGATATTTAATTTCATTAATTTTATGCATGTAAATTAAATATTACATTGTAATGTTGTTTGTATATTTTTTTGTTTTTTCTATTTAAAATGCAAACGCCGTTTCCGCCCCCCTTGACATCTCTCTATAGGGGGGCCCTTTGGAGGCGCGCCCCCCTGGTTGGGAACTCCTGTGTCAAAGGATAAAAAAACAATGAATATAATAAGAATACAAGTATTTTCACAGTAATATGAAGGAATTAAGTTTGTCCATGCGCCATTTATTTTGTCCTTGTTTATTTACGTGTGTGTATTTAAATTATTCGTACTGTTTTAGGATTATTAAAATTAGTTGAGTATTTTTTGTGTGAAGCGCTGTAAACAAACGAATATATAGAAAAAACATGCAGCCGGAGACTTCTCAACGTTCGTATTAATATTATAAGAACATAAATAATTTTATACATGGGGCCTTATCGGGCAGGGCAGATAAATTAAAATGCGCTGATGGAAGGAAGTATATAACATACGACTGACGGAGGCGGGAGATATATAGTCGACGACACTGTCCCCTTGACGTATGCGTTGTATCAATGGAAAGTCGGCGGCCGATATCGTCCGAGTAGGACGATATCGACTTTAAAATCATTCGTCTGCGTTGCGCACAAACTATAAAATATTAAAACTCTACGGATTTTTTAAATGTTTCTACTTTATTGGAGGTATATATATATATATATATATATATATATATATATATATATTTATATGTATATGTATATATATATATATATATATATATATATATATATATATATATATATATATATATATCAGTACACCACTTGGCAAGTTTTACTTTCGTCCCACATTTTCGTTTTAATACCTGAACCTGTACTATGCGACAAGAAGTTTCACTCTAAATTAATTATATTTTATGTTTTCATAGACCGATTTCTACCAGAGATGGAATTTGCTGAATGCAAATATTCGACCGAACTATTCGATTTTTTTAGCGTGTTTAGATTAAAAGATGCTCACGAGGTGCTCGGCGAATAACGGCATTTGCTCGCCCCATAGATTAAAAACAAAAAGATGGGGCAGTTTTCATATGTGTATATACAAAAAGTGGTGATATTTTATATAGAACCTATGTGACGGAAGCACCAGACGACGCCCGTAGTGTTATCAGCACCTGGCTTGTAAATGGCGCTATGTATGGAGCATCGCGATCCATTGATGGCATTATAATAGAACATTTAATTTTATATTTATCAAGTAATTTAAAAAATTATATATAGAATACATTAAAATATATTTTTTTCATAAATGTTATTAAAACTATTAAATGCCATGAACATTTCAAAAATCATAAGCACATATGAGGTTTTACAATTTTAGTATTTGTCTAAAATGTAATCATTTCATATATATATATATATATATATATATATATATATATATATATATATATATATATATATATATATATATATATATATATTATTCTTGATTGTTTTTCCTTGTCAAGTTTAAGTATTGTTTTTGTGTTCGGTAATAATTTATCAGTTGAACCGATTATTCGGCCGAATACGAACATAGCCAGATAGAAAAATATGCCGAATACCGAATTTACCTAACATACGCCCATCTCTAATTTCCACTGTTGTAGAACATGGAATTAATTTGATATATTGAGGTAATTAACTAATTTGATCTCATGTTCGACAGAGTTCAAAAATAAAAATCCTTTTTTGTGTCAGTTACCAAATTGGATCGCATGAACACAAACGCCGTAGCTCCGTCTTAAAATGATCTGTATATACTATATGTTTAGTATACCTAAATGAATATCTTGTTAACATTTTTTTTTGGGGCCTTGGAATTTTAAGTACGAGTCTATGTTGCGAAAGAAAGTGTTTAAGTTTTATTGCGTTAAATTATTGGCCTATTACATTTTATTTCAATATATTCTATATATTATATATTCTATACATTTTATTTTCCTGTTTCTTTATTCAATTTTCACTTACCTGTTTTCTATTACCTATTGGTAAACAATATTTTATTATACATAAAGTATAAATGCACTTGCAGTTGGGCTCAATATATCATAAATAAACGATAAGACACGATAACAACGTTTTAGTGTAGCTATTGGTTTAAAAGTATTGATAAAAGACAATTAAATGTCAACAAATATAACAACATTTTATAAACAGCCGTCTGTTAATTACGTCGCAACGGATGGTCAACATTTGCCTCCAGAAACTGTAATAAAGTACCAGCTACGGAAAACAATGAATTTCCTCTTTACGTTTGATCGAATGTAGCAATTTCCGACGCCAGAAGGCGGCACGCACACACGCGAGGCGCCAACTTTTATTATTTTCCCTCACGATATTAGAATAACTTTTTTTTATCGCTGAACGTAGTAAAAGGAGACTTTAGAAGTTCCAATACTTCTGTCGAACAAAGTTGTAAAAGCTTTATATACATTCTAATGGCAGTTAAAAGCCTCACTTCTTAGGGGTAACCCTGATTCAAGTCGGTGAAATAGAAATGAAAATATTCTGAAATTCGATGACATTATAAACGTCAAAATTTTATAAAATTTTAGATGTGTTTTATTTACAATAATGAACTTTTTTCTTAGTTAAGACAACTTGTAAACTTCCGAAAATATAAATTTAGAAATAAGGGGACACGCAGTGGAACACTGTGAACACAACACGCGGTGAACACAAGTGGCACACACTTTCTGATAGCAAGTCGCAAAAAAGTCATTGAAATTGTTGCATATACTTGGCGTTAATTTTGTAGAAATTCATTATTCACAATTAAATATAACTACGTGATGTAGTATTATTTCTACTTTCTTTGAGTTCTTTACTACGACCTAGGTTTTGTTCTATTACATCTTCAGGTGGGCCAATAACAAAGATTGCTAATGGCCCACCTGAAGATGTTGTAATACAACGAAACCTGGGTCGTGGTAAAGAACTCAAAAAAAGTAGAAAGAATACTTCATCACGTATTTAAATTTCATTGTGAATATTAAAATTATTGCTAAAACTGCAAATGTTTTTATAAAAAAAATTGCTTAAAACTTTCCGAAGATTAGCGATTTTTTCTCACGTACCTTTCAATATGCGATTTTTTCTCACTTACCTAATACGGTATGAAGGATGATCAGTCTCGTAATCACCATCGACAAAAATAATCTGTATATGGCTATAACTCTATCCTGATTGTAATACTGAAAGAATTTCTGTCAATTTTCCACACCGAACTTTCATTACTATTTGCGAGATATTATTTCACTCGTTGTTCATCTCGCTTTACTTTGTTTTTACTTACCTGGTTATTTATTGTTAATTATAGTAAACTTTTCTTATATTGTTCTTTTTTTCATGATATTCTCTAAGCAATTTTTAACAAAGCTCTAGGAATTGGCATAAAGGTAGAAAGTACGGGACGTACCAGACGTAAAAACAATGTTCGAAATTAAATTCAGGACATTTATCTTTTTTATAAAAACGAAACAAACGTCTGTTTGTTCCGTTTTTATAAATAAATAATTTTTTTAATGTAATTTTTTTTAGGTCAGTTTGACATTTGCCCTTGCTAACTCGAAAAATCAGGAATATTGGTCATGGGGTTTATATTGGCCAAACATTATTAGCATTGCAAAATCTGAAATAGTTTTTTTTTGATAAAAACATTTTGATTAATTAAATCTTAATCTTAACCAAACTATTAATTATAGCGAAACAATAATTATCGCTATAAAATCTTTATATTAAAATACATAAAAAACATTATAATACTATTTTCATTATTCATCAAATTATTACAATGTTATTCTATAATTTATAATATATTATACAAAGGTTCTAGACCCGCCTGAAGTTCGCGCGTGCATTTTTGTTTTTTTTTCAGAGCATATTTTCACTACCGTTAAAATGTATAATTACATATTTTGATACAAAACCCTACACGTTCTTAATCAATTTTTTAATCATTATCGATTCGTGGTAACTTCACTTATATCTATTGTTATTGTTATAAAATGTGAATGCGAGTGAAAATATATTTTTACAATTGTTTAACTGTACGAAATATGTGAACAAATAATATTGCATGTTTGTAATTATATGTTATGAAACATTTAGGCAAATGATATCATATCTTTATAGTTAAATATTACGACATACGTAACTAAATAATATCGTATGTTTATAGCTAAATGTTATGCAAGATGTATGCAATTATATCATATGTTTATAGTTAAATATTATGAAATATGTGAGCAAATTATATTATCTCACAACAGATGTTTATCATATCACTTTATAGCATCAACATATAATTAGATGAGATTTGATGAAGCGTCATTAAATCGTATCATAATGATGCAATTTGGTCACTTATTCTCGCATCTTATCTCTCAATTACCAAATATATAGCAATTACGATTAAACACTTTATAATGTGTTACGATTAAACACTTTATAATATATAGCAATTACGATTAAACACTTTATAATTTCACTTATTCTCGCATCTTATCTCTCAATTACCAAATATATAGCAATTACGATTAAACACTATATAATGTGTTACGATTAAACACTTTATAATATATAGCAAATACGATTAAACACTTTATAATGTCACTTATTCTCGCATCTTATCTCTCAATTACCAAATATATAGCAATTACGATTAAACACTTTATAATGCGTTACGATTAAACACTTTATAATATATAGCAATTACGATTAAACACTTTATAATGTGTTACGATTAAACACTTTATAATATATAGCAATTACGATTAAACACTTTATAATGTCACTTATTCTCGCATCTTATCTCTCAATTACCAAATATATTGCTTACGATTAAGCACCTTTATAATGTGTTAACTACTTTAAATAAAGACATTCAGAAAAGAGAGAGAGAGAGAGAGACAATTATCTGTTTAAGATTAATAATCTGAGGAACTAGTCATCCAATCAAGATTAAAATTTCATCGGTATATTACGTACATATATATATATCTCGTGTAATATAAAATATACATGTATGTAGCATTACACCAGATCGGAGAGCTGTCACAAATAATTATCTAAAGCTGTAATAACTACTCAACTTATAAAAGATATAAAAAGTGTTGAACAATGTCAGCTTTGCTTTAATCATTTGAAAGTAATAGTTGTGTAAATAAAAGCTCAGACGATCAACGATTGTGCAATACGAAATGGAACTCTCACTGCTCGACCATTTATTCACTAAAAGTTGGAGACGGAAAAGTTAGGATACGTAAAGCTCTCATTCATAAAAAGATAAACGTTTTCCGTAGCTATACGTTTTATCTATATTCTTCAGCACTTTAAACATTTAATTGACTCGCTTTGTTCCTTTGCTATTCAACTTGCTGTGTTCTCTAGACAAACAATTTTACTGTATTCTGTGTAAATAAGGGTACAAACATCGCTAGAATATCGTGACCTTGCCTAAACATCACCAGATATAATCCTAAATTGGCAGCGTCGTGCGACTACTCAATCAAATTTACTTGAACGATCAATAGTAAACATTTCGTTGATTGTGAAACGGAAAGTACAGAATCATAGATAACAACATCACTGACCCGAATCTCGGTCTATTATCGCGAGTGGCTCACGAAAAACTCAACAAAAACAACGCGCACAATGCGTTTGTGTTGCTATAATAGCTGCACTTAGATACTCGGCGCCTGCAATTACTTAGAAAGCATTCGTATGTTATTTCGTCACGTCATTGTCACTGGTGACTAGTGATGTGTTATAGTAATCGATTAATTGAATTGATACAATTTTTGATTGATTGATCGTCTGTATATTCACGTTTATAAATATTCAGTCCAAGATGCTTGTGCTTCGTAAATTTTTTGTTCTACATCTCATTAAAATGATACATCGAATAGATTTTTACGGTGTTTCACAGTTTTGCACATTTTATGCATATTGCAATAATTTTACCGTTTTAGAAAATATTAAACGCAATAATTGAATACCATAATCATGAATCTGTAACATCTCAATTCATTTGAAAAGAATATACTTAAAAAGGAAACTTGGAATATGAAATAAAGCTAGCCTTTGTTTTTAAAACTAATTTATTTGAAAATATTTATATTTAACATACATCGCTAATTGATGAAAAAATAAATTACATAAATCTTTTTTGAAGTGAAAACATCTTTTGGTTTACCTTATTTACAATGTTTTGATTGGAAGGGGTTTGCGATTTCTCATCACATCAAGCGTCCCGCAAAGACAAATATATTTATTTAATATGTTGTTTGTTTTGTATGTAATTGTAAAACTTTTATAAATTCAGCATACTTGTATGCCTTAATATGTCATATTTATTATGGTATTATTTGGTGTCAAAGTGGATAAAATATGATCAGTTGAATGTGCACACTGCATAGTTTATCGATTGGTGGTCACTTGTTTCCGTGACTACGTAGAGAGTACACGACATATATTAATGTTAATTATTCTATTGTTTTTAATTTTCGTATTCAAAATTTCCATCACACTCAGTACGATTATATTGGTTGCCAATGTTTTTACTTCTACAGTGTGGTCTTAAGCACGCCAATTTTTTTTTCAATTTGAATTCTCAATCCTCATATTTTTAATTTTTTTACCAATATTTTACTGTAAAGATCAAACTGTCAACAAAAATTCAGATGTTAAAAATCTCTTGATTTTGTGTAAAAAGGGTCTGGACAAATTTATAGGGGCTTTTGAAACGTATTACGATTCACAACATTTTACAAACTCTAGCAAAGATCTATAAAAAGAAAATCAAACGCAAACTCAATAAACACATTATTACCAACTTTTTTAAAATTTATCTTTACAAGCCATGTTGACGTTATAAAATCTTAAAGTTATAAGGTCTTGAACTAAGGAACTAACAACAACGAATATTGGACATTAACCTAATTGCATATAATAACATGTTGTTGTTTATATGTTCGACAATTCGATGCATTTTCAATTTTTACAATTTCGATGTACTGATAAATATATTTCTGCCCAGACCTCTATTCATCGAATTAAAATAGTTGACTGCGGCATCACTAAACCAGCGATCGAGTACTACGGTACCTGCACACAGTTACCCGCATCCGAAACAAGAAAGAGAAAGGGACCACAGTGCCAAAGATCCGGCTATGGAACACTGCGGCTATCTCAGATATTCTATTGTATTTCAAATGTCCGCCAAGAAAGTGTATCGACGTGCGTGTTTGATTTTATTCGATCGCTTTGCTATCGACCGATTAGCGGTTGACGGAAGAATGTAAATCTAAGCAATTAGCCGAAAACAAAATAGATGGCATAAATTTCCCAAATGACTTAAATTGTATTTACTTCCTAAATTCGTCAAGTGTCTTTCAACTAACCACATAACCAAGTAGTTTGTGTGTTACGTTTTAGTGTTTAAAGTATTACACGCTTTATTTAAACAACGTATGAGTATAATATAATATGTAGGTAATAACTACATATTGCCTGTACATATGTAATATTTAGGTCATAGAATTTTCCACGAAACGGAAACTCGCTATTCAAAACATATATTAAATAATACTATACTTCTATTTTTTCGATTTATCATTTTTTACAACTTCCACAATTCTGCTAACAAAGACCGCACTCGTCTAAACTATCACAGTAAAATACCTTGCAAATAAATTGCATTAAAATAACATATCCTCACAACTATTTCATATATCATAACGATCACATAGGAAACAGGTTCTATTATGACATTGAGTCAAGGTTGAAATGTTGGAAAATTAAAACATAAAAAATGAGGGCGTGGTCGCCACGTTCGTGAGAAGTGAAACTTCTTTAAATATTATTATTGACAAATGTCATCTAACGAAAACGACGTTTATTGACACATATAGTAATTTACTAATGACATAGAAATGTATCGAAGACAAAGTGCAGTGCAATGTTCTACCGTAACTTTGAAATAACCTAAATAATTAGGCACACAAGAAACTTTGAGAAGAATACAAAATAATGTGATCTCAGACATCTAAACCTACTAAGAATTACTTATATGTGCAAAGTTGTCTACGCATAGAAATCGGTTGTCAAAAATGAAAGCTGATAGACGCGACTTATTTTTCATCAATAGTAAATTTACGTACTGTATACTGATTTTTTCTTGTGCAGCCCAATCTTATTCTATATAATTAATATTATTTTTATGTACGTAAAATTTGTATGTATCTTTGATGTGCCCTACACAGTTCTAGTTCAAATAAACCAATCACCAGAAGCTAAAGAAGGGGGTGAGGAGCATAAAACTCTTACTTAATTTTCCATATGACTGGAAATGTTCCTGATATTTGATTGATAAATTCGTTTACTTTCGACTGAGATGTAGTGAGATAAGAGAAAAATACATCTCCGCACTGTGTAAAGCGTCCCCGGTTGAAACCACTTGTTATAGTACGAGTTACCCTTAACTTTTTGCTCGAAGGTCTTTTGCGTATATGTTTTTTCTCAAACAAATCGTAATAAATATTATCGGTGGCCAATAGTGATGTATGGCGCCGTATCAAACGGAACAGCTCCCCGCGGCCCACTCGGTCGCATGATTAAGGACGCGAGTGCGTTATGACTTTCTAAAAATAACGACTCGGCCCATAAACAAGAGCGCGGTGCGAATAGCAATGCGTCCAGCTGTTATAGCGACCCAATTGACTGCTTATTTGCTATGATACAAGAGAAACAAAAGACAAAAATAAGATTAGATCAATAGAAATGTTATCTTTGTAAAATGATATCAAATAATAATGTAAGTAATGGGATATAACACAAGGAGATAGATTAAATAATAGTATAGTTATAAAAAGGTTCTGTCAGATTATTCCGTCACTTTGACCATTGTGGAATTATTAACAGATGTCTCAAATGGTTTTAAACATAAATGTGATACCAATCTTTCGAAGTTGGATAACAGCATAAACAATGATGAAAAGTCAACCCATTGTTTTCTACATTGAAGTATAGATAACTATTTTAATTGATGATACAAGAGAATTGAAAAGTATGATGTGCTTTACTTTGAAACTACAAATCTAATGAGATTTTGAACATGTGTACTAAATATAAAAAACTGTATATAGATTTTCACTTTTTTTTTTAAAAATGAAAGTTTTTTATTTTTTCCCATTCATATATGAGAAAAAATTATGAAAAAAACACCATGTTGTCAGCATTAATCATATTTAATTTTAAAAAAGTTTTCCCTTTAATTTTTTAAATATTGTTTTGCCAGGGAATACTAAAATTTGATATAACAAATTTCTTGAAGATATTTTACGATAAAAAAAAGTAATTTTTTTTTTAAATTTCGAACTTTGAAGGCGATTTCCCGCAAACCGTTGTGTTTTTTCACATCCAAAAAACATTTTACGTTAAGAATTATAAGAAAAATCAACCCTATGAAAATATATCGTTAGGGTGTACAACAAGCTCTAAAACTTGTAGATGCCAATTCTCAATCGCATTAAAATATAAAGAACAATACTTGTTCGTCATTTTTGTTTCGCCATTTTGAATTGTTATTATAGAAAAATGCTAAATTAAATTGTCAATGTGAAAATATTCATACTATGCCTATATGTAGTTATTATTAGACATAACATAAAATAAGGACTACCATCTTCAATATATTATTTTGATTGGGATAAGAAAAACTGAATCGCTTAATCAACACTGTCAATTAAATACATATTAAAGTTATTATTACATACAATATTGGAAAAAGTTCATTTTAACTTAAGTAATGATTAACAGCAACATAAATAGAACAAATGCGTAATAATATACAGGATAACAGAAATAATGGCACTTATTTTTTCAAAAAGGCTTTTATATTTTAAATCTGACTTCACATTCAAAATGATTAAATATCACAAAAAAACGGACTAGAAGCGAGAAATAATTCTAAATTACATTTCCCGTCAAAACTTCCACTTGTCAATTTAAATTTTGAATTATATTCCCGGTTAAAATCGAAAACCAACGTATTTGTTACGCAACTGGCAACATTTCTCGCCATTCAAAAGACGAATTTATATCTCGAAATATTTTTTAATTTTTCAAAAGGTTTTATTATAGTATTCTACATGCCTCTATTACGTTTCCATCGTTTAAACGCTTGGCAAATAACCAAAAAAAGACAAAATAAATTGATGTAATGAAGGGAACTACTTAGTTGAATAAAGCAGTCGGTCTCTAATTGACCGTCTTTTCTCCACGATAATTTGACCCGGGGGCACATTAATAATGTAATTAGGATTATAAGACTGCTGAAGTGTAGCGTCGCTGGACGTAAATATGTCATTAAGGCTATTTCTTGCAATCATTTGTTAAAGTAATTGGACACATATTACGGTCAATGTTGTGTAATGACTATTACTATTACATTACATATGTATATATATATATATATATATATATATATATATATATATATGTATATATATATATATATATATATGTATATGTATATATATATATATATATATATATAATGACATATATGTATACAATATATTCATTTTATATTCGTTCTTTTTCAAAACATTTCCTGTAGATGTTACAGAAAATAATTATTCGATATAATATTATGCCTTTTGCCTTTTTCTTAACTTTTTATAAAGTATACTTACCACCGGCATAAAGACTAATTAATTTCGCAGCTCTATTGTGTTAATAAAGATTATGAGGAAAAACCATTGTAACAGACAAAGACTAGAGCAAATAGTTAATTATAATAAAATATTTAATAGAAAAAAAAATTCTTTTTTCTAAAAAACGTTTATTTTAAATGTATTGAAAAGTAAGAAATGGATAAAATATCTGTTACAAAATTTGTGACAGACAAATAAATAGCGAAGTTACACAAAAGCTTTTAATAATTGTCTAGATTTAACTAAAACCTTTTAATTATAAGCCAATTCAAAGTTAACTTCACTTCAAAGCACAATAATTTTGAAACTAAATGAAGTTAGATGGAAACAGAGCATTCATTGTAATGTGATGTATTAGCATGTTATAGAAAAGACTGTTAAAATTTTCCGGTCAAAAGATTTTCAGTGCTGTATATTTTTACACCAATTTTTGGAGCTTCGCTTCTCTGTTCGTTTGCTTTCACTTCAAGTAACTTAAAAAAAATATTAAAAAAAAAATATTTAAAAAAAAACGAAAATCTAAAATAAAAAAAAATTAGTTTGACACGTAATATATCCATTTTTTTTACTTATGCTATGAAATTGTACTTCGTAACAAATTTCAAAGTTTTAAGTCTACGAATATTCTTAGTATTTTTAATGAGTGACTCAATACCAACGTATGTAATTTTAAAAAGGCCGTACCTTTTTATTGTATTGAGTTAGAAGCTTTAATATTTAACAGGATATTGTGATATAAATGTTAGTATTAAATTTAACTTGACATCTACAACCGTTCCTGCAAAGAATCTTGACATATAGACAGATAGACGGACAAGAATAAAACGTATGCCTTCACTCTATTGGCACCCCAAGCTTTTTATTTATCAATGACCAATAATTTCTTTTTATCTTTTAGTTTATTGGGAAAAGCATATTTTTTAAAAAAATTTCAGATTTTAGGATTTTTCAGAAAAATATCACATTGCAAATTAATTAAAATACCACTGCTGAGAGTTATAGACGTTTTATATAATTTAGGCAGATGTCAAAAACCAAGGTTTCTGAGGTTAATAGCGCAAGCTTCTTTGACGTATTGCATTGGCATCTTAAAGCAATGAGGCTTATATATATATATATATATATATATATATATATATATATATATATATATATATATGTATATGTATATATATATATATATATATATGTATATATATATATATATATATACATGAGCGTAAATGATAAATGAGAAAACAGTTAAAGAAAATACTTAAATGATATATTTTTGAAAACTCCAGAGAGCGGAGTTGATATCATGTTCAGCTACCATAATTTTGGAAAGTATATTATATTACAATTAGGATAACTGCAAGAATATTGAATTAAATGGTAACTGAAACTGTCCCCATAATTTCACTTTTCCATCAATTGACTAGTTTTCGCATGCACTATATCAACTTCAAACTCTTCTTTCGAGACACTACATAATGATTCACCTTTATCCAATCGGTCAACTCAAGATATGACGTCAATGTCAGTTTTGATCTCAAAAAGCTAGACGATGGCAGGACAGACGATTATAAAGGCCGCGTAAAAATCACCGTCTTATCTTGTACCTAAAATTTAAACATGTATATGGACATATTGGTTTTGAACATATATATGGACTTATTCGTGCTTCCGACACCCTATTGATTTAATACCAAAATTTTGTTAATTCTAAGTGTTAAAGTTTCAAAATTTAAATATTTAAATTATCTATATATTCTATATGTATAGATAATTAAAATATTTTTACAATAAGAAAGAAAAATGAACAGAAGATGTATCTGGGTGATGACAGTATTCAATGCATGCAACGAACACTTACAATAGTTTGGGTTATCGACTTTTGTTATTTTTATTAAAACTCTTTACTTTTGAAGCAATTAACATTAAAAATGTATTTCAGATTTAAGTAAACTCTGTAGGCATGCTGATAAATAAACTTACATAATAATACACGATTTAAAGAATTTTAAGCTAAATTCCGGCACAAGTTGCATTAAAATCGACTCAGTGAATCGAGTTGTAAAAGAATACTGAAAGCATACTTTCATGTTTACGATCATTGTTATTAAGGAACTAAGATAAACTGTGTTTTATCTTATTTATATTGCTAATTTTTTTGAAAGTATAAATGTATTATGTTTCCCCTAAACTGCCATGGCGGAAGCAATTCAAATCAAATAGAAATTTTAATTTTTTTTTTAAGTCATATATGGCAATGACAATATAATATTAAAGTAAGTTGTTTTTTAACCGGTAGAACTTATTCCAAAAAGCACTTAAGACAGATATAAAAGGAAACTGAACCGGATATACAAATCAAGTGTCTGGAATAGGACTGGTCATCTTAACTACTGAGTTACTCTACATTCTTTGTCATTTTATCGTCGCGTACCAAATTAGTTGCACGAACGATGCGGCTATATAAGGTAGGTATTTGAACTAATTTGGTAAACTATACTGGGGTTCTATATACTTTCAATGTCGTAATGCAATTGCTATGCGAATAAAATATTTTACTTTGTGCAGCATGTCGTAGAATCATTTTTTTATCCTCCCTGTCAGTAGTTCATTACTGAGCATTGGAACCTCTCCTCTCCTTGTCGTGGATTACGTTGTGCTACCTGTGTTAGTCTGATGCAGCAGTCAATGCCTCATGGGTTTGGATGTTGGTTTATTCGAGGACGTGGTCTAACTGTCTCTTTGGACTACGACTTCTAGACCTTCTCTCTTCCATTTTTCCTGTCTACGCAAAGTTCAAGATTGTTACGGATATGGACTTAAGTAGTAGTAAGGCACAAAGTTTTTCTATAACATGTCGTGGATGATCTTTTTTTGATCTCAAATTCTCTGAAGATGGTTTAATTTGTTCTGTATAACATCCAGATAATATGGCGTACGCATGACCAGCAACAATATTCGAGAGAAGCAATGCGTCGTCTATCCGCCACTTTTGTTGTCCAGAATTCTGAATCGTTGGAAATACGAAAAAACACTAATGTGCTCTCAGTGCGGCATTTGCTTTTTCTAAATATACTGTGTTTTTCTTTCTATATCTTATCGAATTTTATCATTGCCTTCTTTAACATGCCTATCCATTTCCGAATTTCGTTTTCAGATTCACTAGTTTTTAATATTCCCAACACGAGCGATATGAAGCCTTCCATTGTATCGATCGTTTTCGATTCATTTCTTTTCTTGTTTTTGATCTGCTGAACTATTTGCTCAAATTTAAAAAAAATCGCCAAATACAATAGCTGGTGCCGATTGACATTTGTTTATGACTCATAAAATAGTATGAAACTTATAACTGCAATAAAACTATTTATTTATATTACAAGTAAACTAATTTTAGATGATCAAAAGTGAATACTTATTGGCAATTTTCATCAAGTTGACGACACAACGCCGATGTTATTCAAAACTAAAACTTGATATCTGCGTATAAATTTCCCTCAACGAGTTGCTTTACCCGGATACAGTTGACAGCCACCTCAACTGTGAACGTGTATATATGCAATAAATACATTTAGGTAATGAGCGCCACAACTCCCGTCGAATGTCACCCGCGTGTGACGCGCGGCGCTGTCGTCGTTTTGTACCGGCGAACGACACTTTCAATTTTAGATTTCCGGCGACCGACATCCGACGGCGATTTTGGACCTGCCTTTAGGCGGCAACTGTGCCACCCGTGTCGTTTAGCGCCATCAGCTGTTTTAATGAGAGCCAGGTTTTTTAACCTGATTAGTACAAAGTAAAATTTGTGTATTTATTAATTTATGAATCTATACTAATATACACCTTACAAACTCAAACATAATTGTATACATTTCGTGGTTTAATCTGTATTGTATGCTCTTGAATATTTCTTTATTAATGGATTAAGATGAAAAACAAATGTAATAGCCTGCTTTAATTAAACTAATTGATTACAAACTGTTTATACTCTAAAAGTTACGAAAAATCGATCACTGTTTGTGAAAATTTGGCCACTCACTTATAAAATGAGATACAAATTTACCAAATATATATATAGTTATGTTTAAATTTGTTAAGTTTATATCATTAAAGATTATTAAGCCAAATAAATAAATATACAGTCAGTTTTTAATGATATCCTAGTGAAGAAAAAGGCAATCTATGTTTACAAAATTCAACGTATGTGTGTTTTCACGTGTATTCTTTATATGTTTCTACAATTTCCAATAACTTTCCTTAAACTGTCTACACTTACTTTCTACTCCAAAAAAACAAATCTTAAGAGAGCAAGGATCCCCATACTGCTTCCCTCTCCCTACTCCGCTATGGAGGTAGAAGTTATTTAAGTAAATATTAAAAGGCTAAATGTTCCAAAGTATTTTCCTTAGATCATTTATTGAAAACTATTTAGGATGTTTTAATGTTCTATTAGTCAAATGCAGGATTAAATCTCATAACCGCATATTGGATGGTTATCGATCAACCATCACGGTGAAATCTGAATCGAGTTCAGAAAATATTTAAAGTATTCTCATATAATATATTCTGACTCGACTGGAGTTTACTCCTTAATAACGTTTCTCTTATAACGTATAAAATAGGTAACACTGTATATAAATGTCAATATCATTAAATGAAAATGGAAAATTATTTTATAAAAAATGCTGACAATACAATTATTTTTAAGTAAAATACAAATGAACAAGATCAAATTTATACAAGAAAATTAAAAAAAAATTAGTAACGTCAGACTAAGAAGTTAAAATTAAAAGATACTTTTTAATTTTGTAAGTTAGAAGATACCAAATATTCACACATAACGACATTTAGTGATTACATCTTGATGCTTATATCAAGATATAATCATACGATAGTAAACTATGTATGTCACACTCATTGTGATTACGCTATAATAAATGTCATTGTGATTACGCTATAAGAAAATACCAATATGTGTGTCATACAACGTCGTTGCGATTACGCCATAAGAAAATGCCAAATAAACATATTAATATCTCACTCTGAAGATATGCAGGAATGTTACGTGGCGATGCCACCTCACGGTACTCTTGTTTTAACGCTCTGAACTTCGTACTTACACTTTTTTTAACGCTCTGAACTTCTGATTTTACTCCTCATAAAACTTCATATCGAGCGCTATATATAAAAATCTCTTCTTAAAGGGGAAACTCCAAAAATGTTCAAACTCATACGATATCACTCCTATGGATACGAGTTAATTAGGTATCAACACGATATTTCCATTCACACACATAATTTCCACCATTTAAATAAGTATATTATTGCACGGTTCCGCTAACAAATTTACCTCTATCCTCGTGGTAAACATTTTCCAACTTCACATCCAGTTTCGTGAAAATTCGTTGCCCGCTTTAAAAAAAATGAATCATTCACCTGAACAGAATAATCAATTACTAAACTTTTTACCCTCAAATAAGAAAATATTGATATTGATTAGGGTGAAAGAATCGCAATTGATTTATCCAAAGGTTGCAATATCAACGAATCTACAATCGAATGATACGTATATGTCCTACGCTTAAGCTTCTGACCCCAGGGTGACCCAGGTCAGACCGTCAGTGTACCTACGGGTTACACAATTGATACGTTTGCCAATGGAAAAGGCACTCCTTAAGTGATCGTGTTGGTCAAATACGATAAGTAAAATTGGATGTTATAGACATCGGAACAAATAAAATTAATTACTGGAATTACCGTCTTCTATTTTATAAAACATACATAGATATGGTATTCCAGAAATAACTAAGGTGTTAAATATTTAAAAATAAAAATGAAACATTCATATGACGAGTTTTATACTCGTACTTCGTAAAATACCCCGAAGGTGAACTTATAATTTAGGGCGCTTTTTTTCGATAAACCACTAAGCACATTACTATCTTTTTATGTACTCGTATATAGGACCATGATCAATGAAGATATATTGAATCACTTTGAAATTCAAGTCGAGATCTCTGTAATAGACTCTCAGCCAGTGTTCATCACTACATGAAAGTTTCTAACACAGAACGGCAAATGAAAAATAAATTACCTTGATCGATGTAATTGTTATTTTTTCTGCTATCACACAAGACTTCAATATTGCAGTGCAAAAGCATCGTGGTTCCAAGTTTTCCGACAATTACTCATCGCGTGTACCAAGCGGAGAAATGAAGAATCGAAAAAAAAATAAAAGAATAAAAAATTTATATATATATATATATATATATATATATATATATACATACATAAAGATGATCCAACAATTACCTTTTACGTTTCAGTTACATGATGAAGAAAATATTCTGATAGAATCCAATTACTTATACATTCGACCAAACTCCAAGTATTTATCGAAATATTCGAATGATAAGCTTGCTTTAATAACTTATACTTACCCATTCAAATATTTGCCGAAATATTTCAATGGGTATGAGTTTGCTTGAACAAATTAAGTATTCAAATATTTGCCGACTAGCACAAACAGTGCATAGCATGTGAAAAACGTCTTAATTTTCTTATAATATTATGCTGTTATTACTTATTAAGATTCTTACATAGAAATAGAATAATAACATTTTCTAATTATTAATATAACAGCTTAGAACATTAAAGCATTTCTTAGTAAGTTTTTAGTACAAATGCACAAAAAACATTTTATTTATCTGTTATATTCACAAAGGATCCGAAATATTATCACCATATCTGTTGGAGACCCTTAGCTGTGAAATAGAGAAATTTATATAATTTAAATTTATGTGTGTGTATATATATATATATATATTAATATTATTTAGAATTTTGTATAATTTATTGTCATTCTAAAAAAGGTGAATATTTTTTCTGCTTAGATTTGTTTTGCTTTGATTTTTGAAAAGAATTGTTGAATATATATTTTTAATTTTGTTTTTACTTTATTTAAAACGATGCGGGGAGCCTGCGACGTGACAGAATTAGACTATTTTATTACCGGGTTTGTTTTAAACAGCAAATATTAAATTTACTATAATTTTTTATGACTAATACAAACTAATTTTATTTTGTGTAAAATTAATAATTTCTATTTATTTCACTAAATTAATTTTAAGATAATCTTTTTTTACAAAAATGTAATCAGTAATAGATGATATAATGCGGTTAGGAATTTCATTGTAATAAATACACCTTATTTTGTAATTATTCTTAATGATAATTTAAGTTATATTAAATTGTTTTGGTGTAATAAAATAAACTTATTTTTTTTTCACCAAAATAATCAGACAGATAATAAATACGTTTCATTTCAAAAATATAAAGCATTTAAAAATTTGAACACCAAAAAGTGTACCACAATTTGCAGTTTCATCTAAATTTTGAAAAGTAACAATTGATTTGTAACAATAAAAAAAACTAAAGCAGGATAAAAATAAATAATAATAGTTTTATTACGATTATTTGATTTTATTATATAAAATATATAAAAAGAGGGGCGGAAATTTTTCAGTATTCTCACCATAACAACCTTCAGTAACTTACTAAATTTTGTCAAGCAGTTTGAGTGAGTAATCATTCACATATAACAATTACTTTATTAACCGCCTGTATATCAGTTAAGAGTATATCGCTAGCGTACATATGCAGTTACCACGAAAGCGACTTACTCGTAATCAAACAAGCATAGCTGATTCAGTACTTTAACGTATAAATATAAGATTGGCCACGTTCAATACGAATAGGATGCAGGTGTCATATGTTTTGCCTTGTCGCAACAGCAAATGAGATCGTCACATGCATCATGCGAGATGCAAGTAGCATGTCATGTTTACATGCTGCAAGCAAGAACATGAATGCCATCATTTATATCAGCCTTGAATAGTATAAGGTAGTTTTAATAAGATTAAATAGGTAAATAAACATGTGAAAAAATAACAATATTAAAATAAATATATTAAAATTGTATCAATTAGTGAAATCCGTAATCAATACATCGGTCACCCTGTTGTCTAACCTGTGATTATGATAGCTGTTCCAAAAAGTAAATTGAAAGGAGAAACTTTGCGCATTACTTCATAAAATTCACAAATGTTTGAAAGCATTATACTACTATACTTTCACATAACTGGCCAGAAGAATGAGATATGTTGTAGTAGATGGCAACATCATACTAAACTTACGTAATCTTGTAATCCAATCCCACTTCGAGGTATCCGATATGGAGGTTATATAACCTCTTTGCTATAAATAGGATCAACTTCCCCATTACTCCGGTAACTGTAATATGATGCCAAATAATTTTGAAATTGCGTAAAGCAGAAATACATATCACGTTTTTGTGATTACTTCTGACGTGCCAAACCAATGGACTACTAATTCTTGTGACAGAAAGTCTACAAATAGATTTAATAAAAATAATTTATTAAAACTAAGAAAGAAATGTCTTTCGAGAAAAAGTTTCCTTAAAAAAGGAAAAAAAGCCTCTTGTCCTCTCCGTTTCAATCGATTTCAATTTCTAGTAATGTCTAGTCACACTCGCATTACAGTTTAATTGAAGTATCGTTACAGTAACTCCTTTGAAAACTAATAATACTACAAAATGCTCAAACTATGCGATTTAGAATATCAAAAAATACATAGTTTAATCGTTTGGAAAATATGAAAAACGATATGAATGTAGAAGAAATTATCATGCGATCGGATGGGGGAAAAGCTAGAGGGAAAAACTGAAACCTTTTTATAACTTATGTATATTCTCTGTCAATTTTCATACCTCCTTTTCATGTGTCATTAGTTGCATTTTATTATTATGTTCATTAGAAGGAGACAAATATGTCATCTTGAAATCTGCAGTGTCTGTGATTAATGATTACCTTTGCAAAAGTTTGTACTTTTTCATAAAAATCTCACCAAAAAGATAAATTTGCGTTTACAGTAAAGTCCGATCTATCCATAAAATTTCGTAATATTCAACTTTTTTTTCTATTCATATTATTATTTTAAAGATCTGCAGTTATAAAACTATAGTTGTACATATATGGAACTGAAATTCTAACACTACATTTTATTTTATTGTATTGTCATTTTATTTTATAGTATTATTATATAGTACTATTTTAGTCATTATATAGTATTATATAGTTATTTTATAGTATTATTATAGTCATTTTATTTTATAGTATTATTTACCCGACCTCGAGCTAAGTGCGTATACCAGGTAGCAAACGGAGAATTTAGAAAAACAGACGAATAGGCTACACCAACATTAAGAGCTAATTAAATTAGTAGTACAAAGATATTTATCTTCCAATGGTCGAAACGCTATTCTTTTTTGAGCATCAGTAAAATGTTTAATTCTTTTTAGGACTCCGTACCTGATGACTATAAAACGGAATAATGCCTTATGAGACGGCTTATTAACTTTTATTATTTTCTCTGTAACTATTGTTGTTTTCTCTGCAACTATTGTTGTTTTTTCTCTAACAATTGCCGTTTTCTCTGCAACTATTGTTGGTTTTCTCTAACAATTGTCGTTTTCTCTGCAGCTATTGTTGTTTTTTCTCTAACAATTGCCGTTTTCTCCGCAACTATTGTTGTTTTTCTCTAACAATTGCCGTTTTCTCTGCAGCTATTATTGTTTTTTCTATAACAATTGCCGTTTTCTCTGCAACTGTTGTTTTTTTCTAACAATTGCCGTTTTCTCTGTAACTATTGTTTTTCGCTGTAACTATTTTTTTTCTTTGTAACTAATGTTGTTTTCTCTGTAACTGTTGTGTTTTTTTTTCGAATCCGTTTGAGTCCATTATTATGCTAAATTGAAGTTGAAATTTATCATAATAATGAAGCTTATCGACCTATATATTTCTCAACAGCTTTGGAGGAATATTTATCAAGTTTAATTTAAAGGGCAAATTATAAAGGAATGCTTTTATTTCGAAAACGCTTTTATTTTAATTTTATCTAGAGACATAGTTGATAAGGTCCGCAAAAAAATATGTTGCCCTTCTCAAAAACGGCTAAAATTAAAATTATGACCGAACAGAAAAACTAGAAGTTACCCTAAATTTTACCGGCGAACTATGGATTATAGAATTCAACATTTTTTTAGGAATTCGTAATAATTTTAAGCCTATAAGAGATATATTTACATAGCGAAAAATAATATTAATATTTGCATATATTTGAAAAGAAAAACTGTGTAACATTAAATGTATGAACTTTGATATAAACCTAAGTGTGACTGAAACTTCGTAGTTAAGGGTTTTTTTAAACACATACGAGTATACGTATATAATATGCGAGCAAGACTGACGTGAAGGGGTTCCATGACTTATACGCAACAGAGAGTACCAACAATAATCGTAGAAAATATATAAAATTTTACTGTACAGGTCCCACAAAAATCTGTACTACTAAAAAATCGAAACTTTTCTGGTCAATTGCTACCGTTCCCAAGATTATGTATTAAAACGAACTGACGGAGAAAAGTATAAACCAAGAAACAACACGCGCTAACGGAGATGGTAGACAATGTTTTGACTTGTGCGGTAAGACGATGGAAAGTCAGTCTCTGACCTTATCCAACAAAAGGCTCACCATTTACAAAAGTCCTTCGTCTGCATTGCGCGTTAAATAAACAACCACAATACTGTTACAACATTAAGATACAACACTGCTCCTAGTTTTTCTGTGTTATATTTCTTGAGTACATATATATACATACATATATATATATATATATATATATATATGTGTGTGTGTATATATATATATATATATATATATATATATATATATATATATAATAAAATTGTAACAGAGTAAATACATGGGAAACATTTTTAAAAGAAGAATTTAGCCTATAAAGTGATAATAGAAGCGAGACAACTTTTTTTTAGAATTTTTATCTGTATGTTATTTTGTGCATCAATCACTCAGAATTTACTGGACAGATTACGATGATATATGGTAACATATATTTTGGTATGGTAATAGTTTATAACCAAGAGCAACATATGAGAAGGAAAAAAAAATTCCCGCGGATCACAGCTAGTTTTAAATATAAAGCTCCTCTTCTTCATGTCACCACCATAATATAAATTATAATAATTTACAATTAAGCGTAATATAGCTGAATTAAAATAATTTACAATTAAGCGTAATATAGCTGAATTCAAATAATTTACAATTAAGCGTAATATAGCTGAATTCAAATAATTTACAATTAAGCGTAATATAGCTGAATTAAAATAATTTACAATTAAGCGTAATATAGCTGAATTCAAATAATTTACAATTAAGCGTAATATAGCTGAATTCAAATAATTTACAATTAAGCGTAATATAGCTGAATTCAAATAATTTACAATTAAGCGTAATATAGCTGAATTCAAATAATTTACAATTAAGCAAATGTCAGACAATATCGGTAAATATTATCAGACATTTGACAATTTTACAATTTGCGTTTTTTGGGTTAAGCCACTTTTTGAACATCGTGTATAAACTAATTCTGCTTTAGAAAATGATTCTGTAATAACCCCAATGAAACTAATAATTCAGTATCCTAAAAATTTAATCCTAAACTTTTTGCGACTTTTTTTTTGTATTTTTTGCATAACATTTACATATTTTTAATCATATTTAATTAATGGTTTTAGAAATAAGAGCATTTCCATTTTTATGTATTTTTTATTTAAAAAATTGTATTTACACCATAATAACTATTTAATAAAATCTATTTGTGAGCTCAACATTAAATCCAATGTTAGTATAAATAAATGTGAATAAATAAATATAAATAAATGTGTGTGTATACATGTATATATATATATATACATATGTGTGTGTGTGTATATATATATATATAAATACGGACAAATCGGCTTTAAATTTATTCATAATTTCATGTTATGACATTTGTCGGTTTGGACGCTAATGATTATCACATACAGACAACTAACTCTTACTACGTATGTTTTGTTTTAAGCTTTTCATCGCACTAGCTCTAAAAGCCTTTACTAACATAAGAATATACCATAGTATCAAGAATACCGAAGAAAAATCAATATAGAGACACTACATTTGATTACGTAAATACACACTAAGTCAGAGAACTGTCTGGGCACGTCAATGACAGACGAATTCAGCCACATTGGCGCTAATAAAATTATTACTTCTTCAGCTAACATCTAATGGTTAGCGCGTCCCGGTTTACTTAAATATGTGCAAACTCACATACTTATACATATATACAAATCTCCTTGTAAAAACTCAAGCATTCTATATGTATTCTACATGTATAGTTCACAAAACAATTTCGTCTATCGACAAATTGACAAAACTTGCGATGTGACTAGGCTGGATGTTTTCTGTGTCGCCATTATTTGTTTTTAGGAATATAGAGCGCGCCCGATGATAAAAAGTCGAGTGCGGAGGACGATAATTTTATTCCAATTCCGTCAGCGGCTTATGGCGTGGAAATGAAATGTACATAAAGTAAAATTGTACAAACAGTATATTTTATACCACTGTCAGACGAGGAATGAAATATGTTGTTGTTTCTTCTTGCGAGTTGCTTTTCTTGTTTTGACGATTCGCCATCCTGACCCCAGGCTGGCATTATTCATGACCGGTTCGCTTCTCACGCGTTTTCTCGTGTCGTTTTCTCTTGTGTAAATATGCGGGTTGTAATTTGAGATATTGTAACTCATTGACGAGCTTTGTTCTCACAGACTGTCCTACAATCTATGAGAACAGAGCTCATAGAAGAAAGTTTGTAATAGAAATACTATCATTCTAATAAACTATCATAATAGGCTAACGTCTATTTAATTAAATGACCAATCGTGTACGTACCGTTTAATCGCATTCAGAATATGAGAAAGTCCTTAATTTGACGCATATGTTTTTTTCATCAGTTACTCTGAAATGACTTATTTGTGTGGATATGTGTATTTTTTTTAATTAACTTATAAAAAATGTGGCACCTATCTTGTAATTTTACGCATTCCAGAAGTAAATTCTCTTAATATTTTAGTTATCGTCCAAATTGATTTAGTTTATTGATGAAAATGACGTGAAGTATACGTCCATCGATTTAGATTTAAATTGTTATAGTTTACAGTTCCAGTTAAATATAACGAAATCCCCTACAATGATACGATGAAATATAAACAATCATGAAAACTTACACACGCCACGTCTATCGAAAGATGAGAAGAACGGACATCAATCGCGTTGTTAAACTAATTACCAGTTTATTTCGCTTTTGTGTGTTACTCATTAATTGTGGTTTTAATTTCTTGTTTCACGTACAAGTTTTTGCTCGCTACTTGTGCTATTGGTGATTAATATTTATTTCAGGTTAAGTTTACGGGACTTGCACTATTGGTAATTAATGTTTGTTTTTGGTAATACACATTTTAATAAGTTTTTAGGACACGCCACACAAATATGAATATAGCTCCGTATACTGAGCATCTACACTAACATTTTATACTCAAGAACCTTTCGGGAGAGACACCCCGCACGGTGCTGAAACTGAATTAAAATGCATCCAACAGAAATCATATTATAAGGGAACAGCCAGAAAAATAGACAGAAATGCATTGTGTTTCACGTAGAAATGAATTTCATTGAATGTAAATTTATTAAATTAAAAAAAAAAACAAATTGATCAATTTAACAAGTTGAGGACATTTATTGAAAACCTTTACAGGAAAAACATCTATAATCGCAGAAAGATTTTAGCCATTGTTTGAACACGTTTAATTAGTTTCTTTCATACTTTTGATTTTGCACTTTGATTTCATACTTAGCAAGCTTTACGTCTTTGGAAACTTCATTTAAATTAACCTCTTTAATTTGATAACACTATTTGATTAATTTAATACATTATTCGATTTATTTCAATAGCGGCTTTCGTTGCCCTTATTAGTATTTCCCGAGATAAAATCCCTTAATATTTACCTTCAAGGTACGTGGTGTACATGTGCTAATTAATTCTGAAGATCGGCTAAACGGTTGAGCGGTGAAAGTATAACAAGCAAATAAACTCACAAACGCACTTTCTCATATATTACATATTAACTAGGATAAAAACCTAATTTACACCAAAAGGAACCCGTACCCATATTCTAATATTACATTTCAATATGTAAATATATTGATTAATATTCCATAAGGACGAAAGATAAATAACCTCTTTGCAGATATCTTTAAATTATTAATTCAAATTACCCAAAACAATTTTCCCTTGTTGCATTTACTAAATACACTTATCACATGCATAGTTAAAAAGTTAGAGGGTTCTGTACTCTATTTGACACTTCAAAATCTGTGTATAAGAACATTTTCAACTTTGTTTTAAAATACATTTTCTATGACGCTCCGATCTGTCAACGGGATCCGCGCAAAAACATTTTTCTTCCACAATTTTGATGTTAAAGAGTCTTTATTTATATAATGATAAATAATCTATCGTATTCCTGCATAATTTTGTTATGATTAGTCTTACATTGAAAGAGTTATGATGTTGTATTATATGGATGGACAGACATATAGGACAACATTTGAAAGTAATTTATAATTCTATTAATTTAATAATATTTATATTATTAGTAATTTATAATTATATTTATTAAAAGTAATTTATTTTTTATTTATTTTGTTTTAATGAATAATCTGCTTAGATGAAAATATCTTAATCAGGATTTTATAATTTCGTCGGTTCGGTTTTTGCCATTTGGCGACAGAAACCTAAAAAATGTTTTTGTAATTGTACTAACTTTGATTTCACCGCTGATTTATATTTTACCGTAATATTCATGTACCGTGTTATTAATATTTCTGATTTAACTTTCGTCAATAACACGGAAGAAACACTACTTTTGATACTTCATTTAAATATATGAATTGACTTATTTGGAGTACAGTTAAGAACAAACGTATACACCGTAGCGATATGCTGGAATGTTTAGTCTGATTCCAAACGTTGCAGAAAAAGATGTTGACCTACGTGAATACAGTACGTCATTGACTTTACGTTTTTAAGTGATTTATTTACTGAAGGAGCTATCAAAGCAAAAACACCAACGTCGAACGTAATAGAAGAACACTTGGTAAGATTAAAAGCTAGTAACTCTTTTTTGGTGCCGTATTTTAAATTTTATGGACAGGAAATGTGAAAAAAGGCTTTAAATGATTGGTAATGAATATAAAGTATTACTTTTTTACATCAAGGTGAAAGCCAAAATTAAATTGAAGTTGCAATTTATTTTTTATTTTACATTTCCGATTTTATGTCCGTTGCATTCTTTAATTGGTTTATTTCGAATCTAAAATTAAAATAACTTGCTTTAGAATATGGCTTTAAGTTTCTTGTCATCAGCGAACTGCCTTCCATGACTAAGTAATTGACATTTAAATCAGATGATTTTCTGTAGTGATCTACATAAAGATTTAATTTATAAATATGTTTGTTGTATATTTTTGGAGTTGCATATTAAATCAAAGAATAATGGAACTTTTACTACTTGTTTATCAACGTGTCTGCAACCTTGTAACTTTAATATTTTCCACCTTAACCTGAGAAATTGACATAGTTCTATTACCAATTAGTATATTTAAACATGAATGAATCACAATTGTTATTTATTAACACCTTGATCAAATGATCTGTGCATCTTTACATAAAATAAAACAAAAAAATGTGGCTTGTCTGTACACAAAAAATATTTGCAAAAAAATAATTCCGTGAATAAAGGATAAGTTCATGTTTTAAATGTTCGTGTATTTGCCTGTTTGTGTGTTGTTTGTACACGCATCAGGTAAAAATTACTGAACCAATTCGGAGTTTTAGAAAAATCTAGAGGTTAAAGTTTAAACTAAAAAAGGGGTTAAAATAAAACCAAAGGATTAACGTGGAGTAACATTTATTTTGTATTTTATCGCAATCCGTTTACTTATCGGGACCTAAAAGAATATATGCCAATTTAATTATTTCTACAATTATTTTACATTGTATGACAACAAAAAAAATCTAGCTACTTGCCGCGTAGTACTTACACAAATGTACAGTGTACTTTTGTAGTAATTACACAAATGTATAGTGTACTTTTGTCAATAGATGGCGCTACGTATATTTTAAATCGCGCAATGACGTTTTCCATCCGGACATATATTAGTGAAATCTGCGTGGTAAGAAATGAAGAGTAAACAACCCGAATTCGGGCAGATGCATGAAGGCAGACGTCGTTGGCGGTCGTATTTCACACGTAGTAATAAAGTAATGTTTTTTTCTCAGTTTGCCTCAAATTTGAATCTCATGTGAATATTTGTAATTTAATCACTTTGATAAGTTTAGTGTTAGGCTATTTAAATTTAGTTATTTCGTACTTTATAGTCTATACATATAATAAAGTTCTACACTGAAGAATTGGCCTATTTTTACATTGCAGGTATTTATTAGGCCTAAGGTATTACAGTTAATAATATTTTATAAAGGTCCACGCGAGCGAAGTCATGGGTACAACTAGTTTCTACTAGTAGTCTACTAGTTATATTAGAAGTAGTTTTTCGTCGTTTTGAGGAAATGTCGAAAGAGTATAAAATTTGTCGTCTTTTTAAAAAAATATTGTTTTTTAAAAAACTGTGACGATAACTAAGATTATAAAAAATATATAAAATATTAGAGTAAGTAGAGTTCAAATATTTTTGACGTAGAATTTTAGCAGAATGATTATTAAGAAACACGTTATAATATAGAAATAATACATTATTTTAGAAAATTACATAATAAAATGCACTAATAAAAAATATACGTCAGAAACATATTTTTCGTAGCAAAAAAATAATACAATATTGAAATTGTAATTTACAATTTTCCATTTAGTATTTCATTTAATACTACGCGTATTCATTCTTTAAAATTATTTACAGTTAAACAAATTTAATATAAATAAATTTGCGAGTATGCTATAAATATATATCATACTCGTTATAAATTCAAATCAATTATAAATATTGAAAAATAAAATTGAATTTGTCATATTTGTTTTTTCCATATTTTCTTGTACGAATATTTTAGTTTACGAGTACGTGTTCTTTCCATGTGCTTTTACTATACCCGATACCATTATATTTTTAAGAACGAGTTTGCATTTAAATTAAAACAGACGAAATTATGAAATCCTGATTAAGATATTTCTAACTTAGCAGAATATTTATAAAAAGGTAATTACGTCTAAAATTAAATAAAATTGCATGTTAAATGCATCTTATACAATGCCTCTTTTTTTCCTTATCTTTTAATTCCAGAGAATGTTTAACTTCCGAAGATCTTTACTATACTTGTTAAAATTATAATTGTAAAGAACAAGTTCTTGAATATACAACAAGAGGAATAATGAAAGAATATATTATCTTGATTAATAAACTACCCTTTTAATAAACTATCCACCTTCGGAAGAAAAAAACTCCGGTTGAAATTGAAAAGTGGAAAACCATTTACGACAATTTTCAACCCTGACAATGAGAAAAATTGTAATAATTTTTAATTAGTTATCTTCATTATCGATACTTTTTTACTCTACAATTTATTATTAAATCACTAGCAAGTGGTACAAGTGTATTTTTAAGATCTAACTTACTAAGCGATTTATTTCTCGCTTGAGCAACAAGCCACTATTGCTGTACGTGTTATTTCCTTATGATGCTGAATCACTACTTATTGCGATAAAGTATAAATTTATAAAAAGTTTAAAATTAACAACAAAAGCCAATTTAATTAATTCTTATGTACTCTTCAATGATTAATTAAATAATAATACTTTTGAAAAAAACCTGTTAAATAATAATATAAATTACTTTTTAAATGTCACATAGCTACTAATGCGTCATACAGTCCCACAGGTTTTACTAGACCTACGTTTGCCATCAAATTTATGAAATCTCCTTGTTCTTCAAAATTATTCAGAAATAAGAGTCATTTGCAAACTTTAAAGATCTTTTTCGAAATTATTTTTCTTTGAGTCTTTGTATTCTGTTAATGAAGTGGCAGCAATAAAGATGAATATTTAGTTGTTTCCGCATTTGAAATGTGCAAAAGAAATTGTATAATTTAATATCGTATGAATGACAAAAAAGACCAACCAGTTTGTATTGAAACACTGTCCTCTAGTTTATAAATCTATTAAATATAAGTATAACTGACTACTAATCTAAAACTATTATTTATCAGATATTATAAATAACAAAAGTCTTCCCCCTGGATGTTTCCAAATTTCGTTAAAGGTCAAATCTCTTTAAGCTCTATTCTAAGAGAATAAGGCCATTATAACTATTTGATAATCAGCCTTGAAGACGATCGCTCTCGATATATTTAATTGATTTATTCTCAGAGATTCTCGATAGTTTCCAGCAAACTATAGATACCGAATCTACAGTTCATGCAATAAAAATAATTTATGAACTGATATTGCTACATAAAATTGCAAATGTGGAAATAACAAGGCTCCTTTGTTATTTTCATAGTAAAGAAAATATTAGAAATAATTCTGTTTTTTTTTAATTTCTGGTTATTTTCCAATGCCAATGTAATATTTCGGGCTAATGGCAAGACAAAGGATTGGAGAACGATGCTATGTCTATATACATAAAACGAAGAAATTTCATATGCGCTTTACGTAATGTACGTGTATAAATTTACCAAATGCTTTATTAGAGCTACCTCATCCTACATTCAATGTACAACCCATATGACGCTATTTCACAACAAACGGTTCTTATATACGTTCCGTACAGTAACCAAATATCAGTCGCTTTCTACACGTATACGCATGGCATCTCTACTACCTATATAGCGCATACCGATTAAAATATCGTTGTATCGATTTAAATATCGTTTTGCTTCCTAAATCTATGTTTGCGTTCGGGAAGAGACCTAATAATCTCTTCAAATTGTCCTCTTGAACATGTTGTCATACAACGAAACCTAGGTCTTGGTTAATAATTTAAATAAAGTAGAAATAATACTTATATTACATGGTTTAGTTTAGTTGCGAATAAAAATTAAGTGATAATATGAAGTATCCTATGAGATAAAACAAGCTTGTCTTACACCTAGATTTACCAGGTGTCCGGGATTTTCGGGATTGTTCCGGAATTTGTGATACTGTCCCGTGTTCAGAAATATAATCAGTTTGTCCCGAAAATGTGAAAAATTGCGACAATTCTTAAAGAAACAACCTACATATGTCATAGCCGCATTGCCGTCTAATTAGTTTGATCAATGAAAAGACCGGAATTATTATACGGACCGAATCACGAATCTGATCAAGACATCATTTCAATTTCAAATAAATTGCGAAGAATCTTGCACCAGACTTTAATACTCCCTATAAATAATCCTAATGGCAAGAAATTGATTAAAATAATTAAATAAAAACATGAACATTCTAAACTAAATATTGTCATTGTTAAAATACAAGTTAAGCTCCTAATTGCAATCAGATAAGATTAATTATCGAACTAGAAGTAAATCTTTGGAAATTTCTTTTGCCAAATATTAGCATTAGGTTTTAATAATTTGGATGAATGTGATTAACGTAACGACTGTTTTTGTGTTAAATTATCGTTATTTAACGAGTCAATCGCTTTTGTTAAAAAGTTTACTTTATATTTGATAGTAGAAGACATTTTTTTTATTTTTATTGATTTGGATGTTTCGTTGAGTTCAAACAGACCTTTTGTTGGGTCAAACTGTTTTTCTTAAACCACTTGTAGTTACAGTATGTTGATTTTTTACAGTATAGTGTAAATAAAAAGAATAAACAAAGTTACTTGAATAAGGTTTTATTTTTAACTTTGCCTTAAATTCCACGTCTCCACCTAGTAGTAAGAATTTTCCAGAAAAACAATTTTATATAGGCAACCCTACTTACACATTTATTAAGTGAAAAATCAGTGCTTCCATTTTAACTCTGGCGCTGTTCCTTCTGTTTAAGGACTGTATTAAATCCCAATTTTATCACATTTCATTTGTATCATGCCTCATTTACTTAGGTACCGATCTGTGAGGGTTGAATGCAAATTACACAGCTCCTTGCTTTCAACTATACCATGATCTTACCTATATCCTAAAAAGCGTAATGCATTTCCATGTCTCCTTTATATTGGTGGCGAATCGTTATGCCACTAACAATTTTACAAATTAGCCATTTAAAAACTCTCATTTTAAAGATTTTTCAAATATTCCGAATGTAAAAACGTCGCAAACCTGACCTTGAATATCTGGGAGAACATTGCGACTAGTATTACTTGGACTGTAACCAAAGTACATTTCGAAAAGTTGAACGAAAGTAAAGCTGTAAACGAATAATATTGATCCGAACTTTCTACTAAAACTACACTTGGCAGCTTTCCAAAATAGAGAAATATAGGCATATTTGGGCAGTTTTCTCTTTAAATAATCATATTTACAGCGACCGTTTGGCAGATCTAACAAGGCTAGACTCAGAGCGGAAAAAGGAAAATGGTATCAGCTCCGGCCTCTCGTTGAATACGGCGGTTTAATGTGAGCACGCCAAGGCAATATATAACATGAAGTGCTGTATGTAGTTGAAGGTCATAAACTGGATATATTTCTCTTAGCAATTTTTCTTTTGTCAAATGCTTTGCGAGCGTGTATTTACGTCTGCAATATAAGCTCGTGTAGCTTAAGCTGTTTTAACCAACAAACAAAGATGTCAGATCAGTTTCTGATTACCTTCGTTTTCTTTTTTTGGAAGAATGAAAATAATTATTGCCGTTGCTAAGTATTTTTTTTTCAAAACGATTAGCGTAAAATCCTATAATTACAAGTAAAATTATCACTACAAGTATTCATACATTTTCAACTATATATAAAGTTTAAATAATTAAAATACACAGTATTTCTATAAAACTTTTAACAAATATTGATATTAATTTTCACAGTGTAAATATAATGCCTAATTTACCTCTCGTACCGTGAATTTCTCAATACTATGAAATCTATTTATTTATTCCATTATTATTATATATTTATTCAATAGTCTCGAAGATCAGTAAAGGTAGGTTCCACACCCTAGTAGGTAGGCCTGGCTCCCTCTAGACTCCTCTTTGCCCACCCTAAAATATAAATCGTTCACGTATAAATAACAAGATAAATCTAGAGTTGAAAATTTGTTCCTCCCCCAGGAAAAAAATATTGCTACACCTATGTCCGTACTTCAAAAGGAAAAACGGAACCTTTGTAAATAAAAAGGACAACAGAAGCCTTTCGTAAGATCACTCACGCGTCCGTCTGTCACAGCCGTTTTTCTCAGAAACCGCCTCACGTCGAAACTTGAAATTCGGCACAGTAATAGAGCATATTAACTCGCGTATATCTCAGTAGCTGACACTCAAAAATCTTTATATGAAATTTTAGGGCGGAGACAAATCAAGTACTCGTTTTTTTTTAAATTCACCGTACATTGTGAGATATCGTTTGGAAGGGCTAGTTACAAGGGTCTCAAATCTTTTTTCTAAATATATATTCAAATACCCTGAAATACGCAAGAATGCCTGAATACGCGAATAAAACAAGATTTTAGAAAACTAAACCGATGATTGTAGATGTCCATAGTTTTTAAGATGTTCACGTTAATATGCATATGTCCCCCTACTGACTTATATTAGGTATTATTAACTATTTATTGCAATAAGAAGTTCATATTATTAATGACTTATAATAAATATAGTATTTTCACTGTATAAGAGATACAGGAGCGAGGCGCGAGCCAGACACTTGTGCGGTTTTCTTGTTTTGACATAAGAAACATAAAAAATTAGGTAACCGTACCTTTTTCTAAACATAATTTATTGAATATTATACAATAATAATGTTTATAATAATGTTTCAAATGATATTATTATGCAATCATTTAACAAGATAAGGTAGACAATGATATTGGAAAAATTAAATTTATATTTTTGTGTAGTTACGACTAAAGTAAGTGTAAGATGGTAAGATTGCTATTACCTCATTTGGCTTCGAAAATTCTCACATAACTTTTCACGTACCCATTTATTCATAAGACTATCTTGACATCGGCTGTCCACTGATATTTCTATTCGCGTATCTATTAGCGTAAGCTAATGCTACGAATAGAAACAAGTACAAACTTATCGTAAAACCCGCAAGTCGTTAACTATAAACAGCATCGTATTGTCTGGGACATTTACTTCCTATATAATTAAATTCTTGTAACAGATTTACAAAGAAAGGTACAATCAAATAGATAGATCCAAAGTATAAATTCTATATATCAAAGTATAGATAGATCAAAAGTATTACGAGATGTTTTATAACATAATTGTAATAACCTTAGAACGCTTGGGACGCCTGAACACTAGCCCACTTGAACAAATATTATTTAGAGGCCACGTGAAAATGTAATCAGATCTTTAAATGGAGTTTTAACTGTTAAGCTTAAACTCTGGAGTTTTAACAGTAAGCTCGCATATGTTGCACACTACTGAAACGTGACTAACGCAAGTGTTTCACTAGAAACACTTTCCTTGTACGATGACGAAGCACTTAATGCGATGAATTTGTTACTTGGCATTTATTAAGATCAAAATTATTCCATTAAGATCGTGATGGAGCTCTTTGCATCGTTATCTTCCGAGATCGCTGTATTGGTTTCTCATTTTCTTATTTTAACGGTACGCGATGTCGCCATAATACTGTTCTATTAAGTATCCTTGTCTCCCAAAGTTATCTTTGTTTCCTATTTCCTGTTAGTTTCCTGTTGCTGACAAAAATTTATCGGCTTGCCGATAATTTTCCGAGGATAGAAGTGATCTTTTCACGAGAATATACAGACCTAAACCCTGGCGACCTCCTTAAGTAGGTGTTAAATTTAGATAGAAAAATTGGGCTTTCTAGGGCATCTTTCTCCATTTTGTAAAGTTTACAGCCGTTAATGAAAATTTCTCGCCAACTGTAAATAAATAGGACTCCAAATTTGTCATTTTTAAAAGGGCTGGTTTTAGTGAACGAAGCCCTCCGCCCCTTTTATTGAATAGCTCTTCGCTCACCTGCGCATAAAGTCATTAAGATTCCACCTACGCAATATTATTTTGCAATTAAACAGAATCTAGACCAACATTTATTGATGTGAAACATCTATAGGCGCAGGTATAAACCGGATCGTTGGCGTGGCGACGCTTGCCGTGGCAACGGGTCGCCACGCTATACTAAGGTATATAGTCTATATGTAGTAGAGTGTACGGTATGGCGACGTGTCGCCATGCGCAACCGACTACGCGACCCCCTCCTCACTCAGTTCGACGCTATTGTTTACTACGGTACACATAACCTGTGCTTTATGATTTTTGTATTAATTGTAAATAAATATTTATTAAATAAAGTCACCATTTTCTGTAAGAAATTCGTAATACTTTATTTTTTCATTATGCTATATTTAGTTCCTGTAATAATCTTGTCTTTTATGCATATTACTTGTACGAACACGATGTTTCACATCTGCCAGACGTCCCGTGACCGCTCATTTCTTTTTTCTTGTAAAGTTGTATTTTATAGCGAAAACTTAAACATTTATTACCATATTAAACAAATAATAACTAATAATAAATTCTTATCGAAATAACTACAACGATATCATACAGCGAAAAGTAATACAGTCCAGTCGTCGACAAAGGCTGTCCACTCGATTAAAAAGACACTGCATTGCAATAAATTGGAGACATTGCAATTGCATTAAAGTATTGCATTAGAGTCATTGAAATGCAATGCATTTTTGTCATGTGCAAACTGACATTTATCAAAACAGGTCCTCACTTCGTGATTAGAATGTTCTTCACATAAACACTCGCTGTGCTGCAGATCGTTACGGCAGACGGCGGACGGTCGGCGTGCGGTCGCGAACCGGTTCGTTCGTCAGCACGCGATGCGCTCGTCCGTTGCTTCTGCTTACTTTGTTCCTAGTTTTATTTGCTCAGCAAGACTCGTGATAGCCGGTGGCTTTGTTAAAATGACCATTACGTCAGGGCATGAAACCGATTATCCGAATAATTCAATTCCTTTTAAGTTAATAATTAACTTCGATCGAGTAAAATAGATTCTTATGTATGTCGTAATTAAATTTACTATTCGGTGTCTTGAATTTGTAATTCGTTGATAGACATATCAGTTATTTTCTTTTATATTAATAATTAATTTCGATCGCGTGAAATAGATACTTATATATCTCGTAATTATTCTCGTAACTATTCGGTTCTTTGAATTTGTAGTTGGTAATAGATATATAAGTTATTTTCTTTTATATTAATAATTAACCTCAATCGTATTGTATTAATAATAACCTAAATATATATCTTAATTAGGCTAACTATTCGGTCTGTGCGATACTAAATATTCTATTTCGTTAGATAAGACATTATTTTTCTTTACGTGAATTTTCTCAACGACCTGGAAAGTCTTAAGATTCATTTTGCGTTTTTCATTAATAACGAATCAATGAAATTTAACGTTCACTAGTGTGACGAGATATTACACAAAGTCACTAACGTATTTTTGTGTTTTTGCGCGTCACTATATTAAAGATGAATCACGGCTCATATATTAAGAGACACATTATGATACTTTTTTCTACATGGCAATTTCGATTGACGCAAAGTTTGTGTTTACAGATTCCATCTTTTTTTCCCCAATTGAGATTTTTTTCGTTTTCCTGTTGAAATATAATAATAACTCGCTTCGTTCTTTTTGTGTGAATTTTCGTGAATGATAATAAGTCGCTTCGTTCTTTTTGTTGATTTGGCGTGATTATATGTTGCATATGTATGTTTTTCTAAGCTTTAAACTAGCGAATAGTATAAGAATAGTATTCACTAGTATAACTTGATATTTAAGGAAGGGTTTAATAAAAGAATTACTAAAAAGCAAAACTGACCAAATACGTATCGAGGTCCGCATAAAGTAGTGTATATATATATATATATATATATATATATATATATATATATATATATTGAAATTGTTGAAGCAAGTCGTTTGAAATAATTTTATTTTAACGTTTTAGTACGTATAATTATTGCTGGTATACAGAATTTGTTCAGATATTTAAAATATATAGATTTTAGTAAAATTTAGAAGAACATGCCATTGCACGTCACTTTGAAATTTAATATTCCGCTAACGTGGCTTAAGAATTGAAAATTTAAAAAAAAACCTTTATTTAACTTAAAAAGGTCGATTCAATGACGGAAAAGTTCTACACAAGGCTTTAAAATAATTTATGCTATAATATATAGTATTTACCCTCTCAGCCGGGAGTGATTTTTGTTAAAATAAATTAACTTAATTTTTTAACATTTATTAAAATTAAATTCGCTCATTATTTTCCTATTATAAATGTCATGCAATTTCAAAGGTAACAAAAAGAGACACAAAATGTGTTATGAATAGAACAATATTAACGACAGTTATAAAGAACGAATTAACTCAGAATTAACCAAATGTTATAACCATTTTTTAAAACTCTTGACCTTCTCCGCCCACCATATTTCAGTTTGATAGTAGACAGAAAAGTCTTGACTCTCTATTATTTTAGGCAATAGAAGTTTGACCAATAACGTTCGAATTAAACTATTTCGAAGGTCAAATTTCGACTATGAATTAAACTATTTCGACTATTTTAACGTAAAGTAAATAGTTTCACTATCCACGTCGTCGCTATGTAAAGTTTAAAGCAAACGTATTCAATCTACTGTTAACTAACAGTTAGAGGAATATTTCTGGCACAGTTGACCGAGCTTTTCGGTATGTAATACAATGCTAAAATGTATGTTACGTTTCATTAAATAGCTAAAAATATTTAATTTAAATTCATCTGTTACAATTCAATTCATCATTAAATAAACTAAATATAAGATTTAGAGGAACATCACTCATGTGCATACTTATAAATTTCTAGAAATTTTAAGTATGCGGACAGACTTCGTGTTTGATACAATAAAACTTTTGATACAATACACATAATAATTTGTTTCGTATTTATAACAATAAAGATACGAAACAAATTAATTAGTTTCACATATAAAGGTTAGTTTAATATCGTAATTTAGGTCGAAAAATTAATGCATGGAATTGAATACAGGTGACGATTTCCTCACGTATAACGAAAATTGCATTTGTAAGGCGACTATACCAATACCTACTAATACACAAATAGGTAATACAAGTAGGCGTTGACAATACTTGTTAATAATAATCGCTAAAATTTGTACGTTGCAGAAAGAATCTCGGACGGACGTCCAATTCCACCTCGCGGCGCTACGCGGCGACTGCGACAAACTCAAGCGGTTACTGGATACGGGCAAAGTGCACGTAGATTCTCGTGACCGAGTAAGTATCGACTCTCAGGAATTATACGTTCCTCTGGTTTATTACAAAAAACTATTATCACCTGCTTAATCATCTTGATCATTTTGACTATTAATAGTTTAGATATTTCGTAAAATTTAACGGAAATAACGATTATTATTACGCATCCTGAAATATAAACGTGGAAACTGTTATTTAAACTATATTTTCTTTTATCACTTATATACTAAAACTCGCAGAACCGCACGTGATGTCGCTAGTATTATGCCTAATAATTAAAACGGAAAGTTGTGTGGAAAGTTAAAGAAAGCGAATTAATTCAACTAAGATATCTCATTGGAGATTTTTATCTTTTATCTATTTGAATCATTCAGACTATGTACACATCTAGAAGTCCAGTTCCGGACATCCTCTAGAGCGTTAGAATTTTCACTAGATGAAATTATTTTTATTGAAAAGCAATTGAATTGCTTGTTAATTTGTTAAGAAGCAATTCAATTAAATAATATGTAGTATATATAAATTATGTAGTATAAATTCAAAACGCTTCCAGGATGTGTCCAGATCCCTGGAACCCTGATTTGAACGCAAAGAATTCTAGAAACGATATTTTTAATCTTCTACAACACGCAATGCCTGGACAATATAGTAAAACATGTAAGTGATGATAATTTCAGATCTTTCCTGTAAATGATGCTAGTAAAGTTAAATCAGCCTTTGGTTCTTTCTGTTATAACAGGTTTACCCCAAAAGACAAAAAATAGTAACACAAGGGAAAGAAATTTAAAATAGTTTTACTTTCAATTTATAAATTTAGCACTGGTATTGTAATCAAATAACAAAAATAACACTTGAATATTTTAAGGTCACATTACTGAATATAATTGGCGTTAATTTTGTAGAAATTCATTATTGACAATTAAATGAAACTACGTGGTAAGGAACTCAAAAAAAGTAGAAATCGTAGTCGGTCGGTCATCGGTCGTGGTAAAGAACTTAAAGAAAGTAGAAATAATACTACATCACGTAGTTTCATTTAATTGTCAGGTCACATTATGTTGCTTAGGAATAAGCCAACGATTGTTGTTGAATCCTTGCTAGTTGTTCGTATAAAATTGCGACTTTATTATATAGGTCAGGCTTGTTGAAGGCCTGACCTACATAATAAAGTCGCGATTTTACACGAACCGTTAGGATTTTGGGACTGTCGTGGTGGTCGGCGTATCGCGGGGACCCGGTTTGGATTTCCTGCCGTTCATCGAGCAGGGCTGGACTAGTGTTCTGGTTTTCTGTAAGAGATTACTCTCGTACCAATAAGTCCGCCATATTTATTGATTGTATACATTAAAGTACGTAAATAAATAAATAGTACCGAAAATTTTTAAAAAATACTAAAAAGATAACTACATCAAAAATTATGATTAGTAAATGATTAGCTAAAAATTTTATTTACAATAAAAATATTTTAAATTTCTTTCCCTTGTGTTACTATTTATTTACTTGTGTCTTTATTATTATTTATACTCCCATTGCCCCTATACTTTATCCCTGCTATTGTTATAAACTTTTATTATTCCATACAATGGCATTATAAGAATCAGTTACAAAACATTATACAATGTGTCCTAATCTATTTCACCCCTATAACTTATATAAGCGCTCTTTCAAAATTTTCTCAATTTAATCTAATAATTTTCTTTCTCAATCTTTACCTATTGTGAAATATATAATCTACATTATTGACTTTGCAACTTTCCTTTAATTTATATCTACGTTAGTAAATTTCCTTTAATTTATATCAACGTTAGTAACTTTCCTTTAATTTATATCTACGTTAGCAACTTTCCTTTAATTTATATCTACGTTAGCAACTTTCTTTTAATTTATAATAATAATTTTCTTTCTCGATCTTTACCTATTGTGAAATATATAATCTACATTATTGACTTCGCAACTTTCCTTTAATTTATATCTACGTTAGTAAATTTCCTTTAATTTATATTAACGTTAGTAACTTTCCTTTAATTTATATCTACGTTAGCAACTTTCCTTTAATTTATATCTACATTAACAAGTTTCTTTTAATTTATAATAATAATTTTCTTTCTCGATCTTTACCTATTGTGAAATATATAATCTACATTATTGACTTTGCAACTTTCCTTTAATTTATATCTACGTTAGTAAATTTCCTTTAATTTATATCAACGTTAGTAACTTTCCTTTAATTTATATCTACGTTAGCAACTTTCCTTTAATTCATATCTACGTTAGCAACTTTCTTTTAATTTATATCTGCGTTACCAACTTTCCTTTAATTTATATCTACGTTAGTAACTTTATTTTAATTTATATCTACGTAAGCTACGCTTCGTAAACGAAATATTATGCAATGTTCCAAAACTGCTGTCTTATCACATTTGTAACACTACTTCATCTAGACAAATCGATCCGGGGACGCTGGCGCCGTGTCTAAACATTTTATGAGCAATTTTTGAGTTTATCGTCCGTGAGACGTTTGGGTGGAACGAATTTTGGGGACCGATGCGAGGTTAATGGTGAAACAGAAATTATACGATAGGGGCACCATCGGTTTATTGTAAGCCATTGGAAATGCAATACTTCCATAGCAGTTTGTTTTCGTTGAAATTTCAACAGCAACAGTATAATTTTAACCATTCTTACCTGATAGAATTAATAAGAAGAAGAGAAAGAAAGAAAGAGAAAGAATTAATATTAAAAATCACATTCTAACACTCAGTGGTCGATTTAAAAAAAAATTTAGAGATTTCGACTTTTTTTATATTTTATTTAGGTAACGTATCTATAAAACAATTCGCATGCCATATTATTGTCGCCCCGTGCGTTTTTGCTTTGTAAATGACTAGCACCCCAACTTCCAATTTTTATGAAAAAAGTAATGAAAACAGGTTTCTTCAGTTTCCGGTAGTTTATCATGCAATCAACAAATGAAGCTTTTTGGAAGGAGGAGATCTTTCACTAAAAAACTATATCTTTTCCAAATGTTTTAAAATGTTTATTATGAATCTAAACTTGGTTTTCGAAAAATGACCTGCGTCTCCTATAATAAAACAAAAATATATGTCAAAAACGAGTCGAATTCGCACTGCGAGAGTCCTATACACATTTAAGCATTTATAAACATTTATTGGTACATAGTATTTCTGTTAAACTATTTTAAAAAATTTAATTCTTTATAATTTAATTATATTGTGTAATATATCTTTCATAGCTGATTATTTAAAAAAAACTATATTTTCACATTATAAATAATTTATTTTGGGATTTTCGCTTTACTTATACACCGGCGTAATGGGAGGTCTCCATTACGCCGGCCCTCAAAAATTTAGGTCGACCGGAAGTACTCTGTATGTTTTGATGATCACTGAGTAAGACGATAGTAAAAATAAAGTTGCGTGAACCAAAAAACTTTAAATTTGTACACTGATGTAAGGCTGTAGATCTCAGTAAACGATATTAATTTCAACTTGATATCGCAAGCCGTTTCTGATAAAAGCGACTTTGACAGACAGACGGACGGACACTGACAGGCAATTAAGTGATATTATGAGAATTCCGTTTTTTTATTTTGAAGGACGCAACCCTAAAATAATATAAAATATATTTGACAAAACATGGTCTGTGTTTTGTAGATTATCTACAATAAAAGCGGGAACAAATGTGACATATTGGGTCTCAGTAAAGTCAAATATTACCATGTGTTTTACAGCCACCTATTTTCCGACCTTTTAAGAATCGCTTGGTCACTTTACCACAACCCTCGATCTCCCCCTTGTTTACTTTTACTCATCTCATACATTAGGTACATTTTCTTTGTTATATGTGCTGATATTTAGAAACGCTACGACTTTTCTTTTCTATCTGTTGGTTTATTTTAAATATCCAAATATTCCATTCTTATCTATACATATTTATGTTATGATACAAAGTCACCGCCGCGTCTATCGGTCTGCACGTACTGACGGATTTTGTTCAAATTTTTTCCAATGGATAAATTGATTATGGAGGAAAGTTTAAGAGTATAATTTATAAACTTTTTGTATAAATTAAACGACCTATGACGATGAAATTGTGAAAAAAACCAACCGTCGGGGAAATTTCTGGGCGTTCGTTGCGTAAACAATTAGGGACAAGTGAAAATAACTTATGACAAGATTATTCGCCTCAAATAAGTCTAAAGAAAAGTCTGAGAAGGTATATCTCTATCTACTAATGTTAACCCAAATTATTGAAAAGCAGAGAGTCGTTTAAATAGGAAATATTAAATACTAGTAAAATTTAGTACGTTTGATTAGGAAATTTCACTTTAATGAAAATTGTCATTCACATCGAACTATTTCCGTGAATTGTTTAGATTTATTAAAATGTTATTGATTAAGCATAACAAATCACACTTCTGCCTGATATGTTCATAACTACAATTTCACTAACTTGCCGTTTCAATTAAAATGGCTTCAGTATCCTGTAAAGCTATGTTTCTCGATCAACAAAAGCACAGGGCAAAAAATTAAACGTTACTAATTAAGACTTTAGCGTTGTTTTATGTTTTTCGTATGGCTAATTACATTATCTTATCGTTCTGGTATCTGGGGGGGAGGGGGGTGACACATAACATATGTCTACACTAAAATTCACCCATGCGAATCTGAAGTTGATATGGTTGTTGATAGTTGAGTATATTTAAGTAACAGAAAAGTCCATTATTATCATAATTCTATGGGTTAATTAAAAAAAATGGTTCGTAGATTCATTGCTATATATATATACACGGTGTCCGGGAATAAGTGTCAGACAAAGAAAGACACTATTCGTTGACTGTAAAGGAATAAATTGTCGTTGAAATAAAATGTAAAACACACCCTTTTTCTAACTGAGTGCAAAAAAAATATTACACATAACTCTTTTTAATACACCGAATACTTGCCTGGAGCGCGGTGCTTACCCGGGCAGCTAGATGTTTTCATAGCTCTTCGCGGGTTATTCCCCTGAGCGGCGCTGAATAATGTGCCCAAGCATCGCGTGTAAAAAAAAGATGGCAAATAATTATGAACATTATTTTCAATTTCATCTTTTAAATTTTATTTTAGTGACAATCAACTACTTTTCAATCAAGGAATAACGTCTTTCTTTGTCTGACACTTATTCCCGGACATCGCGTAAAAACAGTATGTAAAGTAAGGAAACTACGGGACTTTAACCCGGTAATAGTGCATCATGGGTAAATTGCAATACACCTTTTTTTAATCATACCACTTTTTTTTCGATATTTAAAAATTGTCATAAGTCATTAACATGAAAATGCATCAACCTGTATCTTATAATTCAATAAACGTAAGAAATGTGGCAATATTGCATGATTACTCTTCTTAGCGATCGATAGTGAATTTGACTTGTCTAATTATACATTTCATTTGCGTAGTTTTACATAAAAAGGATAAAAAAAAGAAAAGGATATCAAAATTAATTTTAAGGCCAACTTTGTTTACATTTTGTGAATCAAAATTATTGTCGTTTAAAAATCTTTAACATCCATACGATTTTTTTTTGTGTAGATATTTTATTATTCGCTTCTTGTTAATAACATAATATTAATTTTAATTGCTTATTTCAAATTCAATCTTTATGGATTATTTATTATTTAATATGGCAACCTTCACATATTTCTTCTGGTTAGAATATTTACGAAAGTTTTGTTTTGACGGAACAGTTGATTGGTTTAATGCGCGTCGCTGGTTTCTGTTAAATGATTTGTTATTTGTGATATCGAGTGACTCGAATTACGTTTACGTTGTTTTTAGTGGTGGTGGAACATGGTATTAGAATATGTCAAATGCCATTATAATAACCCTAAGAAGGTATGTCGAACGTTATCCAATAACTAAGTCTAGTTATTATCAATGCAATACAGGAGAATAAGCCCATAATTTCAGTGATACGAGATAATATTTCTCCAACAATATCTATAAATATGGAATAAAATATGCTAACTCGTTTTAAAAGGAAGCAAAATTCGAATATCAGAAGTACAGTGTAGATAATTTAAGTTAAAAATTATTGTAGTCGGTAGCGAAAGTGCAGTGCGTATGGGGAAGACACTCGTCACAGAAACGGAACATAAAATTAAGGTCAGTGTACATTCTAAAACAAAATAATTTGTATTTTAATTACTTTGTGTTTCCTAGTTTTTTAAACGGATAAGTGACATTTCATTTTGACACTTGACGGTTTGCAAACTTTGCAATAGGCGTGCCACGTTACCAAACTGACATTTAGTGTAAAGGTTATAGGGTATTAATTTAAACATGTCACATCCGTTTAAAAAACTAGGAAACACAAAGTAATTAAAATACAAATTATTTTGTTTTAGAATGTATCTACACTGACTTTAATTTTATGATTTCATACAAAATCTAATCTAGGCGACTAATTTATAAATAATTTTTTTTTAATATTTTGCTACATATGTTTGATATGTCTATATAGAGGAATATAGAGCAACATAGTAGCAAAATTTGTTTAGAAGCAACTATTTGCAAAATATCACCAACATAATTTTATAATTGTAAAAACTGTTAGGCTATGACGAACGGACGGTAAGACATTATGAAGTGTTAAGGGTATTTTGAAGTGGAACTCTAGAAATGTATTCCTTAATAACTGAACGAACATTAAACAACCAAATAGCCATTAATATATCACTGAAACGCTCTGCTTAGAGCGATCAAAAAATTGGAAAGACGCGACTGGATCTGAAGAGTGATTTAGATTCTGACAGATTATAGTGTTTCATGTGTTTTTTACAAATTTGTTCGGCAATTTCTAAGTTTCTAAATTAAGAAGTTTAATAGAAAAAAAATGGGGTGTGGCTGTGTCATGGACGTGTATTGTACGTGAATATGTCTATGTAACGGATCCGCTCGGACGCATTCATTCTTTTACGTTCCCGGCACTGCTTGACTCAGTCATACGGTGTTCTTGAGAAGCCCTTTCCAGCCGTATACGATCTCTGTATTTGGTTTTGGCTTTTCGACGCGTATAGGTCGACATTATATATTTTTGATAATATTTTTTTATTCTAACACCTTATTATATTCTCTGTCACTACTTTAAACTAATGTTTTATATACAAACGATAGGTTTTGACGACAGCTGACGATTAAAACTTAAACGAACATCGTAGCTTTTCCGAATCAAAAGTTATACTAATTGCAAATCTCGATACGCAGCAAAATAGCCTCAAAATGGCGGCGCTTCCCCCTCCACCGCGCGCGCTGCGTCACTGTTCTCGCTTATCGTAATGAATTATTTGATCCTTTAGCTATCCAGTAGTATAATTTAATTTTTGATGTAGAGGATAGATTCGAAACTGCAATGCCAAACTGTATCCCCCGATTTTGTTATCATTAGGTTTTTTGGATTGCCCCCGTATGGTAGAAAATTTAAAGACGTATTCATGTCAAAAAAATTCAGAATTTTTTTGTATTTGAAATGTACTAAAAAGGAAATATAAAATATTTATGAAAATAGTGAAACTAGCCCAAACGCTATGTCCACTATTCACCGTTAAGACCCTTTATCGGCCTTTTGTCTCTATTATCAAGTTCTGACTCCATCATCATCATGTATTGATACGGGAAATAAATGTGTGTGCAACGTTTAAATTCTCTATCCTACCAGGAAGTGATAAAACAAAATATATAACTTGACAAATATTTGAGGATGTGGTATGCTACTTTTGTTTTGATCTCATACTAAATAAGGTTTCACATACGGCGACTATCAATACAAAACCATACCCTAAATACAAATGCTTTTCATTTTATGGGGCATTTTCGAACATGGGTTGAAGAATAACCCGGAAACAAGTGCTTTATCGTCCGTTTGAGAGTTTAAAAAATGATAATCGAGTTGTAATCTAAACACTTTACAATGAGAGATTAACCCAAAAAAATCTAGATTAACCATACGAACAGTTCTTGAGACATTACCTGGAATAATTTTGAGTTAAAAATCCTTAAAAATGTAATTGGAAAGCTCAAATCAAGATCACGAAACTCACGATATAAACAGATATTATTTTCTTCTTAGAAGTTCTTTTAATAATTTAGATTTAATTAATTTTATCAAATATATTCCAAGTGCATTTAAAGGAAACTAATTAAAACTACGTTTCCATTTTAGACTAGGTAGAAGTGATAATTGTTTTAATGTCAATTCTGAGCAGCCATCTTAGGTCCGCCATATTGGATTTAAAAATTAAAAATTACCTTTACTTATAAAGACACCGTTAATATGCATCATTTAAAATCTTGACTAATTTAATTTCATTAACTAATTTAATGGCGGCAGTGCCTTTGAAACCATTCCTTTGCCATATTTATTTTTTTATATTAATATTTCATCACAAAATTTAGATCACATTTTAATTAAAAAAAATATTGATTACCCTAGCGAACAATTTTTGGGACATTCTTTCACTGAGACCTAGCTTTGTCCTAAATATTATATTAAAAATATTTATGGTAGTTAATATAATTATAACATAATACATATATATATATAAATGACTAAAAAAATACCGAAATAGTAATGAACGATTATTTAAATATATTTCGTAAATTAATTATACCTTCATTTGTCGCTTCCATACCTTTTAAAAAATTCTATTACTTAAGTCTTTTAAAGCTTTCAGGACTCGTTTACGAATTTGATGGTACCCAAAAATTAATAGTACCCTGGACTTGTTTAACCTTCTTTGATTTATATAAAACACGAACCTGTGCTAGCCACTTTTTTGTCTTCCTTTATTGACATACTATTTTTCACTAGGTGATTTGTCGTATTTGTTTAAAATCTAGCTCTTGTTGCCAGACATAAGAACCATGGTTCAGAAACTCCTTCTGCCATGACTTCGGAATTACAGTAACTAATTGATGACAGAAGATTCTAAAAAAATGTTACAAATAATATATACGACCTCAAACTATTTTATTGGGTTAGGCAATCAGTAACGATTAATTTTTATTATATGGTCCGTTTCTGTTTTCGTACATTATGGAAAAATTCTATTCTTAGTAATAGCTAGAAGATTCTAAAGCCTTTTTACATTGTGATAGAAAAAAACGACGCATGCGTCTGGCGCCGCATTCCTAACGCGACAGCAGCACGAGACAGACAAGCGGCCAATAATATTAGCTCTTCACTCGAAAAGAACACCTCGAAAGAAAAATAAAAGAACTAGTAGCTTATTTCGTCATCCAATCAAAAATGAACTACTAGTTCTGTCATTTTTCTTCCGGAAATACGAGCCTGAAGACGAAGAGCACTCAGTATGACTAACCAAATGTAATGGCCACGACCTATTTGGCTGAGCTGCAGCCATACTCACATGCTATACCACCTGCGAACTAGAGCAGCCACCCGGCTGCATTCATGAGACTACGGAGAATCAGTTTCACACACTCGGTTAAGGCAAATAATTGGAAAAATAGATACCTCATCAACCAAATTATATCGACTGGTTTGTCGCAGTCAATTATTGCTATATCAATTCGGACGTGAGGAGTTTCTGAACCATCTCGTTACTGGCGATAAGAATTTGATTTTTTTACAAAAAAAACACACGGGTTACTGGGTATAGTCCATGATAAAAAGCACACGCGTAATGTATGTTTTATGAACTTCTAAATGAAGGAAACGCTACAACAGCAGACGGTCTAGCTTTGGGAGTGCCGCATCCTGTCTTTGTTATCCGATAGACAGTTTTAGTGACAAATGAAAGTACATTTGGTAATTGTATTTTTAACTAAGAGCTGTTTTGTAATCATAAAAAATTCAAAGATTTGAAGTAGTTCAAAATAAGTGATTATTAGCCAATCCAATTTATAAAACTTGTATAATGCGGGAAATAAATTAACAAGAAACTCACGTTTTTCGTTAGATTTATGTTTGAAAGGAACTTAATTATTAAAAATGAGAATCATTACCAGTAAGTAATGACACTTGTTTGTCCTTAATTCATAACTTTCATTAAGGGTTTGAACAGCAAATATATATCTAGTTGGTTAGGGCTATTCGGCGATTATTGCACATTCTGAGCGCAAATAAAGTGAACTTGATTGCTTCGTTATTTCCGCAGACGCACGGGATCCGAATTTCTCGGTAAAACTACTTTTATTCAGATATTCTACATGCAATATACATATAATATCCTAAAAAGAATATTCCTTTTGCAATATGAAATTACTTTCAGATTACTAGGGATTTCTACTTATTTAAAAACCGATTCCACGTATTTTCTTTTATTTTGATCAGGAAAATAATAAGCCCATTAGTGTATGGACTAGGAACGCTGCAAATATTTTTCGGATAATTTGCAGGAATTCTAGTAGGAAACTAATACTCATATTATTATTCGTTTGCTATTTATTCTTATTTTAGATTTGTTATAAATTTAAGGTAACGTACATAATAATAGAAACTATTTTTTTATTATTAAAAGATAAATCTTGCCCATGACTTTTTGCTTCAACGTGCTTAGTGGCAAAGAAAAATAAAATTGCAAAAAAGGATATTAAAGGAAGTTTTCAAAGAGGCGTGCCACGAAAGAAAGAGTAAGAACCCTTATAAGATGACTGACAGGTCCGTCTATCACAAGGTGTTTTTCTCAGAAATCATTTGACCTAGAAACTTGAAATTTAATGACGTAATGATAAAGCATATTAATCCGTATAAACCTTAATAGAAACATTCAAAAATATTCATTTGGAATTTTTAAGGGGGTAAATAAAACTACTACTCGAAGTAATATTTTTTTTTCTCATTTCGTATAGATATCTTGTAGGATATTAATTGAAAGAGCAACTTCTAAATATTCCAAAACTCTCTTTTTAGAATGAATATATGATATTTCTAGACAAATTGTTGGAAATGTCCAAAAAAATAATATGTTACATCTCCGAATCTGCTAAAGTAAAAAACATGAAAAACCGACTTTACTAGAAGATTCCAAATTTCCTCATTTTTGAAATATTCTCGATATTTATACACCGGGAACAGATATACTAAGCAATATATTTACATGGTGGAAACTTAAATCAATATTTTACCATGAAATGTTTATATGTATGCAGAACCCGTAAGTTCTACTCCTAACAGGTTAATTTCGCAGTAATTTAAAGCAACTGAGTTTTGTTTACGCACTTACACGTCTTTCTCAATTTTTGACTGAATATCGAGATGAAACCTGATAATGGCACCTCATTACCTAAAGACCCTAAGTCTTTTCTAAGTATATTTTAAAACTTCCAACAGACTTTGTAAATCTGCCGCCTAGTTTTTAATTGATGCGTGGTCAGTCTTATAGTCCTTAAATTATTTTTTTCAAAAATATCTTTAAATATACAGATTTTTTTACGTTTACTCAGTAAGTATATATATTTAGTATTCCAGCCATTTATTTTTTAATTATCCAATATTTTTTGGATTCCAACAAAAACTATCGAATCATATCGAACGCTAAAGGCACAGTTCATTAGTCAACAGTCCTCCGCAAAATGGTTTATTGCTTGATAACTAGTATTAAATCCTTCACTGTCCAAGCAGCAAAAATTTGGAATCACCTGGATCCTGACATCAGGAAAACCACGTCTCTAAACATTTTCAAAGATCAAGTGAAAAAGTCCTGCATCTCCTGAAACCTTTTCCTTTGTGTCCTTGCCCTTTCCTGTCTTTCCCATCCCAAATCATGTCAATATTTTGTTTTCTTTTTTAATTTACTTTTGTATTTTTTTTGTCTAATGTGCTATGAAGAATTTTCATTGTAAAATCTCTTACAGTCTACCAACTAAATTTCAATACCAATTGTTATGGTTGACTGGAAGAGATTGCTCATGTAACAATAAGTCCGCCATATGTACTATACATAAAAGTTAATAAATAAATAAATATAAGAAGTGACATAATTTTTTTATAATCGATATATAATCATGAGAAAATGTCGCGAGACAATGATGAATTCCTAACGTATGTACAAATGTACGTGTCGTAAAGAAGTAATTTTGTTGACTAATTCGGTGAAGTGTTTACATATTTGTTATTTAAATGGAATCTAAGATTGATCTTGTTTTTTTCTTAATATAGCTTATTTCTTTATTCAACTTTCCATTTGTAATAATTATATCCAATTACAACGAATAACCGGAAAATATAACTATAGTAGCATTTTCCGATTGTGATTAAATTGCGAAATACCGTATAATATTGCCGTACCGTCTAAAATCGGCAGTTGTGAGTCGCCAAGCGGTTTTAAAATTTTTACGATTCTTGGAAATCGTAAAAAGCGCTGAGGGACGACCGCGCTCGATAACAATGTTCACATTCCTTGACGTTCTGATATCGTTTCGTTTACGTTTCGCTTTCGCCGTCTAATTTCCGTTTAAACGATTGATAAATTTTGATAAGACGTAAACATACTGGATGATTTAAACTGCTATCGATGTTATTATCTAACTACATCGTCATATTGTCTTCTAAGAAAGCAGCGGAAATAGTAATGACGATAATTACATGAATCGTTAGTGACGTCACTGCGGTGTAGCGGGATATACCAATTTTCCACTTTATAAAAGCTGCAAATTTTTCTATTTTTAAATTAATGTATAATGAATGTGCTATTGTATTTTCTCGCATAAATTGTTTTTATTGCTTTACTTCGGGTCATTTTGAAAGTTCTGAAACCACTTTACGAAGTCGTTAAACTGCACGACCTTGTTTTCATACATCCCGAAACGCGCCGCAATAAAGCAATTATACGAGGTAAGTGCAATAAAATATTTATTTGATGTTAATTCAGAATTATATGCTTGCAACTTTTATGGTGTCTGCGCTAATAAAAACGATACTAAAACTATAAGTTATTTAAAACTAAATATTCATTTCATAACTCGCAGAAAAATAATTGTAATAGACAATTTAAAAAAGGACATAGTTGCAATGTGTCGAAACAAAATGTTACGTAAATTCACGCGACGCATGAAATTAAGTATCGAATCGATACACAAGATAAAATGTTGTAAATTAACCCGTTCAGACATTACGACACGGTTAAGTGAAATATTTCAAAACAAGTAAATATCAAAACTTTTGGATTTATAATATTAGTTGAGGTGGAAAAATACTGCGATCTCTAATTAGACATTATTTTCTTTCATCGCTTTTTCCTTTTTTTTATTTTATACCTGCACGATGAGCTATTTACAAGGGTTATTTAATTTAGTAGCAAGATTTTTTCTAGATTCTTCTGAAAAATATAATTGAACCTTTATTAGGGCGAAATAAATTATTAGTCATTATAAATATTTTTTGTTTTCAACATTTTATCAATCGTAATAACATTTGAACACTTCTATTGTCATAAACGGAATCGCAATCACAAAGGAAAACTTAAGAAAAATATTTAATTACCAGTATAATCGATATTTCTGCCTGTGAAGTAATAATACTCATATAACTGAATATTCAGTTCCTTATATAAAGGTAGGGAAGTAACCATGTAGGGAGCTACATGGTCAAAATTGCTTGTAATTTATGTGCTTGAAAATGCTTGACATGACTTGATGTAACGTTCACGCATTCACACTTGTTTGCATTTTAGTCACCACAGAGTGACTCAACCTCATCAGAGCTTACGCAAAAACGAAAAGGATGCTATATTCGGAGTGTAAACTAAAATATATTTTAATGCAAATATGGTGTTTCTTGCTCTTACAATTGTTCTATGTAAGAAAATAAAAAAGAAACGAACAAGGCGCTAGCCAAAGCAATGGTATTTTTAAGAGAAACTTTACAATGAACATTTACGAAAGGTTTTTCAAGTAACAGAGCCCACCGATATCAAAAAATGTTTGAGGATGGATCATGTAGCATTTGAAACTTTATTGGAGTTGGTTCGGGCAATTTGCAACTAAAAAACAGCACACTAACATGTGACAGGCGATTCTGCTAGTCAGATATTGCTTGTGACTTTAAAATATTTGGCTACCGGTATGGACTTGGAAGATTTAAAATTTGCCTGTACAATTGCTCCTTATACATTGGAAGGTATAATGATGGGTACATGTGGTGATAGAGAAATTGAATGCAAACCTTCGGATAAGTAGAAAAAACATATTTATTTAGACATTAACCCTGTACTATAACAAAAGTGTTAATGCATGTTATTAATTGAAAAGACGAATCATTTGTTAAAAATTCGGCTGATGTTATATCTTTTCAACAAGATTGTTGCAGTATGTGAGGTTGATTAGCGGACGATTTATTGGGATAGTTGGCTTTGATTGGGAACGGTAGATTGCTGGGGAATGTAGGACTGAACAAGGGGCAATTGATAAGGCAATTGTGTTTGAGTGGGAGATTGCTGGGAAACTTAAGACTGAATAGGGGGCAGAGGACATTGAGAGAGTGGTAGATTACTGAGAAATATAGATTGATTAGAACTCGATGACCGATATGACGGCATCCGGGATAGAGATGAGCTGAACTGAGCAAAATAATTGGATTTTGCAGAAAAGTAACACCGTGTCCTTTTAAAATACCCATGTTAATCTTTTAATCTTAAGAGACCAACCTTGTGCTATGAATTCAGCGTCGTCTTCATTGCGTTTCTTGAAATAGAAAGTAGCAACAAATATTCAGTCTGCCGTTTCACAATTATTTTGTTTTTCCTTGATGCGGTTGGTGGTGGCAGCTCCTGAAATATGTCATATATTTATTTCAGGTGCCTAAATCTACTCAGGAAACTCAGGGTCATACTATTTGAATTACAAACAAATGCACAGTATTGTTTTAATGGCCATTGTAAACGCTAACTACGAATTTACCTTGGTCCATGTTGAAGCAAATGACGGAACATCTGACGGAGGCGTTTTAAAAAATACAGAATTTTGGTTTAGATTCACCAGCAGTGATAATTATGGGAATATACCTAAACAAAAAAAGCGATGGGGCCTTCCAATTAACAACCAAATTTATGAAGCTCTACAATAAATGTGTTTTGAACAATGGACGCAGATTGTTCAACTACCGGTTATTATGTGGCAGTAGGATCGTGGAGAATGCCTTCGGGATTCTGTCATCTCGTTTCAAGATATTCAAGCGATCAAATACATTGGATCTGCGAAAAGTAAGGAAAATTGGTTAGCTTATTGCAACTTGTATAATTATTTATCAAAGATAAAAAAACTACATTCGAAGTAATGACGTCGATTTTGAAGAAATTCTTCATACAGGAGAAATTAGGCCAGATTCGTGGAGAACAAGATCACAAGGGTTGATACCTATACAAAGATCAAGGGCGATTCCAGCTACTAAAGCTAAAAAGGTCCGAGATGAATTATGTGAGTATCAGGGATAATTCCATAGCAAAATAGATCCTTGAACTCTTTTTACCAAAAATATATAAATTACATAGTACATAATAATTATGCAGAATTTACATAGGTCGAACATCGCCGCTCGGCTAGACGCGCCTTTCTACGCCTTACGATGTATGTTAAAAGTTATAGTTTACTATAGCGCTGACGATTACGGTCAGTCAAATTTACTGTTTACACGGTCAATTTTTGAGTAACGAAAATCGGCTCATGTAAATCCCGCATTACCTATTGTATTGTAAATAGATAATAATAATAAGGCGTGATGTACATTTTCAAACTGAAATATACATCGAGCATGAGTCTGTTCTTTGAAAATTGACTCATGTAAATCCCGCATTACCTATTGTATTGTAAATAGATGAATAATAATGCGTAATGTACATTTTCAAACTTAAATATACATCGAGCATGAGTATATTCTTTAAAAATCGACTCATGTAAATCCCGCATTACCTATTGTATTGTAAATAGATGATAATAATAGTGCTTGACGTAAATTGTCAAACTGAATAAACACCTTATCCGACTAATTTTAAATGGTTTCATTTTAACATTTTTGTCTCGTGAATAATGAAGAGTATGTATATGGGTCGTTCTTTTCTTACAGCCCACGAAACATACCCAGGAAAAAATTAACACACTTTATATATTGTGTTTGACATATGAGTTTATATTGTGTATGAGATTATATTATATTGTGTTTGACAATTTGGTATATTTGAGTTTGATATTTGGGTTTTGCTTCATTCTTGCGTTTGCTCAATAATAATATGAATTTTATCTATTAAAATTATAAACGTATTTTTAGTAATTTAAATGTAAATTTTCGTAACCAAGTAGGCAGAAATCATGACAGAGGTATTTTGCATACAAGTGAAAGGTACAAAATACTCCTCAGATCAAAAATATTTCTATGACTTGATAGATTTTAAGGATCTGATCTTGGAAAATATTACGAATTGTAATTCATGGCATAAAGAAATATATGTATTACTACATTAAAAATAAAAATGAATTTCGCTGTTTACTATGATTTTTTATTTTTTTTTAATTTGAATCCGTTGCCGATATATACAATTTAATTCCTTCGGTAAATTTAGTATTCGGCTATATAAATTTGATTGTTAGGTACTTTATTGTTTATACATAAAATAAAACTATAGAACTGGTGTATCTGTACATTGAAGGTATTTCCGAAAAATTTAAAGGAACATAATAAAAATAATAAAACACAAAAATATTGTTTTTTAAATGTTTGTCCGTTTGTCTGTGAGCCTATTTATTTGTTCGTGCATCACATAGGTAAAAGGATTTCGATAAAGATTTTACTGGTGGATTCTATTGGGCCTGGGGTAACATAGGTTATAGTTTTATCGCAATCGACCAACTAAAAAAATATATGGCAAATTGCGTTAACTATATTAGTCTTGCAGTTAACTTAATATATTTTCTATAAATCTAAGCAAACAAAGTCGGGCTCACAGCTAATAATAAATAAAACAATTTCACTTCAAACGAGGTACGGAACCCTCAATGTGCGAATCAGATTCGTACTTAGCTGCTTTTTTGCTCTACCATTATTAGTTTCAAACACCTCACTCAAACTCAACTAAATATTTTTATTGTATCATTTTCTGAAATTGACACTTGTCTAATGCCGAAAAAGACTAGTTCTAAATCGAAAAGAAATAAAATGTAAGTATTTCATTAACACGATATATTGTTCGTAAAGTCCTTTCATTTGCGAGATGTAAGCGTTTCATTGAAACGGAATATTGGCTGCAAAGTCCTTACAATTCTAAGATGTAAGGATTCATTAATACGTCATAAAGACCTTTCAAGTGTGAAATGTAAGCATTTCATTAATACTATGTATTAGTCGTATAGTCATTATTATAAAAACCTTTCAGACTTTCTATACAAGTAAAAACCATATCGTTTTTTGCAGGATGGCACGACGCCCCTCATACTGGCAGCGGCCATGGGACACACTGAAAGCGTTCGCGAGCTGCTCGAGCAGGGAGCCGACCCGTCTTCGAAAAGAACCGTACGTAACAATACTGACACATATATTTAACTAATATACATGTCAATATATGATGTTAATATTCATGGAAATTAAAAGATTCATGTATTGATAATTTTTGCAGAATAAAAGTAAATTTACTTTATTCACGAAGATTTTTGATAAAAATTGCGAAACACTAATTTTAATTACAACACGCCAAAAATTGCGAAACACTAATTTTAATTACAACCCCGTAAGTATTTACACACAGCTTTTATTACTTTTATAAAAATAAAGTAAATTTTAAAAATTTAAAAAGTTATATCGTATTTAGACATCAGATTTTCTGTACTTTTCATGTCACAAAGATATTCGTCGCTTGATGGCTACCAATTTTTTGCATGTTTCGTGTAGATGTGTTTTTTGTTGATGAAATACAACAATAAGTATTTATTTACATTATTAACAATTTACATAAGTGTTATAAATAGACGTGTCATAATTTCTATGAGCGTCAAGATCACTCCACTTACATAAACACGATAAGTATAAACATCTTCGCGGCCGACGCATTCGTGAAATAAAAAATCTATAAATACAATATTTATCATTAAAAGAAATATTATAATTAAAAACTCACACATGTACAAATGGACTAATAACTAATATGATATTATTTTCACTTATCATAAACGAATCTTAATCTGTTATGATTCAGGCACTTGATGGTTATCAAGTGCCTGATTAGTTAAAAATAATGGATAAGCAGAGGTGGACTATATTCTGTTTTAGACGGTATTGAAAGAAATAGTCGATGTTTGAGTTCCGAAAGGGTATTATCAAATGCAATCTGAGTTTTCGTTGACCAACAATTTTGAGTTGAGTTTTTTTTGTAAATCATAAACAAAATTATTTAAGTCACATAGGAAATAATCTAAGATGTGAACGTTCAAGATCGACTCAAATATAGCATACAATTTGGTACCAATAGACACATAATTTTCTTCATTTTTTCAAGATTTCTTGTCTTTAGTTTTCCAGAATGTTTATTTAAGATGTGCCTGTAATAATGATACTTATTTAAACTTATTGACTGTTTCAATACAGTATCTATACATACACTCGATTAGTTATACGTTTTGATAGCATTACGAGTGTTTGCAGATGAATAAAAATATATATTAAGTTTTTTTAATAAGTTCCTAATTTCATTTAATACCCACATATAGAAAAACAGATAACCATCACGAATTAGCGAAACAAAACGCAATTCTATGTAATATTTATTCTAATAATCTATCTAATCTAAATATATTATTTCTAAAAGGTGTTTTTTGGTCGAGCGGCTCGATCTCTTTAACTACTGCACCAAAAAAATACCCACTGAAAGCTTATGTTTTCTACTTTGGGCAAAAAATATAAAAAAATTCGAAAAAAATCTTTTTGTTAATAAAAAAATTAATTTTTATAACAATTGGCATGAGCGCCATCTGTGGGCGACACATCAAATATCTTAGCCAAATTGTATACTTGGAACACGCTAGATGGCGATATAGTGCGAAGACTTCGCACGGGGCAGCTAGTTAAACATATATTAACATTAACAAAAGATGCAACCTTCATTTTGAAGTAGACGTAGATGGAACAAAATTTTCAGTTTTGCTTTAATGAATAATAATATACAATAACAAAATTCATTTACGACTTTGATCAAAAGGGAAGCTACGATTTACCGTAATAAATTAGGATTTTGCAACTCTTAACTGTAAGGTCGTATTTACGATACAGGTAATTAAAAAAGTAGTCGCAAAACTTATTGTTATTATATAGATATATTTACAAATTTGTCGTCAAAAAATTGAACCACATTTCAGTGTTTAGATCACGATTCAATTGGGAAGCGACTCTTCACATTCTTCTTTCTAATATTTTTGTTCTTTCTAATATTTTAAGAATCCACACAGATTTCCTCTTACTTCGCTACCAGATTCACGGAGTTGTCTGCCCACAGCCTGAATCAACGTTCGCGTACTACTCATTTCTAAACTTTATTAATCCTTTTCTAAATAGCTCTTCTCTGTTTACACCAACAAATTATGGAATACCTTAAATCCCATTATCAGAAATGCGTCAACGATAAAAGCTTTCATAAAGCTCTCCTACCTGCTTCTGCCCCTCCATTCGTATTCTTTTTCCTTCACGACTCGTCCTTCCGGTATATTAAATCGAGAGCATATTTTGATAAACATCTATTATTATAAGCATTTTTATAGCCACATTATTTTTAATTACATGGCAACTACGGTATTTTACAGCCCATTTTGAAACCATTTGTTTCAATTAATTCCTTCCTTATAATTAATTGGACGAGATTGTTGATATAGTGTGTACACAAATATATTACGTTAAAAACTCTATACATAATTAAATTACCTTTTGTTGCTTATAAAAATATATTTAAAAGATTTAGATTATTTGCCTTTCTGTTATAACAATGTCATATGAAAACAAGCAAACGAATTTTAATTACCTTATCACCAATATTAAAAAATTGGTTGTCTGTAAAGTCGGTTTACGGACGATAGTTTTACGTGATAACGTCATAAAGAAACATTGATGAAAAATTGCATACTTTTATTTTTTCACTGAATTATTATTATTTTGTATAATACAAAGAAGGAGTTAATTGAAAATTACAATTTTTTCGATAAATTAACATTTATTTACACTCGTTAATTCAAATATTTGTTTACTTAAATTATACAGATTAATTACAAGTAACAATGTGCTATTAACAATTTATTTACAACTTATATACATGTTTTATATTTAAGATCTTCCAATCTGTGTTATTCTGTTAAGGGTAAGACGATGATAGGAAAAGTACGAAATCAAGGGGAGTGTTTCAAGTGTAATGTATCTTGAAATAAATTCCGACGCTTGGGCCGATCGTGCCTCTCTATCACTTGTTCCGCGCTCTCGCTTGCACGCTCAGGCTCAGGCGGAACGTGACACTTTTTCATGAGTGTAGCCGGTGTTAATCGATTTATAAGACGTTATCACGTCAAAAAGGAAATGAGAAATAGTATAAAAAGTTCGTTCATATTAAGGTAACAGCAAATAAATGGAAATAAATGAATTACGCCAATAGTCCGAAAAGCTTAAAAAAGCTTTTCAAATCGATTTATAAGATAATATATTTGTCAAGATCGCATTATCTGTATAAACAAATGATGTACTTAATTCTCAATTTTCAGACCGGAACAAACGCATTGTTCTTCGCAGCCCAGGGTGGATTTTTGGACATAACAAGGTTACTGCTGGACTGCGGAACTGCCATAGACTCACCCAGCACGGTACGACTTTCAATGAGAACAAATGTTAACTTGTCCTGTAATCCTATACGAATGCTACTTTAACTAATGGCTTATAGACATACGCCGTTTTATGTATCATATTATAGCTGTGACCTAGTCAATGGGATAACTTTCGGTTATGGAATATTTTCAATTTCACATACCCTACTAAATGGAATCGAATTGTTTTTCTATAAAATTGTAACTGTTGTTGTTATTCCATATTCGACTAAGTATAATCGTTAAAATTATAAAGTTTATGTAAAACTTAAAAGTTTAACAAAAGAGTTTAGAAAGTTTAAACGAATTAAAGTGAATTATAAAAGCACAAATCTAAAAGATTTGGCAGAAAAATAATAAATGGAATAAAATAATATTAAAAGTCATAAGTGTTAACGTAAAAGAATATAAAAAGATTTTTTTGATGACTGTCTGATTTTGCCCGCTATTCTTTCCATTCAGCCTCCACAGCGGTGAAGACATCTTGGCATGGTGACAATCTATTTGCTTTTAAACTCTGTAATAAATCATTCACAAGTTCAATCATGGGCCTCCGTAACCAAAACATTGCATCCGGCGAAGACCGCAATCGGAAATGGTCTCAATGACTAGATGCGAGTACTTGACTTCATTGACGCTTTGCGGTTCTACGTAGCGCGTGTACTCTCCGTGCTTGTTTAGCTATTGCAATTTTAAGAAACGTAATGAGGATGCGTATATAGAATAATTTTATAACAAAAGTCATAGAGATCTGCTTTAGACTTAATTCGAAAAATGAATAAGAAAATATGTTGCCGTCTTGCAGGACGGCGGCACACCACTCTTCGTGGCGAGCCAATGTGGACATCTGAATGTGGTGAATGAACTGATGAAACGCGGAGCCAACGTCAACTCCTGTATGAAGGTAACACTACTTTTTTATGTAATGCTATCACATAGATAAAGGACTCTCCAGCCAAGTACCACAGTCGCAACCACTTCCTAATCTCTGTTGTCACAACCAAATACGAAAATAAAAACTTTGTTATCTAACTCCAACTGATCAGGAATGGGTTTACCCTTAATTTTGTGGCAGTTTTATTCCTCTTGAATGTCGATCTATGTTTCTCTCGATTGGAGAGCTGAAAGAATTGCACGTTAGGTAAGAGTATGCAGAAAATATCTTTCTATTAGTTACCAACTATCCCTTGATTGATGGTGGGCTTAAAGTTTGAGTGATGTTAGTTCAAGGTAAGGGAGGTTGCATCCTCCCTCAGTAGTCAGACTTCGCTCTGCTCATCACGTATAATAATTTATGTTATTTATTCAACATGTTGTTTATCGTTTGTATGTTTGTATCCGAATTGTGTGTTACTAACATTTTTAGAGTTCCGAACCTCAAAAGGAAGAACAGGACCTTGTGAGATCACTCACTGTCTGTTCGTTTTATCAGAAATCATTTTATGTTGAAATCTTAAATTTGACACGGTAATAAAACATATTATCGCTTAACATATTATCTCGATGGCTAACACTCAAAAATATTTATATAGAAATTTGGGGGGAAGGGGACTTTGTGCAAATTAAATTCCCGAAATTCCTTTTATTCCATTTATCGTGGGAAAGAAATGATACTACATTTGAAAAACCCCCAAAATATTTTTTTCTTAATTTAGGTAATATATTTTCAGATTTATACTAAAAAATATTCCCCACTTATTTCCGAAACTGCTCAACCTAAAATTATGAAAAAATGGAATTTTAGAAGCCTACATAAATATTGGATAATTCAAAAATACAGGTTGTCCAGTGGCAGTCCAGTGGCAGTGGGGTGTCCAGTGGCTAATACAAAGTAGGTTTATTTTAACTTTATAACAACAAATGCGGATTTCATTTTTTAAAAACCACGTTTTCCAAATGGCGGCCATCGAGTCTGACACACTCTTAGAGTCTAGCACGCATGTTTTCATGCAAAAACGCGTTTGCAGAGCGACTGGGGTATCCTACTGACTTCGGCTCGAATATTTTCTTTAAGTTGTGTCACAGTGCTCGGATTTGTTCTGTAAACAACGGATTTTAAATATCCCCATAAGAAAAAGTCACATGGACTTAAATCGGGTGACCTAGGTGGCCACGCTACGGTACCGTTTCGGGATATGTTTTCTGGAAATAACTGCCGCACTGCATTCATGGACACATTAGCAGTGTGGGCTGTGGCCCCGTCCTGCTGGAACCATGTGTTTTGGTTGAAGGATAGACTATTCTGTAGTTCTACTCTGAAAAAGTCATTTAACATCTGGGCATATCTCTCCGAATTCACAGTTACAATTTGGCCACGTTGATTTTCAAATAAATAAGGCCCTATGATTGCAGATGCAGACATGGCACACCAGACTGTTGCTTTAGGTTTATGTAAAGGCTCTTGATGCATTTGTATGCAACATCACCTCCGTTTTTCTTAAATAACAACATCACCTCCGCGTAAGTTTTTCTTAATTCAAAGTCAGAATCGTGTAAATCTTGAACAATTTGAATTTTATAGGGATGGAACTTGAGCTTGTTTCGCATTATTACCTGTAAAGTTGATTTCGGAATTCCCAATATCGATGAACGTGTACGCAGTGATAAACGGGGAGTTTCAACGACAGAAACCATAACACGCTCGACATTTTCATCCGTGGCTACCAATGGTGTAGGTCCTGGCCTGGGCCTATTTAATGTTGATCCTGTAGCTCTGAACCTTGCTACCCATGACTGAATGAGGTTGATCGATGGTCCATCACGTAATTGACGAATACTGTAACGATTATCAAATCGACGATATGTACGCCTCGACGGCAAAAGCGCGGTGCTCTCCACTCCACTGTTCCATGGCTACTAAAACATCCGCACCGCTTGCGCCGCCTCCGCGCTCCTCTTATGTGTTGCGTTCAGAAACTTTGAAATCTGCCACTGGACACCTGTATAACAATCATCCTAGATCTTATAATTTTTTAAACCTACACCGTGTTTTTACGCCTGTGAAAGACAGGCAATACATTTAAGTTTTGAAATATTTATACTTGTGAACAGTTTAATAAAAATATTAAGTATCTTAAGGTACACGGAAACCTCGTCGTGTGAATTCTACTCATGCTTGAAAGTTTTTTTAAAAAGCTTTCGCACAAATAAATCTTCGTTGACTGATGTTGAAAATATTTCTGTGGATCTCAGTTCTAAGTAATTCTAAAACTAGACATGGAACAACAGTATTTCAAGTGATAATTTATCTTTTACTATTTTATTACTAACAAATATTTGACTGTAACTTATCTGTGAGAGGCACAAAATAGCCGTGATAAAACGTCGCACCATTGACACGTTTACCAGCTCGGAATGTGCCATGAAATGTTGATTATCATGTTTTCAGAGTCATTTTCATCTCCAATAAAATAGGGCATTAGATATTTTTGATTTGGGATGATTATTTTCATTTTTATTTAAGAGGTGGTATAGATAACTAACTATAATTATATAGATAACTAACTTAAAATAATCTATTTATATAGATAACTATCTATAAGTATATAAATAACTAATTTAAAATAATCTAACTATATAAATAACTAAGTATAATTATATAGATAACTAACTATAATTATATAGATAACTAACTTAAAATAATCTATTTATATAAATAACTAGCTATAAGTATATAAATAACTAATTTAAAATAATCTAACGATATAGATAACTAACTTAAAATAATCTACCGATATAGATAACTAACTATAATTAACAAACTAAAACGAGGCATTCATTGACCTTGACGATGCATGCTCAATTAAAACCTGCAAATATATATTTACCAATCTATGTCAAGTGAACAAGCGCAAGGAATACGCCTAATATACATAACATACTAAAACATTCAATCACAAAGTAAATATGAAGTGAAAGCAAAAAATTAAAATATTGTTGAACAAAGAGTGGTTGAACGGAAACTGCTTCGATTCTATAAGTTCCCTATTTTATATATATATATATATATATATATTTCTTTTTTTTTTTTGCTACAAAATAATACGTTTATATTGGACACTGAAACGCAAAACTCCATTAAGTTTCTAACAAGTGTGTTCATAGATGGTTCGATGAAATTCGGTCATAAGCTTCACTATAGAAAAGTATTTACAATTTTTTTTTATTTTATAAATCATAACTTCAAGGTACGAGCTGATGAAATATTGAAAAAATTGAAACAATTACAGTTAGAGTTGCAAAGTCCTAATTTATTACTGTAAATCCTTGCTTCCCTTTTGATCAAAGTCGGAAATATAAATCTTAAAAATTGACCGATTTGAAAAGTTTAAACTTAATGTTTAGATAAGGTCAACGATACTGAATTGTTACATCATTGTCAAATAGTCTTAGTGTGCAAATGAACAAGATGTTATCCCTACCATACATGTAATTTAAAACCTCATCACTCACTTATTACTTAATAAACTTTTATAGTTTTTCCAATACTGATTTTTAATATTCATAATATTTTACAAAAAATAGCATATTTATGTTTAATCAACTACCCGATCTTTCACCAAAAACCATTACTACAACGGTTAACGGAAACGTTAACACCATCGTTGTAAGACTGCATTTAACAGTAGCACGAGTATCGTTTGTCGTATGCAATTCTGAAACATTCCGTCACAGTAATTAAAATTTGTTTAATCATTATATTGGTTCTTTGGAATATTTGCAAATAAAAAAATTGGGAATATTTGCAATTTCAATTCGAAAAATTCCATGGGGAGTGTGTTAAAAGTATCTTATAGGGACTAAGTAGATATTATTTTAAGTAGGTGTATTAATTTTGTAATTACTTAATCACGGATTAATTTTGAACTTTTGATAAACCTGTAACTCAAAGATAAAATTCGGTAATTATGGAAGTATGTATTTTACGTAAGTTACCGATTTACAATACATTATATGCAAAAAACGCATAAAATAACGTACGAACGTAGGTTGTAATGTAACATTTTTAAAATTAGAGGGCAACATTGTCTGTTTGTACTAACCAGTTGCGTTGCGGTAATTCCCGTATTTTATTTTAGACTCGGATAGTTCACGCACGACACAACGAATATGGACCGAGAATTAAGGCAGATTTACATTGGGTCAGTAGCTGACGTCAGTGCTGGCGCCGAAAACTGACTCATACTATTTACACGCAGTCAGTATTTCGTCAGTAGTCGAGGATATTTATTTTGGTGTACACACGTTCGTAAAGTCAGTGCGTAAAAATGAATTCTCGAAAACAGCAAAAAATCAACATTAATCATTTGTTGAGAAAATTTACCTTTGTGATGATGCAAGAACTAACTGGAATGTTAGAAAATGAGGTATCTAAACAGAAACGAATATGGGTAAGAAAATGGATAGATGATAGAGATAAAACTGGAGGTTCTGCTCTGTTGTTAACCCAGTTGAGAATTGAAGATCCTGGGGAATACAAAGTGGCTTTGAGAATGACCCCAAAAAACTTTGACGATCTGCTTATGTCGTTATCAAGCTCTATTCAGCGTCAAGACACATTTATGAGAGACGCCTTACCAGCCAAAGTGAAACTCGAAATTACGCTGACATTTTTGGCTACTGGAATGTCGTTTCGAAATCTCAGTCACTTTTATCGCGTTTCGATACCATCTATTTCTAATTTAATACCGGAAGTGTGTTGGGCAATATATGAGTCATTGAAAACACAGATTAAGGTAAGAAAGTTATTTACTTAAAAATTCTTAAATTATTCAAAAAATTAACGATCACATATAAATTATAATAACCTATATAGTAGATACTAAGCTGTATCAAAAGCATACTTAAAATAAGTATTGAATTTGATAGTTAATGCCTGTGTTCCTTTGATATAATCAATATAATATTTTTATACTTTCAATGAACTTAATTTTTATTTAATTGCTTTTTCAGGTTATCAACAAAGAAAACCATGTACAAGGAGTTTTAAAACAAATACTCATAATCGTCGATTTTGGAACATTTCTTGAGAGAAGATAATAAACAAAGTGTCCAATGCAAACATTGCAAAAAAGTATAATAAAGGAAAGTAAATATAAGTAAAAGTAAGTAAAACTCCTGTTGGTTCAATTGGAACATTACAAGCTCTGGCCTTTCACCAATATTCGTCCTAAGCATATTGGTGAAATGCCAGAGCAAGATTCCGGAAGAGCCAGTACTTCAATCACTGCCAAAAATTCCCAGGATCAAGTCAAACACTAGGAATGAACCTCAGACAAAGAAAACTAAACTTACAGATTAAGGTAAATATAAATATAAATTCACGACAAACTTCGATCAAAGCAAGTTTAAAAATTTAGAGTTATTGAGGATAAAAGATTCGATAACGCTGATGTAGCTACTCAGTTGTTAGAAGAGCATTTAAATGAGTTTGAGCTCGATCTCGATGACATTATTTCTTTCACTACAGACGGAGACAGTTTAATGGTTAAAATCGGTAAAAATTTTGATGGCCACCATCAACTGTGTTATGGAATACAGCGGTGCTATCATGTATTTTATAACACCCAAAAAACTTCTGTTTATATTGAATTCAAGTAATGGTAAGAAATTTCAATAAATTATATTCATGATTAGGTCCTGAAGCAGTTGATAGTGGCCCTTAGAGAAAATACGTTTGTAAAAAAAGCACATTTTCTGTAATAGGAATGTTGCCCCGTTCCTGATACTTTTTTTATAGGTATTTTATGTAATTATGTTCAAAATTATTTAAAATTTACATAGAAAAAACAATACCCAATGTCGGTGAGTGAGCGAGCCCATCTTGTCATCGACAGTTGCCATACCCAACTCTGCTCGGACTGTCTCACAGTCCAGAAGGAAAGTTCTGAAACGGCAAGACGGCACACTACAATCTGAACCCGAACTCGAGGATACTAATACTGTAGAAAAAAATAAAGAAAGTGATGATAGATTTTTTATAGATGAACCTAGATTTAGATATAGATATAAATATAATATAATTATAATTTTGATTTCTGACCTAGGCAGACTTTTTGTGTAAAGGTATTATTAAAAAAGTACGAGGAGTGGTTAAATGTTTCCAAAAATCGCCATTGACAAATTAAATTAGAAAAATACGCTTTAGAAGAGTGCAATAAAAATCTAGATATGATATTAGTGTCTAAAAGACGAGATGGAGTAGCTTGTCCCATATCGTTGGCCGATTTCTTAAATTAAAAATATGCTTTAAGAAGGCGTTACTAGATTTGAAATCAATTTGAAAACTAAGACATTCGTTGTAGTTTAGATGTAATAAAAACAGCATAAAACGACATCACCTCTTTGTGTAGCTGTGATCCAAGTTTATTAAAAGTGGACGCTGCATTACGGTTTATGCTTAAAAATTAGGTCTTCAATCAAACGAACTCAGCAAATAACTTGTTTTATATCTCAGAAATAAAATAAAAGAAAAACGAACAATTGCATCTGGTGTTTTACAATATTTGCATAACAATGAAGATGCGACCATGGCAAAGAATGAATTCGAATAACTGTCGTCAGATGAAATCAGAACATTTATTGTACAATTATTATAAAGGCTGAAATTTAAGCAAACACAAGAGAAATCACGACAATGTCTGCAACAACCCCAAATGGAAGCCGTAACCGCAAGTAGTGATAATGGGAACGAGGATTTAATCATCGCACAACAGTTAAACTAGATACATAAAGCTACAACGGCTCTAGAGAAAACATAGATATAGAGTATATTATTCGAGTCGAAGTGTGCATTTATGATAAGTGTTGCTGAACGCGGAGTTACCTAAAGCTGCGTACAATTATTTATTGTATATACCGCCTATTTATTGTCTATACAATTATTTATGGTCTATACCGCCTATTTATTGTCTATACAATTATTTATTGTCTATACCGCTTATTTATTGTCTATACCGCCGTGTTGAAGCTAAGCGAGCTTTTTTCCACCGGCTATTTTTGCAACAAACTAAGAAGCTCATTAGCTGATAAAACATTGAACGCCTTATCATTTATGCTATCATATTTTCAGAAGCAAAAATATAGAAATAATATATAATATTTCCTTTGTTTTTAGATTTTGATTTATTCTTCTTGATTTCTTATATGTATATTACTTGTTTCATTAATAACAATACAAATATACCTCACTATTATAATCTGACTTCGATTGATTTGTTTCTTAAAACTACAAAAACATTTTTTTAATAATACCAAGTCATTTACGTATTTACGTAATTTAAATTCATTACTAGGTACGCAATTGACATGTCTGTAACTTTGGAAGCCCTAGGACTAAGATGCTGTCAGTGCCATGTGATGACAAATTAAAAATTAATCAACTTTTGATTTCGATGCTGTCATATCTTCGTATGAAGTCCACATAGCGAATAAATTGTAATCAACAAAATTATTTATAATTCTAAATATAGCCCAGTATATATAAAAGCATTTTTTTATTTGTAAAAATAATAGTGTTTAATTTTTCAAAAATCTAATCCCATATTCGCTCGTAACTACCATCATCACTATTTACATTTAATCACATCTACTGTTTTATGTTGGCAAGGTACTGCACTGATATTGGCAAATATTTAACTAAAATTTCTTACTTCTGTTATTTTCAAGCGACCTCTTAGTGTTTCTTACACGCTCCCCATACTCCCATCTTATTCCATAAACTTGATTCGCGGGTCATTTGAACTAAAGCTATATTCAGCAAGCTATAGTGTAAGACAGTCCCATGATACTTTAATATCCCTCATTCGATTGGAACTATTTGACACGTAAAATAATCGAACGTTGTTCTGTTTACTTCTACAACATAATTTTATTTTACAGGTACAATTATAGCTTGACGCTGTCATATTTTACAAATATGTGAAGAATTTTCTGAATTCACGAGACAATAACTGTATGAAAACTTTGTCCGCTTTTTAGGAGTATCATTTAAAATCTCCTTATTTCCAGTTCAAAGGATAACTGGTAATTTAAAAAAAACCGACCAAATGGAAACAAAGTTCCGTAGTGGTTTATATCCATTGAAATAGTTAACATAAGTTATCCGATTACAACTTATTTTTAATAAAAATATGTAACGTATGAAACGTAGTATAATATAGAATATGAACGTAGATTTTTTGTACATTTTTCAAATAACCGTGTTTTTACTTGGAAAAAGTATAGAGGGGTTACATTTTATATCATTTTAAAGCTTATTTTTCGCAGACGGAATTTAAAAATGGTAAATTGTAATAAGAAATTCAGTTTTACTTTTAAAGACCCGTCCAATAATATTCCACTCGATGGCGTGCAAAAAAAAATCGTTGCTATTTTACTTTGAAATATATTTTTTAAATATTTGGCTACGTTCTGATTGATATCACGAAACTGTGGAACTGAGGGGCTGTGACAAGCGGACAGACAGACGGATATGGCGAATTATTAGAATTTCTTTATTTAACTACGAAACCCTATAATCACTTACTATTATATATATATATATATATATATATATATATATATATATATACACACACACACACACACACACATATATATATACAGGTTGTCCCGTAAGAAGTGGACCAACGAAATGTCGGTGATAGAGGGGGTATTACACGTACGAAACAATAAATTTTATTATCCTAGCCCTAATAGTTTTAGAGATATGATTTTATTAGTATTATTATTTATTATTATAATTTTATTAGGTATTATTACTATTTCTGCTTTTTTGTTCTCCAAGATATTTAAGAGAACATTCGCCTTCCTAATTAAAATGTTATTCATTCCTTACTATTGGCATCATAAAAATTAAACGCTGAAACATGTGCTGAAACCTTTTCAACTAGTAGAGTGATTTTTGAACAATGCTAGTGTAAAAAAATATATGGCAGCCTTATACAACTTTATTTCAAAAACATCTACAATTTACACAGATTCCGAAAAGGTGACATTGTTACAATTAATTCTGTAAACATTGAAAAATACCTGTTTTATTGACATAACTCCGCACTCGCAGAAATGCCTACGATCAAAACAACCGCTTATCAGAATTGTTTCGCTATCTCTTTCCCACTCGTATGATCTTTTTATTATTCTCGACCATCAAGTGAGACCCCCTCTACTTCGTCCCTCAACAACTTCACTTCTTTAGTGACTTGCTTATCGCTCGGAGGTAACACTGTGTTTTCGCTGTTTTTTCCCTACCACTGTTTTTATTTGTTGCTCTACGCTTTAATTGGACTTTGTTTGCGCTTGTGATTTGGATATTGTTTGACCGGATAGCATTGCAAAATGCCTCAGACTCGTGGATATGTAGAAATGTATTTCATTTACGGGCTATGTAATAGAAATACTCGACAAGCCGCACGTACGTATTGCGAGCGCTTTCACAGAGTCTTTCTTCTTGTAAATAACGCATATTCGAATTCCTGGAAATGTAGTTCCTGAAAGAAAACCTAGAAATGTAGATAACCGTCAAGTGCTGGCCGAAGTGGAAAAAGCTCCTTCTACTAGTGTTCGGCGGATTTCTCGACGTACTGGTGTCACAAGAAGTGCAGTACACTGCATTTTAAGAAGAAATATTCTACCCGTACCGTGTACAACGACTGCAAGCACTGCTACCTGCTGACCATCAACGACGAATAGATTTCTATCGGGAGATGCTGATGTCGATGCAGGCAAGATCCGGTTTTTTAATTCAATCTTAATCAGCAATGAATCATGTTTTAAAAGTATGGGAGTATGGGTCGTCGAGAATCCCCGCACAGTAAGGCAAGAGTCAATTTGCGGGCTGGAATCCTGGATGGCAAAATTATCAGTCCATTTAAACTTCCACCGAGGCTTAATGGAGTTCGTATCTACGAGTTTTAAGAGACGAACTTGGAAATCTATTGAATGAAATACCACAAGATGTACGTGACAAGATGTGCCTACAGCACAATACTGCACCGGCCCACTTATCGCGACAAGTAATTAAATACTTAAATGCAACTTACCCAAATCAATAGGATATAGAGGACATGGAGGTACAATTGCATGGCCACTACGGTTGCCAGAACTCAAACTCAAACGGAAGCGGTCTATGAGACTACTAACGATAATGAACAGCAATTAAAACAAACACCATGTGTCTGAAGTGGTAAAAAACAAAGAAAGGACCTTACGAAGTTTAAGAAGATATTTTATGAGAAGATGTTGGTTATGCATAAGAGCTAGGGGAAGGCATTTTGAGCATTTACTCTAATAAAAAAAACATACTAAATGCAGTATGATCATAAATACTACACTTGTTTTATTACTTGTTATATTAATTTTTACTGTCCCTAAAAAAATAAATTAAATAAATAAAAAAAAAAAATTAATTAATTTAAAAAAAAACAAATGAATTAAAAGAAAAATATAAAAAAAAATTATAATTATATTGCCTTCATAAATTTAAATTTATAATTTTGACCATTTTCACAATTTTCTCGTTCTCTTTTTCCCTCTCACCCATGTCTCTTTATTATGTGGGAGCTGCTGTTAAACATCAATTTTATAAAGTGCTTAAATATTATTTCGATGAACTGGAGGTTGATTTCATTTTATAATTCCGTATATTATATTCGAGTCATAACTCTCACCCATGTCTCTTTATTATGTGGGAGCTGCTGTTAAACATCAATTTTATAAAGTGCTTAAATATTATTTCGATGAACTGGAGGTTGATTTCATTTTATAATTCCGTATATTATATTCGAGTCATTCCTCTCACCCATGTCTCTTTATTATGTGGGAGCTGCTGTTAAACATCCATTTTATAAAGTGCTTAAATATTATTTCAATGAACTGGAGGTTGATTTCATTTTATAATTCCGTATATTATATTCGAGTCATTCCTCTCACCCATGTCTCTTTATTATGTGGGAGCTGCTGTTAAACATCCATTTTATAAAGTGCTTAAATATTATTTCGATGAACTGAAGGTTGATTTCATTTTATAATTCCGTATATTATATTCGAGTCATTCCTCTCACCCATGTCTCTTTATTATGTGGGAGCTGCTGTTAAACATCCATTTTATAAAGTAATTAAATATTATTTCGATGAACTGGAGGTTGATTTCATTTTATAATTCCGTAGATTATATTCGAGTCATTACAATTTTGTGGGCCCCAAGTCTGAACCAACATCCTTCGGCATCTTCAGCAATTCAATATCGAATATTGAGTTAAATTTTCTACTACATAATTAAATTATGTGATAAAAAATTTAACTGTATAATTAATACATAATGTTTTGGTTTGTGCGACAATTTTTAAATAAACCAATGGAAATACTTTATTTGTCGGGTCATTCATCAAGTGTAAATAAGACTGAATGATTTATTACTTATAATAATAATTTTGATGCGAAATCTAATACCATAACAGCAAATTCTGCCGGCTGTTTATTTCAATTCGTTCCATTCAAGTGTTAAAACGATCATTCAACGAGTCAAGCCGACATTTTGAAACAATCTCTGCGCGGTTGAGATCGACATAAAGTTGCATATAAATGAACTTCATCTTAAACACGGCAATTAGGTTGATTAAGGACGGCCATTAATTAAATGCGTTAAATTTCGTCATTATATTTATTTATGAACGGTTATAAACAAGTTGTGCCGGAACGACTGTGCCGACCTCCAAAATCAGTTTATGTTGGCGGTGTATCGTATATGCAATCGATTCGTCACGAAATATCGAAGATAATATTCTTTAAAGAAGCCACAACTGTAGGTACCGACGTCATCTGAATTGTAAATCTTTAGAAGGACACGTGAATGTTGAAAGGCGTATCCGATAGTCTGCCGTCCGTGTCGACAACCGACTAAATACACAGCTCTCAAGGTGAAATAATTAAAAAAACAAGACAATAACTGGATTTTCTTAATCAAAATATCGCAAATCTAATAATAATCCGTGACAATAGAAAATTAGAAACACCAATTTAGTTTAGAAAAATGAATGGGGCTGAACTATTAATTCAGGATAATAAAGCACCGTGTCGTTTTCCTTAAATATAATTATTATGAAATTAGCTATGCATTTCGCACGCGGGAAATTCAGAGTAAGAAAATTGTTAAGAATTTCTTTTTTTCTTTAGAACTCTATGAGCATAAAGTTTACTAAAAGCGATGGCGTTGGCAGCCAAATAGGTTCCGTCGGTTTTGATATTAGCGTGCACGACGAACCTAAACTAACGAAAGATAATCTATACACATCAGTGGAAACAGCTTCTAATCGGTGAGTCGTTCCTGAGATTAGCGTGCACAACGAAGGTGTGCACAGAAAAACAAACAAGCAGACAAAAATTCTAAAAACAAGTGTTTAGTGGCGTGTCTTTAGTAGATAGCACTTAATTTTACTTAAAAAAGTATAGAAAAGGATCGCAAAATAAATTTTTGTTTTTATGAATGCTAATCTTTGCGAATATCTATTACGTCATGACCGTAAACATATTTAAAGGTTACGAACTGCGGTAGATTTTTCGACTTAACTTTAATTAATACTAATCTATTCAATATTTATTTTTGCTCACAAAACTTTCTCTAGTATGTTATTCTATTTGTGCAATAGATACTGCAGTCTGATAATAGCCGCTTTAGCTTAATTAATACCCACGTAAGTTATCATCAAGGCCAGATATATTCTCAGTCGTAAGAGATTTTGTGTATTTACAAAAAAAAGGTTTGTTACCTTTGCCTATGCGATTGTTATCTATATGTTCCTTATCCGTCCCGAATCTGTCCCTCCCTTCCGACGCACTCCTACCCCTTCTACTCCAGTCTCTCACACGTAATCATCACCCCATTGCCCTCCATGATTCCCCTGCCCCGCTATCCCCCAAGTCTCTCTACCCCAATTCTCTCTAATTTGTCCTGCCCCACTATCGCCTCTTCCCTGTCCTCCTCTCCCCAATCTGCCCCTTTCCTCCCTCCTCTCCGCCTTTCCCATAATTTCTCTACACTATTACTCGGCCCCGCTTATTCTGCATCTCCGTCCCTCCCTCCACCCAACTCTATCCGTCACTCGCTCTCATGTTGAAAAATTACTTTAGCGTTTCACTTCGTTATTACAAGGTCATCTTCTACCCACCGTGACAGAAGATGTTTTCACTTCAAAAAACATTCAATTTATAAATGTATTTGTAATCATAATCAACCAGTTGCTAAAATTGCAAGGTTGAGGAAAAAGTGATGTTGTGCCTCACGAAACCGATACCGGAAACGGCGGGAGTGACGTTAGCCATTTTTTCATATTTCAATGTAAAGCATAATAAAACTCTACAACATAAAAAGTGTACTGCAAAACCTTAGTTTGAGCTTTTCCTCAATAATAAAAAAGAAATTCTTTAAAAAAGTTCTTCCCCCTTCACCCCCACCCTTACTCCGCGACAAATCCAACTCAAACCGCAGAGCCCCCTCCCGTTCCAGGACAAGGCGACGCCGCTGTTCATCGCCGCGCAGAACGGACACGACGAGGTGGTGCGCGCGCTGGTACGCGCCGGCGCTGCCTGCGACGCGGCGCGCACCGACGGCGCCACGCCCCTCTGGATCGCCGCCCAGATGGGGCACGACCACGTAGTCAAAATACTGTGCAAGAAAGGTGCCAACGTGGATCAAGTTCGGGTGGTGAGTCGTAATAGATTCCAGTAATTACTAAATATTCAAACCTATTCTATGTGACGGTAGATTAAATGATAAAAATTTAATGCAACAAAAGCTACCGACTGGCTTCAAACATATTACATCAAGTCTTGCTTGGCTTTAACTTAACGAAAGTCGCTATCCTTTCAAGAACACAACCAAACATTTACACACCAACATAAAGCCTTTTAAATATGTTGATTATGTGGTATATGTGTTATATCTGACAATTATGTGTCAGACATAACGTATATGTTACACAATTACATCGTAATAATATATTTACCTATGATATTTGTCATAACAAAGAATCTAACGTAACAGACTAAGATATATATAACCCTGATGTACATTAATCATTACGTAGAATAGTTGAAGGAAAAATTCACCTTGAAAAAATTACAAGCAAGACACTTTTCTTATACTAAATTAAAAAGAAAACTCCTATTTGTTTATTTTCGAACTTGCAATTAAAACATACGACTGGTCATGTTTGAATGTAAACAATTGTAAATGCATAAACCAATTGCGATGCGATGGTTCAGTATATGAAAATGTACAGAACCTTTATGAAGAAAAACCATTATTTTTCCTTCACATTTTCATACTAATATTTTCTTTTCATTTACTCAAAGGAAATTTAAATTTATTACATTATTTATAAAAGCAAATAGCCATCTCGAATCCACTCACTTTAAAGATGCTAGCTACTTTTTCAGTCGTATATTTTATTCTTAAAAGTTCATTTAAAGATAAGTTTTTTTAAGGCTAAAATAATGACTTCTAATAAGGTCTGAAAGAATTACTTCCAATGAAATAATAAATACAAAAAGCATGGAAACTTAATATAAAATAAATTTATCAACTTTGTTGTGTGTATCCAGTCAGGAAATCTTTAAACTTTTTGCTTAACCGCTCAAAAATAATATTTAAATAGAATAAATTAGGTTTAATATAAAATCATAATAAAGTATTCCCATATTTTTAGTAACTTTTAAAACTATTATTAACTTACAAAAATGCATCTTAATTAAAGATAATTTTATTGTAAACAGGCAAACATATTTAAACATGTGTAATAATTTCTCTGTAAAGGATAATATTTTTCCTAAACGAAGCCTTTACAAAGCAGCACAGAAACAAGCCTGAACATTCTATTTTATTCTCTTTCAATCTCGAATACCTTCTGCTCAATGAAATAACTAATTCAGCGTATAATCAAACCAGGGTTACAATACAATCACTCTACTGTTTAAAGTGTGAAAATTTTATAAAACAATACATCAAGTGAACATTAAAAATTAACTTGAGTTTCTTCCCCAGGATGGTGCCACACCGCTGTTCAAAGCTGCACATAAAGGTCATGCAGCAGTTGTCATGGAGTTGTTACGATATAAGCCTAATCTAGGTTTATTACCTGTAAGTATTATTCCATAATTATTTTTTTAATTCAATCTTACTAAATCACCCATATCTCGTCTTCCTTATTTACCATTTATTTAATATGTTAGTTTGAACATATATGGGATGTTACGATAAATATTTTTTTAGAATCTCATAGCCACTTGTCTACATGTACAAAATCTCATGAATATTGGAAAGTAAAGATGGTGTATAGTTTAAAAGCAATTCAGTAGTCATGATGAGGGCATAATATATGAGAGAAAACATTACTTTGTATGGGAAAATGTTATCAATGAATATGATTTTTAATACCTCTGAGCCTTAATATTTATATCAATAATGAAAATGATAAAGCATGATAAACATTTCTAGTCTTTTCTGCAATCCTACCAAATACATAATTTTTTATTTACAAAAACCCTCTTACAAATTGCTGTATCAAAAAGCAGCTGGTAAAGATAGGCTAATTACATTTTGCTCTCCTTTTAGTTAGTTATAACAGTATTATAATTTAGTAATAAAATATAGTATAAATTTTTCTTACAGAATGGAGAGAGCGCATTACACGGTGCTGCGATATTTGGCCAACTCAGCTGCGTCAAACTGCTGGTAGCGGCACAGAGTGACATCTACCTTCGCAACCAATCTGGCTACACACCCTACCAGCTAGCCCAGAATAATAATAAAAAGGAAGTCGCCTCTTACCTGCGAAATCTCATGCGAAGAAGCGAACCTAGAATACTGAATGGAGGCACATGACGACGCAAGTAATTTAGTATGCTGTTAATCAATTTTTACACAAGTTCTTTAATATTATTTCAAGATATTAAATATTGTGATGTGGTTATGTATCTCAGGCTTGCCCATAATTATGTAAAAAATGTTCTCAACAAGAATCTCCTTGGCAAACCTAAAAGCTTTTATTTAACACTGTGCTCTAACTATTCACGTTACGCCAAATTCATAAACTTTTTGCCATAACTAAGAACTTTATGTAAAGTAGACCATAATAGATACTTAACAATGTACTTACATTTATGAATTTGCCATAATATTACAGATGTTAAAACAGTAACAAAAAAGGTTTTAAAAAAAATATTTTTACTGCTGTGCTTTTTAAAAGTAAAATTACAATTTTATTACTTTTTATGTAATTTTCATTGTCAAACACAATTTTGGATAATAGTGTCAAAAAGTAAGTTCAATTACTACAATGTGGATAAGGGGTCTTTAATAGAATTTTCGATCTGAAAAATTTGTCAGACTTTTATATATATACAAATATAGATATATATGAAAAGGACATTATCTATCTAAATAAAATGACAGACAGCTATCGGAGTGTGCATATCAACTAAGATAGAGATGAAAAATCAAGGTAGTTCTTATATTTCACAAATCTAGTGTCGAATGGAAACTGACGTAATCTTTTAAACCAGTGAAATTAATCTTCGAAGTTTTGAGCGATATAGGTAATTTTAAATTGTCAAAGCAACTTACACCATTGTGTATAATTGCATACATACATATTGACCGGTTTAAACATTAAATTTAAGTATTATTTGGCTACGATCTTATTATTGCCATTATCTGAAATAATGTTAGCAAAACTGTCTTCCTTTACATGTAAATTTTAATATCACGCGAAGAGAAATACAAGTCAAAAATTACCGTTGTTCTACATTTAGTTTAATAATAAAGAAGCAGTGCATTTCATTAAATTAATATAAATTACTTCAATTGGACGAAAGACCTAAAGAAAATGAAATTATATTTGTTATTTGAATGTTAAATATCTTTGTAATTGGCTCACTGTTTATAAAGTATTATGAAAAATGTTTTACCATCTCGGTGCAACGTCATAAACAACTAATGAATTTCTGTGTAAGATACTGTATTAGATGTCAGATCTGTCTGTGAATAATAGATCCCATGGCCAGTGCCTTACAGCCTAACAGTAAGATATTAATTTTAAATTAAGTCTGGCCCGTGCCCTAGTCAATTTTGTAATTTTACATTTTACATCCTTAAATAACCATTTATTTATATCAACTTGTACAGTAATATAAGATTCATGGTTGTTACGCATAATTTTAAGGGAAAAGGGTCTGCGTAGAATCATAGTTCATAAGAAAATGGCTTCATATACATATGTAAAATTGGTGTGTTAAAAATTTCCCCTGTAATTAATTCAGTTCATTGTTAGCGATTTTTTAGAACTATTATAATAAGGTTGTTGAGAAAATATTGTTTTGTTTGAAAACGTGGTGTTACATCTTTTCTATCTATTGCCGATTTTTCATTCAGCAAATGAACAGTCAAATAACTAACAAATTAATTTATCTCACTGATAATTATATATCATAGATTATAATCTGGTAATAATGGTAGTTTTTCAATATATAAATTTGAAATTTATTCTATGCTACAATAATTATTTGTATGAATTTCAGGCGAGCAGTGTGTAAAAGAAAAATAAAAATAGCCAATACTTATATGTTAGAGCAGTACAGCTATAAAATCAAACATTTGACATTTGTCAATAAGTACAAACATATTGTTCAAGTCTAATTACTATTGTTGATCATTTCAATAAATATTGTTTTTTAAAGTCATACAAAATTCAGTATAAAATCATGACTGTAATTTTGATGTAAATAAAACATGAAAACATAACCGCTACTTGAAATAAAATGCCAATTTGACAGATGTAAACTGGCAATAATAATTCACCTGATACTGACCTTTAATGAACAAATAACTTTATTCATCTTATACCGGATGATTCTGCTGATATTGATTACCTGACAATTGTAAAATGAATTATTCTCTATCTAACAATTCTTATTTGACTCTTTATTTAACCATGGAAAAATCGGCCCATAATATTTTAATTAGTCAGGAAGGATAAGTAGTTTGTATTTTATTTATTAAGCGAGCTTCAAATAATGAAACCTAACGCCTTGAATGATGTCCATGTGTATAGATGCTTCAACATAATGTTAAAGATGATGTGTTACCGTAATCATATGCCATGAGTTAGTATAGCAACACAAATCTTTCATTTATGTTACTTTTATAAAATCTCATATTTAAAATAGACACTAAAAATTTACAATTTAGTCTATGAAATCTCAATTATTTCCGTTTAGCATAAATGTTATCTTTTATTAATAACCTATTTAATTAATTATTATATGAATAACTTTTTAATTGTACCTTTATTTTTATTAACCTTGAATTTGTAGTTGTACTAGTTAGAATCTGCATACCTGGTTAGCTACCATTTACTGACACAGTTTTCAATCACAACTAGCTAATATGATTTGAACTAAAATTTACTCGCAGTATTTACCCATATACCATCAGTGCCAATATGAAACCATGTATAGTTTTTTACATCAAGATATCCAAAAAACAAATGCATATCCGACTATATTGACAAAAAATTTCATATAAAATTATAAAGAGCTCAAACAGCAAACTTAATGAAACCTCATAACTGATTTTGTCATTCCCGTTCTTGAAACCACATAATAAACAAAAACAGATAAATTAGCCATTTAACTTTTATTTCAAATAAGTCTGAATAAAAACTGAGGTGATTGTGATTTATGAGTTAAGTCCCAATTAATAAATTGGTACTCCAAAAGGCTTTTTTGGTGTTCTGACAAGTAATGTCTTACGAGATACGTAGTTTCACATTAACTTCGACTGTATACAAAAATTTATAAATTTGTTAATAAAATCTAATCTTTCCTTTGCTTATTCTTTTGGAAGATAACCTATATAGTTTTACTTTCACTGTAACCAAATTTCATAACATTTTGCAAATTATTAATTTGCTTCAAATGCCATATATATTCAATTTTGTCAAATACACCTAAGCTGCTATTATCTGTGAACTCTTACATCTATAGTTTTATATATATATAGACAGATAGATGTTCATAATTTTATACGGCAGTTAAAACAAACCGCATGCAACGAAATAACTTTTACATTATATTTAGAGCCAAATAAAGTTGATTGAGATCAGCAATTCCGTTACAGTCAACTCTCACTAGCCTCGCAGATTAGAAAAAAATTCATGGAAACAAGAACTCCAAACTGTTGAGCATCAAAATGAAAATAATTTAGCATTAAATCTAATCATTTTTGTACAACTTATGCAATTATTGTATACCATCCCATGTATGTATGATTATGTTTCTAAATAAATCATAGTTACTGAATCTGGTGCATTCTAACAAAACTAACCTCAGATTATAGCCTGTCCAGTTTTAACAAAACACATAAGTTACTAGGGAACAGCTTTACTCGGATATGTGCAAAATATATTTTTTCACATGAGTGTTTACTTGATTATATATAAAATATCTTACTAACTTATACAATATTATTAGAAACTCAAAAAAGTTTTAACAGTAAATTAATTTGTAACATAGGCATAAGCAATCTTTTCTTTTATACAGTTTCACTATTATTGCTACTTATTCAGTAGATAAGATTCTGCTACTTATACATTATTGCTATTTATTCAGTACAGAAAATCTGCGTAAAAGATATAAGCAAATTTAAATTTTTGAAATACAAGAATGCCTTCTGTTTGACGTTGTACATATCTAATAGACGTCATTTTTTATTAGAGCAAAAATCTATTTTCAAAAAATAGATTCTTGCTCTAATAAAAATTGAAAATTAAACAAATTTCAAGATGTATTTTATACAAATACGTCTTGAAATTAGTTTTTGTTGTTTTTCACTTACCTCATACTTAGGTTTAACAGTCGCTATTGAACACGAGAAAGCCTTCAGGCTCTCTCCTTCTTTAAAAAAATTTTGCTTTATTTTCTGAGTCCTGGTTACTAACAAAAAAGTCTTAAAACCAAAATAACTGAATAGTGGTTACTCAAATATATTTTGAAAATTATCCATAAGCCATTTTCATCAAATTTGAACTTTTTAAAATATAACTGGCACTTTTTATGTAAAAAATATAAAAATGACGTTGAACTCTACCTTAAAATGTATATGATAGATACTCAAAATATATTAATATAACTGCTCATTTAAAACTGATCGACAGTATTAACAACTTTGAAATATTATTTAAAAAGTAAGCAATTTATTATTCATCTTACATCTAAAACACTTGCGTAAATTATTATATGCACACTGATAATTCGGAAGTAACGAATAATGTTATCCTTGAACATAATAAATCAATTTGTTTCGTCGTTTCACATAAACAGCATAATGTATTAGATTTGAACTGGGTCTAGCATTATTGCAATAAATAGCTGGGTAGACATGAGTGACCAAACTCGCTTTGAAAAGATAAGCTGCAGACAATATTGGCCACCATTTGAGTCACGTAAATACTTTTTTAGAATATATTTATTTTTATACATAATGATGGTGTAAACTTCAAAGTTGGGCATTTACAAATTGGATTTGCTTGGCAAATATTTAATTCTACCTACTCATCAATTTATAACACATGGCTACTTAATTTTGCTATATATTTCCATATAATTGTTTCAAAATCAAAGTGGTTTTATAAATAAAATAAACCTTTTTGGGTCTGCACTTTTTCAAATAAATATCCGCCATCTTACATGTATAGTATAGGATATCAGGTACACGTGTGAGTTATACACGTGTTGCACACCTCAGCAGTGACAATTATAAAAATGTATTCAGTTTTCACTTTTTGCTTCAAAACATATTTTTCCTCATTTTCCGAAAATGTTTTTAAGTTGGTGTGTTAGTACGAATAATTAAAATTTAATATATTTAAATAAAATTAGTTAAAAAGTTATGGGGCTACTGTGGATAAACAGACAACTAAGCCTACAATAAATGTTCTACGTAATCTATGATGATATACAATTTTGAAAGACATTATATCGATAATATTGTGGATGATCAACTACATCAATTAGTAATTAAAATTTGCAGACATGTTTATTTAAAAAATATTATATGTTATTGATGTTTCAAAATATGTAAACTATTGTTACATATGCCCTTTAAGAGTATTTAGGTATGCGTATTTCAAATGCTTCCGTCTCATTGTGGTTTAGTATTATAAAAATTTAACATATGTCACTTTGCTCAAATTTAATATTTAACATTCTCTTTACACTATGCAGGCTGACATTGAAATATGACAGGAATAAAATTCCGTTGCGGGTAAAGTTAATATTGCTTTCATCACAGTATCTATCTCAAAATTAATAATAATATTCAATACCCAGTTTATCCTTATTTATTAAAAATTTTCGATAGTATATTATAGGCAATAATTGTTTACCTTAGTCAGTTTTATAAAATATTAACAAGGAAAAATTGTAAATTACTGTTTTGTGTCTTTGACATGGCACTGTGTATACATGTAAATTGTTGACATGTTATGTATACTCTACAATTGAATTAAATAAATTTATTGAAGTAAATGCAATTCAATTTTATTTTACCTTATCCATGTACCAGCCAGTGTAAATTTCAACTGACTTCTGTTTATTTTTCACTTAACCACCACCTGCTCTACGATCGTCATTAGAAACTTTAGAATCTATGGTGTTCCTTTTTGAATTATTTCTATTTGAATGTTTTCCAATTTATTATTATGGACAAATAGAAAATTAAAATAGAAAATATAAGTTTAGAAATAATACAACGCAGGTAGAATGCAATTTAAATACAAATGTGCAGATAAAACAACCTGTTCTGGAAATCAGCAAAACATACGTAAGCAAGAAACACACCTATATGTGCCTCACTCATTAAATTCACATAATAAATAATTGTGAATTAAATTGTAAACATTTCAGTTGCTATAAACTAATGGTACACTCTTTGAATACAATGAAAGAGAATGAACAGATTCAAACCCCAATCAGATTAAAAATTTAAAAACTTCTGACCCGTTAAAATTGTTAACACAGCTTAGGACCAGCATAAAACTATAAGTCTCTTAAATATATGTTTATAGGTCTTTTAAGTCATTATTTGTTGAAGTTCTATAAGCCTTCAAGTTGCAAGTCTTCAAAAAAGCTGCTTTCCCTTTTTGAGACCATGTTTATCATAGATATAATTTTAATGTTATGTTCCAATGTTGTCTTCAATAAGTAGTAAGTAGGTACTATATTATATACCTCAGTGAAATGATTGTTATATGTGCATGACCAATCCATATAGCATTGGCCAAGCAAAATAAAAAAATCCTCAATGAAAGACCTAATTTATGCCATTTATTTTTTTGGTTTAGGGTTCATATCTAGTCCTAATTTTGAAAAAAACTATTTTTATCCGACTCCCTATTCTACTTTCTTGAAAATAAACTATAAAAATTTCATTTTGATTAGAAAAAAATTTACAAAATAAAACATTCCTGAATTTATTCCTTTTTACTTACGTGACTGAAATTTTTTTATGCAATTCAACATATTCATAATTTACCAAACAAAAATAATTTACGTAGTAACAAAAAAGTTATATGATTTCACTCGAGTCAGAGGTATTTGCTGAAATTGTTTTCTACTAAATATAGTTGTTGCAGTTGTAGTCACCATAACACCTACTTTTAAATCATACTTTTGACAAAAATTTACAATTAATAAAGCAACACTGTTCTAAAAACATGTAATAAATTTGTTTCAAAAATAACAAGTATTTCATATTAAGTGGTCTTGTCTAGTTGTTTCAAATAGACAAGACCACTTAATATGACAGACAGGTCTTACAAGAAAATTATTTACTAGTGGACGGAATCAATAAAAATATTCTAATGACAGTGTGACCGAAGTCTTTTGAATGATGAAATTAGTACAAATGGCCGCAAAATCAATGGACATTAGCAGATGAAATAAAAAGATGCACTTCTAACATATATGATCATGGATATGTTAGAAGTGAAACTTCTTATTTTTCACTCTCTTTGTGTATGTCATTGTCAATCTTCCACCTGTCTCTCTCTCTCACCCTTTCCGCTCTGTCTTAACACCTCCCCTCCTCTTATTCTCTCCCTTCTCCTACGCCAAGGCAGAAATGGCCCCATGTTTGTTAGTTATAGCAAGTTTACTTAGCTAGTTGTTTTTTATATTATAAATTGAAGAAAATAATTTTTAATGACATATGTACATTTTTTAAAGTCAAGACTATAAAAATAATGAGTAAGAAAAGAAAAGCTAAAAATCAAATAAAACTATATCACACACTATATCATCTATAGAAAACTAAATAATGTATTGACTATATTATATACAGATTTTTTCAGTTGTTAGATAGAAGCAGGTTGTAGCATAATAAAAGCAAATATTAATGGGTTAGTACCAGCCGAATATGCTCTCCTTTGTGCATTCTTTTCTTCCTTATCTTGGCTCCCACCAATGGTATATTTTCTCCTGACAAATGATGCTGCAGTAATCAATTTAGATTGAGATTCTACTCACACATGACTTTTTGTTATCATTTGGCAGCATGTAGCAAAAAAATAATTCAGAAACCCCTGTTTCGTGCTATGAAATTCAATATGTCCCTTCCATTAACACATTACACATGTTTTAGTGCCAAGTAAAAAGCCTATAATTATTTGGAGTACACATGAGGTACTCCTTTGATAATTATGCAATAGACGATAAGGTCCTGTTCTTTTCTATTCAATATTGATTTTTTCTGGGTTAACATTTAAAAAGGAAAGTTTGCACTTTTTGTAAGTCAGAAGAAACATTTTACTTCAGATTTTTTCTATGAAATTTTTATTTTCCAATTATCGCTATACAGGAGGGCGATTTGTCAAGCGAGTCTCAGGAGGTTTCACGACCTGCTATAAACTATTACATCAGAATTCGACGAAATGACACAAAACATATATTTCTTCACCTGTTTATTCTTTGAAAATATAGTTTTAAAAAGTGAATATTTTGTTCAAACTTTTGAAAGCAATATTTTTATTATTGTCAAGTTTATGTACTTTTAACGGTCAAATTTGTATTTAGTCAACAGAAATAGGTGCATGCATAACCGTAAGAAAACTTTCACACAGGGAACACGTTTCTGTGCTTTAAAAAGTTGTGATTATCTTTCTAAAAATTCTGATATTATAGATAAGATGTATGAAGTTATTTGGGCGACTCTGCACTACTAAACTCCGACACTAGCAAATCCCCAGCTTTATTTGCGCCTAGAAAATCTTTAAAGGCATGAAATATTATAGAGATGTGCAGGTGGTTGGTTTTTCCCAAAATAATAACGAACGCTTAAAGTTTTTAATATGGAAACTAGCACCTAAACCAACTTATGATGTTGCTGCTGTTGCTGACACAGCGCGTAATTTAACTGCGATAATCTTTGACGAAGGTACACAGGACCCCCTAAGCCCCTATGAACCAGGTATTTTATTTAGTATTTTTTACATATTTCGTATTATTTCTAAATATTTCTATCGTATTACATCTACTTGTAGAATCTATAAAATCATAGTTTACGATAAATTTAGTAGTAATTGTCAATTTATTATAAGGTAAAGTTACGATAGCATGCGTGTGATATCGTAATCGCAATTGTGACAAAGCATGTTCAAGTGTTGAAAAGTGCGTTCATTTGTTTTCACATGTTTTCTTAGATTTCTACAACGTTAAGGGATCATGCAGTTAAATGACAATCTTGTTCTTGGTTTACTGAAGGATGGCGAATGTCCACATTTGGACATAGATGATGCACATGAAAAATTTGTTTCTCCACAACATGAACTAAGTACCAGATGATGAACAGTCTTTTCCACTTATAGCAATGCAGCCAGCTCAGCCAAAATGTAAATAAGATATAACCTTTAAGAGAAAATTGACCTGTAAAGCAAAGGATGATGACCAGCAATGAACTTATTGAATATTATATTGATTATTTCAATAAAGATTTTTATGTGAGTTTTTGGCCCTTTGTACAAATTTATATTTACTAAAAAAACTGAACAGGCTTTAAATGCTGCAAAAGAAAAAAATTTTAAAACTATATGATATTCACTTTTTTTTTTAACATGATAATTCTGGTAATATGATAGTTACCAGAATTATCATGTTTACGGATCGTTAATGACGGAAAACAATTTTTTAGATTAATCTAATTCACAAATATATTAATAAAACTGATGCACTAAATATATTCTGGAAAACGCGACCTGTAATTGAGGTGTAAAAGAAGCCTGGAACACCGGCAGATTTCTATTGATGAAGAAATCCATCCCTTTACGGCAAGTGTCGGTACGGTATCTCATATAACTTATCAAGAATAAGCTTCATCTGGTGGACCTCCAAAATTATGTGATTATAACAAATGGAGGGTATTGTTGAACTTTGAAATATATTATGGCAAAATCCCTGCACTCTCACACCCTCTCGGCCTCTAATGTGATCGGTATTTAACAATCACTCACACTGTTGGATGAATTAACAAACCTTAACCATTATGGAGCAGACACAATCATGGCTAATCGTATGTTAAATTGACAACATCTTAGTATCAAGGACGACAAAATAATGCAAGGAGGAGAAATTGAGCAAATTGCATCAAATGACACAGATTTGGTAAAATGGAGAGATAAGTCAGTAAATGGAGAGATAGATCAGTAGACATTGGCAAGTTGACTGGTGGCATAGTTATTGAGATTGTGAGACTATATGAGAAGAAAGACAAATGCAATATCAATGTTCAAACTTTGTGATGTCCTATGATGAATATGTGGTGTCTTTACAAGTGTGATTCATTAAACAAAGGTATTCCATAAAACCATATTAAAGACCTCCTCTCATTTAGGTTAAAAATTGTCGAGATTCTTCTATAAACTCCTAAAAGACAACAGTATGTACAAAAGAAGATAACAGTTTGCATCCATTACTTGAACTATAAGCATATTCTTTGGGGAGTAACAAGCGACCGAACGATCCATATATCCAAACATTCCATTGATTAAATCCCATTATAATTAAAAATATTTATAAATACTATTTTACTCTAGATGTTACCACCACTAGGAACACGTGTTAGTGCATAGATAGAAACAAACCCTGGATTGTGACTCGTTTTGATTGTGATATTGACCTGTCAGAAGTGTGGCTTTTGATAGATTCTTTTTACTATTTTCCTATAAAGCATTAAATCTACTGACCACAATTTTATAGAAAAATCCTGAACTGTAAGAAAAAGGGTATGAGCAATTCATTACAACTACTACCTTCAAGATGATTGTGTCAAGAGGCTGCCTTAATAGATTGTCATTATTAACTAAAGTTCATGTTTGCTATACATTTTCTTTAAATTTATTAAAACATTTTTTCTATAAACAAAATTAACAATCTTAAATTCCATATTTCCGCCTTATAGTAAGAGTCGCTGATTCGTTCGGGTATAAAAAAATTAAATTTGTTAAAATATATGGCTAAATCACAAACACTAAAGTGGTTGTAAAAAATATAGAAAAAATTTTTTTTTTGAACACACAAAACTTATAAAAAACAGCAAATAAAATAAAAGAGGAAACCAATATACAAGTAAAAAAATTTAGAAAAGACGTCGGTCATACAGATTTCAGTGGTTAAGAAAATATATCTGAATAAGGTCATCAATATTTTTTCCCTGCCTAGATGAAAAGATATATAAAAGTATGGATTAATGTTTAATGTAATTATATTTACAGTTAGTATAAATTGGTCCTACAATTAACATCATAGTTCTTAAGAAGGCAATATAACTAATTACTTAAATACAAAACAAACACAAATAGATACCCGACACACAATCACCTCCCTAACACGAGATAACAATTCGGACTTCCCAGGCTACTTATTTGGAGATTAAAATAATTGATCGTTAGGTCATCAGACTCAGCATGATCTTTGCTATCTAGACGCACAAAAACTACGTACAATTCTTACACCGTCATGCCAGGCACAAAAAATATATCTCTTGAACTTTTTTTGCAATCAATGCCTCTACTGAAAAATTTAAATCACAAAGTACACATATATTTCACTGTTTCATTGTTATTATTCTTTATAACTCGTAAAGTTTTATGGTAATAACAAATACATGCTAATGTCATCATCTCTTATGTTTGACCTAAAACTAAATACAATGAAGTAAGTACTTTAATAGTTAGCATATTTATAAAGCATAGTTAAATGGATGTATCAAAGAAATCCTACTTCACATTAAAGTTGGCTGCACTGTGAATCACTCAGTGTACACAGATCATTAACATCAAACTTCAACGCAATGTACGTTTCCCTGTTCATTTTTATCAGTGCCATGATAAGATAGAGACTGTGTGGCAGTGTCGTTATTCATGAACGAATATAGTTATTTACTATGTAAATACAGTTGTTGTAGATATATTAAAACAATATCAAAATGACAAAAGACAGACTTTCAGAACTAAGAAATGTACGGATATAATTTTAAGTTACTATTACATGATTTGCTTTGATAGTTTATGCAATAAAATGTTATTTTATAATTAGCGTTTAATGTGCTTTTTATGTGTCACAGATTAACGGGAATGTATACAATGATACAGTTGAGGCTTGCGATCCAAGGGAAACCAGTATATCAGGCGAAGTTAAGGAAATCTTCGATGAGGTAATAAAAGTTAAATAACATCCTAGTTGTCTGTAATAGGTGTTAATCTTATGTGCAAATTCAAATGGTGGAACATAGCGGTTCATGAATTTTAATGAAAATGTGAAATAGTTTTAACTTTAATTAACTTTTTCCTGCAGCATGCGGACTCATTATTTACTTAATGATAATTATGAGATACTTTTATTTTTCTTTCTGTCATTATGCTAGCTGTGTAATTAGTATAAGCACTAGCATGTTGAAAAATAGTTACTGTGACTCATGCATCCAAGTTCAAGTTCATAAATGTGTAATTTTTTATACATTTTATCTATGAATATGCTATATTTCAGATTGGTAAAATACGAAAATGGATAGATGAAATAAACGACAACACGAGTGTAATGAAACGTATACACAGCGAAACAACATTCCAGACATCAAAAAGTGAGTAAAATATTCAAAAATTTAAAAAATAACTGTTCAAATTCTCCGTTTATTACCATCAAAAATATTCAGAACTTATAAACAAATAATCCATCATCAATGATAACGAAAGTTATCAAGTTGACTTTCGTTCGAATTCTATGAATTTGTCAATGGTTACAATATTATAACATTAACTAAATTTCCAGACTTTCGGGATCAACTCGATTCATTCATAACAAAAAATAACGCACTGGGACTGAAGGCATGTGGCGCGCTACGACAATTCGAGGACAGAGTGCAGAATATTGATCAAAATAACGTACAAGCCCGAATAACCAAACTACAATACGCCACAACAAAGCAATTGTACTCCGAGGCCTTAGCAAATCATGAACAATTTCTACAACTGTACCGTGACAACCAATTCTCCCTGCTACAAGAACAGATAAAATTAAGTGAGTATACCACTTTTCTGCTTTGTAAAATCTACTTATGTATAATTCACTTAACGAATACTATTATCTACCTGTTTACGCCATTTGCTAGCAGCCGTAGGCATATTTCTATAAATTCTGATTACTATTCTATTGTATATACACATTCTAAAAGAGGGGTACAAGAGGTACAAGAGAGGTTTTACATACCTATTTAAGTACACGAAATAGTTTTTATTTTGATAGAAGATGAAAATAGTGGAGCCAGAATGGATAGATAGAAAGATATATATATGATGAAAATAGTGCAGCCAGTATAGATGTAATTAACACACTGAGTACTATGAGAGTGCCCGTAATCTCGGAAGTGAGTTCCTGTGAGGCTCAGCTATAGTGTAAGAGAGGTCTCCGGAGATATTGTCATTCAAGTGCCTTTAAATGGTCAGTGAATTTCATCTCCATAAAAGCTTTTGCCATTTAAGAGTGCTATTTGCCACACTAGACATTATGTTAGAAGAGATAGATTTAAAATATTTGGGCTGGCGGAACCATTGCAATTTCGCTTCGGCTCTCAATTGTGTTAATGTAAAAAAACTTTAGTTATTACTTATACATGTAAATTAAGACGTATAAATGTACATCAAAAACAATCTTATTTCATGGTAAGTTTGGGTACCTTATGTTCAACCCAACACTGGCAAGTTTTCACATTGTAGATGGGGGCCATGTAAAGACAGTGTTTAAATGTAACTTAAGATAAGCTATTAGGATTTTTAATAACATATTAATAATGAAAATATTAATAATAGCATTTGTAAACAATTTTTTTACTTCATTATTAATTAAATTATTTAAAGCCCATGACTCAATCAAGAGTATGTATTTAACATTGATAGGACAGAAATTGTATAAATGGTAGATTCTAAGTAGAATTGTTTTTAAAAAAATCTTGTTAATTCATCCAAATAGCAAGACAATGTCACTTTGATAGTTATAAAAGTAATTGCATAAAATTTCTATAAATTGTCTTATTGCTACTCAATATGTACATCAATATTAAATACATTTAACAACCACTGTGGTTTGCTTGCTCATTATTTCTAAATGACTTCCTAAATACAATTGATATAACTAAAGATGATTCACAGTATGCAAACGTTAACATGGTATACTAATTACAAAGGTAAATAAGAGTACACGTATTTCTGTAGTTTATACAAAAATCAGGTGATATAAAAGCATAATCGCAATAGCAAATGAGATTCATTACTCTCCATTTCTGAAAATGAAATTAAAAAGTTCTGTTAATGAAACTAAAGAATCGTGAACATGAAATTAAATATTTCTGTTAAAGAAACTAAAAAGTTCTGTTAATGAAATCAAAAAGTTCAGAACATGAAATTAAAAAGTTCTATTAATGAAATTGAAAAGTTTTTTTAATGAAATTAAAATGTTCTGTTAATGAAATGAAAAATTTCTGAAAATGAAATTAAAAAGTTCTGTTAATGAAATTAAGTCAGAAATTCAGTCAAGTCTGGATATTCTCGTATGCCAAATGTTCCGGGGTAATACTTCAAGAGCAAAGAAACTTTTGATTTACTTCAAAAATGTCAAAAAAGACACTGCTAGTTTTGTTTATATACCACTTAACTATAAAAGTGCTTGTCAGCCAACATTCTAGACTTAAAGAATAAAAATTTTTAAATATTAAGAAGACAACATAGCTTACCTGTTATATCTCTACGTCCTTCTTATATTCTGGAATATTTCCAATTTTTTTAATAATAATCATTTTTTAATTTCTCAACATAACAATTTATGTTTTTAAATTTTTTTAAAAACCCACTGAAATTATTTAGGTGAATTATATTTATAATCAAAGAAATGTTTAAATTAGAAAATATTACCCCAATACAAAACAAATAATATTCTCTTCGATAAATATAAAATATGTTTTAAAATATACACTATACCTGCACATCCCGATACCTGCTAGTAATGCGCACTTAGCTTCGTCACATAAACCAATTAATCTGATTCGAATGTCGTCAAAGATGCATGACAAAATTATCAATAAACGCCTTGGCTTTACGCTATCTAGAATTGAATCTTTACTATTATATCTAATAAATTCAAAAGCAAATACACATGCATAGAACAATTCCAAGAATCATTACCAAAGTTAAAAGGACCTTAAAAGAAACAGCAAAGTTTGGGGCTCAATAAACTTTGGCTTCAAATAAGCTAAGAGTACTAAAGTGTCCCACAGTGCATGCACACAGAGCGCTGCAAAGAATCAAAGCAATATACGACATGAAGCACCTAACACCTTATTTGGCTTTGAACAATGACTGTTACAAGTATTATTTTGCAGAAAAATAAATCAATCATACTGGTATTTCAAATCAAAAAATTTAGATTATTTTGGTCTTATATTTTCGAGGGGAATAATAAAAATATTCTTACTATACCAAGAACCAACTCTATTCCTGTCTGTTTAAGTAATGGAGATCCAAGAAGAGACACATTTAAATGCCTTTGAAAACGTGAATAAGTAGATGAATCAATAGCGAGCAAGGCCAGCACCTCCAAAGACATTAAAAATACTTATATATATTTACATTTAACTACATATTTCACTTTTGCTATAAGGTGTGGTTACTACCTATCTGGCAGATTTCTAGAAATTGTTTTACTCCATAAGGTCAATGCGAAATACCTCAATTGAAAACCATGTTAGAAAACACTATTAAAAGAAACCTGTCAAGCACGAATGGAACTCGCGCTACGAGGATTCCGTACACACTTAGACATTTATAAATCTTTAATGGTACATAATATTCCAATTAAACTATTTACAAAATTTTAATTTTGTAGAATGAAAATATACTGTGTATATACTATATCTTTTCCAGGCGCATATTTAAAAAATATTTTTTTATGTGATATAACTACAAAATAAACAATTTTGAATCTTTTCCTTACTCATGCTGTCAGACCTTGCTTTTCACCAAATTTCATGATTCTAGGTCAATGGGAAGTACCCAATAGGTTTAGATTTATTTACGAGTACAAAATATGCGGCATAAATGGCCATATTTTTTTATTGCGTTGACTTAGATGCTTGATTTTTTTAAAGCTTCAGGGAACCGTAGACCTAAGTATTTGATATCCATTTCAACATAGGGAACCATAGACCTAAGTATTTGATATTAATTTCAACCCAAGAACGCGTGGAGGTACTACACATTCCTGAGGAAAAACAGACAGACGGATAACAAAATGATCCTATAAGGGTCTAACAGACAGACGGATAACAAAATGATCCTATAAGGGTCCTTTTTTGCTTTTGAGGTATAGAACCTTAAAGAGCAAGAGAATTAAAATCCTATAGTCTAACAATAAATCGCATATCAGGCAAAAAAATAGGTAAGTTCACTCTGAATCATTTGTTACTTTTTCCTACTTCACACATGAACAAATTGGGGAAACCATTTCCTGTAACACTTTGTGTACAGATAATAGCCATAGTTTAAAATGTTACGAATACCTATCAAACAGGCGAGTTCATAAATATTTAATTTTTTTTGTTTAATGTACAAAATTTTTAAAATGAAAGAGAATCACAAGAAGCGAAGCATTGATGGTGATATATATAGTACTACAAATTAATCTAGAATTAAGGAATAAAAGATGAACTTGAAAAGAATTACTTAAAGAATATATGATGAATTGTCAGTAAAACCAAACGCACACACCTACTTTTTTATTGATCATTAAATAAACAATTGTAAGAAAGTTAAAAATAAAAAGTTGAAAACAGTAGGAAGCGAAGAGAAAAGACAAGAAGATCTGAAAATTGAGACCGAGAAGAGCCACAGTGAGTAAAAAAAGGAGTTTTTCTTTAGAAAAATTAAACTATTTGACAAATCATGGTGTAAATCAATAGGCTTCTATTCTTATCTCCTTGATAAAAAAGAATCACCAAAATCGGTCCAGAATTACGACATATAGCATGTCTTCATACATATAAAGGCAAACAGATGGAGACACATGTTATTTTTCAAATGCAAATTTAGATCATAATAAATATGCAAAACAATTAGAAAATGGTGGCATTTTTCGGTGAATGATCTCCTCTTTCCAAAAACCTATAAAAGGTGATTACTTGCAAAATTAATGGAATTATACATACATTTCAAGGCTAGCACACTAGTTAATAATAAAGAGCACATCCATGCGGTGTACGATAACTTTAGAAACATTAAACAAGAAGGGAACAATATAATAGAACAGGTTTGAAGGTCAATAACCTGAAAATAACTGATAAGAAACATACAACATAAAAAACATACAATGTGAAGTCCAAATAAAAAAAGGGCTAGATCGCATTAAAAAATAACTGAGGATAATTTGAATTCTTAATAACTGAATATTTATGAGGACATTTACACCAGTGAAAAAAACCATAGCTAAAACTATGCTATCTGCCCTTACGTCTGTCAGATTTATTTTATTTATATAGTAGTAAAAACAATAAGATAGAAAAGACACAGCAATCCGAATAAAAATAACTAACTCGTGATCAATTTTGAACTACCAAGTATGCCATTTCAAATAACGCCATTTCTGAAGCAATCTATAGAGCAGAAAAAATATACGAGTTAGGTGCACCTTGCAATATTGCATTTAAAAAAGTTAGTCCACGAAAGACAAGTGAAATATAATATGACTTCGTCCTTTCATATAACAGCCTGCCTCTAATGCCTCTAGCTTTACACATATGTATTGATTTGACTCAATATTAAAAATCATATTTAAAATGTGTATTTTAATTTAAGGTGGCTTATATAATGTTAACTTAGAGTCAAAAGGATTTTTTTTTTTAAATTAAATTTGAGTAGAATACTATGTATGTTTTAATTTTTTTTCTAGTAATTGAAATTTGAACAGATTGCAAATGCATTTTTTAAATTTTATTTCGTTTAAAAATGCTGGTGTGAGAGATCCACAAAATTGCCAAAATAAATCTGATGCACAGGACCTAGAATTGTTATTCCAGATGGAAATATCCTGTTGCTACTATTGCAAGTTCAAATATGTAAAAAATATTATAGGTTGTAAGTTGTGTAAGAGTAATACAAATATAAGTTTTTTTCTATGCTTGGAGTATAAAAATATTGCATGGACGTTGTGGCCGTGACTTCATACACTTAGATCAATGAAAAATGTACAATGCCGTTTTTTATAAGTGTACTTCTACACTTCACCTCTGGCTATGCTCATTTCGCTAACGTGTCTGTGAAGAAGATTTCATTGCGTGGTTAAAAATACATGCAACACAGTCTATTAGTGTACGTAGGTATACTACAATACTTGTGTAATTACTACATGTTGAGTAGTTAGGCACTTCTTTGTATTGTATTAATGCAAAGCGAATGAATTTATTGAAAATATTAAATTTGCATCTTCTGATTGAGTGAACTGATAGCAATGAAACAAAACTAAATATTACTTCAAATTCAATCCCTATAATGTCCTTAAAACTCCATCTAAATTGAGTTAGTAATTGTATATCATGTTACAACCACAAAAATTCCAAAAGTGATCTAAATGTATTCTATCACTTTCTTATCCTCCATTCCCCCAATTACTTTTATTCAACGTCTGTCCGTTGAAAATATTTGAGTAAAAGTTTACTAGTTTTATTTTATGTACACATCAAAATTAAAAAATATGCATCTGTTATGTCAAAGTGTACGTGACTTCAAAGTAATGTAGGTGTGAACCTGACTTGAACTTGACTGCGGATTTTATTCTTTTTCTCTGTACTATTACTTACAGAGTTGTTGAATATGACATTGACACTATACATCTTTTTGTAAACATCTCAATGTGATAACATTTAATTACTTAAGAATAAATTCAAGACATACTGAATTTTATAGTTTTAGTAAAACTTATTGTGTTTATATGATCATTTAATAAACATATTCACTATTTGCCTAGACAATGTCATGTACTGGTAACCTGTTACATTTTGATAACTGCACTAGTAGAATGTTAATAAATAAAAGTACAGCACTATAGGTATTTGTTTCGATGCTTGATTTGATGAATTTACAAACAACCTTTGTTATAAAATGATCCTTCTTTAATTGCAGCCAACTTATCAATAACAGATGAAGAATGTCAAAGTTTATTGGAGTCAAACAACATCGCCTTGTTTGTGGATAATGTAAGTACTTGTGTAATCATTGATAAATACATATTTCTACCTATATATTACAGAAAGGACCCAATAGTATAAAAGAGACGTAAAACATCACACAAAAGACACAGAAATATACGCTTACACAACGGAAGTTTAGTTAAATATTTTTTCCGACTTTATATGTATACTGCTTATATTTCCTTTGCCTATAAACATTCCTGAAATATTAATTACGACATTGTAATTGCTATTTTTTGTGTACATTTCAATTATTACTGTTTTTAATGTAGGATACCTAGATTTTTTTAAAGAACCCTGTCCCATTTTGGCCCAAATAAAGAACAGCAATGACATATCAGTGTGCAGGTTTATATGAGCGATTTATCAAAAAGTAAGAATTAGGTTTATTCGCTGTATGCGCTAAGATATACAGCATGTTGCAATATTTTGCTTATGTGTTTGAAGATTCGTCGAAAGATTTGTCAAATCTTATATGCTTTTGATTTGTTTAGATGGTGGCTTACTTGTCTCTTTGAGATGCTTAAGGTATCAAAAGTACCATCTAATAGTTATTATATGTGTATATATATATATATATATATATATATATATATATATATATATATATATATATATATATATATATATATATATCTAACAGTCTGAGCACATTTTTGCAAGTGCCATTTTGCACGTCAGTAGAGGGAGGTTAAAATAGTCTCGAACAATTCTGTCATAAACTTCACACTCATTTTCTGCAAATTTAGACAATTAATATGGAATTTCAAAAACCAGAATTTAGGCAAATATGATATATTAAACACCTGTGTAAGGTCACACATACAACATTAAAATATATAAATAAAACCTTGCATATATAAATTTTAATGCTGTTTGAGTTTGGCCTAGAAATTCCGGTAGTCGGAATAAACGAAAATAAAACTCCAAAATTAATTTAAAACTCTCAATTTTTGTTATTTTATTACACAATAATAATGGTGGTGGTACTTTGAGGATTTTGTCATTCAGCGTATTAATAACCAATTATGGCAATAAATTTGCAGTGAAATCTGTTCCCCGTGTAAAATTTCCTTTTCCTAATCAGAATAATTTTTAGCGATTGCTTAATCTACCTTTAACTATTAATTTTATTTTTTAACTTCTAACTTATCTAATAAACACAATTTATTCCAATAGACTGTAGTCAATTTATAAAAGTGAGTTCCTATACTTCTATATTATATCCTCGTATGAAAATGAGAATATCTTGCAATTTCAGCTTGAAGCGGAAACAAAGGAAGCACGGCTAGCTCTGCGGGATGTGGAAACAAGACACCAAGAACTAATCAAAATAGAGAACTCCCTCAGTGAAGTTAAAGATATGTTTGTACAAGTGTCTCTACTGGTTAGCCAACAGGTAATTTGTACAACTTCTTTAAATTGACATATAGACCGTAATCAAATTGAAAATGTTGTGTCTCAAAACTTTACATGTTGTAAACTGATCAAAAAAATAATTAGACTAACTCGAACCAAGTACAAAAAAAATATTAACTAAAATAAATCTAAAAGCATAAAAAGTAATAAAACTATTGAATAGTTTCCCTTATTGTTTTGAACAGAGCGATAAAAGATTCTATTCAATTTCATAAAATTTTTCAGCTTCAAATTTACTAAGAATAAAATTAAAATGTTAATATATTAAGAGTTCTACAAAATTTTTGGCTACTAGATAAAATAGCAGTGTGGATGGTTAAATTTCACAGATTTATCTTTGCCATATACAACTATTTTCATCTTTTTCGATTTATTTGAAGTACTAAAAGAGTATACGAAACATCTGCCTGAATTTTGCAAATGTAGCTTTTACCTTACATAATTTTCTTAAATTTAAGTAAATAATGATACAGAATCAACACAATATTTTCATCAGACTGCAAATTCAGCTACGTGGATTTAGAACACGTATCAAACATTTTTAAATTTTAAAACATTAGACTTATATCTATCTCTCTAGTGCATCTTAAATGTTTTGATCTGTTACAGTCTATGAATAACATTCTGTTTTGCAAGTATTTCCAATAAAATTCCAGCCTCAAAACACATTATTAACATATTATATCATTACTTGTTCCATATATTAACGTGAACTCTAAGCTATCATGTCCACCAAGGAAAACAGTGTTCATGCAGCAAGTACTAGTTTTGATGTGACAATGGAATAAACAAAGAAAAATAATTAGTTATTTTTCTGACTTCTAAACTGCCCAGGATGAGATTTTATTACTAAAAATTTAACAATATACCACTCCACTCAAGACTAACCTTCCCTAATACTTTTTTCATTGTGAAAATAATATTACATCATCGAAAAGTACTCAACACATTATTGACACAACATAATGTTATATGTCCCATGCTAATTTAATTATAATCTAAAATTCTAATCTTCGAAAAATACTGTTAAAACCCATGCAGTAAATTTCATGTGACGATGGAATAAGCAGAGAAAAATAATATATTATTTTTCTGACCTAAAAATGCTCTTATTACTAATTTTTGAATAGCGCTAAATATGCCAGTGCACTCTAGACTAACCTTCCCTAATACTGTTTTCGTTATGGATGGGGATCACATTATACTAACATCAGGTCACAGTTCTGATAATGCTGTGGTAAACCGACATTAACAAAGATAGCATGCGTTACTCAACTCCCTATATTGATTAGGAAATATTGTAAACATATATTCATTTGAAAATCCCATAACAACCTGATAAACTGATAACGGCAGTTACAAGTATCTTATCAAAATAAACCTAAAAATCTACTTTATCCTGAAAACATACATAACGAAACTTTTACGCATACATATTTTTCGTATACGTAATGAAACTTTTACGAGGAATAAACAATACAGCCAGTGTGGCACATTCTTCCTTATAAAACCAATATGTTTTTTGTAACGTCACAATAAAATATTATTGTTGAGGTTATAAAGCATTGAACTCACAAAGCACTAATAATAACAATGCTGCATACCGCACTGTCTCTCCTAGCCCTCACTGTACCAATGTACGTCTTTTGCTTTAGTTTTGTATGAAAACTACTCCAATCAGATTCTTCCCAGGAAAACCAGTTATAGCATATTATTTACTAACAATGTGGAAAGTAACAAACTACTGGAATTATTTTTGAGAAAATTAAATTAAATATTTTTCTATTTAAAATACCCAAATTTCGAGGTTAAAAAAAGAAATAACATACAAAGATTTTGAAAACTCCTGATAGACTTACACAGACATTTTTAATTTCTTTGCTGTTATACTGTATTAAGGGTTTAGAATAAATTATAATCAAAATGTCAACTTCAATTTTTGCAGTGCAGTTTTCCTTAACTGAATTACTGCGAGTCTCTGCAGTTCCCACCTCCACTTTCCCTGTCGAACGAAATTATAAAAGTAAAGAATAATAAGTAAAGACTAATTAATACTTAGTTTGATGAAAATGCAGACACTACAATTTTTCGAGTTTGAGAACATTTAGAAATGTTTCTTACTGTACGGTATTTTTTAGGATTTATTTATTAGTTGACCAACATGCCTATAATTTCAACATTATGTACTTCAGTGAAATGTTGCAAGAAGTTTTTTCATTAAATATGTCATTTACAGCAAGACATGCTAGACACTGTGGAGTTCTATGCCTCGCAAGCCACAGATCACGTTATTCTAGGAGGGAAACAGCTTGTTTCAGGAAAAGAAAACAAAAGGAAAGCAAGAAAGGTAAGGATTTTAATAATCTCGATCCATCGAACAGCTTAAAATGATTTGGAAGTTAAAAGACCTAAGAGTAAAATGAAGAGATAATGTCTTTATACAAACTAGTTTGATATGCATAGATGAGTAACAAAAAAGGCTTCGTCAAATATTTTACTATATTCATAATACCAATGCAGTACCAATAACCCAGATTGAAATTGCATTTGTTTAGTTTCGTGCTAGCATATGTATATATACATTTTAAAGAACTACTGTACTTTAATTTTTGTATGCTAAACACAGGCTAAATTAGTGTTATCCAAAAATTTTAATGAGTTTTAATTGATATCAGTGTAAACACTGCATCAATTGGTGAAATTTCTAAATGTATATAACGTGTATAACATATTTAAAAAGTTGCATTTTAACTGGTTTTCAAAAAAAATATAATATATATGTAAAAATAAAACTGGTGAATTTAAGACCGGTATTATTACTCTTAAGATACCATATATTCAACCTATATTCGTTAACCTTTGATCACATCAAGGTATTATTCAAAATAATTCATCTTAGAATATTCTATTAGGCGGATGCAGACTATAGAGCAGTGGTAACAAATCTACTGCAATGCTCACTGTAGCATAAATGGAAATATTTGAAGGCTCCCGTTAAATATAGTGTTAGATAATATAATATACTTATGTACATTGTCATACATTTGGAAGCAGCGCAGTTTAGCAAAAAAAAATTCACTGATTTTTTTTGAAAGGATGTACGTAAAACATTATGTATTTTAAAAAAATAAGTCTCAGCTGTGATTATTTTCTATAAAAATATTCAAAATAATACCTCAATTTTTTGTATTGTAATTTTTTTTCACTTTAAATTTAAATTAACATATAAATAACAAACATAAATATGAACGGTGATAATAAGAGGAAAAATTAAATAAGGATTAATAATAACTTACAAAGTTTTAAAAGATAACATCTATCTCACTTAATATTAAGAAAAACATTCAACTCTACAAACCTTAAAAATTTATTATTAAGTCCTTAGTTTACGACTTTTTTTCAATTATAAATTAATAATTGGGAACACATGCAGCAATGAAAATTTCACTGTTCATCAACCCAAAAAGCATAAAATTTAAAGTAAAGAGGATCCATGAAATTATAATTAAAAAAAAAATACCATAAAGTAAATATTTGAATGTAATTATTTGCCATTTGAATACCTTCTAAATTAAAATTTTTCTTTTATTTAATTTTTATCAACATTTCTGTTCAGAGGTCTGTTGATTGTGTAGTACATAATTATAAATTTAAAGTGAAAATAGTGAGAGAAATACTTCAGCAATAAAAAGAATAAAGATATTCATTGCAAATTTTTTTAAAATAAATTTTTATAATAAAATAATCAAGAAAGGGATCCTATTTTTTTAAAATAAGTCATATTTTATATTCAAAATAAAAAAAACAGTGAGCCGTCACGGGACGCCTGGCAGATGTGACACATCGTGTTCGTACAAGTAATATGTATAAAAGATAAGATTATTACAGGAACTAAATATAGCATATTGAAAAAATAAAGTATTACGAATTTCTTACAGAAAATGGTGACTTTATTTAATAAACATTTATTTACAATATAAAAATAATAAAGCACAGGTTATGTGTACCGTAGTAAACAACAGCGTCGAACTGAGTGGGGAGGGAGTCACATAGTCGGTTGTGCATGGTGACACGTCGCCATACCGTACACTTCTACTACATATAGACTATATATATACCTTAATATAGCATGGCGACCTGTCGCCACGGCAAGCGTCGCCACGCCAACAATCCGGTTTATACCTGCGCCTATAGATGTTTCACATCAAAATCACTAAAATTGGTATTTATGCTGCACTGAATTCATACTCACTTTTTAAGCATTGGAAGCAAATTTTCAAAAGGTGGCACGAATGTTATTGTGTAGTAAATTGTAAAAATACTTCAAAAAATAGCAAATTCAAATTTTAGTCTTCAAATATTGAATTGAAAATTAGATAAAATAAATACATAGATAGTTGCTGTAAAACATATTCCTTCTGATATCTATAGGCTAATACATTAATTATAATCATTTTGTTGAGCTGAAAGGATATTATATATTCTGTGTATGGACAACTAAATTCTTGTTATTCGTTAGTAAAAGCATTTATTTAGATATTTTTCTCTACAATAAATAGCAAGACGAACAATCTAACTTAACTTGAATAATACTTAGGAACAATTAATAAGGAGGTTAGGAATACAATGTAAAGAAAAAAATACATATAATACAAGTCATAATTGATGTCTTTCGTTATGTTTATATTATTCACTTAAACTTTACCAGTCATTAATTTGAAGCGTACAAAATCAAATTCATGCGCATTTATAGTTGTGAATGCTAGGTGGTGCTGATGTCACGCACACAGCCAATAGATTGAAGATATTATATACATTCCAAAAGGCATAAAACTTTTTATAAACCTTGGATACATTTCTCTCTAGGATGTTTGGCTTCTATACAAACTGACTGAAGCTAAATTTTTTAAACTTATTTTCCCTTCTGTGGTAGGTTTATAACGACACAATAATGATATACATATTGAAAGAACAGTACTGGATGCCCAAAAATTTACTTTGTGCAGAAAACATTGTACTATAAAACTTGACGAAGCAAAAATTTATACAAAGAAACTTACGCTACTTCAGAAAGTATCCAACCTTTACTATATACTTTGGATTGCTTAAGGTATAATATTGAATGTGAGTGATTAGGATTCATATTAAAAAAAATGCATTGTCTTCCATAACAACATTCCTCACATATTATAGTTGGCCTCGTAGAAGATTCAGTTCTTCCGAGATGCACTACCACAGCCTTTTAATTATGATTTATTTTAGTCTTTAGATTAATTATTTATTTTAGTAGCTGCATTGCATCCATATCAACTAAATTCTCCGAGGACTGAATCTTTAAATTCTCTAAAACGTGCCTAGAAACATTCAAATGGCTAATATGGCATTCATTTGACATGAAGACTTGATAATTTAACCCCAAAAAAATGTTTACATAATCTTTTCGGTACAATCCAATATTAATGAAATACTTAGACCATGCCTATTCTACAGATTAACAACTGTACGATATACAATCTTCTCCGCATGCAATATTTCATACCAATTGAACGTAAATAATACAGTCACAAGCCATAAAAGACAAACATTTATAAATTAGTAAAGATCAAAATATGGAATTAATGCCTTTTTAACCCCTGGTGCACCAGGGCGCAAAAGGCAGCCACTGGCGTTTTACGGCTTCCAAATAAATTAATCATAACTCCGAAATAAATAATTCAATAAGAATGAAATTTTTTACATATATAGAGAAAGAGTAGTTCTAAAAAATATTTGAGACATTTGTACTATACTTATGAGTTTAAAAAGTATCGAAATACAAAAAATATTCCCCGTTTTTGTATGAAAAAAGGTTTACAAAGCGAATTTATTATGAAATGTAATTTTCACTATTGCCATAAAAAAGTATAAACAATAATTAAACAAACATAAATAAAAAATTTGTGTTTCTAACAATAAATTATGTTATCATTAAGTTTTTTGGAAATCCTCCAATGCTGTACATAAAACACGAAAATTAAAAGTAACAAAGGGAAGAGTCACTGTAACCAAACGCAATGCTAAAGTTACGGAATTACAGTAGAAATTGTTTGTAACAACATCGGTTACAATAACATACTAGTTATATTAGCGAAAATTAGAAGCCCCGGCTGGATCTCACATAGCTGCTTTAACTGAAACACCGTTTATTACTACATTGCTTATAACAACATATCGCATGAGCAATGTTGAAAAGATGTTACTAAACATCTATTCCGAAAGTTTTTCCATGAATCATATTGGTAATAACGATTTAATCTCTTTTTTTTTTAGATAAATAATCGAATATCTGACTTGAGAATACTTTCAGTAAGAAAATTTTCAGTAATGACTAATTTACAAACATAAGCTTATTTATGACCCATTATAAGAAATATAATAATGCTTTTGTTTAACGTCGGCACATGCGCTGTTCAGTCAAAGAATGGTATTAGTTAGTTCATTGATAGATGGTATATTCGACCCAGTTATTGTTGAAATGGATTTGCATGTGGATAATATTTAAATAAAAAATAAAAATAGAATGTAGATTTTTACAAGAATCTGCTTTAACGACTCAATATCTAGCAGTATCGACTCAATACTAGTCCCCTCAATGTCATTATAACAAATTTCTACTGTACTTTTATAACAATCCTGTCCTTTGTGCAATTAGGAATGAACAAAAAATAATGCTATAAAATATTTGAAATACTTTAAAAACTTATATGCAAAAACTGAAAAAAATAAAGGTTTTGAAATTACAGATTTTGCTTTCATAAATACACCAAAAATTATATACCGCTATAAACTAGTATAAAATTATGTTTCCAATAATAAAAAAATTTTGTATGGAAAAAACTATCAAAATAACAAATGAAATTAGGTAAATTCTATGGAAAATAACAGCAAAGTTTTGCATACATGACATGAATACACAAAAAATCGAAAATTACGATCTCTATTTGAGCATCACATACTTTGCCTTTTTCATACAAAAATATACCAACGAATATAAAATAGACATTACAACGATATTAACTGTGCATAAAATAATAGACATACACTTACATTTCTTTCATAATCACAAACACAAATCTTAAAAAAACACAAACACAGTTTTCAAACTGTCATAACGGCAAAAATAAAGGTATGCTATGTCTATAGCATTTCTATAGATTCAGTTTTCTTTCCAATAATTGCCTACATGTATATTTTTCATTACGTAAAAGTAAAAAGGTGTCTACTTAAAAATTATGGACTATTCTATCTATATATAATCTATTATTATGAAAGTATACATATAACATTTGACAATTGGCTCTACAGCTAACCTGTAATTTATATCTAAGGCCAGATTGGAATGGCGAATCTGCCTCTGCCTCAAATATCTAACACATACTGATTAATAATGATCACCCTGTGAGAGGCGTAACGATTATTTAACCAGAAGAATAACTCAGGTCCATCCAATTGGTAATTTCGTTGGAAGCATATAATGAAATTCACCATAATACATATATATTCACAGCAAATATCTCTGCATATCAATGGATATATAAACAATTAAAAGAAATTAAAATTACAAATAAATCCTGTTATGTAACATTACAAGGGAAAGATTTACTTCTTTAATTAAATAAATTACAAAATCATAATTCATATAACGATTTTATTAACAAAAATTATAGCTACTTTTATTACATTAAAATTCATTTAAATATAATAAGGTTTTACACTTAATTTTTTTTCCATCCTTTATTTCATAAATATAAAATTATGTTCATTTTTTTTTCAGAAAAAAATGGGCTTATTCATATGTCTGGCTACTGGCTTCCTAATAATATTAATCGTTTTAATTTTAACTTAAGAAAATAAATGGATCAACGTTGTACAGAATTAATATAAGAATAAGAAATAAATTATTTATTTAAAATGTTTTTAATTTTTTATTACATCTCTGTCCAGTTCTGTTGTATATTCATTCAAATGGTGGTAAAATTTATATCATTTAATTTACATCACAATTCATTTCAGTGTTATTATTTTTAATGCATATATTACGGTATTGTTTACACACCTCATCATAATTTGTGTTTAAACTATCCTAGATCATATCATCAGCTCTTAGTACAATTGTATAATTAGACTATAGGTAATTATTTTGTATTAAACATGATTCTATATTTCTACAAACAATTACAAGGCATAATTTATTTACCTCAGATTTGCAAAGAAATAAATTTTATTTTTAGTTGGCATAATATTCTAATCTTAAAATAGAATAACAAATATATAATTATCACATATAGAAAATATTAAATTCTATACCATTTCCAGAAGGGATTAGAATAAAAAATAATACACTAGATTATGACTAAACCAATTTATTAACATTTACAAACTTACATATCTTAAAAAGAATGATCGCAAAAACTGAATAAGCCAACATCTGCTGCCCGTCCCACGACCATGTATATATATCAAATGAGATTACAGTCTATAATGAATTTACAAAAATTAATCCCAAGTATATTTTTATTATTATTTAAATTTATATTGTTAACATAACATATTATATCCCATTAGGGAAGACAAGGAAGCAATGGGAAATTTGGTATATACAAAACACTCTTTCAATACTATAGCATTATGAAGATTAGTCATCCTCCCTATAGCCAACATGTAATTTATGTCAAAGGCTATATAGCCAGTTAGGAAGGGCGAATCTGCCCTTGCTGGGATGATCGGCTATGAATATTTTTTTTAGTAACTATGACACTTTTAACTTTCCCCAATTTTAGTTCTCAATATTGCATCCTACGGATGAGTATTAAAAATTTGATAAAGATTTATAAGGTTCGAATGGTTTGATCGATTTCAATAAAATATATATATGCTACAGGTATATCTGAGAAACATTTGTGACTACGTAGAATAATAATAAGACTGTATTTGTGAATTGTATTTTAAATAGAATGTAATTTCACTTTTTCTTTCTCCAAATGAAAAGAAACTCTTAAAAAACAACATAAATAATAAAAAATTTCCGTTTGTGATAATTTTAATAAAAAAGTTTCACTAGGAATGACAAGTTAAAAAATTTTAAGAAGTAGTTTTTGGCAAAAATGCTTTTCTTTTATTTTTCAAATAATTTTTTTTATGAAATAATCACGAATGATAATTAATTTCATTAAATATGTCATTTCTAACGTTATTTATGATATGTATTATACATAATACACAGCTGTTTTGCTAAATGCAATTACTTACACATACACACCTCTATCATACTGGATCTAATTACGTAATACTGACTTTTAAAATTTGATCACAATCATTACATTTTCATTCATCAGTAAGTCTGTATTTTGTTACTGAAACAGATTAATGCTTAAAAATAAAATTTTAAACAATTATATAAACATAATTTTTCATATTGTCGCAGTGCACCAACCAGCCACTGCGTGACTACATACACATTGAGGTCCTAACATGCATTTATTGTTTTTGCTAGATGCTTTATAATTGATATTATAAATAATAGATCAATAGTTTTCATTAATTACTTTACGCATTTATAGTTTATAGAACCTTTGTCGGCCCACGCTTACAATGTAATTAAATAGCAAAACCAGCAAACATATATTTATGCGGTTGGCATATAGGGAATAATTTGACAACGTATATCCATATTCTACTTGCGCTGAAAAGGTTAAGGGCAAAATATTACCAAAAGTGAAAAGTGTCAAGGCAGCTACTAAAATTAATTTTCATAGCTGATCCGAACCAGGGAAGATTTGTCCTTCTTTTCTGGCTATGGGCTTTATTCTATAACTGCTTATATCCTTAAATAAATGCAATTTTTTGATAAGTAACATTTAATCATCTCTGCAAGATTAAAATCTTAGCTTAATTTCACAGCTACCCACTTACTCTTGAAAAATTAAACACATGAATAATACGAAGGTAGAAGAAGAATGTTTTTAAAATAAGTACCGTTTTTAAATAATGTCACCACAATACTGCGGTCGGAGTTTAGTGCATGCACACTGTGTACCTACATCTGTTGGAAAGTCATAGACACCATTACGGAGCCACTCGACTGTCTTTACTGGTGTATTATTAAAATGGCGCCACCGATTGAGAATCCTGCCGACTGTAAAGTGGATGCTGTTATTCGTTTTCTTCTAATTCTAATTCATCGCCAAATCAGTGATGTTTATGATGATAGCATTATGAGTGATAGAATGGTACGGAAATGGGTTAGGGCCTTTAGAGATGGCCGCACAAACATTCACAATGTGGAACGGGGGACCTTCAGTCATTACTGACGATTTGACTCAAAGTGAAACATAAAGTGGACCGTAAAGTGAAAGAGAACAGATAATTCACGATTTCATCTTTATCTAAAAAGTTTCCTGCAGTCTCAAGAGGTGTTCTCTACAAAATTGTGATGAACGATTAAATTATCAGAAGTTGTGTTCACATTAGGTGTCGAAATTTAAGCCGTATTGTTACAGGCGATGAAACATAGGTAGCATACATTACACCAGAATCGAAACAGCAATCATCTCCAAAGTGAAGTTCCAACAAACAATTTCTGCTCAGAAAATCATGTGTACTGTGTTTTAGGACAGAAAGGGAGTGTCGCTTGCTGATTTTTGCCTCGTGATGGAACGATCAATTCAGCTGCATACTGTGAGACTTTAAAAAAACTGCACCGTACATTTCAAAACAAAAGGAGTGGTTTACTGAGTAAGGGTGTCATTTTGTTCCACGATAATGCCTGTCCACATATGGCAAATCGAACTCAAGAGATTATCACATCATTTGGCTAGGAACAATTGGACCGCCCTCTGTAGAATCCTGTTCTAGCCCCTAGTGATTACAATTTGTTTCTGCATTTGAAGACGGCTCTGGCTGGGCACCGCCATAATGATGACGACGAAGTAAAACAACCATGCAGCAGTGATTATCTAATCAGGCGGCAACATTCTTTGAGAATGGAATACAAAAGCTGGTCCCACGATACAACAAATGCCTCAATATTAATGGGAATTATGTCGAAAAGTAGAGTAAAACATGAAAAAAAAATTTTGAAAAATGTTTACTTGTTTTGTTTCTATTTCAAAACTGTTACTTTAAAAACACACCTTATATTATAAGAGAATTTTACTCCATCTGTGTTGGTACAACATTCATCTTCATTTTTTCAATCATATCTTCCACACAGATCACTATGTGATGGGCAGACGGTCTCATTTGAGGAATTTCTTCGGTGACACTGTAAAATAATGCCAGCGGGTCACAGTACTTGTTTCCATCAATAAAATGTGGGATAGGGGGTCGAGTACCTGAAATATATTATAAATAAGTGCATTGTAATAATGTAGGTTTTGATTGCAGCCAACTGACTACTCCACCAGATAACCAAAATATAAATATGATTAACTAAGAGATATAGATATTATTAATTATTTTCTTTATATCCCCATATGCCAGTACCAAAGACACATATATATATGAATTTATAATAAATAAAAAAAACTGCAAAAATGTGCCTAACATTACCAAAATATTAGGTATATTTTTTAAAAAAGCTGGTATTTTTCGATTCAAAAACAAACAATTCAGCAACTGATCAGAAAAGTGCAAAAAATAAAATACAATTTATTACCATAATAAAAAACAAAAAAGCTAGCCTCATGAATGCCCATATTATTAAAAATATATTACAAGAATTATTAATAAGAAATGAAAATAACACAAATCTAAGGAAAATAATCAATACAGATTGTTTTTTTCATTTGTACAAAAAAAATACAAAAATAATCAATACAGATTGTTTTTTAATTTGTAGCCTAAAATTAATATTTGAAAATTTGTACTAAATTAATTAAAAATAAACTGTGAATTAACACTGACACATCTATTCTCCAAATGAATGTCTTGTTCGGGTTTTATATGGCTTTTCTAGTTTTAAATTGATTAGTATGTTACGTCTACGTAAAGATATAACGAGACACAACCAGCACTTTGTTTCACCTTGTAAAAACTAGCATTTATGAACTATTATGAACAGTAAACTGACTTTTCATAAAAAACGCAAGATTTCTCATTTTTCTGATTGACGATTTAAATAACACTTTTAAGGAGCTTATTTTTAAAATTTTCTCTATTTTTAAGTGTATCATTTTATTCATGTAACAAGTGGGGGGCTCAACACTATATGGACAAGCAAATTAAAAACATAAGCTAAAAAAAGTGCTTAGCATTTAACCTAACAATGAATTAAGCCTAACAATGAATTAAAGAAATAAGCTGAAAAAAATTGCTTAGCGTAAAAACTATTTTGACTAAACATCACATAAATATTATTGCAGCATAACATTGGAATTCAAGGTTATGCTGCTGTTACTGTCTAAGGTAAATATGTGGTATTAAGCATTTTTCGAATTTTCATCAGTTGGTCTGTCTTACTATTCTTGTGCTACTTAAAAATTTTATTATTTTATTATTAATATTTAAAAAAAATTTACATATCTTGATGCGGTATCAAAAAATTTAAAAATGAAGACAAAAGTGTCGATACTAAAGAAAAAGCTACTGACAACCATAAAAAAATTTACCATTGATAACATATCCTAATGTTACCAAAGACTAGGTGAATATACTCACAATCCACTCATACACTACAGTAGAGCAGGTTGAACTTTCTTACAAGTTCAGAAACCTATTTGTCCTATTGTTCTTGAGATCTGGAGTTTCCGTACTCCTAGAGTGGCTAATGAGGTGAAGAGGAATTTTTTCACTCTACTTACAATTGCTAAGAAGTACTTAAAAGCATTCTCTTCAGCGCATCTCAATATTTTCAAGTACTTCTTCATGATCAACTAGCTATAGCTGTTTTCTGTTAAAATTCCACATCAACCATTACGTGATCCCATTTCTGAAGGTTCTTCATAATTCCTTTGCAAAATTTGTATTAGAAATTTGCTACAATTGCCAATCAGATCAGACGTCACCATGGTATAGAGTGATATGAGCATAGCACAACTATCATCACATTTACATAGTCTTGCCCTAAGTTCTGTCTCTAAGTATGCATGTGTGCTACAAAATTTTCAAGTATGCGTTTATTGTTATAAACTCATATGTTTATTGTTATAAAGCAACCAAGTGAGTCTTTAAATTAACATAAACAAATCATTTCATTCAAACACATTGTGCAATAAAAATGTTGTGAGTATTGTACTTATTGCACTACGTAAGTCCCACAAATTTATAACTGAGTTTACGACTTGCTGAAATTAATAAAAATATCATAAAAATTAATTTATTGTGAAATCAAATGTTACAACATCTCCTCAGTTGACGATTGACCAAAAAATGGTCAAATTCAACAGTCTTAAAATTAATTGCAAAAAAATTGAAATAGTGAATGAGACAAAAATACAGCCAAAAACCATGTCTTCCATAATCAAACAAGACTTTTGGTTTGGAGCTCACTATATAACTACCGGACAGCAATTTGACGTTAGGTCTATGTAAGATACGGGCCACGTGAGCAAAGAATCATTTCAGCGAAATGCTAATGGAGGACACAGAAAATTTCTTTTCACAAAAGGAACAGTTTTAGGATAAAAAAATATTTTAACCATCACAATGGCAAAGTATATACTAGAAAATCTCAAGAAGCTGGGGAACAAAATTGGGCAAAAGAAAAGACCACATTATCCAGCTCCAATGACAATTTAGTGGGCAGTGTCTTATGATGGTGTCACTGAACTGCATTTTTATGAGCAAGGGGTAAAAGAAAGCTGCTGAATTGTATCTTTTTTACACAAAGATTTCCCAGGAAGAATCATCGCCAGCTCGTAAGGCAAAGCACAGTAGCAAGTTTACCCAAATTTATTATTGCTGATGATTGACTCTGGAAGACCAGATCTCAATTGAATTACTTGTTATAAAAATTCTATTAAGAAGTCTGCTTTAAACCTGGCCGGAATATTGAGGTTTTCAAAGCAAATTCCACTAAAATTACAGTTTACTTGTGCTACAGTGTACTCTAGATATAATATGGGCAAGTCATAAATAAGTGACCGGACAATTTAAAGCAGTTGTGAAATAAAGGGTGGATCTTTAAGCAATTTTTCTATTTTTAAGTTCCTTAATAAATAAATAATAAATATCATAAGTAGAATTTTTATTAGTTTTATTTCTCTATAAATTACTATAATCTACTTAGTATGAGGGAGGGAATTGATGACTATGTATATAAATAAGCTTTCATCTGTAGTCATCAAAGTGAAAATTGTAAATGCTATCCTCGAAATTTAGTTATCTCCTGCTTTTAAGTACACTGTACCTATGTAAAAAAAACTTGTCAAATACAATTTATTGAAACATTCCCTCCCTATTTGCAATATCTAGGCTAAAAAAATAAAGTGTAGGATATGCATACATAGGAAACCAATAGTAAATGATGTACGTTGTATAGAACCCTTAAAAAGCATAATAACTGTTAACATTTATTTCAAACCAACTGCCTTTAAAAAAACTCACCAAACAAGTCGGGCTTGTCATCGTCCAAGCAAATAATTGAATTGTCCAAACTCTCTTCAGTACAATCCAAATGTGGCGGCGTGAGGGACATCATTTCCCAGAGGACCAGACCAAAGCTAAACATATCTGTTCGGTCGCAGATGGGATATATTGATGTAAATACTTCAGGTGCGCTCCAACATGTTGTGCCTGTAGCAAGTGGTAAAAAATAAAAGTTGAATTACTCTCTTCTTGGTATCTGACAAAACCTTTCTGTATTTTGCTGCTCCAACCGTAACTTGTTTACCACCTAACTTTAAATCGTTTCTTTACATTTAAATTAAGAGATTTTAAACATTGATACTATGTTTTAACATCTTTTTGAACAAACTTTTCTTTTCAAAGAACTCACAAATTGACAGAGAAATGCAAGTTAAAGGCAAAAATCTAAATATAAAGGAATTACCCTATATAACATCGAAAAATATTTGTATAAAAATTGTCATCTTTTTCATTCATACCTTACATATCACAGCGGTAAATTTATTGCATGCAATTTATTAGTCTTGAAACTTTCTTCTACTTCTATTTTAAAAAACTAAACAATTTTATGTCATAAGGATTATGAACATATCTTTTACCAATCTTGATAGAATATATTATTTATAAAATAATCGCCTCCTGATACACTTTATTAAAATAAATTTGGCTTATGTGTGGATTTAAATAACCCAAGTTGCCGTTGCAAACATCAGAATGTATAGACCATTATTGCATAAACACAACAAAAGGATAAAACCAAAAAAAAATTTAATTGTATATGTAATGAGTGTCATCAGAGATGTTAATATTAGTTTTACTTAAAGCTAAGTCACTTTGTACAAAATACCCATAAAATTACAAGAATTCATAAGTAAATAACTGTAGAAAAACTTTCTTTTTTTTTATTTAATTAAAGAAAACAAAACTTTGAATGTGAATTGATGTTTTTTTTTGCTTTTGAATTGATTTTCGTTCTTTTCACATAAAGAGACTCAATAAAATTGTACAAAACTCAATTGCTGTAACTATAAGTGTTCTTGGCAGGCCTACGGAGCTCTAAAAAATGTGTTATTGAGTAAGAGTTTCTATAATTACGAAAAATTTATTACATTTCTATAAGTTTACTTACCATAGTAATAATCATTTTCATTTTTCTGAATTCCATTATCATCCAAATCTAAACTGACACCAAAATCGCAAAGTTTACAAATTTCAAAGTCTCCATTCATTAAAACATTATAAGACTTTAAATCGCCGTGTAATATTTTTATTTTGGTATGTATATAATCCAATGCTTTTCCTACATCATACGCCACCTGCATATATACATTAGAAATCACTTTGTAAACAATTTAACAATATTTTAGTAAACTTTATACTGAGGTGTTTAATTTTTACTTCACCTAAAAGGCTCACTATACAAAATACTCTTAAAAATGAATGTCATTATATGATACACTGATTAAAATAAAAATTCAGTGCACTCGGGAAAATATATATATCTTCATTCATACAGTCATACAGACAAAAGTAACCGATTATTGTAATAAATATTTAATCAAAAATCGAATTTTTCAAATTTTATAACTTGCCGTAACAGACTTTGGTAATATTTACATAGTGCTAAAACTATCTAAATATTTGTGTTCAGTTTCTCAAAATGAAAAAAATGGAACCCTTATAGAATCATTTTGTTGTCCTTCGTCTGTCTGTCAGTCGAGACCCTTTTTCTCAGAAATGATTTGAGATATCTTGATTTTAAATTAATACATATACATAAAAGTTTCAAGTTTTTTATTTTATGCAACAAAAAAAAATATGGCCTTCTAAAATGTATTATTTTGTTATTTATATGGTCATAAAAAACTTGTAGGGTACTCCCAGTTGACTTACAATCTTGAAAGATACAATAGGCAATAAATTTACGTTCTAAAAAATTTAAATTTAAATACATGGTGCCCAGGAATAAATGTTGGATAAAGAAAGACATTATTCCTTGACTGAAGAATTGTTAATTTTCATTAAAATAAAATTTGAAAGGTGACTTTAGAAAATAACATTTGTCATCTTTTTCGTAAACATGATACTTGCGCACATTGTTCAGAGCTGTTCAGGGGAATAACCCACGAACAGCTGCGAAGACATCGCTGTTGCGGGTAAAACCGTCCTCCGGACAAGTATTGCATGTGTTAAAAAGAGTTATGTGCAAATTTTTTTTGCACTCAATTATAAAAAGGGCGTGTTTTATGTTTTGTTTCAACGAGAATTTATTCCTTTATAGCCAATGAATAGCGTCTTTCTTTGTCCAACATCTATTCCCGGACACCGTGTATAGTTTAATAGAAATATTATGTGCCGTTAAGTGTTTATAAATGCCTAAATGTATCCAGAATCCTCGTAGTGTGAGTTCTACTCGTGCTTGATAGGATTTTCCCAAACTATTTTTGAATCAACTATACTTGGAAAGTTGCACATCATGGACTTTACAGAACGAAAACTTATTTCTAGGTTTACAAGTTTTTATCTAATTAACCAAATTATTCTTGTTTTTATTGCCAATTTTGTCTAATTCTGACAGACGACATTTATGATCAAATTATGTACGCAAGGTACATATAGATTTACCATCAAATTAAAAAAAAAATTTAATTTGCATTAAGGCTATATAAGTACCTGGCCTTGACAAGAAAAAACATTTTATGTGTAAAATTTATTTTATTTTTCAATGTAACCTTTCAGTTTAATACACTACACTCGGTCGAACGTTTTTCTGTCTTTTTAATATTCTGTACCCATTCAATTGAGATGCCCACAGTCTCTGTAATCTCGCACACTTTCATTCTCCAGCCATTTAATTTCTCAAGCAGTAACCGTATATTCTCTAGTCGTATATTCTCAAGTAGTATTGATCCCGGTCATTTGGACAACTGAAATGATTTGCTTTGCTTTGCTTGTATGGCTATGTTTGAATTCAGCTCTCTAATATTTTATGGTAGATAACGAAGGTGCAGTCCCCATAAACTTCGCGAAGCTCCATCCCATTATTTCTTTTCTTTTTCAAAAGCAAGTATTTTATTACTGTTTGATATTAAAATTTTCCAACATAGTAAATTAACAAAGTTCTATTTAAATGGATGCCATTCACAAACTAAACCACACAACAACCTGACCATCTGATGGTATTATAGTGAAAAGGTTATATTTATGAAAAATATCACTTTATAATACTAGTAACGCCATCTCTGACCTAGGCCAGGTACTTCTCATATAGCCCTCATATCTTAAACAAGTAAATCAAATTTGCCTGTATGAATATTATATTTTATACAACTTATACATATGTAGGTACTTGCAAGACCATAATCCTAGAGTTATTTCAGATGGTGATAACTGATGATAACAAGGGAGTTTAACGTTTCAAATACTTTTTCTATTAATGAGGCATACTTCTGTGTACCTATAGTATATCCTTTCTCATATATATAAAAAGATCAGACCAAAGAGATATCTCCTTAATACAAGGTTCCATGGACAATAACAAATAAATATAAACCGTAAGTACAGATGAAATTATCTTACTTTTAAAATAGTACCAGGGTCAAATGGATCCATTCCTTCTTCAGCACGTTTTTCAATTCTATCACCAAGGGATTCGTCACACAATTCCAGTCCCAAACAAAGCCTTGACATACCTGAACTTGTTAAAGCTCTATACCCAACCACATTTGGATGAGACATCCGCTTGAGGAGTTCTGCCTCATTTATCAAGCGCTTTGTACAGGTCTTTTTATTCTGTACTTTTTTGTTTACCATTTTCAAGGCCCATGGTGAACGCATTACACCTTTCATAGGAGATCGTTCCATTTTAAGTACTGAAACACCTGTTGTAAAAAAATCTTTTATATGAATAAATACAATAAATAAACATAACCATTACCATGATCAATATCTATAAACAAAAGGACTAAAAAGCCCTAAATTATTATACTTCAACTCACTATTGACTAGTGTCCATTTCGGTAAACTTTTTTGAAAATCATTATTTTCAAAAATTACTATTCAATTTCTATTAAAAATAGTATATTGGAAACTTGGTATTTCCGTTTTATATAAAAAATATCTAAACGTGATATGCAAATGCACCCCTTTAAAAATTCTTTATCAGTTGTCAATGCGTAGATATAATTCCTGATTAATTCAAATAATTATATTTTATATACTTTTGTCACCAAAACTTTCTACTACAATTTACTAAGATAGCATTAAATTCAAAATACACTGCTGGTCAAAAATTTTAGATTGGTAATTATATTAGCACATAAACGATTTTGTTTACAAATGCATTTTTTTAGGAAGACTGTTACTGCTATTACTGGGTTTTGTTAAATTGTATAGTTCTAGGGTAAATTCTATAGTTCTTTCATTGTTATTTCTATACTATTAGTGGAAAAAATTAAATCTGTTGAAAATCATATAATCATCAACCTCTCACTACTTCTGTGCAATTTTTATAACATTAATAAAATTACTGCTGTTCTTAGCACATTCAATGCAAACGACACTCTTGTATAGTCATGCATAGTTATACAGTAACATTTACTAGATTGAAAGCATTAATACAATATAAAAGTGATATTTAAAATAAGTACTTTTTCACTTGTCTTAATTTCAATTCTCTATCTTCAAGATAAACATGTTTAAAAATGCATTATTTTATTTCATAAATGTACTAAACTAATATACTAAACATGTCAAAAGTATAATTCCAGGGATTTAAAATGAAAATTCGAAATTTTGTTAAAGCCTGCAAATATGACTTATCTGTGTGCTACTTGAGAGCAGGCCGCAAATATAATCAACCACTCACTACGAAGAGCCAGGAATAGAATGCTGCAGTGGGAATCTATCAGTTTTGCTTCGAAAAACATAAGTAGCGTTTTCATAGCAACAAATTTACAAGCGAATAAATGAACCTAAATGATAAAATTTGCAGAAACAAGCAGTGAAGAAGTTCATTGGAATCCTATGCACGCTAGTAGAAAAGAAAATATAGAATAATTGGATTCTTTACTACTTTTAGTGGTGTGTGTTTGTAAATTGTGGTCTGTGATTCAAGCTATCATTCAATCAGACAGAAACAAATTAAAGGCCATTAATCCATACCGGCATTGACATGAATCGTGAAATGGTATTTATGATGCATCTTTCAGGCACGGACAAGACCTCAATTTATACTGCAATTTGATGGGCATATGTGTTGGTTTGGTGAATGCAACAGAATTGTGGACCAGATACTGTTGTGAAAGTCAAATTTGAAACTTGTGCTCAAAGAGCACCACCTGTTAAGAATCTTGAAGTATTGGGAGATGGCTCTTCAAAAAGGAATGGCTTTAAATCATTATAGTTTACTACATTGGTAAAATTATTGACTTATCAAAAGTAATTATTGCCACGTATGTATGTTTAAGAGAAAAAGGATGCTCAAGAATATGATGGGTGTTTTGCTGAACACCAGGATATGATGGGTGTTTTGCTGAACACCAGAAATGTCAGTAAAATCATGAAGGCTCTGCGGGCAAAGTGGAAGGTGACTCGATTATGGGGATGTTTTAATTAAAAATTTCCTATAATTATATGGAAGACGAAGACAAATATTTAAAGAAATTTGAGATTTATATCCATACGATAATGATTCCATACGATAATGATTCAAATTCTTAGAAGCGAATGCAACAGTCACATGAAAAGGAAACTTAAATTTTTGATAGTAAAAAAAGATACATAATTTGGCGGAGAAGCAAAATAGGTCTATTGAAAAAGTTACTACTTATTACAATTTGCCTACTCGAAGAAATCTTGACAGTGTTAAAAAATGAGGAAAAGCATATTCACTATTTATACCCATAAGTGCTTTACAAACATAAATTCAAAAAACCAGCACTACTCGCCAGGCGCTAATAATTGGAGCAAGTAGCACAAATGGTCTTGCTACAGGCGCAAATATAGATCTTTATGAGCATCCTACATTTATGAGCACCCGACCAGAACAACCAGCACATCTTTCCATCTATTAAAATAATGATTTACTTCAACAAAGCATAGACAGCCATACACAAAATGCTAACAATAGTTTCAATGATACTCCATGATATTTAGTTCCAAACACACCTGCACCTAGTTGAAAATCATTGAAATTACATCTTCTATTACAGCTGGATTGTTTAATGACGAATATGTTTTTATTTTGTATACCACATGCCCTCTTGGTATAGCCATTAGAAAGTAGTTTTATTAGTTTACAAAGTGTAAACACATAAAATAAACAAACATTGTAGAGTCCAGCACAGCTTTTTTTAATTTAAAAAGCTCATACAACACCCTAAGAGAGCTTTTAAATAAATATAAGCTTTAAAATGACGGAACGAAGCTGAAAAATTGTTGAATGAAGGAAACTGAAAAATTCTATGGCCCTGGAATTGATGACAAAGCAATAAATCTACGAAATTCCCGAGTTGGAAATAATTTGATTTGCCTACACTGTAAACGTGTTTTTCAAAAAAACAAAATTGTCATCAATGATTCAAAATTATTCAGTGAATCATCATGAAACTTGGTACATGATTTCACAGTATAAGTATCTTCTATTTGAAATTACATTAAAAACATCACTTTTATTAATATATAAAAATAGCAAATATTTAATGAATTTTTTTTTAATTTTCATAATTTGTGGACACAGTCAATAGATTACAAACAATTTATACTCTCTACTTCAGATATAATAATGCCCACTGATTGATTTTACTTGCAACCTCTAATCCCCAAAATTTATCTCAATTCTTTAATATTATTTTACAAAAATACACATTGTAGTAGTTAAAAGGAACTAAATTCAAGTTATAAAAATTTCAAATGTATCAATCAAGTCTTCATCCATAACATCAATCCATAACTAAACTCATCTCATGTTTAATGCTCCTAAATGTATCTCACCCTTATTGTTATCAAAACGTTTATGCATCAAGCTATTAACGATCAGGAATTCTTAAGAAAGTCACAAATAAAACAAAAAAGTTACCAGTAAAAGAAATAAATGATTTCTAACAACAAAAAGTATTTATGTGACAACTTGGTTGGAAGTGTTGCCGTTCGAAAACCCTTGAAAAACCTTGAGTAAAAAATGAGGAGAAATGGCTCAAGTGAGTTTTAAAAAAATATGGTTTATAAATACATTTTAAAAAAGTTCTTTAGACTGACAACTCCACTTTTGAACATGTTACAGGCTTACATAATATCAATGGTGACATAGTCGCTAATAAAAAGCTCTTTACGAGTACATATGCTAAGTTTCAGCTTAATTGTGTCATTAAACTCTAAGCTATCATCAATTAAGCAACTCATACCGGAAGAAACCATTGGCTATAGAGAAAATCGAACTTTAAGCTGCCCACATGTTCCTGACCAAGCAAGGGAAAATACCACAAGTCATAAAGGAGATGTCATCTTGCCCCAATAAAACCATGATTTACAAGTGGCATAATTTCTCCAAACTAATAATTTCACAAAATAATTATTTGTTTGCAATACAACTACTCGTATGGCTGTGCTTTCAACATAGGCCTTTTTTAACAATTCAGCACAAGAAGTTTCACTTGAGACACAAAAGTAAAGCAGGCTCTTTATTCAATTAATTTACCCATAATAAAATTCGCAGAGCAACTTTGACGTTGACCTATTCGAACAGCTGTTGTAGTCAACAGATCTCAGTCAAGTTTGTCTTAGTAATTAAGAAAGGTTTTACCAAGATACCAAAAAGAAATTTACCGATTCCTTGTAAGTGGTCCATTTAAATGACAAATTCCGTATAGTTTTTATACAGACGGTATGTAACCCCATAAATTACATACATTAAATTTACAGACACGTTTGATATAAAGTACATTTCCATTGCACTATAAAATAACATTGTTTTCATAAAACAATTGTTTGTATTATCATAGTTATTTGGTGGTTAATCGGATATTGTATTTAATTTTTGGATTGGATATCATAGTTAATTATATTTTTAGTTGTATAAAATAAACCGTGAACGATTTTTACTATTCAAAAACAAGGTTAAGTATAAATTTTGTTCAAATTAAATAGGAAAAGCAGAGAAAGAAATTCACTTTTGCTCAAATGCACTTGTTGCAACGATTTTTACCTGAGTTCTCGGACTGCATTTTTAATAACAATCTCGGAAATCTGGATTAATTTTTTTTGGTGGTTTAAACAGTCTCACGCCACAAGAACCAATCGAAAAGAATAAAAAAAATACCTGTCCCATATCCAAGTTTAACCAAGTAAGGCGACGGAGGAACAATGACTTCTAAGTCATTTTTAACATTTCTTGCAGTTTTGACAGGTGTTTTAAATTCTGCCATAGTAAAGTAAAATTATTTAAAGCAAACGTCAAAATTGACCAGCAGTCGAAATGTGTTTATCAACAAAATATAATAAGTCAAATGAAACAATTCCTTTAAAAACAATTCGAACTTTCGAACATAAATGTCATCTGATTTCAGTTAAATTTAAATGAAACAATTTATCCTTTGAAGTAGAGCTCCGTACAACATGATAACGTCGTACCGCTACATTTTAAAAAATTTAAGTCAAAATAATAAACGAGCCTCGTAATAAGAGCAACTATAATAAAAAAAATGCTCAGTGGGCCACACAACGGAAATAAAACTTCTATGATAATTTTATTTTATTTTCTCAAACTTTATTAAACATATCAAATTCAAAAAAAAAAATGTCGTAGACTATATTTTGGACTACAGCCACTATGGACTTGCTTCATGAATTTTCTTCGCGCTGAAAGAAAATGTTGAGTATGAAATAAATAAAATAATTTAAGAAATTAATATTAGTCACTAGTCATGACATAGACAACTGAGGATTACCCGAATACAATTTTCATACTTTCTTCAGGGGTACAATTTTCATACATTGTCCATCGGATGGTTTTTCATAGCTTCTTTTGCTTTTAAGAATGATTAGATGTGTAAAAGCAAATTCATAATGAGGGTTCAAAAAAATAAATTAGTTTAAAATTAGTTGATATAGTAGTATATTATAAACATACTATTTTTAATTAAGTAATTTAAAATCAATATTTAATGACGTTAAATACTAAATTCGTTTCATAACATACTGAATTCTTAAGTGTGACATAAATTTTGTTACTAATGGTTTTACACCGCTCAGCGAAAAATTCTATTTAAAGAAATAAAATCACTACTAAAAAAACTCTTGATGAGACTCGCACATTTAATTAGTGTATTATGAAAATATTCATGACATGAAAGTATTAGATGTCATGACCCAAAAAATCATATACATTGGCGCGGTAAAATTTGAAGTAATTTGTACGTTGTTTATTTATTATTGTTGTCTTATGATGCACGTAATGATAAACAATGAAAACTCCGCGGCGTAAAAATGTTGTTTATCACGCACCAAAGCAAAGAAATTTATGAAATTGGTAACTAACGAAGGTGAAACATACTTTAACAATCCAACAGTATTTCCGCTGAATAATTTCACAAGGTAAAATATCCGGGCATTAAATATAATATAATGGGCAACGAATGTGTTGAGTTGCTTGTTATTTTATCGCGATTTCCCAATCGCAAAACAAACGCACCGAAAGTTCAATTAAACGAGGGCGTCTACAGTTCGCATTTCCGTTATTAGTTTGCTAATACTCATATTGATGGACAGACATTATGATATGACCATTCTTATTTCGGCGGTTGTTAAAATAAGTATTATGTTCAATAAATAAATACGAAAAATTGTGTATTGTGAGGATTTCTGTGTCAATCATGTTGGTGTTATTCTCTGTCAAGATTTGGAAACAAACATTGGATGTGAAGTAGTGAGTAAAATTTGTTTTCGATGTAACATCTGTGCTATTGTAGATATTGATTTTTACTAAGTTTGATTAATTAAAATAAATAAAACTACTTATAACGATATTACAGAATATAGTAAGATTCCATTCTAAACATGTATGTTATTTTATCAAAACCTGTAGTGCTGTGTGTAGTGGGTCTCTTGTTATCAGACAATTAAATCAAAAGTTGGCTATTTGCCAGTTAATCTCTTATAAAAAATGTCTTACTTATGGCTAATTTATATTGTGCAAGGATTTTAGTCGAGTAGTCAGCGATTTAGTAACTAAAAATGTATGAACAAACAATTTTAGTAGAGTAATTTACTAAAATCCTTTAGTCGAGTGAAATAAATTTTGTTCTAATTTTTAGATTGTATCCCTTCCGCCTTTCCTCAATAAATTCCAAGTAAACTGCGAGAGTGCGCTCCATTTTGTCTAGAACAGGGTAGCCGCAACAACACAACAAAGAACACTAACATTTCCTTGAAATGTTAACGAGAGATTAGTTGCTGATCACATTGACAGGCTTTGTTTTGATATGTATCATTTTAAATATTTTTAATCAGGGCAAATATATAAAATTTTATTTTTATATCTATAACACGATAGTACCTCACAAGTTGTTTTTAAAAGTTCCGGTGAATTGAAGTGATGGATTTGTTTACTAAGGGTATTATTATTACATATTATTAAATTCACAAGAAATTCCCATTTTAGTTAGAATAAGGCATCGCAAATGTATCAAATTGTCTTATTTTTAATATATTTAATGACTAAGTAAAAATCACCTCTTCTCCTTAAGCTGTAATTTGTTTGCAACATAGACGTATACAGAAATTCAACTTCAAGCTGTTTTAGTTAAGACTGCGCTGCATTTAATATATGTGCAAAGTGAAGTTGTCACAGTGTGTTCTCCTGGTGACAGTGGTGGGTTATTATTTACTTTAGTTAACAAGTTTGGTTGTGACGGAAATTCTGGTCATAACACCTACAAACAAAAATTAACCAATAGTTATATTGATGAATTGGTTTTTTTACTTGTACCTTTTTAATTAAGTGACGAAAATGGTGACTTTCATTGGTAGAACTCTCGTCAGCCACATCAACGACAGAAAGGTTCCCAAAAAAGACACATAATTTCCATTCTAAACTCTGAGATTTAGTCGTAATTTTAGCTTGTAGGACTATATATTACAGATTATTCATCACAGGAATCGTTTAGTGATTAAAATTTATTTTTAGTTAATTTTATGATAATGTTTATATAATATATGTATAGATTAATTATATGACAATAGTGTAAATTATTGTAAATATAATGAGCTTAGTGTTAAATATGGTCGTTATAACGAGTAGCCATTCTGTGTGATTGTGAAAAAAGAACGAATTTCACGAATAACGGAATGCAATTAATGTAGCACCACTGTAAAATTTCACATGACAACTATATTGTATCAACATATAGTGAACGTAACGTACCACCACTTCTCGCTCAAGTCTAGATTACTCATGCATGAGTGAAAGAGGTGAAATGTCTTTTGTGTATTTCACACGTAACAAATAACACTAATAAACTAATTAGGGGATTCATATTTCACATCAGTGTATTAATATGATGTTATCGTTATCTTTGAATGGAACGCGTTAGAATTTTGATTCCATGATCAGTGAATATTAAAATATTTAATTTAGTCGGTACTTGCTTCCGTTTATTTGTTACGTGCAGATTGTCGCATCGTTAAGTTTTTTTAATGTACACTCCAAAATTTCATAATTGTGTATACAGCGTATAATATATATATATATATTTATATATATATATATATATAATGTGAAATCAAAAAAAATGTTATTTAACCATGTAACAATCCCAAAGTAATTTAGGGCTATATTTTGATTTGCAGCCAAACAAAATTGTAAAAATTCAAATTACAAAAAGAAAAAAACTTTCTTATAAAATCACTATTTCCAATTTAAACAAATATCTAAACCATAAACACGTCACCAAGTAGTTAACAAATAATTGTTATACTTTTTAATTAAGGAATGTCTATAATTACGGAAAATTTCATAGCCGTGAAATTTACTTACTGTTTCACCAGTGAAAAAAATAATTTAATCGACATGAAAATTCATACATTCACAACCATATCTAGTTACCATATTATAAATTGATTGTAACTAAAATTTCATTAATTTGTTTTTGCTTTACGTTCACTAATTAAATACATCTTTAATTTTTTTGAAACAAAAGAATTTTTATTTCAAAAAACTACTTATATTTTGGAATTAGAATTAAAAGATACAATAAATAATTTTTTCAGCTATCTGTTCTAATTAAAACGTTATGGACAGGTTTGAACACATTATCTTTATTTAGCCTATTTAGTTTAATTGTACTCTGTTCATTATAAGTGGTCGCTCATTACTATATTGTGAGTGGATACTTTCAGTTACTAGAACACTTAGTGGTATGTAAATCACTTGCTACTCTACTAAAATGCTAGCATAATGTGAATCAGTCTTTATGGTAAGTATGACACTGATATGTGTAATTTTTACCGAAATTTTGTTTATTAGCTATGGTAATTTAATCTCATGAAACGCCTTTTTTTCCAAGACTGAATATTATCTTCAGAACTGCAAAAAATTGTTTTTTACTTTTTCCATTTACTGCATGAATATAAAATAGTGTAGGCAATGTGATAGGCATTAACATATACATATGAAATGTGCAAATTATTTGTTAATCAAACAAATGTATTCAGAGAACTTCACTTTCGAAATAATATGTACACCAAAGTGTTTCTGTTAGGGATATGGGAAGTCATTAATTATGAATGAGAAGAGTAATGTTAGCTGATCAGCATCTTGTTAAGTAGCTAAGAGTTTGCAGTTGACAGAATGAACAGCAAGTTAAAGAAACAAATGGAAAATAAACAATATTATTGTGATTTAAGCATATTTTTGAAAATTTCCTGTGTGGTGACAGTGTGAAGATATTCAGCGAGAATTTGATGGGCACAGCTCACTTGCTGATTCCAAGAAATATTAGTTGCATAGAATTTTCTGTTATTGAAAGGTTTACAAAGAAGATATGTATTAAAATATACTTGCCACAGGCAATTTTTGTTAAAACTTTCCTATGAAACGAGTTACTTTGTATTAAAACCGCAATAATTATTTTTGTAATGAATATTTGAAAGCTAAGAAATTATCTGTGAAACGCACACTTGCCATGAAATGAAAATGCTCATTTCACGTCAATGGCCTTTATTTTAAAAAAAAAGAGATTTCTTGTTTCTCAAAGTGAATGTGTTAAAAAAGTAAAAGGTGAGATTTGGGAAAATATGTAAAGTATGAAAAAGAATGAGGCAAAATAAAGATATATGCGTGGTATTCTGTTATTGTTGCTTATCCCACGTAGGTGGGATATAGAATATAGTACAAATAGATAAATAATTGTTTTGAGAAAATATTTGGTAACAGCATTTCTTATTCCATGTAGATAGGACATAAAGTATAGTTACAAATAGACAGATATTTGGCATGAGAAAAAACTTGGGAGCAGACATTTTCTTCCCATATTTTGTGAACTTACAGTTTTGTTAACAATTCACCCTTTGATTATGTCTGTTTTAATGACTATGGATTTGTCAATGAGAGAGGTCTGAAGTCAATTTTCCAAATTGTATTCAAGCTTTGACAGCAAATTTTTCTTAGTTTCATATCACGTTTTTTTAATGTGGATTATTTTTGTCACTACTTTCAATGACAGGTTTGCTTGGTTTTTAAAATATCTCGGATACCTATTTCTTTTGATTATAAAGAATATCATTCCATTGTTTTGTTATTACCAATTTTAATTCTTTTGATATTCTTTGAGGAAACAGACAAGATATCAGTTTTTTTGGTCTAGTGGTGGTTGTTTTACGATTTTTGGACTATTTAATTATACGTATACTTATTTCGATTAAAATCAACAGTTTTTCCGACTTAAATTTTTTTTTTTATTTTTCCAAAATATTGGTAAAAAAGCCGTCGTGTAAAAATGCTAAAGTTAAAGCCCTTCTTAATACTAAAATACATTCGAACTCTAAAATTTTACAAATATTGAATTCATCTGAAGCAAACATACAGCGCATAGAAAAAAAATCAATGTGGGTGAAAAACTGAGACCAAAAAGAAAGGGAAAATGGGGAAGAAAGCCAATTTTCACCATCAGGTCAGAAAAATCTGTCAAGTAAATTTGCGTAGAAAACAGATTTTCTAGCACAAAAGTAATCAAATCTAAAATTGAAGAAGCTAATGTTATTAATATTTGAGTGCACTGTTCGCAGAAAATAGAAGGATAAATCCTTACAAGGTTCATCGAACTGCCAAGAAGCCTCAATTGACTGCTGGAGTGAAAGCAAAATGTCTAAGGTGGGCTATAAAGACAAAGATGTGGAGTTTTGGAGATATATTAATTATTTCGTTCATAATTAATATTTTATCATGAATTTCTTTATTCTTACAATTCAAGCGCTTATTAGCTTGTTTTATAGATTTACTTCAGCGACAAAAACATTATTGAAATTTTAGAGAAAAATGCTCAATTTGTTCGCCGTCGTCAATATGAAAAGTTTCACCCTAACTGAGTACAGACAGTGAAATATCCAGCAAAAATTATGATTTAATCCATTAGCAGCGGCAAGAATACATATAGTGAAAGGCATTATAAGGCAGGACCAGGCATCATGGGTTAACAAAGAAGTCCTAGAGATATGGTTGGTTCCGCATTTTACAAAGTTGTTCTGAAATGGGGAACCATTTAATTTTATGCAAGAAAGGCTCCTTTTCACACTGCACATTCAATCAAAGTATATTTACATGACCAAAATATTCCACTACTGAATTGCCCATGTAACAGTCCTGATATGAACCCAATTGAAAATGCGTGAAAGTTGATAAAGAAGGAAGTAGTAAAAAAAGTGGCTATGACTAAAGAAAAATCTCATAGAAAAGATCATCCATGTAAGGAGTCATCATCTGCAAATGCAGGAGATTGTAAAATTAAGCTTTAACAGCATGCTGCGAAGGATTGAAGCATTAACAGCTGCAAAAGGTGAATGAACGAAATATCAATACAAAAATACACTTGGAGTTTTAATATTGTTCCTTTACTGAAAGTTAATACATATTCAATCAAAGCTATGCTGTAATTATAACAACACATACCTAATTACAGCAGGCATACAAATTTTATTTATTCCAGTAAAATATCTCAAACCCATTTTGTTACAGCTGTTAATAAAGATTTTGCATAGAAACTACAGTGCGTCAAATAATTTTGCCAGGGACTGTATATATGTAAGGTTATGACCGTCTAAATCATATAAAGTGATCCTCTTCACAGTCTTCCATTGGTCCAATGTCCAGATGACATGTTTGCTGGCAAACTACATTCGGGCGATCCTATAAGTCCTGGTGATCTGTGGACCAGTTGCTGATCTATGAGAGTATTAAAATAGCTTCAATTAAGCTTTGTTTTATCGTCTAAACTCTTAACTTATCCTTTGGGCTTTTTTTAGCAGATTTCTCACTTCTTCCCATATGATGACAATTCCAAAATGACATCACAGTATATTGTAGTTTAAAATGCGTTATCTCACAAAAATATCAATATCTAAATAGTGCCTGCTGTACAGTGGACCGTGTGATAAAAATAACTCTAGCTGCTAATGTTTGATATTGCTCTGATTCAAGCTAAGTCATAGATTTCTCACTTCTTCTGATATAAATATCATTGATAATAAGAAAATATATACTGATTTTTTGTAGCATTTTATAACATTTTGATATTTGATTGCTATTTTTATTATGATATTTGACCTTAAACTGTTTCTATATTGTCTTTCGTTAATAATATCATTGCATTAAGATCTCAAATTTTCTCCAATTACATAAATATCAGATGCACAATATAGAGCAATTTTCCAACTGTATCAAAAGTGTCTATCATGAAACCAAAAGAATGTTTTTGCTTGTGTAATATGCAGTAGAAATTTTGGGATCTCAAGCACTGCAATCGAGACCAGCAGAGCTCGATATAAAGAGTAAGGGTAGGTTGCAGCACAATTGTGTGGCTATCCAAGGGCACAAACACGGCTGGAGCTATCTTGTAATAAAGGGAAAATCTCATTATTGTATTTAGTTTATTTTAATATACTAAATAGTTTTCATCTAATTTTATTGAAAAGTATGCTAACAAAACAATTGCAATATTTTTGTTTTTCAAATAACACAATTTTGATCAAGTATCCAATACTCTCAGCAATAGTTTGTGTCTCTTATTTATTGAAATAAATATCAAGTTGATGAAATAAATCCACTAGTGACTAGAACTCGCACGTTAAAGATTATGTATCCAGAATATATAAATTGCAATGAATTTATTATTCTTTTATAAATTTTACTTAGCCTTGACTGTTTGTAATGACTGAAAAACATTTCAATCACGTCCAGTTGTAAACTGTTTATAACATTAGAAAATCTCAAAAAATGTTATCTACCAATGCTCAATAATTTTATGAAGCCTTCCTTTTGAATGTATGTAAAATGTAATATACTTATTAATACATTTTATTAACACAAGTCTAGTTTTTGTGCTAATTATAAAATCTATAATATTACTTGCATTGCTTTACATTTAAATCCTGAAAATCACAATGCACAGTCAATATAACTTTATGTTATAATATTAAAACTGATTGTCGCTGTTAAATTACAGTCCTGAGTATTTGTAATAATTTTTAATTAGTTATTGTACGATAACTATTTGATTATTTAAATCAATCAATTAACTTACTAGATTGCGATAAAATAGTACTCAATTCCAAAAACGAAATGCATTCCAAGATCCAACTCAATCCAAAAAAATTACTTTATGCTTGACAGCTGGCAACAAAGCTTGCCCTCTATATATACACTATAACCACGACCGATACACAATACCGATACTATGTTGCTTTCACATCAGACGTAAATAAAGCAAGCAAGACCAATTATAATAATAATTTTATTTAGTGTTTTTGTGGCCTCGGAAATAATCATTCTATCCTTACAATATCAATATCTTCATATCTATAACTCTATCAATATATAAATTTATTCATATCTATGTCATTCTCTTATGATCTAGAAATTAAGGAGTCAGAGAACGAAAAACACTTAGGGATTTAAATTTTCACAAAAATTGTAAATATCTAGAAATTGGTTTTAGTTTTTCTGTAATATAAATATAATTTTCTATTAGTCTGAATTATTCCAGATTTTTCTATTTGCAAACTTGAAAATAAGGGGTTATGGTATTTTGGTTATAACGCAGCTTAAATTTGAAAATTTATTTACTTCTTTATTTATTATTGACGCACAAACAGTAATGTCACAATTTTAACAATTCAATTCGAGAAGAAAATAATAAATAATTTTATTGTGACAACATGAAAAACAATGGGCACCAAAAACAACAAATGTTATCATCATATAAATTTTTCCGAATTAGAAACATTTTAGTTAATTATAATGAATTTGATAAATAATATCAATATAAAATCAAAAAATATAATATCACTCTAGAACAAATCAACTGAAGTTAATAAATTGAATTATATTAAATTATAAATATAAGCAGAAAAATTCACTAAATACCAAATTGTTCTATGTAAATGTTACTTATTTATGTTATCCTCAATAATTTTATTTATGAAGTTGAGGACTCAAAAAATCCACAGTTGAAGGAAGTTCGTTTAAGGTGCAGCTTAGTCTACTGACTGGAGCGTAAAACCCTATATTAGTGCGACACTTTGAAACAAGGGAGTTGACAATGTACATGTATATTGTTAAATTTTAAATGCTGAAGAAATAGACAGCTATCAGACAGGCTTATGAAGGAATCTACAGTCAATACGTTTGTTGAGTCAGGGTGTTTAATATTTAACATATAAAAGAATCCACACTACACATCTCTATTCGATCTGACTATGTACAAATGAATTGTACAGAGAAAGAAAAGTTTGGACATTTTTAAAATGATTGCTTGCTCTCAAAACAAAACTCAATATTTTCACAACTTTACTAGTAATGGACTGCATTACTATCACATGTTTTTTAAATTTAAACTTATCATCTAAAATTATCTCTAGATTTTTAAAGGTACATATTGAACAAGTTTTAAACGTCTATGGCATACTGACTATTAAAAGTTTGGTAATGATTGAAAAATTATATCGACATTTGTTAGGATTTAGGGGCATTTTCTTTCTCAAACACCATACTGATAGGATGTCGAGATCTTTTTAGAGTTGTGTAATATCTGAATCATATTTTATTACTTTATAAATTTCAAAATTGTTGCGAACATATATTTAGCTTGTAACAGTTCTTTGTTCAGTTTGTTGTGAAGTCAAACCGATGCTTCCCGCCTCTCTGATGATCAGAACTGCTTCTTGCATTCGTTCTAACTTTCACAATGCTTCTTTCCTCTCTGACATTCACAAGTACCTTCATACCCACACACACAGAAGAATGGTATATTTCACTTGGCACCGACTCCAAAAATCTCTAGCAGTAGCAGTATTTTGCACATTATTTATGTTCAGGAACAATATTGTTCCGCAAAGGTTCCATCAGAGTATTGATATTTTCATTATTTTATACATTTCATTGCATTTCTTCTTCAGTCTCCGAACATACAAACATGCGTATGTACACACACATACATAAATATATGGAAATGTAAATCACATTGCCCCTTTTGGCTTCACCGTAATTAGTGCTTCAAGCGTGTATGTACCTTTACATTCTATATATCCGCCTACTATTATTCTAGTTACTAAACGTGTCTTTGTATGTACTGGTATACACTTACTTGCCTACCTACCTACATACTAATATTTAGTCATTTCAAGTACTTGTTTATATAGGTAGGTAGATAGATGAGTATGTACAGACTTATTTATCTACCTATCTACTAATATCTTAATTGCGTAATGTCTTATATCTTTCCTGTGCATACTTACCTACTTACTTTGTTATTTTCTTGTTTATGTCAAGACAAGTAAAACCAGTCCAAACTATGATTTTATTCCTCACCGGTGCAAAGTTCCTTTCACTACCTCCCAATTCTATCTATACACCGATTTGCTAAAGGGCAAGTTTAAGTAAGGGAAGTATACTCCCTTAGCCATGTCAAAACTTTAGAGAATTTATTATTAGATTATCGTTATACTTATATCAATCTAACTCGATCAGAACACTGTGCTGTTCATTGTGGCTGAATTGTATGTTGTGCCTTCTATTTTCATAGTTATATTCTTTTAATTTTTCATGATTATTATTATCATACTGCGTATGTAATCTCATAGCTTCGGTATTAAATGATCAATTTGGATGATTCTTTTTTTACTTGACTGGCCTCAATGGCAGCATCAGGCTGTGGAATTCGGAGTTCAATGACAGAGTCTCTGCATGGGACCCACAATATTAATTTAAAGACATCATCATTCCTCAAATCTCACATTTTAAGCAGACAACACCCCCACAACGTTAAGTCTGAGGAATTGGTCTCCTGAATTGGTACAGAATTCTTGGTACAGAGTCCTCGGTACACAATCTACTTAGACTGAAAATACTAATTTAAAGTCTCATGTTTTAACCAGACAGCATGAGGACTGAGAAGTAGAAATAGTAAAAGAGGTTAATGACAGAGTTTCTGTTTGAGACCCACAACACTAATTTAAAAACAGCATATTCTCAAGCCTCACAATTTAAGCCAACAGTACCCGCACAGCATTAAGTCTGAGGAGTTGGAACCCAGAGTTTCTTGGTAGAGAATCTACTTAAACTCAAAATACTAATTTAAAAACGGCAAATCCTCAAGTCTCACTGTGCCATTTTATATTAAACATTTTTGAAGTCTGTTTAAAAATGTGAAGATGTGCAAGCTGTTTAGTCGTATATTAATTTTGTCACTGCAGTCAGTATCATATAATCACAGCTAAGAAAATGTTTCAAAGGAAGGAATGAAACAAGTTCCTTTAAATCATCATTATACTCATGAGTAATTCTGTAAGAATTGTAAGATGAGATGATTAAAGATTTTCATATACTATATTTCGAAACATATTCATCTTATAGGTCTGATAATTTTTTCTAAGATGTGACTATGTTGGAAATTATTATATAAATTCTTATGTATTAAATAACCATACTTCTATATATTGTACATCCTTATATAAAATGGCTAACACTTAAGGTGTTAAACATAATATATTGAAGTTGTAAAGCTCTGGTGAAACTGTGAAGTTATATTTAATTTAGGCGGAACATGCTTTTAATAGCATACAATTGCGTATTTTTCATATATTTCTAGTCATCTGCTTATATTGTATAAAGTGTATTGCTATTTGTATATGTTATCAGGATTAGCTTTAAAGAGAACTTCATTCTTTACACCGAAATTACAAACATTGGAGATAATATTTATTATATGTTACAATTTTACCCATATGTCCAAAATAACATTGCTTGAAATCTGAATACAATATTTTCTTCATTAGTTCCAAGTTTTCAAAATATTTTATTTGTGATTTTTTCCATAATATGAGCTTTGACTCGGACAGAGAATTCAGTTTTGCTCAATCACTTGCTTTTAATTAATTATGAGGTTTTTCTCTTTTCCAATGTACTGATTCTCCTGAAATTAAAACTAAAAACATATTGAAATACTCCACAAAAATATTTTGTACTCTCTTAACATTCTTCTTTAAATCGATGATTGCATGATGTATAGTTTTTTGTCAGAAATGTTAAGGAAAATAAGAAGGAAAGTTTGACATACTTTTACAATGACACTTTCAGATGACAAATGCAATGATTGAGGTAAAGCGCCGTATTCATGATATCATCTTCTTGCAATTCTATGTAGAAGTAACATGAGGACGAAGAGAAAAATTGATAACTTAGCTCCATTTATGCCATGCTTCTAGAGAAGAGAAACACTCACTCTTCTTCTAGTTTTGTAATAACTGGTGTTTTGTTCAGTTAGGAATGGAATAATTTATAATAATAAGTTAAATCATTTCACAAATAATAAAAAACTATAAAAAACATTCATGAATGTTTATTATAAATGCAATAGGTAGTGAAGGTGTGTTGTATACAATGCAATAATTAAAATTTTATAAACACAAACTTAAACTATTCATAACAATGCAATTGTTTATTGTCTTTCACATTCCAATAATATCAGATCATTACAATTCTTTAGTCGAGCTCAGAGGCAGCAATGTTAATTACTTGAGTGAATTTTAATTATGACATTTAATAAAATCAGTGGTATGATGTGGAAATATTTTATAAAAAACTAAAAATAACCGTGCTTTAAAATGAAGTTTGAAGGAAATTTGGTTTCAGAATCGACAACAAATAGAAATAACGAAAACTCATCTACAAAATTTCTTTCCTATAAAAATTTGTACATACTCACTGCACTTTGGTAAATTAATTTTCAATAACAATTGTATAACAAAAGTTTTGATATCATTAACAATAATCTTTCTTATTTTCAGTTTGTACATTATTTTGCTTTGGTGCTCCATACTGACATTGGTGCGAATCGATGCATCGAATGCAATGATTAAATCTATCGGCAATGAACGCAGGCATCAACTAGTGCCGAGAGAGCCTAAAATTATTATCAATTCTACCGAGGAGAATAAGTTGAAAAAACAGGAGAATTATATAATTCCTTCTATTTCTGCAAGCGTGGAACACCAGGAGAGTACTGTAACTAGAACTTCAGACAATCACCTATCAAACAGTTTGAACGATTCAGATAAAATTATGAAAGCGAGTTCCACCTTAAATATGAATGAAAATAACAAAACTTTAGGATACTATACAGATACAATTTACAAAATTATAAACCAAACCATCAAAACTGTTGAAAGCATAAAGTTTTTACATGATTCATTCTACAAAAATCAATTATACCTAGATAATAATACAGAGTCAAATAATATACATTTCAATAATACAAACCAAACGATTAATGACGATAATTTTGATAATTATTCAGAGCAATCTCCGTTGTTATTGGAGCCGATTGCAGAAAGTGATCGGTCCCATATATTAAGCTTAATTAAAACTAAAAAAAGCAGCAAAAGCAAGCCCAAAAGTGTACAAACTACAACGACAAAGCCAAGAGTTAATGAAACTGATGGTTTTAAAGAAAATTCCAACATGAGTAATGTTACTTCAAATGAAAATCAATCTAATTTAACATCAGAAGAACATGGTAATTTAACTAGGGAAAATGTAAATATAAAAGACATAGTGCCATTGCAAAATAATATCAGCGATTCTGTGATCAAGTACATAACTCAATCAGATAAATCAGAAATCACACCATCAAATATATCAGAAATCATACAGTCAAATAAATCAGAATCAATCAAGCAAAATAAAACCGAGAACAGTGGTAGCATTTTTGTTGAGAACAATATTCATATAGAAAGTATGAGCAATACTAGTGCAAAACCAGTCGATTTAATTGTTGACGGTAAGAATTATACTACTCCAGGAAATACTAGAACAATGAAAGTAATTTCATCTGTCTTTGATATGGCTGATATTGAAAATAATACTTTGGATAAATACAGTTTTGACACCTTTACAAAGCCTTCGGCTGATAATCACATAAATATTGGCAATAATGTGGTTGGCTTTACTCAGCATGTAGAGACTGGCAGTTCCGATGTTCCTAATTATATTAATAAAACATCTATATCTCATAAAGAACCTATATTAAATGTGACCAAAGCAGGCGTGAAAGCTGTCATTAGTAGTAAATACGATCCTGCTTGGAGAAATAAAAGTTTGAGTGCAATAGGTATTAAAATTGGGACTAAAAATGAAAAACAAAGAGTTTTATATTCAAAGCATGCAGTTACAAATTTAACTGTTTTCACCGAGAAACCTCAAGAAACTAGTATTAATCAATTTAAGACTCCTTCTTTACGGGAACGTCTAGGGCAGTTGAGCAAGAAAAGATACAGACTACGCAAGGTGACCACAAATCATAGCTCATCATCAACTTCTCAAGTAACTACGTCTTCACCTTTCACTTTGCCAAGTTCCACTTTCACTACCAGTTCGTCGGCTTGGATTTTGTATAATGGTACACATCATATGCAAGACAATAAAATACAAAATGCTTATACCGAATTTAAGAAGGATTCAGAGGCAAGAGCTACTGCAAATCAGAAATTGCTGCAAGGCCTCACTAGCTCTCACATTGAATTTTTATACGATTTTGATAAAATTCCAACCGCATCACCATTATTAAAAACAGATCAAAGTTCTCACAATGACAATAGTGATGTGGCTATGTCTAAGCAGGTTATGAATGGACATCAGCGTAACTTTGGTGACAGAGTGCCCGTTGACGTGTTCCATTCTACACCAAACGTAAGCTCGAATAAATCACTAAAACCGCAATGTGAACATAAAAACATTGAATTATTTGCAGAGTATGATGACAATATTAGTCACTATATTTCACACAATAGGGAAATTCGAAGAAAGAAAAGAGATACGCAACGTGTTAAATCTCCTACAGAGTTTGAAAATTTAATTACGAACTTAACAATGCTCTTATTTGATAGGCAAAATGATACCGAAGCAAATGAAGACGACGCTGATGATTTTTGGATTAACTCTGATATAGCTGTACGAAATTTTACCCGTACTATGGAAACAACGACAAATAAAATTTCTACTCCAGTAACAGAAGTGACACCAGAAACTTGGGAATTAACATTTGATGACATATTGAATAGTAAATTGGCAGAAAATGACACTGTAAATGTGAGTGCGAATGCAAGTGTCCCTACTTTGTCGCAAGTGAATAGTAATGTTCAGCAGAAAGTAAAATCGAAACGCAAGCCATATATTTCGCATAGAAAATCAAAACCTATTAAGCTTGAACATAAGTCAACCAGTAGTTTAAACAAAACTGAAGTTAATAATAGAAATCAATCAAGTTTATTTGCAAGGCATAGCTTAACTGAGAAACGTACTACTATTGCACCCGGTCGTAAGAAGGTGGTCCAGAAAAATATATACAAGGTAAGTATGTTGCCATATCAGCATTAATGTCAAATTTACTTATTACATATTAGATAATGATATATTTGTTTGAAGTGAAACTCATTCAGCAACGTTTGAGTCATTCTGTCACATAAAAATTGTGTAACGCTTGAAACAGCAAATGTGGAATCAGGCATGCACTAACAACATGGCAGTCGAGAAGGTCAAAAAATTTATTACAAAGTTAATCCATTGATGAATTGGCAAGTCGCCATTACATCTTTAACTGTGTATTTAATGTTGTATACTGTATAATGTAAAAAAAAGTCAGTGGCTTCAAGTGAAAATTTATCAAACAATTTACTATAAATTAGTGAAAATATACTTTTGACCAGAATAACAAAAAACAGAACATATTTCTAGATTATTATTATATGAATTGTTAGGAAAATTTCATCTGTTTTATGCAATGAGGTATAATGTGTAGGTATCAAAGTATTGTTGATATATTATACAAAACGGAATATTATATCATCTGCAGAAAGAATTTGAAATTTTAAGAAAACTGGATGGGTCTTATACTTAAGTTTAGATGCAATCTGTCGACAGGAATAGTTTAAATATAGAAGCATCTGTACACAATTATTGAGATATTATATCTTGTCATTGTTGGCATATTCGACATTTCTTTGAATTTCGGGATATAATATGACATTTTTTCGTAAATGGAAAAAGCATATATTATTATATTATTAAAACTAACTAATTTTAAACTTTAAATTGATAATTTTTGAGTGCTGATTGTCAGTTAGGCATTCTTTAACTTATATTTAAATCAGGCCACAATACTTCAACACACCAATGCGCACCTTGCAGTGTACCATGCTCTTTGTTGAAGCTACTGGATTTAAGTAATATTTGTGTAACTGTAGGCTTCATTATAAATTAAATTAAACACTCAAAATTATTAATTTTATCACAAAAATAAAAATCTTAAAAAGGCATTAAAGTTTGTCAGAGGTAAAGTACTACCAATTGTATGCCTATGATCACTAAGTGTTATCCACTACCCAGCCGAACAGCAGTCTTTTAAATAAATCTACTGAACCAAATCTGCTATTATTGGTCTAATTAATGCTGTTGAATAAGATGTAGTAAAAAGTCTGAATTTCAGTGATGGATATAAAATGGACGGAAAATTATAATCTATTCACAATAAATCTTACTTTTACATTTAATATTCCCAATAATCCTTGCACTTCGTATATATATTTGTGGTGTAGGTTTCAACATTTATCAGTCACATGACTTTGAATTGTCTAAAGTAAGATCACTCGATACATCAGTATAGAAAGAATTTTTTTATGCATCCTGTACTTATGAGACCATAGGACTACGGAATATATTGATCTAAAGAAAACAAGATAGGTACAGGTACACCTTCAAGCATTGCATTCAAAGATGGTAATCAATGGTTTTTCTAGTCGTCAATCCATTGCTCCTCGGATTTATTATTAGGTTTTCTTGATACTTAACTGACATTGAATGTATTCTTATTATTATTTTCCTGTGGTTATTCTTCCTGTCCATGTTAGGATTAAATTTGAGTCATTTTTGTCTCCATATAAGGATACTTACAAACGCAATTGGAGAAAATTTATGAAAATGTAAAAATTTTATGCATCAAGGTGTAAAGTTATTATCCTTAGTTTTTCTATCAATTTCATTACTGCATTGGTCAACTATTCACTTTATAAAAGTGCCCAATAATTATATTGGTAACTCTTCAGTATTGAGATAGGTTTTATTTTATAACTCTGAGTTTATATTCAAGTTAGAAAGAGCTTATATGTCTCAAAAACAAACCTATTTCCTACTATGTCCTCCTGTGGCACACGTCCCATCTCTCAATTCATTGATGAGAGCTGTCTAGGAATTTGATATTATCACCTACTCAGTTGTTTAATTCTAATCTTTCAACTTCAATAATAACTTACATAGCACTATTTTTTACACTTCTTGTGTTGGGGTTAGCTGTAAAAGTCTGTTTTCTTAACATATAAGTTGCAAGATTGCAATAAATTTTATTGTAAAGATAAATAGACAGTATAGTTTAATTGTAGTGCATTGTTTTGGGTAGTCATTGTACTATAATATATAATATGCATATTGAAATGTTTATGGAGTTCTAGACATTTATACGTGTTGAGATAAAATCTTATTGATGGTTTCTTTCATTATATGTAAGGTCACATGCCTAAATAAATTGGAAGCAACCCATCAAGAGCGATGTTAATTCCTATTATTATGAATAGGTGTTTTTAAATCCTATTAAAGATATAGGTTCGACATCCTAATGTTGCTATATAAATAACTGATTTTAATTTGCTGTATTTCTCTATTCATAATATTTTTGAATAATATCTTATGATACAATAGAACCCTGCTTTCCTATGTCATTTAAGCCCTTTTTTCTTCAAAGTTTGTTATTTGTTATTTACAAAATATGCTGCCTAAAATCAAGATAGTAGTTTATTTATAATATCAAATAGTTTTGTAAAGTAATCATAATAAATAAAATTAGAATTATTTATATTTTAAGATATTTGAAAGAGATGTTAGAAAATAAGTATTTAAGTAAAGGAATAAATACTATAATACCATTTACCGTTACAGAAACCGAAGTTAATTACACCTGAAGCAGTGGAAATAACGGTGGAATCCAAGGGCAACACAATACGGGAATCGCAAACGGCTCAGAATATCACGACTGATTTAGCCAAGTTAATGATGGTGCTTATGAGCAAAACTGAAGATTTAGACTGATATTGAATACTATAAATTAGGCTATTCATTTAATAGTTATTTATAACTATATGTTTATAGCATAGGGAAAAAATCTTTATAGAATTAAATTTAGATGATTAAGGGACTTAAAGGTTATTTTGAATTGGTGCAATACAGTTTTACATAAAAAAACTCTAGATAACAATAGTGTTACTTTGAAAATTGGACAGGCACTTTATAAATTGGTGATTGTAATTTTTTTAAATTTACTGTTACTATTAGATGGTTAACATGGCCAGGAAGTGGCCAGAATTAGCTCTCGTTGGTATTTATTTATCCATAAATTGTTTTTGGCACAAACATTAACAAAAAAGCAGATGAAATTAATTAGATCTGTTCGTATCTCTGGTAGCGCAGCTTGCATCACTGGACAATTCTGAATATATTACCAGTGGTGTACCCAGTCCACTGAGACAGATACGAATGCACCACTGATGGTGGAGTCCATCCTTTTACTTGCGGGTATCCAATAATAGAATAGTACTCCATAAAATTATATTGTATTTCTCTATTTTTGTTGTAAATGTAATAAATAAGGTTGTAATTGTAATTATAAAGTTCGTAAGTAAAAAAATAGTTTAAAATTATCTTAACTTGAGAAAAAATTTAAATTTCAAAAGTGTCTTAGAACCAAAATGGAACTGAATTAAATTTAAAAGACCAATATGACTTTTAAGATCATTTTCAAATTATTTTAGAAATCAGTATTGAATATAGAAGACCCATGTTATCTCTAAATTCATATTTCAAATTGTTTTGAAAAAAATAATTTGTAAATCTGCGAATGATTGTATTTACGTACTGCAATATGAAAAATTATATTGCAAAATAAAATTAATTTTGTACAAAAAGTGTAATTTTTTCTTTACTTTTTGATATTTAACTTTTTGATATTTAATTGAGATGCACCAGATATCCGATTATTATCCAGTATCCGGCCTATCCAGTCATTCTTATTAGTATCCAGGATCAGTATTTTGTAAAATATATAAATAGTAGAAAATACTTGGCCAGATCTTGGATACATTATTATGCAAATAAAATGACGTTTCATTTGCAAAGTTTATTTATTTTTAAAAATGATTACATGTCTAATATTTAAGGTAATTTAATGGTAAATTCTGGTGAATAAAAACACATTTACAGCGATGATTCAATGGCAGGAAGTGATTACACTTTTCTTTATAGACAAGACCTGCAAACAATCTCTCACTGTATATGCTGCTGCAGATGAAAGACAAATATCAACAAATTTTATTAGATCGGATATTGTTTGGTGTCTGCTGATCATCACTTGTAAGGGTCTGCCTGTCGATATAGGCAAACAGTTTTCAAATAACACACTATCTAATTTGCAATAAACTTTTCTTGATACCTTCAGTTTGGCTATTGTTTATTGCATCTTCATTATTGAAACTGTTGTATATTGTAATGCTTATATTATTAATATATGGTGGTTCAAGAAACACGCAATGACTATACAGCAAGAAGCAGATGTTCTGAACTCTGTTATAAACCTATATTATACTACTGGACGGCACATACTGGTTTTTCACAAAGTTATAATGAAGCAATTTGATTCTCACCATTTTGGCGCAATAAAAATTAATTGATTATAATTGTTGGCAATTTTTCCCAAATTTTTCATGTTAAAAAATTCCATATATTGACCTGTAATAATACAATGGATAATTTTTGTTATTGCGTTTGGACAGATATCTACATATTTTGTGTTAACTTGTTTTACTAACATATGAAAGTGACTATTATAATTATCTAGTACCAACACGAGTAAGAAATGTACATTCTTTATTTGTGCTATACATATATAAAGATACCTTACATTGTTATTATAAATCAGGAAACAATGTCCTTGTTTACATATAACATTCTTAACTACTTTTGCAGTTAATGCCGTGAGGAAGCTTATTTCTATTGTAAGTTTAATATTATTATTTTTACAAGCTTGGTGGAATAATGACTCTACCAATACTTGCAGAAGGTACAGTTAAACTACCAGAAATTTGAACAATAAGTGATATACCATTTCTATTCTAAATGAAATCGTTGAGCGCAGATGTGAATCTGTAAAATGCGAAACTGCAACTAAGCAATCATCGCACTTAATTTTCTTTTGATTTGCTTGAATGAAAAACCCTGCAAAATATCCAATACATTGTTTAAATGTCACATTCACTTAAAAGTCCGTTATTGGCTAAAATAAGTATAAAAATTCACGGATTCTATCATACTCAAATACTTACGTTTTTATTTTATTTAAAGTAGCAACACTGAGAGGCAGTTGTAAGGTGTTTCTTTTAATACAATTAAAATTTAAAATTTTATATAGGCGGGCAAATTTTTTTAATTTTATTTATATCCCTAAAATTGACAATATAGTAGAAAATGTCAAAAATGTCAATACGAAACAATATGATATTATTGTGTATTGATAAAATGAATTGCGATATGATACTTCAGAAAAAAAGATTCAAAGGAAAATTTTAGGTGTCTCTAATTAAATATCACATTTAGTTAACGGGATGTTCGTGGCAGCGTTGCAAACAAACACAAAAAATAAAATATTGGCAAGCCAGTGCAGCATTCTAGTATATAGAGGTCAGTGGTATGATGTTATAGTATAGAAACAAAAGTTTATCAATATTTTCTCTGCCATTCTAATGTCAGCACTGAGTAATTGCTCACTAGCAACATTAGTGGAAGCAGTTGATAAATATTTAGTTGCTACTTTTGCAAATAAATATAAGGACTCCAAGCACAGTACTGAAAAATATCAGCCTCACAAGTAAAGGTTCTTTTAAATAACATGTTGGATGTGCTTTCAAAGGTGGAAATGTTTCAGAATCTGTCAATTCGGGTATCGATGACATTTTATTATGTTATTGAAACATAGATCTGACATTGAATTAGATAATATACATTCTTCAATTTTCTTACCAGTCGTGTTTGAACAATGTTCACACAAAAACACCAAAGTTCCAGCAAATTTTATTGGGTATTTTGTAGATGAATACTTGATTTTGAACCGAGGATCAATCAAAATTGCAATCTATAAATATGATGTACTTCTGGCATATGCCAATATTTTGTTGGCAGATAAATTCAAACAAGCGGCTGTCTTCATCCCTCAGGGTATTGCAATGAGATACAGATGAAGAATCTGCAGGAACATCACTAACAAAAAATACTTAAAAAATCTTAAGGACAGTTACCAAATTGCCCATTTGTTTCCATCCTTATGCAGTTGGAACTTCTATTCCACTGCGTCCTGCCTTATACAAATTGACTGCTATTTTTTCTCATGAAGCCCCTCCATTATTAAGAAGGTACTGTTTCAACGTCTTGTATATCAGCAGGCTTGGATAAATTACATGTTTCTTGAAATTTTATAAGATAGCAAGAGGTTTATTGACTTTTTTGGATAAAAATTCAATCTAAAAATTTTTATATCCCTTATTGCATTATCCTTGAGAATTATGTCATATATCATGAGTTATATGGTGTAAGTTGCACATGCAATACAAACAAAGTTTCTGCAATACATAGCTGCATTCATATTAGCGGCATTGTCCCAAACTGGTTGCTACGGTTGTAAACCTATGTACATGAAACGTAGTAAAATATAAAACAAATTTTTTTATTGTGCTTCCCTTAAGCATTAGGCGGAGAGCAAAAAATATTTTTTCATTTCCCATTTTCCGTTTTCATTTGTGAAATATTAAACTCAAATTGCTGTGCAATTAGTATGTCTCCTCCAAATACGACCCAGAAGTTTTCCCGATTTCAAAAATTTTAAAAAACTTCATTTAAACTTTCAATTAAAATAATTTCTGTTGCAATGACAATTTCTAGTGATATAGACAACTTTATAACACAACTAGTGTTGTACCTTTTTTTGATAAGTTTACAAATTCGATATTGACAATATTTGGGAATCAATTTCTTTTAAAATACCAATATTCAGGCCCCCTCTTATGCGACTATTTAATTTCATAATGTTTTAGTTATGTGCCACGTAGGTTAAAAATAAAAAAACCATTAAATAATAACAAAAAATATTTTATTGAATCCATCTGACATTACTGAGCTTATTTCAAAGAATACACAATACATTCAATTACATGCAATAATTTGGCTCAATACTTATTTTGAATGATATTTTAAACGCAGTAAATTAAATTACAATTATTTAAACGCATCGACAGAGTCAAGATGCAGCTGGCAATTTAAAAGTTAAAAACTTCATCTTAAAATGGGAAAAGACAGTTTTTGATGAAGACAGTTTTTGAAGATGTGCAATATTGTCTGGCTATGAAATTATTTGTTGCTACATGTTTCAATTATACCTTTTTTTAACTAATATCAGCAATATTTTTTACTAAAAGTACATTTTATTGATGGATTGAATATTTAACGAACTGTCTTTTCCAGGCAAGTTTAAGAGTTTCGCAAATAGGAGTGTATTTTTTGATGCTATAATTCCATAAACTGTATGGTGACATATTGATAAAATAGTTTGAAAATGTAATAGAAGCGTGAGACGACATTACAATGGCATAACTAGAATCTAAGTAAAAGGAGTAAAAGATTTAGCTGCAGAGACAAGATTTAGCTGCAGGTACGTAAAGAATTTATTAACCGAGAGCTTACCCGGAAGCTCATACACAGAATCGTATCATCAGTGAGTTACAATTTTTACTGAAGTTAGCTTTCTAAAATTGGCTCCTGCTCAGGTATTTAACCTACGTTTACACTATGTTATGCCACTTGTTCTAAATTACTCACACATTTATTAAAGTGTTCACGTTTAATGTCTGATTACCAGAATCATGGCATCTCAAAATATCTCCTCTAACAACTTAAGAAATTAATTGATAGCTGCATAAATTATTTCCGCTTGGTTGAATTAAAAATTACAATGAACAACATAACTTACGTTGCCATTACGTTGTTTCATATTAATATATAAACTAATTATAATTAAATACTTGTCGCACCGTTCATAGCCATTGCAATATATATTTCTACACGTTACATACAAAATACGTGTCCAAAACTACATCATTCTCCGATAAATTATAACACTTATCTCGTAGCAGAAACGGTAAATATCGATGTCTAAATAAAATTATTATTTGATACAAGTATAATACATATTACACTTTTTAAATAAGGCGTAAACAGAACAGAATACTTCATAGAATAAACATGAGTTGCAAAATTAAATTACATATACATAAATACAGTATTAACAAACTATGCGTGACCATTCACGTTCCACCCCTAAACTTATCTCAAATAGCCAGTCTTGTGGTCCTACCATCTAATCTTAAGTTAAGATTCATTTTCTATACACGTTTAATTTACACATCTCGCTTTCCCCCTACGACTTGTGATATTAACAAATATGATATTTACGCAATCTGTACAGTCCGATCTTTTTACATTTCTCTTTACATCCCCGAGTATTATTTGGTTTCCAAACTTTATAAATATTAAACATATTTCTTTTAATCTATATATATATGTATTTTATTTCATAGATTTCATTTATTAAAAAATAATTTCCTCTAATTTCGCAACTGACGTTTTATGCATCCCCAATAATATTTATATTTATAGGCTGGATGCTAATTTTAATTTAGTTTTCACATAAAACATTGTAATACATAACTACATACTACGTATCACTAAATGCAAGACTCTCGATGCAATTCCTTTTAATCCATTCCCATTATCACGCACAGCGACGATGAATAACAGTCACTTGACAAATCTGTCAAGCTGGACTTTTATTTAACGCTGGTTGACACTTTCATCGATGGTTAAATTTACATATTGTTATGTTATCAACACATAATATGGAATTATTTCTTCAAAATTCTGTTTCTAGGTTAATCTAGACATGAAAGATACGTCTCCAAACATAATGAATGGGTTACTACTGTTTTCCATTATATTACTATATGCAATAGCTTCATTTAGGTCAGCCTTATGCAAAAATTTGTGTTAATAAGTTGAAAGCGCTGATTGTAATTAATGTAATAATTTGAATTTATGGTATAAAACATTTTTATAATTGTAATTGACAGATTCGCAATGCTTTAGCGCATCCAAGAGTAAAATTTTATAAAGATTTTAAATTAATTTTGAATGAAAAACCCTTGCCTATCTGGCTATGTTTTTTAACTTTATAATGTGCACCAAAATAAGCAAAATATCTATCTTGACTAGTTCAGTACACTTCTTATTCAGATATAATTTGAAGTCAATGTAATTTCAGTGAAATGCTATAAATAATGCAGGTTATATAAAAGTTATTATTGCTTTTTGAAAATATTAATTGACAGCGGGTAAATTTTATAACGGTCTCAAGTAGCGGTTGGTTTTGTAGTTAAAATCAAATATTTCCAAGTAAAAATGATTTTAATTTTGGAAAAGATATTCTTTAACTATTTTGCCACATTTTGAACAAACCAATATTAATGACGATTTGTGTAACTAGCATTACAAACTAACATTCCAACATAGTGAAAATTTTAGTCATTCTCCATAAGACAATAACAAATATATATGTGAATGCAATGTAGTGTTCTTTGTTCACAGTTACTTGACTGATGGGAGATTGGATGACAAAGTAAAGAGATAAATACATCTGAATATTTTGCTACTAATTGCGACATATAGATATTGAGTAAAGCAGTATGTAAGAGAAATTACCAAATTATTGAAATTAACTATGATCATGAACTGATTTTTTAATGTTGTGTACAAATGTGTGTTGAAAATGGTGTTTTCACATTTTTTTAAATTTCTAATTTTTATAGTAAAAACATTCCCTAATCATACTACATCATCTTTCATTACATCATCTTTTACATACAGGGACAACACGCATTTTATAAATATTTTAATACCACATTCGCACCATCAATTACCCTTTTTCACTTCACATATTCATTTTCTTTCACTCACATTCACCATTTTGTTCCTAAATCTATTGAGGAGCATTAACCATCCATGCCTGTACTTAACTTTGATAAAAGACGTACACAGAATTGACCACACCTCAAATTCCATTCTTCTTAATATGTGACATTTCTATTATTTCCCAGGCAAAATTATCATTAAAAACGATAATTTTATAATCAACATATATTGCAAGATTTTCAATAACAAATACACATTTTGATAAAATCTGTACATAGATTTCTAAAATGTATCAAAGCAAATACAATTCCTGAAAAATACAATAAAACTGAAAAATTTTAACTCGTTCTATGTTAAAGATTTTGAAGTTTGTCATGTCGAATTTGCAAATTGCTACCTCAGCACTGCGTCAATTGCTAAACTGTCTCGACTGAAAATAAATTGATATTCACAACCGACATTTAAAACTGGTCATCATTCATCACAGATGTATAACTGTTACATGTATACTGGTGACATAGACTACAATTTATTATAATCGAAGCATAACAACAAATATCATACCTATATATTTCATCTACAATTTTGGTTACAAATTGAATTTTAAAGCCTTGTTCATTTAATAATACATATATTGATATAAGCTAGTCTAATAAAACACATATTTTACAATAAAAGCCTAAAAAACCAAAGATAAATAGTGTGGCATTTAACTCGTAGATGTCAGTAGTCATCTTAAGTGATAGGTGGAATAATCTTATTGTTTAAAAAATAATTGCAGAAGAAAAATATTAATTCCATTGAGATTTATGCAAAAAGTTCAAGATTGTAAGATAATGTTTCTCAAACATTTCTGAACTATCTTCGTTTTCAGAGTTTTCAGAATATGGCTTATGCTTTCAGAGTATGACTTATGCTGTGTCTTTAAATATCTTTGGATATCATTTTTATAAAGTCCAATATCCTTCTAGAAATGGAAAAAAACAAAAAAAAATTTGACTGTCTGTAAAATTCATGGATTTATTTTGGATACGAGTCACTCTATACATGTAAATTATTATGTAATATGACTTATTGTCACCGTACATATACACAGAAGGGTAGGAAGACCAAACAAGAATGTCATATCTTCACAAAAAATTATTCATATGGATACCTTCCAAACCATCACATTTCCAATTACAGTGAGTAGCATAAAACTATCATATTTTATAGCATAAAATGAATTAACCAAAGCTGTCCCTTGCACAACTCTCATTTTTATAGAACAAACAATAGTGCAGATGTATTTATATTAAGTGAAGTATGTGGATACGTATGTGTGTTGATGCATTTCTATTTTATGCACGTGTGCTATTGTATACAAAGGTACACTGAATTTTTTGCACCAATTTGAGAGATAGCTTTTGTTGATTTGACCACAGACAACTAACAATAATTCAAGTCATGTTTGAATGATTTTTATATTTTAACTCATGTGAGGTTAAGTGCTGTGCTATCGGCACACAAATGCCAATAGGACTGCACTTAACCTCACATAAGTTAAAATATAAAATTATGTTTTTGCCGCCTATCTTACCTTATAAAAAGTAGCATAGAGTTACAGATAATAATGTGATGTTTGAACTATTACAATGATAAACAAGTCTTTTGTTGAATTATAAATTCCAATTTTTCATTACCATATCAAAAGTTATTGTATCCTTAACAAAATATGTTAACTTTCTTGATGAATATATCAGCACTCTACTTCAGATTATTTTATAAATTGATAAGTCATTTCAAATTTTAAAATTAGGCCTATGAACATTATTTTTATTATCTTTGAAAAATTACATCAAGAATATGCGAAAAATGTAATTTTGATTAAACTTTGTTTCGAGTGTCTTAATATTTTATTAACCACACTTTCACACCGAGCACTTTCAAAGTGCTTAATCACATACATAAAATTTATTTTATTGGAAAATATTTTGGTCAATTATAATTGAGTATGGGCAAATTTTTACTCAGGATGGGAAATAAATTTCGTGCTCAGTGAAAATTTTAACCGATTTTCATTTTATGTTGGTAAACTCCCGTGTTGACTGAATGTAACTAAAAGTATAGTTTGATCGTAATTAAAAGATGACCATGCTGGATTTATTGTAAGCTAAAGTATAGGATAGTCTGAGAGAGGTCAATATGTTAAATGGGCTTTAAGGTATCTGTGACCGTCACAAATAAGATTGTAATTTATACACCATGCAATATGCATTGACAAAGCAATCGTGGTAACAGAATAAGGAGAGAAGTTAAATGATGAATAAATCGAAGCTGTTGTTGCATTTCAACAAGATTAACAAATAGAGACATTAGAGAGAGTAAGAAGCAGAGTTGAAGTTCACAGAATGCACAATCGGTGAAACGCACAAAAGATGCTATTAAAATATTTATTGTAAGTTCGTGAAGACTCATGCCACGTGTGATCACTGACATGTGTGCCGAGTCTGAACCCACCAGCTAGGTAGGCAGTAAGAAGGGGTTCATTAGTAAGTCACTTCTGTTATGGAATATTCAATACTTAAACACTGAGCGCCAAAAGTGACCATGTTTCTATAAACCTGCGTTAATAGTAGGCCTTCTAACCGACACTGAAATCACTTTCATTCAAAATTTCAATCATAAAATATTGACAAGTGATTCATCGGAATTTTGGTAGAAGACGCAACACTTCATTATTTAAAAGTCGATAATCGAAGCAGAGATAAGCTTTGTCATTATTAAACTGTCGAATCAGCAGAATTGGCACTTCTGATGGAAAATCATAAAATATAAAAAGTATTTATTTCGTTCGTAATACAATTGTGGACGTGAATCGAGCTCAATTTAATAAGTTTATTCATTAAAATACTCACACTATTGATTAAAATGGACACATAACTATATACTTTACTCGCAAAGACAATGTTTACAAAAAATTACCAATATCTGGTTTTCACAGCTTTCAAAATCTGGTTATAAAAAAGCTAATCTTAACGTAAAAAAAGGAGGTAAATTAATGTTTATTCTTTATACAATCAAGCACCACTAGACAATAAAAATACATTTAACATGTCTCTTAACGGCATCGCAGTGAAAGCTGTAACAACTATTTATAATTTATTATTAAAATTCCGTATACTCGCCACAATTTTAGAACACAGTGTTTGTTCCTGTTACATGCTAACAATTATTTTCAAAAGGGAAGCCTTAATACTAAACTCTAAACATTACATTCATAAAGTTTACAATTTATTTGCTACATGACTTTATATTTAATAAGCGATCAATTATTGACAGTGCCTATAGGAATTTGCGTTTATTGTAACAGGTCCATGGGAGAAGTTAATTTATCAAGCTTAAAGTATAGGAGCACGTGTGACGCATTGCCTCTTGCAAATAATATTTGAGATAAGTAACATTTCATCATTTCACACATCAAGATCATAATTGTTACATTCTTATTATTATTGGTGTAAGAATAAACATGTTAATTTCAATATAAGGAAACATTTCTGATCACATTGTATTTAGTTTTGAGATTTTTGTCGTTTCGTAAAAATTACTGTAATTGATATGTTTAATGAAACTGACTGTTAATTTATATAGAAGCTATTTAATCATAACACAGACAATAATAAATATGTTCTAACCATTAAGTTTTTAAAGTTGCGCCAGATTGGAAATTCAAAGTATTGATAAAATGAAAAGATACATGGCAAATTTACGTTTTAACAAGCGAACCGGCAAATAATATTGTTATCACAATACAATAATTAAATACAAACACTACAGATGCCAAGCAAATTCCTATTTACAGTAATACAATTAATATTATCCCTTAATTATGTCATTTGTGTCATCCCTACGTTGGTTCTCTTGCATTGTGTCCATATACGTCTCGGAGAAACGAGTTGGGGCTGGTCTCGCCATACGCTCGCCGACCGAGCAGCCATTACTGACAAGGAATGTGTATATTAAAAATACCTAATTTAGTTAAGCAACACGACTCCGGATGAAGAATTCTATAGCGTAGAGAATATAGGACTAGTAACATTAAACTAATATCTCAAGCATGTTTACAAATATAAAATATTATTCATATTATCATTAAATATATTGAAATGACTATCTAAATAGTGATCCTATACAAGGGTAATCGATTAACTTATTAATCAAATAACTTTTCAAAGGGTATCGGACGTTAACCATTAAACCACTAGCTCTAACACTATCTCATTAGTCTTGGTGGTGGTAGACAAATTTAACACAATATAAAATGATTTTCACCGCAATATCTAGATCATAATATTGCTTCTCTGTATTTCTCGTGGGTTAAGGGCTCACAGTCAATTTAATGTCCAATTCCGACAAAACATCAAAGGAGCCAATAGTGTTTCAAATAAAATGCTAATTTGCATTGTGTCATATATGTGGCATTTCAATTCTCTTCCATACTCTTTCTTTAAATGCTGGTTACAGACCTGAAGTAGAGTCACATTATTCTACTTTAGTATGACAAAAAGATGTAGGTATAATATGTTATTTACTATAGATAAATTTGTATGCAATGTAAACAACAAACAACTTGTAAACATTTTTATAAGCTGTTAAAATAGTATTGGCGTTACTAAACTTTTAGTCTGTAATTAGCTTTCAAATTCCCTGCTTGTCTGATATATTAACAAAACTTAAATTCACTCTTCTAACTCAAAGCTCCTAGCATAAAGCAGATTTCAACACTGTAGCACAATATAGGTCTTGATATATCGCATTGCAGTTGCAAGTCTGCTTTGTGTAGAGCTAGCGATATAGTACTTTGATCTGCAGGTGTAGTATGTTCCTACTTAATTCTGCAATAACATCTGGTATCTTTATATAATTGCAGGTCTTAACACTAATGCAGCTTCCAAGCTTCCAGTCTAGAACTAGCCTCCAATTTCTCACCTCATTTATCAACAAATCTCAAACACACTCTCACCCTACACCTAATAAACTCCCCAACAACAAATACAACATAACCCAAATTTCCCACTGGCAACAGAATACAGACTTTGACAGCTACCGATGTAAGGTGCATCGCGCTCGTCACTCTCGCTCCTCGCTGAATGCCGGCAGGTGCGGGGTGCGTATGCGTGGGGGACGAGGACGGCACTAGCTGACTGCGTGAGGGGGCGGCGGCGCCGCTAGCGGCATTGAGCCTCCGCCGCACGTTTCAAGCGGGCCAAAACTGTCGCGCAGAGTGTTCTCTATTAGACGTGCAATTTTTTCACGGTCCGTCTGTTGAATTCAATAAAAGAATTTATATAAAAATAAATAATATAAAAATTCTATAAAATATTTTTGCAATCACGTATATTCAAAATCTCGTATATTCAAAAATACATCACAGAAATAACTTTATGAAATGCCGAACCAAATTTTTCAGTCACGGTATATTTTAATGCTACGTTAAACTCACTAATTTATTTTGTGATAAAGTGCTGGAAACTTATAGAAAAAACACATAAAACTACTTCTATATGCCAATTCCTACTACGATAGACCAATATCTCAAAGAAATTATTTTCTGAAAAAATATATTTTTTCAAAATAACAATTCTATTTTGGCCTAGACTAATTCAAAAACTATACCCAAATCAAAAGAAAGACTTTAAAAAAAACATTAATTAAAAGAAACTACAGATAATATTTAGTTGGTGAGATGTTTGCATAGTTGTTTTAGGTGTTCAATATGATTTGGTAGAAATCGTATTACAAACACAATATTAATACTATTTATATTGTGTCGTGAGTCTAAATAAATTTATGTGAAAAATAATGTTGATAATTTCAATCAATGACATATTATCAGCACTTAAATCTGTGACACATTTCTTTCTATAAATTTTATTGTAAAAATAGTCAGTAATTTAGAGCAATAGTTGGGGAATAGATTACCTCATGAATAAATCCCAGGTGTACCAGCTCCTGGGCCAGGACAACAGCAGAATCAGTCCGCGAGACAAGGCAAGTAAGTTGCCGGTTCATTTTGTCATCCATCCGAAGCAAGATGGTCATCTGCAAGTGAACCACCCACGTCTGACATATTACATGCAGTACGATCTTAAAGTCTCTATTAAGCTTTATTAAATTTAGACAAAAAGGTTTGACAAGAAACATTGCAATTGATTCTATACTTCAAGTAATTTTTCTAGTTGGAACTGTTAATTGTTTGTGTAAAACTTTGCAAGACAAATCGTTAAGACATTATCGTCCTAGTATACTTCAAAGTAATATGTGTACTTGTAGTTTGTCACATTTTAATGTTACACGGATGAGACTGGTAGCCCTACTGCTGAAAAGAAAATTTAAAAAAATTTAAGGACTCGAAGAATTTATAAATAGCAATGCTTGAAATTGGTAACACAGAAAGTAAATGACAAATTCAATCGTAATTAGATCTTTCTTAATGTAAGTTTAACCGTTTTAGTGCCATGGTTTTTTACTCATATATACTTAAAAATGCCAAAGAAATCTTTTGTTTTAGATGTCATTTACCCTTGTCTCGAAAAAAAACTGTATCTCTTCCAAAAATTAGCCAATTTTAATAATTTTTTCGGTGTTTTCTTAATAAAAACTTTTACAAGGATAATAAAATACAAACAAAATTATAGAAATATATGTTAATGCCTACATCCCACCTGAAGCTGTTGTAATACAACGAAACCTAGGTTGTGGTAAAGAAATTAAAGAAAGTAGAAATAATACTACATCACGTAGTTTCATTTAATTGTGAATAATGAATTTCTACAAAATTAACGCCAAATATATTCAATGTTTGAAATATATATTGAGAAAAAAATTAAAACAAAAACTGAAATCAAGGTCACATCGTATTTTCGCAGTCCGGTACATCCTCCATATCAGCAAAATAATTGTTATCGTCACTATTATCACTATCACTCAAAATTTGCATTACACCAAATTGTGAGTGCACCACAATGTCACTCTCACTATCACTTTCTTCACAACTTGAAAAACAATCATTCTCACTCGAATTATTTTCATATTCCGACATTATGGGTTAAAAATTTTCTTTTCCTTTTTATATTATGATTACTAATAATATTATAATTTGAATTTTATGTAACATGTAGAAAGATAAAAAATTAGCGATGCATATGAGTGATCTGCCCTACCGCGTGCGAAACAGCAACTGATTGGTGGCAAATTTAGTTAGTACGTGCACGAGCGCAATGGCACTCGTCGGCACTCAAACGGTAGAAGTGAGAATGGAAAGAATTTCGAAAAATTTTTTTGTTCACTACACAAAAGTATTGAGACTTCTACGTCCCCCAACTATCCCACTTCGTAACAACAGCAGGGAGAGCAAATCAGAAAAATGAATTCTCTACTTTTACAAATTAAGTAGTTATCTTACAAATTAAGTAGTCATCCAAGATAAGAAGAGATCAATCAGACCCAACGGTATACCCGGGTACATATTTAAAACATGCGCTAATATTTTTATGAAACTTTTGAGGCATATATTTAAAGTTTCGCTAACAACTAGCACCTATCCCTTGCGTTGAAAATTTACCCGGGTAATACCTATACCTAAGGGTGGCATGACGTCCGACGTAACCATAGACTTAATATACTACGAATAAACGAACAAGGCATGTGAGCGAGAACATATTCTTTCTGACATTAATACGAGTAGAAGAGAAATGACAATATGTGCACAAATTAAAAAATAGATAAAACTCTCTGACAGTCTCCTAATTCGTTAGCGTCTTGCCATATTTTAGTATTTTTGTGTATTTTCAACTAATATTTCAAGACTATTAATTTAGAATAAGCAATGATGTCTTGTACAGTGTTGGATTGTGAAGTGACATGGGAGTAATCCTAATGAAGAGATATTTAACATGTAAATGCTATGCACATAGTTACTGTTGTATCAGTTATTTTCTGGTGAATTATTATTTACTTAGACTTTGTCAAATATACATATCATACTAAATATATTCCTATATTACGACTTATTATTAATTTTCTTGAATAATATTATGAGATATTGTATCCATGTATATGGGAATTTAAATTATAGGGATTGACATGTAGGGATTAGGGGATGCAATTATTGAAATATTCCGATAATCGATAAAAAAATTATTACATTTTTTTCCGATAAAAACCAATAATTATCAGTTTTGATAATATTTTACAAAACCTTGTTTTTATATAGGTAAATGGATACAATTACCTAAAATAAATCACGTCTATACTGAAAAAGAAATATTTAAAAAATAGTCTTTTTAAATCAACAAATGTATTTTTCAATTAAATAAAATTTTACAAAATTATCAAATTTGGAATTATTATAATTATTAGTTTTTTTCTCACACATAAATATATGACTAACTCAACCACTATAATACTCTATTCTACTTCTCTATTACCCTTTAAAGTAAATAACACCTACTCTAAATTAAATTTTTATGAGATCTTTTAAACAAAAAACTTAGGAACTTGTTGCTTACTTCATTATTGAGCTAGTTGTTACTAACTAGCTTATAAGTCGTAACGTAATATACTGAGCCTTTATTTTAATTAAATTAACATAAAATAGTTCCATAACAAAATTAAAAGACATCAAGACATTTTTAATAATTTGAAAAGGGTTTTTTAATTATTAATCAATTTAATTCTAATTAGTTTTTTGCTGTTGAAAGTATGTATTCATAAATGGCAAGCAATCTATAGTTTTATCATTCAGGCTTGTTCGCAGCTTATTACACAGTATTGTACCCAGCTGCAGAAAAGGCATGTTCACTTGACTTCTTGTTTTCATAGTTTCATAGTATAAGTATAAGACCCTCTTAAATGCCAAATATATCTGTTAAAAAATTTGAAATTTATTTTTTTTTTAAATTATTGAAAATTATTTGACAAAGAGATTAAGATTCTATATCTTATTTCTAACAATTTAAAGAAAAAAATTGTCAAACAAAACTTTAAGAAACCACTAAAATAAAATTATTTCATTTAAAGTCCAATAATATTTATATTGACTAACAAAAGGATTATTCAAAATTGTAGAAAAACTAAATTTTGTTTTAATAATTTCATTGTTTGAGTATCTGTAGGTATGTGGTTATTTTTTTTAAAAACGAATGTAATCAGTACTTAAAGTTTATTTAGATAATATGTCATTCCGTTTAATATTAAAGTATTTGCGGAGCTCAAAATGTTAGTTTCAATAACAGCAAAAGTTGGTAGATTAATTGCATGTGTGATTTACAATCAATTTTTTTACACATTTTTTATGTTATAACTTTTGTTTTATTAACCTATATTTTATCTCCTATATAAAAACGCTCAGATTTATATTTTTGCACCCAAATAATACATCACAATGCACCCAAATAATACATATAGAATATTTAAGTCTAAACAAAGAAACATACTATGAGTGGAAATACCATATACAAGGTCTTGCATAAAATTCCAGTCAATAAATAATTTTTGGACACAAGTTACCTTATATAGGATTTAATCATTCTCTAAACATGAGTAAGTCAAATTTTAGTCAATTTCATCAATTTTTAAGTAATAATAATTCACCAGAAAATAATTTATAAATCAATCCCAAATCTAACTAATTATAAATCCCAAATGAACTTTGGCTGCATAAGTTATCAATATAATATAGCTATGTTATCGACATTATATCGATATGCAAAGTCACCATTTGCCACTTACACATATATACATAAGGGCCATACAAATTTCGGTGACGCGGGAAATATAGGCTATGTTCCATCTATTCATAGTGTATTAAGTCTATGGATGTAACCAATTTCAGACTGATTGCTATCCTCTCTGCGCCAACTAAATTGTTTGACTTCATTTTCAACATCTATTCGAGCTACAAAGGTTAAATCTGTGATAAGCAGCACGAGTTTTGAGTTGGACATTCAGTGGTCACGAACCTTGTACGTTTCTTTGTCTATGTTTCATTGATTGTGTAGACAATGATATCTTACTAAATCTCCTTGGCGTGGCAGGATTCTCCATTCCACTTTTACGATAATTCTCTTCGTATCTTGTGGACAGAAAGCAATACGTACGAGTGGGTAACTTTATAGCCGAGGCTTTACACGTTCGAGCCAGAATTTGAACTCTATTTTTCACTATTGTGGTAAACAATGTTGGTTACTCGGGAAAAGCTGCACACTGTTTGTTATTGGTTGACGACATGAAACTTTTTACAGTCGTCAAAGATGCAGCATATGGCGAACAGTTGCAGCGAGCATCAGCGCCATTGTTGAGTAAAATGCAGCAAGCAGCTTATGGCTTGACGCAAAAAAATGTTCAGTAGTGAGTAATAGCCGAGCACACCTATCAAACATGAATATATGGTCAGCAGAATCCCACTGCATCGTCTCTATGAGGTCATTGATTTGGAAGTCAGATTTGATTTGTGTTTGAAGTTTCGTGGGCATAAGACGGATACAGGAAAAAATTAATTTCGGAAACTTGGATTTGTGTTGCATAATTCAAAGTATTTTTAATCTGTGTAATCAGTTCGCCCGCTGTCTAACTTCATTATTGCAAGTCGATTAGAATCTGGCTCCATTATTTGGAGCCCACACAAAGCCAGATACAGCTTGATGATTGAACATTGCAAAAGACGTTGCTCCGTAATCTGTATATGAGATAGTATGGTTACTTCCCTTTTCTATTTCCTACTGATTTTTACTTGAGTATGCTAGGTTAACATTCCTTGCAACTCAGAAGAGATGTGATTATGAAATGTATCTTCCAGATACTAAAAGGAAAAATTATATGCCCAGTATTATTAAGTAAACTATCACTCTTCATACTTGATAATTTCCTGCACTCATGCAATCATCAACTTTTTGCTATACCATCCTCGAGAACCAAATTATATTGGAACTCTCTAGTATCCCAAGGTATTCAATTGCTCAATCACGTCATTCACAGTTGAACTAGGGTGTGATTTATTTATGAAGAGTGAAAGTAAATTTATCTTAATATGTCATCAGCATCTTTTGTATTCTTGTGTACTTTTGTATTTATATATATAAATATATTATAAATATATTATAAATATATTGTTAAACCATTAATTTCTTATCGTTATATATAGGTTATTACCTTAACGTATCGATAAATGTGTGTGTATACATAAATGAAAAATTTTTCTAATTTGTTTTCAGTGCTTTTACGAAATTATTAAAATAATGTGATGTTTATACTTTCATAATTCAATTAATATGTGGAAATCTCAACATTCCAAATTGTCTGATGAATTTAAAGAAAAACTAATTGCCTCTTTTATCTTTCTTGTCCATGTGTGTCTCAAAAACTATGCCGACTAAACAAATATCCACCACTCACCATAAGTTCGGGTGCGTCGTCTCGCGCTTTAGCGCTACACATCATATTGACGACGCGGCGTGATTCAACATCACGTGGCTCAGGTGTAGCTGCAGGTGCACTCTCCGCTGCCGGCCGCTCAGCAGGTGACGCAGCTCGTGCACCCGCTCCCCGCCGCCTGTATGCTGTCAGTGGGTAGATACCATATCTGCGGAGAATTGAAGTTTTTTCATTATATTAATTAAATACTTCTCATTTTTATAACCTTTATTCTTATGATTAGACTATTGTGAAACTGTATTTATAACCAAATAGAGCAGCAGATTCTCACATTCCATAATAGATTTAGCAATATAGTAGATGCTAGTCTAATTTACATCAACACAAGACGCCAATTATTAAAATTGGTTAATTTTTATGATAGTTGTAAGAAAACTAATTCCATATACATGTTGTATATGAAAGCAAGTATGTAATATTTCCTCAACACATTTTTTTAGCAAAATTTTGAAATATAACGGTTTATATTTATTTTTAGAAAAATAATTTTTAGACACTAAAAACAGCTACCCTAAATAAAGTTCGTTGATCAAATTAACGTGTGACGTCTTCAAAATATCTATAAACAATTCTCCATGATAAATACCGATTGTCCATAAGTAACAATAGAACAATTCCACACATAGTCTAAATGTCTTTACATCTCATATTTCAAGAACTTCTGTTGAAAATTTACTCATAAATTACTCAATAATTAAAAATGTGAGTGCAAGAAAGGGATAAAGTTACTTTTTTTCCTCTTTGATTTTTTGGTGTAATTTCTTGTTTTAACATATTCAGCACATAAAAAATTGATTTTTTTAATGTTAAAGCTTATACATATATAATAGCCAATATCCCAACTTTTCCGTAGTAGTTTTTTCAATTGAAAAACCTTTTGATGAGACTTTCTCTTTTCTTTTTTCGATCTGCTCTAGTTACTTTAATACTATGTTTACACGGGAGTAATATGTAAAAGCATTTTACTCCATTTTGGATTCTTCATCACCATCGAAAATAAAAATATAGAGAGCACTCAGCCTCTTTCATTCTTTGAAAAAGGTACAAGTACATTTATTCGAACAAAAGTCTTTATATGTAAGCTAGAATCTACATGTGAGCTAGATGATTTATTTTCATTATAAATAAGTCATCTATCTCACATGTAGATACTTGCTTGAGTAATGACGTGTGTGAAACAATGTTTCTTACACAAATAGATTTGTTTTATAAGGATATAATATATTCTATAAAAATATCATAATTGAAAAACTTGTTACAATATGTAATTGCTAATTATCACAATACCGATTAAAGAATATTGTCGTATTTGCTAAGAGATTGGAGAAAAACGAACAGTATTAACATATATACCTGCATAAAGAGGTAGAGCAGTTTTATTTTAACACCTGTGCATTATACTTAACGAGAGCAACACCATCAGCATTGAAAATGTTGATAATATCCAGATTTTATGTACCTAGCTCACCTAACCTATACACAACCTTATAAAGAAGTGCCAAAAATACCAGTTCCACATAATTTCAAAAAATTAATATTTTTTCATAGAAGATATGGCTGTTTTTGTATTATAAAATATGTTTTGTGTATATACAGTATATATTGTTTAATATATTTTAAGTTTTGTTGTATCCCAAAACTTTACCTCTTGGTGAGGATGGCAACGATCAAAATTCTCATTTTGATCAGCTAATTCCTTAAAAGTTTATTAAACCATTGTGGCGACAAAATTATCTGTTCTAGTGGAATTTATTAAGTTGAAGTCCACTTTGATGGGGAAGAAATACGAGCAGAGGTTGTATCTGATGTGGTAAGTCAATCTTTACTACGGAATGAACTTGACTTTACTACTTACTGGCTCAAATGAAAGTTACTGTTGTTTCTATGGACTATCTTTGACAAGGTGTGGGAAAGTGCTGCAAACACACACTACTTCTAAAATGCAGAAGGTTTTTCATTTTTTTTAAATAAAGCAGTGATTAATAACAATCCGAAAGTACGATAAGTTTACTTTGTATATTATATATATTTGTTATTGAACCGTTACAATATGCAAAACGATGATAATGCAAAGGAATTTTTTAAAAACTTGACTCCAGAAATGCTGTCGCAATGCTCAATTAATTCTATACTATATGCTACATTTGCAAAAATATATTTCCAACGTCGCAGATGCTTAATAATTATCACAATTCAAGATGTCAAAAACTAATGAAAAAAGTCTAAAGAGCAATAGTCAAAAAGGGCAATCTGAATCGAAGATCGAATACTTTTAATTCATTACCAATTAAGAAATACCCAATTAGTTGATTCTAACAGAGAAAGATGAGTTAAGCTGTTAAGAGTAAGGAATGCTCTAACATTCCTCTCCATAAACAGATTTTTCTATCTCTTTTGAAGACCCTTATTGAAGAAGTAATACCACAGTTATTATTTTTAGGAACGGAGTCTTAAATAGTACATATATAGAATAAAAATAACTTGTATGAACGTGAGTAAGTCAAAGGGACGAAATGAAACAAAAAAATTAAGGATTATTATAGACTGTTGTACATAGGCACAAAAGATTTAAAAATCTATAATGATAAGCAATTACCTGAACAGTTGTTTAGGTATGTAATATGACAATCAACCAAGTTCCGTAATTGTGGTATGTTCATCACAGTAATACATGAACCAAATATAATGATAAACAGGTATTGTAACTTGCTAAATTAAAAAAATGAAGTAATTATCGGGAGTTACATTCATTTGCATATAAGTAGTCAAAGCAGTAACACAAAAATATAAGAATTCTCTTTATAATGTCTACGAGACCTTAGTAGTGAAGGATGTCCAGCTGTCTTCGAACTGCTTGAACATCCATTTATCTACAAGTCTGGCCTTCGACAACTTTAATTTTTTTCCTGGACTAAGCGAAGACTTCTGAGGAACAAATTTTAGTGGTAAAGGCTGCTATGCAATCTTTTTGGGAGGGAATTTTTTCAATAGAAAAGGATTTTTTTCAAAAGGTATTTGAACTTTCGAAAACAAGATGGAAAAAATGTATAAATTTATTAGAAGACTATGTAGAAAAATAAATTAAACATTTGCCTATACAAGTTATTTTCATTACCAGCTTATTAAAATGATCACCTTATTTAAAAAACCGTGAACCATATTCATTCCACCATTGAAAACAAAAAAAGGAAAATGGCATACTTACTTGACATCTTCGACAAACTTCTCCAATTTCTCAGCATGCGGCTGAAGGTCATCACGTGTGATCTCTGTACGCTCACCATCCTTCACGCACCAGGCCAGCGGTTGTCCAGTACCGCCGCCCATCACTTCGTCTGTGATCGTTTCCGATATGTTGGCTGCAGAGATATGAAAAAAATATGTTATATACATACATGATAACTGTTGTTCAAAGTGGGAAGCAGAAATGTAAAAATGACATAATACTGACCTCTATTATACCAGTAAGCTGGACTGGGTATACACAAAGTCATAATTAAGCAATTTTATTCTATTTTGGCGCTGATAGCTGTAGTGAGCGTCCATGTAACTAAATGTTAGAGGTGAGACAGTGTGACGAAAAAATCGATAAAAATTTCATTAGATCAAAGTCATATATAGCTTACCAACTTTACATTAGTGACCGACTGAAACTGAATTTTCAGCTGAAACCGAAACTTTTTAGGTTTATGAAAATGTACACAAGTCCTTGGAATTTAGAGGTTTACAGACTTATGGGAGCACTTGGCCAACTTACATCTCATAATGTATGTTTTTCTTGTTCAATAGGGTTATATTAAATGAAATACTATAGTTAAATTGTGAAATGAAAAAATATATTTTACTTCTAGTACTAAATTAGTGGTACTTATATTTTAAATTAGTCTAATTTACATTTCAATGGTTTTTCATTGAGTATCTTAAAAAAACAACTCTTAAACAAAAAGGTATATTGGCTGATGCCTTTGTACTTTTCGTACAGCCTATATTATAATAATAAAAGAGTAACTATGACATTAAACTTCTCCATATACTTCCACTTCTCTCAGTCTCATAACAGCCTTCAATAAAAAATCACATTAATCAAAATTCAAAAGAAAATATAACTAGTCTATCACATTATACTTATAATCAAAACAAAATAGTGTAACTTCTTTGTAACGATTAACAATTTAGTAACAGTCTTCAATAACTAAGTATCACTAAAATCAACTCAAAAAAATTGTGCCTAACTAGAAATACTTTTTGTTGTAAATAAAAATAGTTTCAGTTACTTAGAAATTTAATCAATAATCTTAATTAAAAAGTCATATTGTAAGGTAAAAAAATGTAGTTCTTCTGCATTTATACCAAGCAAATTACGTTGCAGTAATCTACATATATTTGTCCAGCAGTACTGAACATTTGCAGGCTGGGAATGTTAGTTGGTGGTGCGGAAAGGTACTTTAACATTGCTTTTCTCAAGATTGGGTATTAACTGAAGTTTCAATAGGAAAATATATCAGCATTAAGTTGTAGTCGTGGCTCGGACAAATAATACTGGATTGTTTGTTTCAATACCAAAGTTTCATCATATTCTGTTTCATTTGTATTTATCTGAGTGTCACATGTGTGGGCATCCCATAGACTTTCTTCTTGTTTCTGGATATTGGATGCAAGCAGCATCGGTTCTACAGAAAATGAAGGGATAATGTTTCTATTTACCGCTGTTATCATTACACCCCAATAAAAAAGATGCGATTGCTCTGATTGCAAAGTCAACTGCATTGAAAGTTAGATACATCGATTTAAAAAATGGGTCCTGTAATGATGCTGCAATCCATCATGCTCTTTTAAGACGCATACTTTTTGATTCAACCTTTCATGTAGAAAATTTTTCATGGTTGTCCTTCGCGCATCTTCGTTTCCAATCGAACTTGCAATTTTCGATTAAGTAATAATATTGCAGGTATAACTATCGAAATAGAAGCATCATTTAATGACAAATGGGTGGCTCCATAAAAGAATTTCAATACTTCTGTGAAATTTTTCGTAATGTCCCATTCGGTAGGGCAAAGTTTATCTATTTTACCATGTTGGACAGTGTACAAGTTTCTTGCATTTTTTTACTCTAAAAGCCTCTCGAACATCAAATAGGTACTGTTCCATCTTGGATTAAAGCATGTTCTGACAGCCCGCATTGGTTTTGGCATTCCTTTATATTTCTCGTCCCTGGTTCACTATGGTTTAAGTGGCCTACGATTTTTCAGCATTTTTTTATTATTGCTTATGTGTCTTCATCTGCAAACAATGACTCCTTGATCACCCATTGCAGTGTATGTGATACACAGCCAATAGATTCATAGTGTCCGGTCCGCAAAGCAAAAGTCATATTTGCGGTATTATAGTGCAACACTAAAAAATCTTGCCATTTAAGTTCCAATTTTTTTATGTTACATTTTTGTTTAATGTACTGATGGTATGATTTTGTTCCATAACAGCTGCACTCAATATAACTTTCAGGCGTTGGTGCGATGCAATGAAATGACCTGTAAGGCTGAGAGGAAATATGTTTTGCTTGCGTTGCTCTATATATCAGCAGTAATACTCAGCCATTTTTGACTTTAACTTTCACCTATTCGTAAGTTTACGGCATTAATGTTGTTGGAAAAAATATTTCAGTTTTCAGTCTATATTTGTGAAAAGCCTCAGGATCAATAAAATTAAGTCATTGGAATGCATCACCTCTCATGAATTAATTAGGCAACATATCGACAATTATCAAATTCATAATCACTGCGTCTATTCTGTGTGAAATTTCGTGATCATCTGGCCATTTTGCACATTTAGGTTTAGGCAAATGCGGAATGATCGATTAAACAAGTTTAGATTGATTAGTACTCAGTACCTCTAGAGAAACTTTAGTTCAGTTTTGTGTATTTGATTCGCTTTTTTTATGTTGTCTAATTCCGGCTGTCGCTTCAGAACTTGTCTGTGCTCTGGACAAATTAACTTAAATGCTGTATTTTATCAATTTACTCCATGTAATATTTTTTTTCGGTTCATAACTTTCCAGTGAAAGTTATTTATTATAAATTTTACAAATTGCTTTGGATAAATCATTAGTATTATCTTCAAAAAACTACCAAATAGGATTCCTTTCTTTTTGTTTTTTTGTTAAGTTTAGTAATTAATTAAATAAACAGTAAACAAATATACGTAACTTAATTACACATTACATTACAATATGCCGAATTTAATTACATTATGGTTTTTATAAATGTATGTAAATAATTTTAATTATGTATAAACAATAATCGCAATCTAAATTTATCTATATCTATACCTAACCATATATTTATATAATATGCACGAAAACAAAACTGTGACGAGTTAGATGTGGCTTCTCGCCGTACTGAATGTCAAGTGGCCACGAAAGGCCTGTGATGGAAATGTCCGACTGCAGCTGAACGCATCCAGACAGTTCACAAACATACGTTTCGGCATACAAGCCGAAAAAGTTTGGCTGATTTGTGGCCGAAACCTCTTTTTTGCCGAAACCGAAACCAAAACTTCAGTCGGTCACTACTTTTCATCTATTTATTTATAAGGGCAATACAATTGTCCTGATAATACGTCAATAATCAGTGTCGATAACTGAAAGCTTTTTACGGGTAGGAATAAAATATAACATTAACATTAAATAAGCAGTAAACACAATTAACATTGAATAAGCAGTAATTGATGTCAATCATTGGCGAGCCTAAATAACAAAAATTTCTATATTAACACCCATAACATGTAGCAAATAATTTTTTGTCACTGCATTCAGATATCTATACGTTTTGTGATAATTTGTTTTAGTAATGTTTGAAAGTGGCTATTAAAATTATTTCATATGTTTTCATTTATCAATAGAATGAATTGCAAAATGTTTCAATACGATACATTAAATGAAAGAAAAATTTTGGGAATCACTAATTAATTATCATATTTACTGGGACGTTTGTGATGACGCTTCAAATAGGCACAAAAATAGCTGTTATTTTCTATGGTACAGCCAGTATAGTATACTAGTATAATTGAGGCCAGTGTTGCATATAGTTTTATAACCTGTAAAATACTACTCCAATTTATATTGATAGAAACCAAACATGTATGTTATATATACTGCCTAGTTTTTTCGAACAAAAATACTATCATGCTTTATTACTTCTGTATCTGAATCAAATCTTGCAATTGAATTTTCACCCGCGTTCTTGTAATCAATAAATTTGGCTTATGCGCCCAGTTTGTATAACAATACCATTTCACACCTTCGTATAATAAAAAATTAAGATGGCGACATAAATTATCAACATTTGTACATAAATCTCAAAATTTGATATTAAATTATCACCAAAAATTTTAAAATCCCACGAAAAGGTTAGAGCAATGTGCTCCACAGCAAACAGCTCCGGTTACAGAATAAATGATCAATTAGTTCAATTACCTTGACAGGAGTTTATAGCATAGATAACTTACTTTCGGGTGTTCCGGATTTTTGCCAACTTATTGGTTCATTTGAAACATCAAATTGTTAACCTGTTGTCAAATGTACCTCAGAAATTGGTTATTATCCATTCAAATTATTTAGGAAAAAGACACAATACGCCAAAAGAAGAGTTGATTTTCGATTATTTTGAGAACAGATTTAAATATCTCTTGAGTAACAGATGTATGTTGTTACTTGAAATGTTTCGTCAATTTTGGACAAAGTGCTAAGTATAAAGAAGTATAATTGTTACTCAACGTAATACTTAAGAAAGTCGTCCCATATATATATATATATATATATATATATATATATATATATATATTGATGAAAGTTTAATATTTTCCGAAGAATATCAATATATAATAATTTTCATAGTTTATGGAAATAACTGCATAATAATGTAGGTATTTTTCATAAACACATATCAAAATTACTTAATTATAAAATGGTTATAATTAAGTAACTTTGATATGTATTAAAATCCACTGCTGTAAGTTACAATAACTAGTGTCATATCATTCAGTGTCGAATGTCATAATTATGATTGCATATGCCTCACATTGAAACGAGTATTAATTATATAATAATGTATATATGTATATATTATATATGTGTGTGTATGTACTTTATATAATTAAGAGATGGGTTAATATTACACACATAGGTGTGTATATATATATATATACATATATATATATATATATATATATATATATATATACACACATATACACATGCATGTGCACGCACGTACATTCTTTATGTAGGCTATACTTTATAATAATTATTTTAAACTTACAAACCTAAGTTCGTAGAGTGATTAACTTTTTTATTTACTTTTAGATAATAACATATTCCATAAATGTAAACTATATATCGTGCAACAATGTCAACCATTTTGCTTTTGGCTCGACTTCAAAAAATTGTTCATGTGTCAACAAGTTTACTAAATGCATGCTATGTCAAGTATTGAAATAATTGTTACAGTATTCAATAATGTATGAAATAGAAAAAATATGCTTAAATAGCAAAAGCGACATATTTCACTCTTTTCCCTTTGATTTCCTTTATGATTTGAATTACTGAAGACAATCTTCCAAATCTAATTACTAAACTCCTAAATTTAACTACTAAAACGCTTCATAGATAAATTGTTTTTATTATAATTACCTGAGGTCATAACCAGACAGTGAGCTGCCAGAAGCTTCAATGAATGCACCTCAAACAACAATGGGTGGAAAAGGAGTTCCCTAGCGGTAGGCCTCTTCGATGGATCTTGGTTAATACATCTGCAGAAAGAATTATATAAAGAGCTTGAAATAAACTCATTGATTAAAAAGAAAAACTCATACCAATAGAAAAAATTATTAAAATTAAATTATGGTTTTTTTTAATGTTTACATTATATCTTATTTCTGTTCTAGCAATTAAATAGTCACAAACCTATAAATGAAGTCCTTTTGTCGAGGGTCCTCCAGGGATTCGACTGTTCTGATGACATGCTCTTCCGTGACCAGTGAGGCTGATTCTCCATTGCCCTGAATTTCAAGCGCAGCTGTTTCCAAGGCGCACATGCCAAATGAGAATACATCCATTGCTGGTGTGACCATTTGGGCTGCTGCAAATTTTCAATATTTTTAAGTATTTATTTAGTGTCATTGTTACTACACAAACTATGTATACATACTAAATACTACGGAATGAAATATAATTTGTTTGTCATTACATTTAACACTTTCTCAATGGACTCTATTCATGATTAAAATTGATTTTGAAAGAATTAACAAATATTTACTGTTTTGAACTTTAAATAGGATTATGATTTTGTATGGCAATGTTTCACATGTTTCTTCAAAATGCTATAAAATAAGCTATGGGAAATTAAACTATGTTTTATTACTGCAATAAATACATCTGAACCAAATATTTTAATACAGTAGAAGATGACAAAATACTTTCTTCTACTTAACATATAATCTGCAAACATATTCGCAGTGTGGGATATCTTAAAATTTTACTAATACATTTTATATAAATATACATTTTATAGAATTTTTATTCAAATAGGTGGATTTCAATAAATGGAGCAAGTAACGGAGATAGTCTGACTGATTATATTTCTTACACAATCTTTTCATAACTCAATTTAACATTTAAAGGAGATTCCCTGCTTTGTAATATTTATTTCAAAAACACGTATAATTTTCTTTTGCAAGCGAAAAAATAGAAAGTCATATTTAAGTATACTTTAAACATTAAATTAGAGCTTCAAAAATATTTAAGTGTATATATATATATATATATATATGTATATATTTATATATAGTTTTGTGGTTGATTTTAAAGGTTTAATTTGATATTTATCTGACAATAGCAAACGTAACGATAGAACGCACTGACTGCTCGTTCATGTTGTTCGTAAAGGAAGAAAACGTGCAGACGTAAAAAGAAATTAAATTTATCACTAAACCATCTGAAATCTGAAAAATTCATTTTAAGATAAAAATGATGAAAAGCTAATATCAGTATCATTTATAACAGCTCAAGTTATGGAATAAACAGCTATTTTGGCTCAATTCACTTAACAGGAGTTTATCGAAAAGATAGCTTATTTTCTCGCATTTATAAACAATTTTAGCCAATTTATTGGTTCTGTTGGAAAATCAAATTGATATACCACTGTGAAATGTATCTCATAAATTGGTCATTAATCAGGTCCAATTACTTAGCAAAGACATAATATGCCGAAAAAATGTTGATATTCGATTATTTTCAGAACAAATATCTGGACTATTAGAGTGGTATTAAATATCTATATCTAATAGATATTTAATATCTTTCAAATAATAGATGTATTACTTTACTTGAAAAGTTTCGACAATTTTGGACAAATAAAGTACACACGGAGAACTTAAGAAACATATATACATTATATAAAAGTATACAAGTATATATATTAACCTTGTTCTTTGAGTAGACTATATACTTTATGAAATGTATAATTATTGTTTGAAATTTACAAAGTCAAATGCGTAGTGTGATCAATTCCAAGACTATTGAAAAAAATTAAAGATGAAATAAGCAAAACTAAACCTTTGTACTTATTGTAATATAATAAATAAATTTAAATTATATATTATACATTAACATGACATTATAAATAAATTTTATATTATACAATACCAACAATTTTTTGCTTTTTGCTTGACTCTAAAAAAATTATTCACATAACAAGTTTACTAAATTCATACTTACAACCATATTCTGGAGCAATGAAATGCATATTCTTCATATTTTCACGACATGTTTTCACATGCTGATGAATAGCATCAGGTGCAACTGAAATATAAAGATGTTATTGTATTTGTAATAAAGACATTACTACTATTAAAGTAAACATTCTCACAGCTTTAGTATTAGAATTTATTCAATATTTGTATTTGTAATAAAGACATTATTGTTTTTATTCTTTTTATTTTTATTACTCATTTCTTATAAGATATGGTCTTTTTGTCATGCCTGTGTAGCCCGTTTATTTCATATTTCAGATACATTATTATTTTATGCTTGAGTTTATAAGATATTGTCTTTTTGTCATGCTTAGTGTAGCCCTTCTATTTCCTGTTTCAGATACATAATTATTTTAGGCTTGAGTTTATACATATTGTTTTTATGTCATGCCTAATGTAACCCTTCTATTTCATATTTCATATACATTATTATTTTATGTTGGAGTTTATAAGATATTGTCTTTTTGTCATGCCTAGTGTAGCCCATTTATTTCATATTTCAGATACATTATTATTTTATGCTTGAGTTTATAAGATATTGCTTTTTGTCATGCGTAGTGTAGCCCTTCTATTTCATGTTTCAGATACATTATTATTTCATGCCTGAATTATTATTATAATCAGTGACATTTAGATTTTGCTACTTCTTTATTCTTTTTGTAAGTTCTTGAAGATACTTTGAATTTATCTATATCTGAGTGGACGGACTTACTTTTCTTGGCCACAAATAAAACTTTTTAAATTTTCTATATTCTTTTCGTCAAGTCATTTGATTTTTATGGAATGTACCCACCCACTTGTTATGTTTCTTCTTTGAACAATTTTCTTACGAAACCTATCCTTATGTACCATTTAAATTGGGTACATTTTGGGACAAATATCATCTTGTAACTACAGTACTTTTTTGATGCACCTTATCTTTTGGTACCCTTACCACATTGAAATTATCTATAAACACCATAGTCATAATAGGAACTGATAAATCAGTTATACCAAGTCATAAAAGCTGCAGTAGACAATTTCGGATTAAAACCAGTTTCGACTATCTTCTTCTGGTTGAAACCAGTTTCTTTTGGCTGATATTCTGGCAGTGTTCTATTTTGATGTCTGGATTCAATGTTGTGATGAATGTTTAAATTTATGTTACAGGGTCTACTTCTCATTACAGCTAATAACTGCGTTTTGAATGCCTTTATTTTGACATCATTTCAACTAAGTGTTTCAACACACTAATGCAGTTTTACTTTCTTTCGTCTTTCATTATAAACCATAGTTACCAAGTGCCCATAGATAGAACCTTAATTTGAGATTAAAACTTTCAGAACTGTAGCTATTATAGCAATAATATGTTTCTTTAGTGTTCGGTTTATATACATTGCTGACATTGCATCATATCTATCCTGAATACTTTCATATTCATATTGAGAAATTAAGCAAATTTTCATTTTGTAAATAATGGCAAATGTGTAGAAACCCAAATAAAAACAAAGCATTCCATGCTTTGTTAAGTGCAAAATGATCATTTATATTCAGATAAATACATTATTCATTTTAAAAATGGAATATAATGGGTTTAAATGAAATATTACAATCTTGGAATTTGCAAATACAAATTTGAAATTTTAAGGCCAAAATATAACAAAGGGACAGACAGTATTAGCAAAATTAGCAATTGCTAATTTTGCTAATACTGTCTGTATCTGTTTCTACAATTTTATCTGTTTTGGCGTTAGTGTTGATGTTTGGTGTAATATTTACCAAACCACAAATAAGTTGTTTATTTAATGTAATAGAATCCAAGATTTGTAAACAAACTTACCAGATCCTATTTTTACGAGGCCATTATGTTGTATAAATATTGTATCACAGGTGAGATTCCCATGCACTATGGGCGGAGAGCAGGAATGCAAATAACTGAAATAAACAAATTAACATTTTATTAATCTTTTGATTTTCAAACGATCTGTCTGATGACATCACATACTAACAATGTCCTAAACAATTTTTTATCCTCACTTTATATGTATTGGGGTTTAACAAATTGTTTTTCATATTTTGATACACATTAATTGAGGTTCAATCTATACAACATATGCCTCGAAAATTTCATTCATATAAGTTTAAAATTATAGAAACAACTATCACAACTAAGATTGTGACAGACAGATAGACATGACTAAAATATAAGAGTTTATAGTTTCATTATACACGGTGTCCGGGACTAAGTGTCGGTCAAAGAAAGACGCTATTCATTGGCTATAAAGGAATAAATTGTTGTTGAAATAAAACGTAAAACATGCCCTTTTTCTAATTGAGTGCATAAAAAGTATGACACACAACTGGAGCGCGGTGCTCACCCAGGCAATTAGATGTTTTCGCAGCTGTTCGCAGGTTATTCCCCTGAGCGGCACTGAATAATGTGTGCAAGTATCGTGTGTACGAAAAAGATGACTAATAATTATGAATATTATTTTAAATTTTCGGAAAATTTATATTATATATACTATAATATTTACTATTCTTCAGTCAACGAATAACGTCTTTCTTGGTCAGACACTTATTTCCAGACATCGTGTATATTATAGCATCTTGTCTACATTAAACACATTGTAAACTTAAATACGTCTGAGTAGTCACAATACTAATATTAGAGAATTTTTAAAAGAGAAATGCTTAAAAGAGAATTTTTGTTGTCATAAAACCATTGGATGTAGTACAATGTATAACGCATAATAATGAAAGAAAAAACGTAAAAGAAAAAAAAAGCCACCTTAAAGCTGACAGAATTTGTGTGCACCACCGTTTCCATGCTTGAAGTGGGAGCCTCTTTACATTACGTTTTGTCCTCTTGAGGAACTGTTTGAGAGAGCCGCATGACATATATTCTGTTATGAATATGACCTGAAAATAAAAAAACACAATTTAGAATAAGAAGTCAAGATCGGAATTTGACTTGTCCATATTTGGTAAGTTATAAGTTTGCCTATTGCAGTACAAACGCCATATCGAATTTAATTAGCTGAAAGATATAATTTATTGTAATGCAATTTTTGAATTGTATATTTCATATTTTAATTCTTAAAAGATTACTTATATAATCTCTCTAACACAATTAAATGAAACTATGTGATGTAGTATCATTTCTACTTTCTTTAATTTCTTTACCATAACCTAGGTTTTGTTGTATTACAAAATCTTCAGGTGGGCTATTAGCAAAGATTTAGCAAAGAATCTTTGCTAATATGACAACCTGAAGATGTTGTAATCTATTAATACTAAATTTTATTTCTATTAATACTATTAATACTAAACTTTTTTGAGACCCTTATTAGAAGCCTTTTCAAAAGATACTGTACATGACACATCAATTAAAATTTTTTTTTTCCAATACTTAATTACTAAAATTCAGGTGGCTCGGAATGAAAAAATTGACCTATGAACTATCGTAGGTGGTCTTCATCATCAAGGTTTTTTCACATAAGGCGTTGCTGAGCAATGTAATCAAATAATAAACAGTGGGTGCAAGGTCTGGGGAACATGGCAGGTGGGGGAAATAAGATGATCTAACCAACAAAAGGTTCACTGAAAAGTTAAAAGTTGAGAAGAGATTTCAACGCTGTGGTAAAGCTGGTCTGAGCTAAGTTCATGTGGTAACAACGCACATTATTTCAATTTTTTTCTCAAGTGGTGTAATTCTTCTTTCTCTATAGTTTCTTGAGAGTAACTGAGCTCAGTTGCTATCCAGAGTGTCGTTAATCTGCTATTTTCTTCATTTCACAATTTTAACCTGTCGCTATACAATTCCACCGGTCGACCAGAGCGTGGTTGATCACTGAGGGAATAATCGCCGCTGCAGAACAGCTGGAACGCGTTGGCATACGTTCGCGTAGCTTCGGCAGCAGAGTGACCAGATTGGTACTCACAGAGTAGACCGTGTCTCACATACGTCTTAGTGTCGTCCATATTTTATGCGTGTTGACAGTGCAGCGTCTTAGTTACTACAGAATCAGTGAGAACGTGCTGCGACCTTATATATTTTCGAAAAAACACTCATTACCTTTTAACCAACCCAATATTTTATGCTTTCGTGGTGATTTCGGCAGCTTCCTCCGCAATCGGTCATTCATTATTGACGATTGTGATGCCAATGACAAAATCTACAACTATTTCTCTCCATCGCTTCCAATCTTTTGTCTGATGGAAAATAGTGTTTATAGATAAGATAGGTTCCGTTCTTCTGCCGCCTGGTTTAATCATCATTAGAGTCTTTGGAATCTTGGCCTTTTGTCTTCTATTTTACCTGTTACCATTATCCTTGCAATAATACATATACATATATATATATATATATATATATATATATATATATATATATATATATATATATATGTATGTGTATAAAAGTAACTTATATTTCAGCTGGAATTTGAAATAGCTGTTTCAATAATACTGTTGATTGCTTATTAAGATCGCGTACTCGATTCTGACTGCGTGAGCGCCAATAATTGAATTTCAATTTCCTTAAGATATTTCTACAATCAATTGAAATAATACTTGAGTTATTTCTTTGAAAATTCCTATCAAATTGGTCAAGTAGATTTGTGATGCTCTAACAGATAAACGGAAAAACAGATAAGCAGTTAAAATTTGTTAATAAAATTTGTCGATAGGGAATATCTCTTAGAAAATATCGATTGAAAGATTAGATTTTAATCCAAACTCCAAGTATCATCCTAATGCAAGTTTCTGTTCAAATCGATTCAGTATTTTTACGAGTTATTTTAGCAGATTCACAAAATTCTAAAAAAGTTGTTTAGGACAGACATCTCATTCATTCAAAAGTTGTTTAGGACAGACATCTCATCAATCGATTCAATTAGTTTTACGAGCTTTTTTTACAGAGCGACAAAAGTCTAAAAAAGTTGTTTAGGACAGACATCTCTGATCGATAAATTTTTTTAAAAAATGAACGTTTCTGTATAATAGTATTAGAGTACTGTTATGAAGCCAGGACTACAACAATATAAATAGAGAGCCCGACTTACCCTAGGCTTATCGTTATGCGTGTCGGTCCAGTAACGATGGAACTTGACAATATTGGGATGCTCGAGCTGCGTGAGGTTGTCGAAGACCAGTTGAATCTTATCTTCCTGCGCTTTGAAGTTCTTACGCTCCGAGAACTGCACCTCATTCCACACCACCTCCACCCCTTCCTCCGTGTCCATGGCGAGGTGCGCACAGTCGATGCCTGGCACATCGCGCTGCTCTACCTGTAAGAGATGATGAGAAATTTTAGAAATTGATTGTGAAAATAAATACGCTTTCGTGGTGATTGCGGCAGTTCGTTCACTTTCACGTTTACTCTTTCATCATTCTTTAACGCGTTATCAGTTTCCAATTAGTGACTGGAAAATCACAATCGATAATTCATAACATTTCGTGACCATCGATAGATACCCGACTTACAATAACTAAAAAAAATTATCTTCTATTGCTTTGATCGAATTTATCCATTTCTTCAAAAAAATGCAGCACTGTTCCAAAAATTTTTACAACTTAGAAACAATTTGCAATGATGAAATCGATAACAACGGCACAGTGACAAATTCAAGAATCTTATTCGCCAAAACTAAACATCAGAGTGAAGCTCAAAAACAAACCATTTCACACTAAATTAATTGATTTAAAAAATCAGTTTGTCTATTGTGAACATTTTTCAGATATACTGTAATGCATAGATAAAATTCATAGGACTGTGATGGTGTCGAGCCTTTCTTCTTTTTTAAATTAATGTCTAATATAAAAAAAATTATATATAAATATATGAAATGGGTAGCGGTCATCAGAATAATATATTTCGATTTTCGATATGTTACATACATACATATACAAATATGACCTTAAAATTATGAGTTGACTAAAACTGGAATAGAAACTTGCTGTAAAAGTAACAAGCCCGACAATATATAACTCTTTATATTTTACATTTAAAAGTAAATAAATAAAAAGTATACTTTTAAGAACTATGAAAAAATGTTAAACAACATCCATAACAAAGCTTGTATAGGTCTTTATTAAGACAACAAAAGCAGCTAAATAAAAAAGAAATAAAAATTATTTCATTTTCAATACCTGAAAAATCCAAGAAATCAAATAGTTTTTTTTCGATTTTTAAGAATATATTAATATAACTCTTAGTAGAAACACTGATATACGATACAAATGTTGTATTTCTTTTAAATTTTATTAAATTTAAACGTTTGTCGATTGTTATTACAAAACTGGTGGTAACAAATAAAAAAACCTGTCAAGTATGAATAAAATTCCCATTGCGGGGGTTCCGTACATATTTAAGCACGGTATTTCTATGAAAGTATTTATACATATAATTTTTTTACAACCTAAATATTTCACACGTGCATATTTTAAAGATTATAAGATCTAGAATAATCGTTGCATTTTTCTTGCAACCTTTGCGTAGACTTCTAAAAGTTGTTTTTTTTTCATATTTCATAACACATTTTTAGACATATTCTTCACTATACCTCTAAAGATACACTACCAAAAATGATAAAACAAATATTCGAGTAAAATCGTCATATAAATACTTTTGAGTATTAAGTTAGTAGTGTCTGTTAAACATATTTTATTACCACGCCAAAGTTCAAGTTCCTACATCAAGCAGTATCTGAGGTAACAAACGGGTGCGACATACAGACAAACACGTGAGTGATCGTATCCTTTTGAAACAAAAATATAGTAAAAAAAGGCAACATACAACAACAGACAGGATCCTTCGTTGTTTATAATAAAAAAAACAGTTATCAAAAATATCTCTAAAATGAACTTATCTTGATAGCTCTGATCTTTCACACGCAGTTCTAAGGGCGAAGTAGGAATCTCACGGTGACTGTAAACAGAGAGAAACCTATAATGTTACACATCATGTATCAGCCGGTTCGATGCGGGTGTCGTTAATCTCCATCATTACCGGTGCGGCGGGCAGTATATTTCCATATAAATCTTACCAACCCGGCCACGATTTATAAGCTCTCCTTTGTCCTGGAAAGCTATTTTCGCTTCAAAGCCGAGCGAGCATACCTAACTCCTTGGAGTGTTGTACGTCGTGAATATTTATTAAGTGTGTTAGATTGATTAAAGTATTTTCGCCAGTGCAGACTGTGGCAACTTTAGCCTGTCGTGTTAACGTGCAGCGATGAGACGAAAGACCCAGGTTCGAATCGAGCAGATTAAGTAATTTATATATATTTAGATAGTGCATAAATAAGTAAGAAATAAAATATCACTAATAAATTTTGAAAATAATTTCATTCAGTGTACCAAATATATAATCATATTTATGATTAGCTTAATTGCGTATCCAATAATGGACTGACCCGTGTAAGTTTCAATTCCAACACTCGAAAATTGTAATTAGTAAAAATGCAATAGTTTACTAAACCATATATAGTGTAATTATAAAAATTATATCCATGTAGCTAGACGTGAAACTTCTTAAAAGTATGCAATATCAAGCAATGTTTCAATACATTTACCTACATAAATACTGTGAATGGACTAAATGTTATTTATATTCGGGCATTATACAATATTAGAATAACTGGTTAACGACCATGCGTGATGCATTACATAACGCATCAAGTTATATTTTGTAATGTTCTATTCATACTAGAAGTTTATTTAAACCTAGAATAAATTTATATTTTTAAAGGTATTTGTGTCAATAATTGAAAAATCCTAAATTTCTTTGGAGCAATATTATTAATTTTTAAAATCGAACACACCATTTAAGGGGTTACTTTATTACATAGAGATAAAATATTTTTCTACACGAAATACAATCCTTGTTAGTTTTTATCTTATTTACGCGTGTGCAATTTAAACGATTGAGAGCGAAACAAATGATTATCTTTTCCGCTCCTCACTAACTTCTCCTTCCATCTGAGCTGCCTATAAAAATACACTTATAAATTATTTTCGATGGTCTCTCCAGTAAGTTCGTCGTTCGCCGGCCAAATGATAGTACTTATGGTTTGAAATACATTTAGATATTTACAAATATTTTAACTTAAATAAATAGGTAACAACTAAATATTTCAATGGGAATATGCGTCAAGCCGTATATGAAACTAATGCGGCGCGCGCAACGCTCGCCGCGACGAAACCATGGTTGGAATACTCGCTCCGCCGAAGATATTTATTATGCGGCAAATATTTATTTGACGTCTAATAAAAGTGGAATGCTCCAAATAGCCGACTCTCCAAGAATGCGCTCACCGCAGCGCCGTGTGCCTCGAAAAGGAGACAGGTGTGTAATAGATCGGGGTCGATATTTGTTAGAAGGAGCTGAAACGACTCGGTTCACTGAAAGGACAAAGCGAAAGGCATTTGCGAGCATTTCATCAACCTTCGACAGCAACACTAGAAAATAGCGTTTAAAATTTGTTTGCGGGCATTCTATACTGAGAAATTGTGAATAGTCAAATAGATATTTTGTAGTAAATAGACTCGTAAAGGACAGGTGGGAACTAAAAATAACATATTACTGACAAAATGACAGACACTAACAGGGGGAATAACAGCGCTGACACCTTTTTATTCTGATTGACATTTAAAAACGGTATCTATTTTGCATAATTTCCAACTGAGACTAGTATAGGGCGACACTCGAAAATAGCGCTTAAAATTTGTTTGCGGGCATTCTATACTGAGAAATTGTGAATAGTCAAATAGATATTTTGCAGTAAATGGACTCATAAAGGACAGGTGGCAACCCTAACAGCGACCTCTGAATATAGCGCTTCACACTTGTTTGCCGTCATGCTATACTGAGAAATTGTGAATGGTCAAATAGATATTTTGTAGTAAATAGAATCGTAAAGAACAGTGACATTCGAAAATAGCACTTGCAATTTGTTTGCGGTCATTCTATACTGAGAAATTGTGAATAGTTAAATATATATTTTGTTATAAAAAGACTCGCAAAGAACAGTGGCAACTCTTAAAAGCAACATTCAAAAATAGCGCTTGAAACTTGTTTGCAGTTATTTCATATTGAGAAATTGTGAATAATTATTTTGTAGTAAATAGATTCGTAAAGAACAGGTTGCTACCTTAAGAGCGACACTCGAAAATAGCACTTGCAATCTGTTTGTGGTCATTCTATACTAAGAAATTGTGAATAGTCAAATAAATATTTTGTAGTAAATAGACTCGTAAAGAACAGGTGGCAATCCTAACAGCGATACTCGAAAATAGCGCTTGAAACTTATTTGCGGTCATTAGACTCGTAAAGAACAGCTAGCAATCCTAACAGCGACACTCGAAAATAGCGTTTGAAATCTGTTTGCGGTCATTCTATACTGAGAAATTGTGAATAGTCAAATAGATATTTTATAGTAAATAGACTCGTAAAGAACAGGTGGCAATCCTAACAGCGATACTCGAAAATAGCGCTTGAAACGTATTTGCGGTCATTAGACTCGTAAAGAACAGCTAGCAATCCTAACAGCGACACTCGAAAATAGCGTTTGAAATCTGTTTGCGGTCATTCTATACTGAGAAATTGTGAATAGTCAAATAGATATTTTATAGTAAATAGACTCGTAAAGAACAGGTGGCAATCCTAACAGCGATACTCGAAAATAGCGCTTGAAACTTATTTGCGGTCATTAGACTCGTAAAGAACAGCTAGCAATCCTAACAGCGACACTCGAAAATAGCGTTTGAAATCTGCGGTCATTCTATACTGAGAAATTGTGAATAGTCAAATAGATATTTTATAGTAAATAGACTCGTAAAGAATAGGTGGCAATCCTAAGAGCGATACTCGAAAATAGCACTTGAAACTTATTTGCGGTCATTAGACTCGTAAAGAACAGCTAGCAATCCTAACAGTGACACTCGAAAATAGCGTTTGAAATCTATTTGCGGTCATTCTATACTGAGAAATTGTGAATAGTCAAATAGATATTTTATAGTAAATAGTCTCTTAAAGAACAGGTAGCAATTCTAACAGCGATACTCGAAAATAGCGCTTGAAATGTATTTGCGACCGTGCTATACTGAAAAATTATGAACAAAACAAATAGATATTTTGTAATAAATTAGACAAGTAGATAATGGTGTTCTTGAAACATACTCTGTAATGCCTTTCATAAAAAGTAAGTTAATTATTAAAAGTGGAAAAAGTAATTTTTCACCAATGAAATGTTTATCCTTTAACTATGTTTTGCATCTCGAAATAACTTTGACCAGGGCAGACGTAAGGTACGTCTACATATAAATCTTAGTTTGAAAGTTAAGCTTAACCGCTGGACAGTCTCGACAATTTTTATACAAAGTATCTTAGAGAATATTCAATGGGAAAAGAAGGCATTAATTTTAATATATACTACCCCAAGTGTCATTTGAGTGAAAGATTGAGCCAGTAATTTTTCCTATCGGGTGTAACAAATGAACAGTCCCAGACACACCCCTCGTATAACATTTTTTTAAATATTCATTTTACAAATCCACCCCCTCCTCGAACAATTTTACATAATAGTAGATTACATAAGTGCACGGAGCGATAAAATGGAGATTAAACGATATAGACGGTGGATATATGAAACTATAATACTTTCAAATATAATATATACGAATATGATGTATCCGATATAATACTTACAAATATAATATATACGAGTATGATGTATCCGATAGAATACTTACAAATATAATATATACGAGTATGATGTATACGATATAATACTTACAAATATAATATATACGAGTATGATGTATACGATATAATACTTACAAATATAATATATACGAGTATGATGTATACGATATAATACTTACAAACATAACATATACGAGTATGATGTATACCATATAATACTTACAAATATAATATATACGAGAATGATGAATGTGAATTTGGAAAATGCTATAACCTACTTCAGAAAATCATCTCCAAAGACAATATATTTTTATGTCACTTAAAGCTATTAGTAATGGATCTACTATTCGATATATTATGTTTGTACATATTATAGTTTTATATATCCACCTTTTCTTTCGTTTAATACACTTTTTATCTACTTTTTATGTACTTCTTTTTATATACTATTATGCATATAAAATGGTTCGTACCAACAAACACAAATTCCAAATACATTGGATAATAGGTACGAGTACATGACAGAAACGAATGAACCATTTGACATGTTGTGCAATCTTTTCGGTTCTGTAAAATGAACAAAAAGTAAAAAGAGAAAAAATCGTATTTTAGTGGGGGGTTTCAATAAAGTATTTATTTATATAGCAAATTATATGTAACAATAAAGAAAATATATGTCTGCTATAATTGATATTAGAAACGAGTTGCTATGTCTAAAAAAAGAATGAACTTAAAACGATAATTATTATCGATACAAAACTTAAAGGTTCGATGTCGATATTTATTACACATCATAATTGACCATTATGTGGACTTGTTTGTAGAACATAGGCGAGCTCTATAAATTGTAGCAAGAAAAAAACAACGAAGCATACGCAAAGTTCAATATCTCTAGGTTAGAAATACAACATATACTGTTAACCCTAGTATTTGTTATTTATAAAATTAAATATAAATAGAAGATATAATTAATCGCATTCGGTTGCTCCAAGGGTGATTATTGTATTTTCCGATTGCAGCGATATGAAAACTTAAATCATATTGGTTTAGGCTATTTTTAAACTGGATTTCATTGTAGTGATCTTATCATTTATAGAATTAAGATCAAAACAATATGCAGTGAATATAGTTAAAAGGTTTAAAATCTTTTTCAAACCGATTCAAAAACGGTGTAATAAAACCAACAACTCACTAAGACTCATTACTATATATAATATAGTTCAGTATACACTGGAATGAATAGCATAATAAATACTTATGTTATTAGTAACTGGCCTGGAAACGACCACTATATATGAATCATTAAAATGTTTCGTAAAGTATCTTGACGTGAAATACTGGCGAACATAAAACACGAACCTATTACGCTCACAGAATTTATAACGGACTAAGTTTAAATCTCCTCGTTAGCCTACATTCGCGAAAACAATTTACCAAGCGAGCCATAAACCAATAAAAAGATAAAACATTAATAAAATGTGATTTTCCAACACGCTATTATGTAGCGGGAGAACGCAGGAAAATACCAGGGATTCTTGTAAAATTCCGTCGGTAATAAAAAAAATAGTCACCTCGTTTTCAAATATGCCCCCTACATATATATCTTTTAAGTCACATTATTTCTTTCTAATAAATAGTGTAATTCTTTGGTCCCTACATATATATCTTTTAAGTCACATTATTTCTTTCTAATAAATAGTGTAATTCTTTCGTCACTGACGGAGGATTGTAACTAAACGATAACATCCCAGACACGTCTCTCTTTTATGTTCGTTAACATTTTGACAATTTTTTAAAATGTTTTTTATCAAAAATAACAAAAACATATCTAAGGGTAAGTTTACACTGAGGACATAGCAAGGTTTTATTATTAACACATCGGAAACGAGACGGTGTGCGAGAGAATAATGTAAAAATACTCCTAATGAAGAATGAATTATTAAATAACTACTGAAATACAAATTGCAAAGGACATAGCAGTATTCGAACTATGTAGTAGAATTTATTTAATATTTACTGAAGGTGTTTAAAAATGCTAGTGATATTATTATCGATTTACATAAATATTAAGGATTGTATCTTGCATGTTACCATTGTTTTTTTTATAAACTCTTTACAAATTTAAAAAGTATAAAAAATGAAAATCTGCGTCGTGCCTAATTCGCGGAATCATATTACATAAGAAAAAAAGTCCCTTAACAAAAAAATCAGCTACGATAACGTAAATGTTTAGAAAGAAAATTCGAAACAAATTGTGCATTTTTATTACTCTACGATTTTGTTCTGCACGTTTTATATAGGTATTTTTGAGTTCAATTGTAAAACTATTTCTTTTATATCCGATATGATGGAATTTTTTTTAATAAATATCGTATTTATTTACACAACATACATATAATAACACTGTCAATTCTATACATGGAAAATATATTAAAAACGGTGATTGATATAGCGTATACAATGATAATAGAAGTCAGGGAACCTGTTTTTAGAATGTTTGCCTGTCTGTTAATTTGTTCTTTAATCACGCAAAATTTACTGGACGTATTTTGATGAAATTTGGTATGATAATAGTTTACACCGGCTAGCAATATATAGGATTTTATTACTTATATCTTATTTTTTTCTTTATTTTTATGGATATTTCAGATTTGAGAAAAAACCTCAATTGGTAAATTTTACGATATTAGTATTGTCAACGCCATCATTAGGATTTTCGGTAAACTTTATGCTCGCAGTTATGTTGCGATATGGTATCGCCCATTCCATCTATTAATAGTTTTAGTAAACTTTATGATCACAAATTTCCAAAAAAAAAAAATCCTAATTACTGTTCTTATTCCGAATTCCAAGCGAACGAAGTCACGAAGCTAGTATTAAACATTTTTGAAATCTGGCCTTTAATTTTATACCATCTTAATAAGGTTATCAAAATAGTGGCAAATGGCGATTCTCAGCCGCTCATTGTGTGCATAGTCAGCGGGGACTTAGATAAATTGTCGTAAATTACATCAGAGTGGCCTCATTAGCGTCATTTCTAGGTTATTATTTTGGGAATTTCGTATTGATTTTTCAGATATTACAATCCTGGAATTGTAAAGTTCAATATCTTAAACTCAAAATCAGAATAGAAAATTATGCTTCGTATAGAAAACTAGTTTTTCAATAAAATATATGTATAATTTTATTTGACGAATTCGAAATTCACTGTCAGACATAATGTTACACTCGTTATCATTTTAAAGAATTTATTTCCAAGAGAAGCACTTTTTTAACAGGCCTAGATGTTCTTTGATTATTTATTTACTTTCTATAGACTAAGAATTAAACATTATAAGTTACAGTGTTTTACAGTTAAAACAGTTTTTAAAAAAACAGTGTTTTACACTGTGATTTGGAAGACTTGAAGTTATTGTTAAGAACAATTACTAAAACGTTATTTGCTGAAAACGTATGCTATTGCCAAATGCCATGTTATATTTATTGATTATGTATTCATTCACACTGAAATATTCTAATATATAAACTGGTAGATGGAGCAAATTTTAGAAATACTGTCGAGAATTTTGATTTCGTATTGAATTTTTTTCTGTCAATTTGAACTAAACATACTCAATAACAACAGCCCTTCCCAACCGTTCATTTAATCAGCGCTCATTTAATTATTTCCAAACACATAGTTGTGTCTCCGTCAACGCTTATAAAAAAATATATATTTTATTTCAAAATAAAACACCAATTTTGGAATAGAGTTACATTATCAAATTCAACCTAGGTCCTATATCGCATTCCTTACTCATTCCCTTGGAGGAAATTCACCAAAAACAACGTAACGGTCTTCTAATTTGCAAAAGCACTAAGTGACTAGATAATTTTATATACACCGACCATAAGGGTTTTACAACATTCTAAACAAATTTTAGTTAAATAAATGTGTATATTTAGTAAAATATAAGTTTAATATATTGTAAGGAAGGACTAAATAGATTGTAAGGAATTTGTACTTCTCGTAAACATAAAAGAAGTTGGTGCCCTAAAGGGCACCAAGTTTTTTTGAGAATTTTTCATCCAATATTAAAGAGGCATAGGCGTGGGCCAACTGAATATTAACTTATCAACTGAATTAGACAAGGTAACTAAAGAAATTTATTCGTTTCAATATTAACGTCATTTATGCATGTATTACAATAGGCTAGTTTCCATTAAGAATAAATCGGATGGATGACGGATTGAGCGTCTGCGAAGAAAATTTAAATTGGTTTTTAAAACGCAAAATGTATAATGTAAATATTTAATTTTCAAAACAATATCATTTTTTGGATTAAATAGATATTAATGTTAACCACTTTCCTAAATTTAGTCAACTAGCCTATTATAGCATATTGTGTTATTAACCGGAAGTACCTTTTAGTATCACATAATTTCTGTTTCATGAAAAAAATTTGCCACTGATATTATATAACCAGAAAATATTCACGCCCTATCTGAAAATGGGATATATTTATACTCCCAGCTATAGCGGTCCAGTTAAGTTCGCCAACCTCCCTTACTTTAAAAACTTACTAAGATAGAATTTAAAAATGCAAGCATCGTTACATTTAGCACATCCTTTTTGTATTATATCACATAATATACGACTTTCTATTTTCCCAAAACAAATATTCATTTTAAATGCAAAGAGTATGTTTAAGCTTTAATCATTTCTGCGTTTTAAGTGGATGACGCGTCTCATGTGTATTAGGTTTAGTATAAGCCAGTTACCAATCTCTATCCAAGAATTTGCCAGCTTTAGTCATTTGAGAAATATCCCCAAATACTCTCATACTCTTATTGCTTTCCTCCATAGTTGAACTGCATCAGAACTGAAAGTATTAAAGATTCTCTGAAGCTTTAGATCCACCAGCAATTCGAGCCAAGATATTTCACAAAACATTTTAATGAATCATATTTCTTTTATGTTTCTAGGCCAGTCACTAATACTATAAGTTTTATTGTGTTATTCATTCCAGTGTAGACATTATGACATTGCATGCAGTCATGAATATTAGTCAGTTGTTGTTTCCGGTGTTCGGTTTTAACATCGATATAAAAATACTTTAAAATTATTGGATCCACTGACTTACATTATTTTGAAGTTGATATAACAATTAATAAGTTCGGTTACACCGTAAAGACGATGCATTAAACATAACGGATTAAGATATTGTTTAAATTCTCCTATGATAACAATCGATAAACCTAATAATCAACCTTTTATTTTCATTTATTAGTCACAATAAAACAATTTAAACTCTTCAAAACTTAACTAAACACTTAAAATTGTAATCTAATTTAATATTAGCCGCTATTATAATAAGACACTTAAAAGGATTTAAAAGGCAATGTAATCGTTCAAGATTTAAAAAAAAATACAATAACATTGAAAAAAATAAATTAACAAGTCGTGTTATTTGTTTAAAATTTACGCGTATACACGACATTTACGTGGGAGCAATAAAAATGACTATTTAACCTATACACTAAAATATTTCTCCTCCAGTTCTCTAAAACCGAACAACTCGCATAATAGCGATGGCGTGCGGTCATGTGGCTTCGATCTAACAATAGAATAACATCTCGTAGCTTCAACATGACCCGCAATTTTTGTTAGGCAGATGTGCCTGGAGAACAAATAAATCCACGCGAATTTTACACAAACTCCGCGTCATCGTACAAAATGGCATATCAATCAAGGCTGCCAAAAATAGCATCAACGCAATCAATCGTAAGCATAAATGTTACGAGGTAAATAAACAAACGCGTGGGGAATCATGTCGAACGGAGACCTTGACTCGGAAGAGTTTTCACGCCTTGTGTCAAGTTCCGCTTTGCTTTGCTAGGGACGCCCCGGAAAATTCGTCTGTAACTAAACGGTTTCCGTTACTAAAGTGTCGTGATTATAAATTAGGATTAATATTAATACGAAACAGATGAGAATATTACAAATGTTATAATAAACAGTTCAAGAACCATAATTTACAACATTATTTAATAAAATGTCTCCCTGCTGACATTTACAATTTTGTAATCTTCAACTTTGAAAATTTTCCGTAACGGGTGATATTTTGGAGAGGTTCGTTGCGTTATGCATGCAAACTAATATTTTTTGATTCATTTTACATTAGAAACGTCATGGAATAATGTCCTGGGGGGAAAGAGCTTTTGTTGACGTATAATTTACGCAGATTTGTTACCACTTGCACTAACTTCGTTCTACAGAATTATTAAATATTCCAAGTCGCAAACACCTTGTCTGTTTTATATCGACGAATAATCTTCAAATTAATCTTGCAAATATTAATAATACAAAATAAAATCGACCAAGTGCGAGTCGGACTTGCACACGAAGGATTGTGTAGCACCAAACAATATTAAACTTATGGGTTTGTATTTCTCAAAAACACTGTGAAAAACAAAGTTATTGCTGCGGTCGGTACCGAAAATATCTTATATCTCAAAAACTACACGATATATCTTATTCAAACTAACTTTCGTTCAAATTTGATTTTAAGTTCTACAACCTTAATTTTTTTTCACATTACTTAAATTTTACACACGTTAGTTGAAAATTTAGAGGGGACACAATTTTTAAGACTTTAGAAGCGTAAATCTCACCAACTATTAACTTAAATAAAAATAAGTTATTTTGGAATCTCTATATCAATTTTAAGACCTATCAAACGATACCCCACACGCCTATGTGCCCTGGATTTTTTTTCATCCTTCAGTTACATGTGCCACCCCTAATATTATTTTTTCCGTCCAACTCACTCTTTCCATCCAATTTTCACGTAAGTAGTGTCAATGGCTGTGACTTACAGATAGACAGACAGAATCCTAAAAAGCAAGTCAAACTGTACAGCCACGTAATTATCAACTGACAAACATAGTGCCCTAGTAATGTCCTTTATTGAAAAGCTGATACCAAAAAATAGTTACTTTTTATTCCTAAAGAAACGCCTATAAAAAATTGTATTTCTGTCTAGTCTAAATAATGCATAGTCTGTAACTTATACACATACAAAAATTCAGGTTGATTCGGTCAATCATTCTAACGAGTTGGAAACAACTATACATATTTTGACATTTATATGTTAATAGGGAATAAGGGTAACAACAATAGCCTAATATCTACTGTCTAAGTCAGTAGAAACGTAGTTTTTATATTAAAACTCCGAACCAAAAAAAAATGATTTCAAATAAAAGTTTTTAAAAAAAATCAAATATAGTAGAATCAATTTGTGGAAAGAACTTTGGCTAAATAATGTAGATAATATTATACTAAAATAAATACCAGTATAATAGTAATAATCAATATAATTCAATAGCCTGTGTAATTCAATATCTCTACACAAGTTTATGAACGCGTTGATCGAGAATTTCTCAGATGAAACCCATACAAAGTCACAAAAAGTTAAAATTTCACTCAAAACAGAAAACATTTTCTTTTCCCTTCGATTATTCAGAAAAACTTTTTACAGTTTGGGCGCGCGTGTAAAATTTTTGGCACCCCTACGGTACAGTCGTACGCGATATCCAAAGTAATGTATATGTTTAAATTCGGGGGACTGTGACATGTAAATTTTCCCGCGACCCTCGTCAAGTGCGGATGTCGCCCTGCGTACGAGTAAACCGCACGTGGATCCGATTATATGCTTGTTGAACAAGGTTGACCGTGCCATTTATTCGCATATAATTTTAGAACATTTGCAAAACTATGATATAACCGCACGACTATGATATAAATATGAAAACAAGTGCGCGCGTACAATCACTGGCACGTGGTGATAACACAGTTGTTATCATATCACATGAATGGCTTGATAATGCGCTGTGTAATGGAACATTGCAATGTGATTTCATAGTGTTCCTGTACTTAGTTATGTATAGGTACTTGAATCATAAGAAAGCGGTTGACCGAGAGATTCAAATTTCTCGTTCTAGTCTGGACTAAAAATGATTTTAATTCTTTTCTAGCAACCCACAGTTGCAAAGTAATTTTCTTCAAAATTACAGCAAACGCTGAAAAGAAAAGGTGTATTTCCATAGTGTGTCAATAGCATATAACATTATATTAACGCCCTCTATCGGTACATTTCTTACTTTCTTTTTTATGTATTTATATCTGAGATATTCATTGAAACGAATGGTCAATTTCGAACTACAGATCACAGATGGCGCTGTTTTATTGTTTTATAATTAACAAAATTAATTTTCTAAACTAATATCCCGAAATGAGATTCATTTTTGAATAATTATTAGGAACAAAATTTACGTGTGAGTAACATTTATACCACATCATAATAATAATATTCATTTCTTATATAGACTTTGCAACGAATGTATATTGCGTAATTAAATTAAAAATAAAGTAATCCTTCACAATAAAGAAGATTCACGTCCAACGTGTGGGTTCCTACGAATACATTTAATTTTATTTCCTGATTTTGAGAATTCTGATTTATTACGAAAATTTCCTCATAGCATATAAGTCGCTATATTCTTCTGTCTTAACTTTAGCTCTTTGCTATCTATCTTCTTCGGTGAAAAAATGGCAAATAGTTTTCTTTTGTTTCATAAATAATCATTTCAAGATATAAGCTGACGAGGATTGAGAAACATTTCATAAACTTAAAAATTTACCGGAGTTATAAAGGTTTAAATTTAACATTTAGGCATGGACGAAAGAATTATGATATAATTTTCAGTAATGTTCATTATATTCTACGAATGAGATAGGGATATATCTCCACTCTGTACTTACCGTTCAATTTAGAAGCAAATAACTCGCATATTTTTTAATCAATTAGTTTTAATTAACCTATATTTTTATGACATTTCACTAAAAATAACGAATTTCATAGAAGTAAACTACTTTATCGATTTTCTAAGTTTTCAATATTCGGAAACTTGAAAATCAATACGGTAGTTGACTTTACTTAAATTCACTATTTTTGTGAACTGTCATGAAAATATAGATTAATCAAAAACAATTTTATTTTCAGAACGTTACTTTTATTTAAAGTATCATTTTCCTTTTCTCATAGCACCATTTAATATGGCTCGTAGAAAGTATAAATCATATGAAAAAATCGATATAGGTTTGATAGCTGACTATGGAAACCTCCACTTATTTTACGTGCCTTTACGGCGAGACTTCATACCCTTGAATGGACTGTGATGATGGGTTTAAAATTTTACAATACTGACCTAATTTTACATTGAATTCGAAATGACCCAAAACCAAGTGTTCCGAAGCATTTCTACAAGGCGAAATTTATTGATTTTGTACGCATCACATTCGGGTGGGACGCAACCGTAGAGTTATGCAAATTATGTCGCATGTCCGCGCTGGTTACGAGCAAACCGAATATGTCTCTTATTTATTTCGGCACGCGACTCTTACTACATTTGTCGTAAAAAAATATTGCCCACTCTGATATTAGAATAGTAAAGAACTTACTACATACTATGATATGTATTGGATTGAATCAGATATTTGGGGGTTACGTTCACAATACGACTATTCACAATACAATTCGTTAACCCATTTGGAAAAAAAATGATTCTGAATCTGATTCGCAGGCTGCGCTATCCTGAGCGTGATTACAAATTACAGTTTATTATTGTAAAAATGGTTTTATAATTATATAACTTGACACGAAGTTTTTAATTACTACTTCGACATAAAACTTAATTCTAGAAATAATAGTTCAATGTCCGTGCCATAAAATTTTGGAATCAACTTGAACCATTTATACGCATTGCGAGCAGTGTTGAATAGTCTGACTAAATATTCTATCTCATAAACTGGCGACTTTACGCATTGTTCCTTTTTTCGTACTTATTTAACTTCTGATATTTCACCTGTTTTATTGATGGAGCACATGGAATAAGGTATATGAGCACAGTGTTGAATAATCTGACTAAATATTTTATCTCATAAACTGGCGACTTCCCGCATTGTTCCTTTTTTCGTACTTATTTAACTTCTGATATTTCACCTGTTTTATTGATGGAGCACATGGAATAAGGTATATGAGCACAGTGTTGAATAATCTGACTAAATATTTTATCTCATAAACTGGCGACTTCCCGCATTGTTCCTTTTTTCGTACTTATTTAACTTCTGATATTTCACCTGTTTTATTAATGGAGCACATGGAATAAGGTATATGAGCACAGTGTTGAATAATCTGACTAAATATTTTATCTCATAAACTGGCGACTTCCCGCATTGTTCCTTTTTTCGTACTTATTAAACTTCTGATATTTCACCTGTTTTATTGATGGAGCACATGGAATAAGGTATATACATATATACCCATACATACATCTCACACAAATAAAGAAGTTTCCCTTCCGTCACATACGGAAAAAAAAGTACAATTTAGTTCTATAATAATTTGGAAAACTGCGCTATACTTTTATTGCAATATTAATTACACACTATCTGTATGATTTTTAAACATTTTTCAGTTGCTTCCCAAACTTTTAGTAAACACTCCAAATTTATATGTGTTTACATTAAACATTTAAATGTTATAGCGATCTTGATACGCATATAGTCTGTGAAGCAAAATCGCATCACGAGAATTTTGTTTTTCTTTTTTTCTTTTGTAAGAAACTCCGACAGTTCGTTTAAACTTCATTGATAATCACTAGTTTGACTTGAAATAAGCTTCCTTTACAATCTCTTACCTAGGCCTTGTCATTGATATCGATATGCCTTCAAATAACAAGTTCGAAATAAACAAAATTCTCAAGCCAATTTAGATGGTCGATGGAAACTATAATCGATTAGTGTGGGTACATCAAAATGTCACAATTCAAAGCCACATTTACATTTAAAACTATTGTATTTATAGGCATTTTCATAATTAACACCTATTTCACTAATTAAACCATAATTACGATATATTTCCACCTACGTCCACTAAGTATTGATGAAAAGTGATACGGTACAGATTAGTCTCAAATACCCTATTTCCTTAATTTATGCTCTTATACAAACGCTTCCATATTTTTATGATTTTCCACATTTTATTCTTTCTTATATTTCGCACAATCTTGAACTTAAAACTTACTATTAACCTAACACTTACTTCTTATATACATACCTTTTATATAAATTTTCAATGAAGATATTTTCAAAATGCTTAAACCGTCTTGATATTACTTTCATATAATATTTTATTAAATTCATATCTAATAAAAGTATCAAACAAACAAAATGTTACTAAATCAAATTGATTCCAGTCCCTATCGGGAATATCTAAAGTTCTACTTAAATTTTCCCATCCGTTATAGAAGAAAAACAGAGATATATTTTCTTTTAGCAGGATGAATGCCAGTGATTGACGAGTGTCATCTCGCGCAGCCACGATGAACATTGCTTTGATGAACGACGTAGAAAACGCGAAAGTAGGCCAAACCACAGCCTCGCTCCTTGCCTATAGCTGTCCGTTAACCAGTGTACGGACAGCTGTAGGTAAGGATATCTGGTCCGTTTTGCTCTTACAAATAGACCGCAGTGAATAGAGTGCGCCTTTGATTTATTTTTCTGTAGAAATACGAAGCAACTTCGCTATTCTACGTTTCGTATAGAACTTGGCATTCTCATACTGTATACGACTGTGTTTCTACTATATGTATAACAAATGACGAGTCTTATCAGTTAATCCTGTTCGACATTCCTAGTATTTTATATAGGAACAATCGCTTCGTAAATATGACTGTTTGTTGTTTACGTTTTTTTTAAATATCTGATTTCCTTATTGTATACAATCTTAGAGCTTTATTAACGTAATAGAATCTTATTAACTTCAAGAGTTTATGTAATATAAACAAAATTCGGTCTCGGCCAGAAAGTACAGATAATTTAATTTGCTGGTGGTTCGCTTATCTTTTAATGTTCTATTTCGCATGCTTAATATAGATTTGCTTTAATAATCTTTAAACTTGTTTATAATTTGTTCATTATAATTTTTTTTGTTATTATATTTATAAATTGCTTAAAACATCGTACAATATAACTTTCGTAAAACCATTAAAATTTTGATTCTAATAACAGTCAAACAAAAGTTGTTAAAAGGTAGCATACAACAGATATTTAAAAAAAACGTAAGCAAAATGCTCACGTTATTCATATCAGTTCATATATCAATTTCAATTAACTGTTTAGAAAACATTAACAAGAATGCTTCTTTGCTCGTTAATGTACACATCCGTGCGTTCTAGCCGAGAGCGAATGTTGTTTACATTACATAAACTTTTGAATTTAATAAGGTTCTATTATGTTAATACAGTTCTAAGATTGTATACAATATTGAAAGCAGATATAAAAAAATCGTAAGCAAAATGCTCACGTTATTCATTTTTGTGATAGTCATATTTCATTTACAATAAACTGTTTAGAAAACATTAGGAAGAACGCTTCTTTGCTCGTTAACACGTACACATCCGTGCGTTCTGGCCGAGAGTGAATTTTGTTCGCATTACATACATTTTTTGAGTTTAATTAGGCTCTGTTATATTAATAAGGTTCTATTACGATAACAGAGCGCGACTAAAAGATTTTTATGAATCCCTCAAGTACTGCTTTTTGTAGAATATTTTTCCCTACGTAGATCAATACGTGAAACGTTCAATCGTCAACAGTAAGGCGAAGTTCAAATTCTCTAGTCTCTTAATGTAACATTCTACGAATCCGATAATAACTTCAATCTGTGGAATGGGATCTCTTCTTCATAATAAATATAAATAGGAATGTTTGATTACACAGCGCACCTCGTTTATGCGTAATGCGGGGTGCATCTCGCGTAGAGTGGGTTTTCAGCGCATTAAGTGTGTTCATTATTTTCATTATTACTATGTTCATTATGCAACTAACGGTTATGGAAAAGCACTTTTTATTAATTTTACGATAATCATAACGTCCTCTAATACATAGAAAAACGAATTCAAAATACGATAAAACAACAGTTGCTAATTATATCGTTAATTTTTATCTAGGCCGATCGATCATAGTTTGTGAACGTAGTGCTACCGAAGTATGACCTACGTGCTTTATATTGTTTTTTTCTGTATAAGAATAAACGAATTATTTAGCTTGCGATTACATATTCAGACTAAAGAATATCTCTAATTGAACCGTTTGATCCTTAGCTTTTTAGTTGGTAGGTGGAACATGTCTATTATAGGCGTATCATCCATATAATATACGATCGAAGAAATTATACACGAAATATAATATTCTTTTAATATTTTGAATGGCAAGATAGTTTAGAAAATTATTTTAAAAGAAATTTCGAATATTTTTCTTAATTACTTATAAATACTAAGTTTTTTTCGATGACAGCTATGTTACTCAACGTTCGAATTATATAGTTCTTTTATAAAAAAATAATATCATTAGCTGTAAAATGAATTTTCTCCACATATGTTGGCTACTGCAATACGTGGAATGTGACCGTGTACGTGTTATTCTAAGGTAATGAACTGGTGTTAATGACATGGCTGAATCTCAGCGCAGATCGCTCAAATAAATTGGGGTCCATTTTACCATTTCTCCCCACTTCACTGTGTTCCCTCTCGTATTCTTCAATGTGCTCCGTTATCTCGTATGTTCCCTCACATATATTTTTTGTGTCCTTGCATCTATTCCAACAAAATAATCTATTTTTAAAAAGGTTAGAAGATAAATTAAGACTATATGTGCGCTATGAATTTAATTGTTAATGCCTAAAAATTATGTCAGCGAAATAAAGACGTATTTTTTTTTGCTTTGACAAATCCAAAGCTTCGGATATTAAAATATCTGTCTTCAGTTTCAACGTGCCTAAACTTTTCGACGTGGTACACGTACACGGCGATTTACAGGCGTGGGAATTACGTCCCCATCCAAGCGTAAACTAGTCCACGATGAACTTAAAGGCTATTCAATTATGTTAATTCAAGCGCGACCCTCGCTTTACGACGCAATAAAAATGCAATAACAATTATTGAATCTATAAATCGATAAACAAGTAGTGGTACAGCTCTAGTTCTTCACTTGGAAATACGACTCTCGTTTTTGTATCGAATATCGAGTCACATAAGGGCACGAACAAACGGAACGCTTAATCGGTTGCTGATTATATGAGTGGCTTTTGACGTTTCTAATCTCTGCGCTAAGATTGTACTGCGTCCTCGTGGGTATGTGCTCTATTATCGACTAGCGTGCTAGATCGAGTTTTAACGATAGAAGGAATTATCATCCGATAATTTTACAAGTAATCAACTTTTAACATAGATTTTTGACATACCTTGAAAAATGATATGTATGTGTTTGGTAGGTTTGTACTTATGAGGATACGCTATAGGAAACAATTCTTGAACGATTTTAGTGATTCTTTTTTCTATCGATTTATTAACAATCAGAATAAAAGCCTGCTGTGTGAAACAATTTAATTTTTATACAATTTTGTATAGAAAATCCCTTCTGTCAGCGATTATACGCTCTAAAGTACTTCTAGTCTTGATTTGAATCATCTTTAGATACACTGCTTATACTGTTGCGGTTGACGCGTTCCTACAGCGATTAACCGCCGCGCTATGCTGTTATCAAACATCAAATGTATGAAATATTATTGGCTTTGCATTTCTTTGAATTAATCTTAGGTTGTCATTGTACATATTTGAATTGACAGCGTTTTTGGTTTGGCTTCTCATAGAAAGCAGTTAGACGGTTCATAAGTTTAGAGACAGACTGTGGCGTGTTTACGTAATTAGCGGTATTTTAATATATTTACGTAATATATGAACAATTCTACGTACCTTTTTCTATCGAACAAATAAAGTGAAATATTCAAACATATTTCTGCTAATTTTTTCAGCTTCTGTTAATCGATTATAATAATTGTTTATAATCACTGTAACATCTGCCTTATCGATAATGGCATAATAGTAATATTGAAATAAATCCATCAACGTATAAATATTGAATAAATTCAATGTGTAAACCACTCTGTTATAACAATTATTTAACTTATTCAAAGATCAACATAAATTCATTTACCTCTATTAAATAATACATTGTAAACATTCTGAAATTTATTAATCTTCATAAATATATAATTTCAAACAGACTAATAATACTACACGGCGTTATATTATGTGGTGTGCCCATACACCACTCATAGGCAATCATCTAACTTTAACATATTTATTACAAGTTCATTGCTTCGGCTTGTGAGATGAATGTTGAAAAATAACTTATTATAAATAAATAGACTCGATATTATGTGTTTATACAATTTACGTACATTTTCATAGTAAACAATTCTATATGTATAGACTCTTCTCTTGCGTTACTATGTTGCGATGCCGATTGATTTGAAGTAGAATCGGAACCCCAATGTGCCCAGCTGAACAGTAAACATATTAAATAGAGTTAGCTGAAAATGATCGATCATTATTACACAAGGTGTAGCCGCATATTACTTTTTCATGTGGCAGCTAATTATATTGTTATGAAAATAAACGTATTGAAATTATGAAATAAGTATTGAAACTATGAGTAAAAGTATTGAAATTATAAAATCAATGGAAGCCACTCATAATTCGCGACAATATGTTTGGTATGCACGCGTCTTTATTGGTTTTCATTATTTCGTCGCTGCTTTATTTTGTTGACATGCCAAGCTTTGCATGATTACTTTACTTACTCCTTATTTATTATCTTCAGAATTTACAAGTGACATGGGTATGACTTTTCAACACCAATTGTAGTCATCTTTAGTAAATTTTTTTTAAATAATTAAAAAAAATGTGAAGCTCCTATTTGAGATTTGTAACATTTTATTTTCATGTTAAGTACGAATATTATTTATGTCACATTTTATTCCACCGGCTTAAGATGCGGTCGAATGTCCGGGTAGCGTTCATTTATTTTCATTAGATTATGCTTTTTAACCAAAACGTCCCATACGGAGCCATGGCTCCGCGCTTTTTTACGATTCAAAGTTGCTATCGTGGAGTCACTGCTACTGCTCAGTGACTTCACGATCCTTAATTGGTTAGATTAAAGTACTGAAAATACAAGTGCCAAAGCTTATTTTTTAAATTTTTTTAATTAATTGTATACCTATGTAAGTGACGTCTGATTTAGATCTTTACAATTTGAGATGAGCTTCATATTGACAAAAAATACCATTTTACCATGTTTCATGTAAGTATTTTTGTTCTTTTTTTAATCAGACAATTTTAGATAAATTCATATCCCATTTACTGGTCAAATCATAGCTTTTAGCTCTCAGACAAATTATAGAATTTAGACGGATCAAGTGCGCATAAAAAAAAGAATACCATCAAGAACGCAGACGCACAGAAACGTCGGTAATCATTCAAATAAAAATAGCAGATATTGTATAAAGCAGTGAGGGAACTTTATTACATCTAATTTTTTTTATTTATTTATTTATATCACTTTAAATTTCTAGGAAACATTCATTATTCAAACGTTTTGTACTTCTAAATCTACCCAACGGTACATTATATGGAATCGGGATCAAAATCGCTCTTACTAACTTCTTACCTGTAATATATCACTAAACTACAGCTTATTGTCTTAAAAACGACATAAAAACCTGAATCTAAATTAATTTACCCCGACATGTTTTAAAATTACGTTTGCTTAAAGTGACAGGCTACCGTAAACATAAAATTTACATCGACATGTTTTACATTTATGTTCGTTTGTCTGTTAGAGTGATGGAAAATCGTAAATCTAAATTTATTTACTTTACACGATAATGGTCAAACACTGAGGTTTGCAAAGTCGTCTTAAACTTTAAACAAACTTATTTATTACCGCATTAACATAGCTTAAATATGACTATGGTTTATTTTTTACTATGGTTTATTTTTTATTCACATTTATTTAAAAAAATACTATCAACTTTTTAAAACTATAAGTGTACATTGTTTAAAAGAAAAATTATTTTCCGTTAACCACAATGACTTAATATCTCACTGTAATCTATTTATAATTTCCAAAGGTAACAACGAAAATTCTAAATAAAACTTACCACGTACGAATAAATCGTTGCCGTTATTTTCCGTTAAAGTTCGGTGATTTGAGAGAAAAGAATAGAATCATATAATTTTACGAGCAGAGAAAAAGGACGGAGCTATGTCGTCGATGATGATAGTTCTGTATTTTATGTTAGGAGACGCATTTTGTAGGTTACATTGTTTCGTCTTGCGTCAAGAAAGGTCTATTCGACATGTCACTTTACAAATTAAACACAAATTGTCGAAATTGTATTATTTATTTAGACAGCCGAAAGTATTTTCCAGCATTTTTATATATTTTAGAAATAAAGCTAAATTATCGAAATAAAGATTTAAATAACCTATCGCGAACTGTTTTAGCTACCTTTAAGTAAAGTAAAATAAGGTGCCATTTTAAACTTTAAGGGTAACGTTTATGTCATTCATAACGTAACATGATATAATGTAGAACTGAATATTCCTATCAAACATTTCACAAATATTGAAATTATTTTACCTAAACATAAATATATCGTGCATTCCTTAACAGCTATGAGACTTACCAACCATTGCTACGGTTTTCCAACAAATTTCTAGTTAACATTGTTTTTTCCATAATATCCATCCCATATTTTCCATCCTATGTACTATAGTCAAAAACTAAGTACTTTGACTATAGTACATAGTTTTTGACTATAGTACATAGGTTGACCATAGTACATAGTTTATTTGGGGGCGGGGACATATTTTTATGGACATTTCCAATAATTTTTATATTTTTCTCTTTTAATTGATATCCTATAAGACATATGAAAATGTATTAAAAAATTGGTTACTTTATCCCCACACTAACTTTTTATTTAAATGTTTGTGAACATTTATTTTATTGAAATGTGTGCAAGTCGGGTACGCTGGCTACTCCAAAGTTCAAGTTTTTAATTCAAATGGTTTGTAAGAAAAACGGTTATACCGTTTTTGAGGTACGGAACCCTACAAAGCTAATGCGCTGTTCCCATTCGGTCATACATTCAAGTATCAATCGCATTTGAAGATGCTAAACAAATTTATTGCTGATCTGAATCTAACTGCACCTCCATTGCTGTTGGAGGGTTAGCTATAATTACAAAACCGTTATCGTGAGTAATATAAGTTTAAATATTTTCTTTTGCTTTATTTTCCTTTGTTTTTTTCTCAAATACAACGTTTCTTTTGTGATTCTTCGGAACTATTATTTAGATAAAAAATAAAAGTTTGTCATACTAACGGATAGATGGCACCATAAGTACTTAATTATATCGTATTGCATTAAAACGATATAAAATCGTTAAACGGTATAAGAAACGATAGAAGATTTTGTTGTCCGCCGATAGTCCAGTAACTGAGTTATTTTTTCTTTTATTTTAATGTAATTTTCTTAAAAAAGTTCATTCAGTAATTGTAGTAATTATTGCATGATATAAAAAAGCGCGTTTCATGAGACTTGTAAAATAGCGAGAAACCAGATCGGACATCTAAACATTAAGCAGATGAAGGATGTAATACATCCTCCCGTCAACACTCTATTCACCTTCCGACAGGGAGAAGCAGCAAAAAACGTAAAGGAATTTTACTCATTTTAATTATAAAAATTCTGGCAAAACCACTTATCGAATAACGTACAATTTATGTTATCATCGGTTCTATCTTCGCAAAATTTATGTGGAAATTGTCTGAGACATTCATTTCATTAATTTGACTGAAAGTCTTGTAGACTTTTAGTTTAGAAGAGTTTCCAAATCTTTCGGTCTGTTTTTACCTTTGCAAAACGGATTTTTATTAAGAAGTCCCCTCAGTTTTTGCCCCCAGTCTTTTTTAATTTGAATGTCGTTCAAATGAAAAATTATTGATGAGCAATATTAAGGGCTAGTGAACGGAGGCAGCGTATTCCACTATTCATCCCTTTGTAAAAACTAAATAATATTAGATATGAAAGCAACGTGGAAAAAGGCAATTAAAATAAAAAAACGGTACAGCCACTCACGACAGCGTTAATAATTCTATCACGATTTCAATGTTTGTTTCTGTAGGTACACACTGCTAATTAATTTTGTCTACTTGACCCCGATTTCTGAGATTTATCATCGCTACACGCACTGAGGAATTTCCTTACAAAATTTTACTTTGTTGCCGATTAAATAACTATCTTTTTTTGTATCACTCAGCCATTTTAAAGGCATCTTTTTACATAGATATAAATAATTAAAGCAAATTTTTTTTTTAAATTCCATTAAGTTTTCATTTTAAAAAAATATTGTAACAGTTAGTAAAGTACCTCAAAAGAAAATATCTTATGACAAATATTACGATAAACATTTTTTTCAAAAGATTTAAGTGATCGATTTGGTGAACCTGTTCTTAAGAAATTAGTTAACTGTATATTTATTCTTTTCCATATATGTACATTTTAAATGGTTTTAATAAACAGGGATAAATAAATGAGCGGCGTTTCAAACAAATTTCATAAGTCGTTTTCGGGAAAATTCTTTATTATTCTTATAAAATTACATTTTTTTAAAACTTCTGAGGTTCTCTTCAAAATTACAAACATGTATTTTATTATTTTATCTAAAAGTAATTTTAAATATCTTTCTATGAGTTAATTTCTGGGACAATATAAAAATTAGTTCTTTCACCATTACGCTATCATTAATCAGCATGCCTATTGACGCAACTCTGTAAGCAGTGTCAAAAAGTATACTTGTTTAAATATTCATTCTGCGTTCTCCTTTTATAAATTAATGTAATCATCAATCAATCGAAATGTCATATTGACAGCTCGATAAAATTTGAATTAGGAATTTTGCGAATTCATCGTTTACGAGACCAGATAAGCTAAAAATAGAAAAACTCGCCCTGCTTGCTTCGCAGAGATATCAATCATAGTAAATTTTGTATCTTTAAAGTTATCATACTGACATAGATATAACAGATACTTTTAGGAATAAATATATCTAAGTTTATGAGTATTTTCCATTGAGGTTCAGTGTTTCAAAGCGGATGATGAAAACAGAGCATTGACGAAGGTCTTATACTCTATACGTATTACTGTATTCAATACTTTTTTACGTGTATAACATACGTACATGTGTAACAAACAAAGGCTTTTGAATATTTTTCACAAATGTCATTCACTGTGGCTTTAGATACAAATTGTAGATTATTTTAAGGCGTTCTAAAGTTGCTATTATTTTGATTTTTTTACTTGGCCTGTGAAAGTTGCGTTACTCAAATTAATTTAGTGGTATCTTATTTACAAAATTCGGTTTAATAGACGCTTCGACGGAATATCGATACCTACCTTTTGAACAATCATAACCTTTTTGGTTTTCTCGTACTCTGGTTGATATGAAACAAAAAGCAAAAGGATTAAAAACGAATATCCGTTTAAGTCAAATCATTCGTTGAATTAAAATCTATCAAGCACGAGTGAAAGTCGCTCTACGAGCGCCCCGTACACATTTAGGCACTTAACAAATATTTAATAACGTAATCTTCTTATTACATTATGGAATATTAATTAAAAATATTAATATTTCACAATGTAAATATATTGCCTACTAAGTCTTTCGCAGGCATTAAAACACAGTGCATATTTAAAAATAATTTCCTACAATTTTGTGTGACTTCTAAAACTCCCCCTTTTCAGGATTTTTTGTTCAGTAGCTTCGAAAACAGAGGGGGCGGATGTCATATTTTTATCGTGAATATAATATTATTAAAATTCTAAAGATATAATTAAAATCATGAAAAATATATTCTTCATTTTTGAGAAAAATGACTATAACAGGCAGACAACCTACGTGAATAATCATCTTGTAGGAATTCTGTTTTTCCTTTTGAGGTACGGAAATCTAATTAACTTAACTAGTTTCTAATGATTATGCTATTACCAGGAAGCAATAAGTCTGTAAAAGATCGACTACAAAATATGTACCCACACAAAAAAACAATATACCTAAATAGGAACGCGTGAAAACAACACCCATAAAAAACCTAAATCCAAAACTAAGATTCTATTTTATCTTCATCTCGTCCATAATCCACTTGCACGTTACCAACGCACGGATATTCCATCGATTATGTAAAGTTGGTAGCTCCCACCGATAGATTTAATGTCTCGTCGGCTTCACAAAAAAGAATTCCTTTCCACGCGACTTATCGAAGTAATCCCCATCCCGGGTTGCAGCTAACGCGAAGCGGCCCAGGTAGCAACACCCAATTATATTGGTAAAATATCTTTGCCGCGAGCGGAATAACACAAGAAACCATTCTATTGTAAGTTTAGATAGCGGGCAACGATAAAGGTAAAATATCCTACCGATTCACTGAACGCATTAAACAGATTCAATATATCGTATTTACCTCTGACGTGCGCAAAAAATATAAAGGATGCATGATATAAAGTGAGGAATCTTAGAGATTTCAGGGGACGAGGGGCTGAAAAAAGAATATTTAAACGAGACCAAATTGGCAAAAGACTGTTTCGCAGACCTTGTAAGAAACAATATATTTATAAATAAGAGTCTTTGTTAGGGTGTCATCACTCGCCGGTGGAGAGAAAACAAATATGATATGTGTGACAAATAAGGTAACAACACATAAGTCTGATGAGTCATGAATAACTATTACTTTATAATTAGAAAACCTATATTAAATTTAAATTTTGCTTTATTAAGGCAAATATTTGAAATATTGAATATGTTTGGCGTTAATTTTGTAAAAATTCATTATAATTTAATGTTTTAAAACTAAAAGAAACTACTACTAACTACTATAGATGTAGTATTATTTCTAGTTTATTTAAATTCTTAACTACAACCTAGGTTTCCTTGTATGACAATTTGATTTGTAAAGATTCTTCTTTCGTCCAATTGGAAGGTGGTAATTTGGAAGAGACGTAGGTTGTAGTAAACCCCTTAAATAATTAATAATATACTATATCACATAGTTTTATTTAGTTGTGAAAAATTAAAACAAATATTTTAAATTTTATAAATAACTCCAACAATAAAATTTGTTTTTAAAAAACCTTTCTGTGAGCCTTATAAAAATAGGTAGTCTAAAAAGACAAATGAAATATTGTTTGTAAGAAAAATAAGCATTATAATATTTCTATTTCGTAGAAGCCTTAATTGAAATTGTTATTTAATTAAAATTCAATCATATGCGAAACAAAATAATACAGTAATAATCTTTTCTTTAGTCAATTGAATTAAATCGTTATGTTCTAAATCAAACCAGTAAAACTCGCTTTATAAACGAACAGACAGAAATACAGAATTTGTATTATATATAAATATAGAATACAGAATTTGTATTATATATAAATATAGATGTACTATTCTTTAAAATATAACGTATCTATCGGGTCTGGTAAGCATTGTTTCTGACGGTCTGCATAGATGTTCAAGAATTGTTCATCTATCTATATATAAAACGCAACGTCTGTCTATCTTTTCGTCTGTTCGACTCGAGACCTCCTGGCTTGATTTAAAACCTAACGATCTTATTTAATTGACCAAAAAGACCATCAAAAATAAACGAAAAAATTTCATTAATTGTTTCCAAATATATATAAATTGCCTAAACCGTTACTAAAAAACAATAAAACTTAAAATCCTCAAGATTTCGCGTTTGAGTATGAAAGTTACGTGGAATTAATATTTATGGGCTTAACTATTTTCATATGACATATTGAGAAAAGATTTATAAATAATGAACATAAAGAAAAATGCATGGAACCGCAAGGAGCTTTAGGAAAGAAACTCTTTTTATATACGATATTATTGTTCTGGAGAAAAAGAAGAGAAATATTAAGGGAACCGTGTAAAAAAATTAAATTTTATTGATAGAAAATCTTCCTTCTTTACTCTACAACGAACTTTATTCATCGTTTGTTCTCTTTTCAAAACTCCATTTAAAAATTGCAAACGAGAAGTTTTCAAAAATTGCAACCTTTCATATAGTCTCCGTAAATGTGTACACTGTGCGTATGCACAGTGTTTATTGATTATAACACGTGACGAAATTCGAGCTTATTTTTAAGAAAACTGTCAAGCGCGAGTGGAATTTAGACTAGGAGGATTCCGCATACGTTTAAGCATTTATAAATATTTAATAGTACATAATATTTCTGTTAAATATTTATAAAATTTTAATTTAAAAAACCAAAATATATTGCCTTTTATATCGTTCACAGGCGGACCATATAAAAACATTTATGTGATTTAACTACAAAATAAATAATTTTCGTATTTTTTTCTTTACTTGTGCTGTGAGACCTTGCTTTTTGCCAAATTTCACGACTCTAGGTCAAGGGGAAGTACCCTATAGGTTTTGATTTATTTGCGAGTGTCAAAATATGCGGCATAAATGGCCGTATTTTTTATTGCGTTGACTTAGAAGCTTGAAGAACCGTAGACCTAAGTATTTGATATTAATTTCAACTTGATATCTTTACACGTTCCTAAGAAAAAGGGTCTTAACAGATAGACTGAAAGACAGACAGACAATGAAGTGATCCTATAAGGGTTCCCTTTTTCCTTTTGAGGTACGAAACTCTAAAAATAATTTATTTTGACTTGAAATTTGCAACAAACCCACTGACCTTTATTATACTGCCTAGTGCAATAAAGATCACTGAATGGACCGTGCTTAAATGGAATTGACATCCCTAGGCCTCATAGACATAGTATAAAAAATTACTACAGTAAGCATTCAATGAGAAAACATATAATATATTTATAATATATTTATTAACTATTTGAAAATCACATATGTTCCGCGAACACTAAAATCACACTCGTCGGATCGCTACGTCCAACTCTAGCGCAACATGCAATAGCCGCAAGGAGGTCATTGGCTCTGGTTGTTTTATTACACTTCCTATGAGTAGAAATGCATTACAAGTGCATGTAAACACGGTGAATGCTTGCAAGCGAACCTCAACGAGGTTCGCTTTACTGTGCGCCCGCCTGAACCGTGGAGTGTTACGGAATTTACTGTTTCGCATATAACCTGCTTACACTTCAATTTATTTTGAAATATCAACCTTTTATTGTATGGCAACCTTTTATTGCATGGGGTTTGATAACAGAGCGTGCTCTATATCGTAAATTAACAGCAAATATATAACTTCAAATGATAATATCTATAAAAATTGATAAACAAATTTAGTTAGATTTTTAAATAATTTTTTCTGTAATAAAATTGTTGTTTTCAAAGTCCCTTTAGCCTATAAATACACTTGTCGCATGCAGGAAAACTAATTATTTCAAAAATATTGGCGCACTTCACTGTTATATAGAATGGTTATTGCGTTATATATTTACTTATAGCAATTAAATATAAAACACTAAATCAATAAACCCCTAGACTCTGAAAACCAGTAGACTCGTAAGTACATTCAGATACAAGTAAGTACATATGAATTCGTTATACTCGTTTAATATACAAAATAACATGGCATCAAGTCATTTTTCATAGTGCCAAATTATTAAAGTATATGATTTAAGTAATCTACGTACAGTGGAAATCATATAAGCCGATCCGATAATATCTATAAAAATTGGTAAGAAAATTTAGTTTGATTTTTAAATAATTTTTTTTAAGAACTAATAAAATTTTTGTTTTTAAAGTCCTTTTAGCTTATAAATACACTCATGCAGGAAAACAGCTCGATCATCTTAATCGACCCATTTTTTCGCATTCGAGTTTGTTCTTCACCTCATTTCGGAGGAGTGCCAGATTTTTCGAATTTGTGGAAAATAATATTTAATTGGCCATAAAAACACTCAGTTTTATTTTTTAGTGATTGTGAATGACTTTATATATAAAGACAGACTTCAAAAAAACTTTTGTGAAACCAACAAACTTGCTGATAATTTCAGTAAGACATTACCAATAAACCACGGAACGCTTTTTCTTGACTTTTCGATCCTCATTCCTTTGTATAACATTACGTTGTTTTAGTTACTCGACCGAAAGTAATGCAATTTTTAAACAAATTTTAGTATCCGAGTATATATTTCAATTTGTAGGTAACTCTCCTTGGACCTACGAAAAATCATATTTTAATCATAAAATCAAACTTTTTTATTGACGCCTATAATCTAAAACGGGATAATAAGCAACGAAAAGGTGCTCTAGACGAGTTAGGTGTAATAAAATTATTTCTTAGGAAAAAAACTGTTTATTATTGTACAAAATGTATTTTGGTGAATTGTGAACGGCTCCATGACTTTTAGCAAATCCTTATTATAAAAAATTGACATACATACGAACACGAAGACATATAATGAATTTATATTAAATATTGATATATCTGACTGATATCTCTTTTTAAAGCAAAACGGCGGCGTCTTTGACATTGTGCCATCTATCAATTGGGTATTTGACTAATTTTTTTTTATTTCATTAATCATAATTTCAAGGTAAAAGCTGATGAAGAGTGAATTTTCATAATCTTAAAATTGACCGAGTTATAAAAATTTAAATTTAACCTTTAGAGAAAGACGTCAATACTGCGTTGTGAGGTCATTTTTAATATTGTACATTATATTCTACAGCAGAGATATACCCAACTCTATCCGTATCTTCAAATTTAGAAGCCTACAACTGGCTTATTTTTCAATCAATTTTTGAATTTTTTTTAAGACCGGTTTTGAATTAACTTATACTTTACAATATTCTACGAAAAATATCAAAATTTAGAATGAGTCAACTACCGTATTTGGTCACTGTTAGTGTGTTGATGTTGCGATAAGATGTAAAAATGTTACGACACGTTTCGAACTCTATTTTCTATTAAACCATATTATTTTTGTTACCACTCTTCTCTGTGTTTCATTGTTACTCTCAAATTAGTTATTTAATAAATTAATTTTAATTACTTAAATGTATAGTCGTTATTCGGAAAGAATTTAAATGGACATAAAAGAAAATTTAAAACACTATACTTGTTAAACTTAAAATCGAGAATACGTCATTAAATTCTTTGATTTCTCTAGAAGTACGGGAAATACATAAATTTTGCAACTGTTCCCCGTTTTCCAGGTCTGCATCGACCCTGCATATCTCTTCCCATAGATCATTTGAACTACAAGAGTTTCATGCTGTTTATAAACACAAAAAATATACGAAACAAATCGGCATCTTGTAACGTAAAGGAATTATATATTTTCGTCGATAAACTGTAGAATAGTTTACATTGCTACGAGCCAATGAATTGGAAACGTTTAATTCTCTTATAGAGCTACTATGCTTGTATACCTTATTTTTCTTTACTGAAATGATCCATAAATCTTCAACGCATCTAGCGTTCAAACCATTAAATTAAAATGTACTAATAATAAATTCACAAACCCATTCGTCAATTTGCAAGCTCACGATATGCACCAGACCAGTAAGATACGTTATATTTTCAAGAATAGTACATCTATTTATATTTATATAAAACACAACGTCTGTCTATCTTTCCGTCTATTCACTTATAACTCGAGTTCCATTGACTTGATTTTGATGCGGTTTCGCCCTGGGATAGGTCGTTTAGGAACTGGAAGGTCAAGAAGATATTTGAACGTAGTGTAGTTATCGAGGTTATGGAGCTATGGTCATTTGTTAGGCCTGTCTCAGAATGCGGGCAAGCCAGAAGCGCTAATGAGAAAGCAAAGACAGCGGCAGCGCTGGGTCGCGGGAGACAAAAATAAAGTACGCAAACCGCAAGTTGCTTTATACAATGCGCAATGAACCTGATGAACATTATGACCTCTACATAATTCCCAAAATATTGCACTGGTTACCAGCAATTACTCTAACGAAAATAAATGATTTTTTGTTTTCTTTTATTTATTTGATATCAACAACTTCTAACTTTATAAGATTAACAAGTTACTTTTATAAATTGTTAATAACAGTCTTCTGTAACAAAGAAAAGATAACACATTTCTATTATTTTAAAACATGATTTATTATAACTTCGCAATGGTAATAACTGTTACAAATTAATTACTTCAAAAATATTGGCGCACTTCATTGTTGAACCGAATGATTATTGCATTATATACTTGCTTATAGCAATTAGATACAAGACACTGAATCCACTCCAAATCAAAATCAACTCCCAGACTCTGAAGACCAGGAGACTCCTAAGTACATTCAGATACAAGATGAAGATAATAAAATAATGTTATTCCGCAAATTATTACGATGCATTGTGTTTCGACAAGTACGAACATAATCCGTACAGTATAAATGATAAAACCTCGACTTTGACACGTAATGCAAATTTCTATACATATGAGATTTTGTATTGTTTAGGCAATTTACATATATTTCATATTGGATTCCTTATACGCGTATAATGCACAAACTAACATGGCATTATATGAACTGCAACAATTTACATGGCCCAATGCTAGCATTTTCATAGTGTCAAATTATATGATTTATATAATCTACGTACAGTGGAAATCATATAAGCCGATCGCGTTCATCCGAAACTCTGTCTGAAAATTTGCATAGGCAATTTTTAGACGTCAAGTCTTGAAAATTATTCTATCGCTATTTATTAAGAATCCTTGATAAAAATGCCTGCAGACAATATTCATACGTCAAATGTCGTTTTATCGATCGCTCTAAAGCTGAGTGAGGCAACCAGTAAATTACGTCACGAAAGAAAATGTGCCTTTTTACATAACATCGTCATAGCGCTTACTCCCTTTAGAGGGCAATCCGTTTTAAACATTCGAGTCTCTCATAACGACGTTATGGCCCACAAGTTATTCAACATTCGTCGTGCACATTAACCAGAAGGCAAAAAAGTTAATATAATTTCTGTTCAATCTTGCCATTTATCGTTGGAACATTAACAAATAATTACTAAGATTATCATTTGACCTACATATATAATAAAAATATAATTACATATTGGCTCTCATGTCGTTAAATATATAAATAAAATTGAAGTGAATGAATCTGTGATTTGAAATATACGCCTGATTTTAGTTTGGTTTAGTTCCTTACAAAAAAGAGTAAACCTTTTGTCGAATTTTTGTCTGTAGGTCTATATATATCTGTCTGTTTATCCGGGGATAAACTCAGAAACAGTAAACTACATAGCAAAGTGTTTTATGTCTGTTTATAGAGGAGTATAACCAGAATTTTGTTTCATTTTTATATTGGAAAAGGTTTCATAGAAAATTAAACAAAATAATCGCCACATGGACGGAGGGCACCAGGCGAACTGTAGGAATATCCGGGGAAGGCAAATAGTACGGAGAGGGAGGAATTCAAGTCGGCCCGCGCGGGATTTAAATTAAACTAATTATTTATGTCCAATATAAGAACGTAAAATAAAAACGCATCTCGCATAAAATTTAACTTTTATGTCGGAATTCCATGCGGTCGAACTCACAAGGTACCGCGCTGCTAGTAATATATAAATATAAAATCCTATATATATATATATATATATATATATATATATATGTGTGTGTATATATATATAATATGTGTATATATATACATATATATATGTATGTGTACATATGTATATATATATATATATATATATATATATGTATATGTATATATGTATATATGTATATATATATATATATATATATATATATATGTGTGTGTGTGTGTGTTTTCGAATGACTAACGCATCGTCAAGTATTTTCTGATCAATTCAATATCGTCCTCGGATAAATATGAGAATGGCTTTTCCAATTTCCAATATTCGCCAATACCGGTAAATCCGGGAGTACATTAGCAACAATTTATTCGTCATCCAATTGTGGCAAATGTGGTCGATTTGAATTTCATCTGTTTTGACTTTATTAAGATGTATAACGGAACTATATAATTTTATGGTTAATTGCTTCAACCGTACATAAATATAATGTTGAGTACATATAAATTTAAACTTTTAAGGGTACATTGTGTTTCTAAATAACTATTTTGGTGGTCCATCAAATCGTTATTTTCCAATAAAAAAGAAATTAAAAATCTTTTTCTCTATTCAAAGAGGTGTTTTAACAATATTTAACGCAGAATTTTTTTTCAATACAGGGGACGTACATATTTAGAATTCCTATCGAAATATTATTTTAAGTCCTTTTAAATACCATTTTTAGTCTTAGGTCGAGGAACTACAAATTGCAGATGTATTTCGAGTTAGTATCTTTACTACTTTACAAATTAGAAGTCAAAGTTGCCAGTGTAATAGGGTTCCGATCTGACCTTTTGGTTACCGAATTGGAAAAAAGAAGTTTCAGCCTCATTGGACATTTGACTATCTAATTTAAATCCAATCGTCAAACATTTGATCGTCGAGTGCCGCCGAGTTGTCAGAAGCTGTTAGCCCATCGAAAGCGGGCGGCGCCCACGCGAAACCCGCCCGCTATCCGCCGGGACGTTTGTTTACGAGTGCACGCGGACCGAACACCACGAGACTTGAGGCGGCGCCAAGCGGAGCAAAAAATGCGTGACGTCACATTTACGTAATCGCTCAGACAACGCTCGCGCCACACCGCGCTTTACGAGCGGGCTAGCTCGAGGAATGCGCATAAATTGCATCCGAATCGGTTCAGGGATGTTTATTATAGTGCATCTGACGTGATGATTTAATCTAGACTATCTAGATCTATTTTCCTACGTGGAATTAAGCTAATTTTATTTTATTTTGCGAAACTAAACTATATAATGTATCGAGACAATAACATAGTTAAATATCTTACAATGAGCTATTATGGCGTTTACTCAATTTAATTGCAACGCTGTCACTTAGTGCATACAATTTTAGAAGAGTGACGTTCAATAAAATATTGTTTAGTAATTTATTTTGCTACCATCAAAATTAAAACATCGTAATAGTACGCTGGTTATGGATTTAAATAGTAGGTCTCCCATAGATCAATTGATTTTAATATTAGGCCATCGTAATAGTAGGTCTGGTTATGGATTATACTTAATCATTTTACTTATACCCAGATACACGCATTCGTACAATTACGACTGTTTTTCATTAACGATAATTTCATTACGATAATGTTTGAGTTACAAATTTGTTTTTTTGCAATGCCATAATTATCTACGAATCTGCACCAGATTTTTTATTACCCGATCGAATTATTTCGCCCCTTTGTAGTAATTGATTGAATGAGATTGTTTCTATAGCAATAAGTACGCTATATATATATATATATATATATATATATATATATATATATATATATATCAGTTTCCTTTTTTTAAAATAAATAACTTCATAAGTTGTCACGTGATCACATGACATGATCACATGGATTTGCTGCATAGTATTGAAATACAATATATAAAATGAAGATTATATAAGTATGGATGGTATTAATAGCCCTTGACATAATTGAATACATATCATGTATCGTAGTAAAATAACAGTTAATCATCTTGCGACCAGGTTTTTCCGGTTACGCATCTCATAGCGATCACGCATCACGACTATTCGCAATGAATCACGCAAATGAAAAATAAACGGGAAATGTAGAGCATCAAATCCGGAAAAACTCCGATGTAATATTCCTCTGGCGCTCGACTCGTCTCCGCGTTACCCTACATGCCTATTTATCTTCCACGCAAGCCTTATAAAAAAACCAATAACATGGCAAATGAGAAAATAGTGAAACAAAATACAAACGACAACAAGCAGGGAGGATCGGAAGCGGTGCGCATATTGCCGGGAAATGGAGAAAAATGACCCAAGCACTCGCTTTAAATAAGCTCGGGCAAGGGGGGAAGATGAATATGTAACGAATGTGGCAGTTTCAATTGCGATTCTTCAGTTGGATTTTTCTTACTGAAGTTGCCTTACTTAAGGGTAATGAGAAATGACTACAGTACAATATTTGACTACAATAAATTCAAAACTCGTTTTGAACCAAAATAAACAAATACAATTTTACCATAATGAACATTTGAATATACATATATACACGGTGTCTGAGAATAAATGTCGAACAAAGAAAGACGTTATTCGTTGACTGAAAAATAGTATTAGATTGTCGTCAAAATAAAATTTAAAAGATGACTTTTTACAGAAAATTTAAAATAATATTCATAATTATATCTTATTTTTTCATACACACGATACTTACGCACATCATACGGCTAGCGCGAGCTTGGGCGCGTGCGTTAGCCGTATTAGGTGAGTTAAAAAGTTACGTGTAATTTTTTTTGCACTCAATTAGAAAAAGGACGTGTTTTACGTTTTATTTCAACGGCAATTCATTCCTTTACAGCCTACGAATAGCGTCTTTCTTTGTCCGACAATTATTCCGGACATCGTGCATATTTATATATATATATATATATATATATATATATATATATATATATATATATATATATTTATATATATATATACCTATTATTTCAGAAAATTGAAAATGAATTATTTTCAATACACTTGTACATGTGTATAATTTTGTAGTTTACATTTGGAATTGTAAGGAACTAAAACTTTCTTAATGTTATTATGCGGCTATCACAGCGAACATCAACTACACAAACCACTTAATTGTACTTAATAAATCAGTTTAAGAAGAAATTAGGACGTTAGCCAAGATTTCGACACGCAAAAAATGTCTTGAATTAATTCTGTCATTAGAAGTTAGAGACAAAAAAAATATATATACATATGTATATATGTATATATATATATATATATATATATATATATATATATATATATATATATATATATATATAAAAACACACACACATATATACTTACCGATATAGCAAGACGACTTTGATTTCTAGTACAAAATGAGGTGAACATAATCAATAAACATTTTTCATATTTTATACCGTTCTCGAAACACTATTTCAATGTTAACGTAAGAGTTAAGCGTCCTGTAGAGCACGCGCACCGGGCGCCGCGTAGCATCATTAAAACGACGTGATGAACACCTTATTCGGGTTTAAACATTGAGCGATATGAGTGTTAATTCGCAAAAATAAAATGGTAATGGAAATTCAGAGTTTTCCTTATTTTTTTTCATGCCATTTCTGATTATAATAATGAAACGTTTAAACCTAACTATGATTCAGAACAAGTTGAAAATAGGAAAATATTTTGTTATTGAAAAATAAATCATTTCACAGTAAAAAAAAGTTTTACATTATTTTCGTCTTACATTTTCAAGGAGTCTGAAAAAAAAATCTTGCTTTACCAATTAACCAACACCACTATTTATTGCGTATACAAAAAGTAGTTGGAGCAGACTCAGGAATTTTCGCAAGAACGTCAATAGTCTTAAGAACAAAAGAATGTCAGAATTGTTTGAAGTGGAACAACGTTATCGCTTTTCACTCGTCGCCGTTTGAGATTAGAGCGAGAGCGTAGGTATAAAGGCGGATAAACTATATTGAAAATTACAGACGAAAGAAAAACATTAAATTTAAGAAGATAAATATATTGCTTAGTTATAATTTTAAGCAGCTTCTCGCAGCTGCTGTAGTCTAGTGGTACAAGCAGCTAAGCCGTGAAAACAATTTTATTATACATACCTTCATCAACTTAGGTAAAAGTATACATTTGACTTAGTTGTAGCTTCTAAGTAATAAGTAATACGGAAGAGAATTTTCTTAGCTAAGATTTGAATTATCAATATTAAATCTCATTTTCCACTGTGTTTTAATTGTCGTCTAATGAGTAAGCTTACGATGTTGACCGAATTGCAAATGGATTTTTGGAGCATTAAAAATGTTTTACAACCACAAGCTTCTAACTCCTGCTATTAAGTTATCCAGTATTTTAATGCACTAAACATCACTCATTACTAGATAATAAGTTTATTTATTTATAAACTTTGATAATAAATTTGAAGGGTAAATTGCAAAACGACGAACTGACTGTTATCAATCTTTATGGTTAAACACAAAACAATAAGTATATAACAACTGAACTAATATAAATAAGAAATAAAAATATATATTCGATGTATATAAATATGAACAAAATACATAATATATTTATATCATAAACAATGCTCTGCCGCCGGAATAATAGGGGCAAGACCTTCTACCCATAGAATTGAAAGACCTCACGTCGTCTCGGTAAAAACACTATGTATTCTTAATGTATTTCTAATTCAATCTCGTTACAATAGTGACGGGATCCACGGTGGGGAACAATATTTTCCCCAAACGGGGGAATGACCAAATTAGTCTTCTTCTTCTTCTTCGTTTATTTAGAACTTAGAATCGGGACTGATCACCAATAATTACTCTGAATCGCTCACCAATAACAGCTTCAATCGGGTTATTAAAAGCAATATAATAATTTCATATTTTACTTCCTTAAATTCATTACTTCATCTGATCAGTAATCTGTCCTTTGCTCTCCCTAATGATGATCAGATTCTCAAGGTCCTAATTTACGAGGTTTCTATTTGGAGCGTCGTAAAACGATGGGATAGAGTGAACGTTAATGACACATTTTCGATAGCCAATTACGGGTTTCAGTTCTTTTCCTCCCCAATAGCTTTGACCTCATTCCCGTCTATACGATACATTATCAATGATTAATTTAAACATGCACTTGTTTGTAATAACATTACACCAAAAGAGGAATAAAAACAAATAAAATATGCATTCCAAAAACGACATAAAATCGACCACGCATAACTTATTTGTGTAACCTTATTTGTATAACTTATATGTGTGAAAACAAAGCGGATTTGGTTAAAAAATTAATGTTTATGGAACTAGATATCGTATTATTAAGAATGCAAGAGAGAACAAAAATAAAGATATTAAATTTCTGAGGTAATTTGAGGATAATAAATATCATCCTGTGTATATTCCAGTAAAGATTTACTCCTGTGTATATTCCAGTAAAGATTTACTAACATATACTAATAATTTTGGAACCATGTATAATAATTCGCATGTCATATGGAAAATAACATATTCAAAAAAATTACGTACCGAGTACACGCCATTAAAAGTAAATTTTTTTTAAAGGAATCCAAAATCGCAATAAATTTCGTAGAATTTTCTTATAATTATTTATTTAAGTTCTGATTGCGTTGAATACTACTTCGCCTGTGATCCAAAAATAATTCAGTTACTTAGTCATTCACGGACATGAAGCCTTTCCTCGCATAACGCACTTTATGATATCATGATTTTCGAATAATTTCTTTTATTTTCCCCACTTATTCTTTTCCACTAATGGACAAAGCAAATAAAGAAAAGATATCGCTCCAACTTAATATTATATTGCATTGCCCTGCGAAGAGTTATAGAATATAATAACAGTTGGAAAAAATTACGCTTACTGACGTATAAAATAACTTACTGATGGAGAAATAATAAGTAGAATATGCAATACTAGCGTGACCCGTGCGAAGTCTTCGCATTATTTATTCCATTATGAAGCTCAGATGACAGATCAAACAAATATTTTACTAAAATTGACATATAGAGGCGCAAGTATCAAAAGCGTTGAGCTAAAGCGCCACTTTATTTATACGCGAGTGGATTTGAAATTAAACAAAAATTTTACCGACCGTCAATCGTATTGACGTTGAGCCGTTAGATGGCAGCATTGCTGTTTTGTGTATATAATTTTAATAATTAATTAATTTGCAAAAACAATAGCAATAATAAATTTTTTAGTTGTGGATGCCGGTAGAGCAAGCAATTATCTATAAAATGATATATAATGTATGTGGATTAGTTGTGAGGTTTTTTCTAAAAAGGGAGAGTAACATCTTAACCTTAGCGTATTAATATATATGATGATGATGATGATTCTATCTCACCAAATGTAAGTTACACTTTACGTTTTTATAGCAGTAAGCGCTTTCATTGTTTAAAATGTATACTGGGATTTACTAAAACAGAATATGAACAAAGTTGAAGATGTAATAATTTTTTTATGTTACATTTATGCACGTGGGCCGCTTCCTCAATCTGACAATTTGTGTTTTTTGACAAACTTTACTAGTTAATAACGAAGATAAAGTACATTTTAATTGTTTGAACGAAATAAATAGAGTACTCATAAAACTGTTAGATCGGCAATGTCTGTTTTTGCAAAGATCTGCCCCTAAAGGTTGCTGTTTGGTTAGGCAGTTTTTCCACCTACAAAATAACGCAAGCGGAGAAAATGATAATTATTTTTATTCTACATTTAGCCACTTTCAACAAATTAAATTGAGACTCGCTTGTTTGGTTCTCAATCTACGTGACGTAACATTGTTACATGAAAAAGTACGGTATGTAAAACTACTGGTTCATAAAAATCTACTCGTATTATTACATAGGTTTGGCTGTTTCCAAAAATTACTCTTTGGATTGACAATTAATTCCACTCAGAAGATACAAACGAAGAAACTGACAGTTATGTTAATTCTTGTCTTCAGTTACATTCAGAAAAATAAGCTGAGCTTTGAGTATCGAGAAGGGATATATGTTAAACTTCTGGTTCATCAATGTAGTTTAGAGTGGTTTAATGAAATACTCTTCAATGCAAAATTTCCTTTGTTTAACGATATGCAAATGCCTCTTGCTATGCTATGGCCATCTACTAATGAAATAAACAAACGCTTAGTCATATTCATAATTTTATTTGTACCGAAATCGCACAAGATTAAGAAAACAATGTCACAAAAATAGAAGAGATTTATTTTCAAGGTAACGGGAAGGTTTATGTTGACGGAAATGTTATACAAATAACATGTTTTCGACAAGACGTGACTGCAATAAAATAACACTAGCTCCATCTCTTTTTCGCATATATTTCTTAACAAAAATATCCTGCAGTCTTTATGCTAAGTCAAAATTAATTACGAATGATTTAACTATGTACACGTTGTATGATATCTCATTGCCCACGACGGAACAGAAGAGGTATATGCGTTTAGGGTGAGAGATTGTTTATTTGTTTGTTTGTGTGTGCAATCCAATGTTCCCATTATCTCCGAGGGAGTAGCCTCGACAGGTTTTCCTGGGTTTGTAATTATATCAATAGGTTCTTACTTTCTTTTAGTCGGGTGGTTTTTAACAAAAATTATTTAATCGTTTTTTAATTACAACGACTACATTCGTTGGGGGATTTTTGAACATTTTTAATTTTGCTTTTTATTTCGTTGGCTGTTTTTAGTCATATCAAAACAAAAGCCATTTCATTGCCGTGTGAGCAAACGTCTTTTTTTTCAATCTTTTTAGTATTTCGTTTTCTTAGATTATTTATAGACTTTAATGCACTATACAGAACGTAGTGCTAGTAATGATTTATTGTTGTTGCAACATGCATTTTAGAAGATTATAAATTGAACTGATCTGGGTAAGATACTGGCGTAGAATTAAAACAGAAAACATTTTTCCAACGACTTCCAAGTGAGCAAGTCAGTATAACAATAATTCCATAGTTAGATAAAAGTATATAAAATAAAGGAACATTTATAAATAAAAGGATATTATAATAAGGAGTGAAAACTCCTTACTGAGAATCATAAACTGTCCATGATCCTAAACTGTTACGGCTGTAAACCTTTATTTACGCAAACCGGATTTTAGAAATTCTCAATAACCTTGAATGAAAATTATTTTAAGCCCTTCTGACCTCATGGGTTGCATAGCACCCTCTATCTCTCAGGCATGTTCAAAAAGATTTAAATAAAAGCGGGCCTTTTCTCAATACCATCTCGATCGATAGGATTTTTCAATGAAGGATGGTATATAACCCTAGGAAGAAGGTACAAATCCAAGGAAGAATTAGTATATAACCCCACCTTTGTTACACTTTGTTATTAGACAAAAGTGATAAGAGCGGTTTGTAGCCGTTGTATTTGATCGCCACGGACGATACTAGGAAGTTACTAGAAATTATCCAGGACTGAAAGGGTTTAGGCAAAAAATGAGGCACGTACATATATTCGTATATAATATATGTATAATGCGAATATTAAATGGCTTTAGAAATCATGCAGCTGTCCATCACTTTTGCCTATAATCCCCAAAACTTAAATGCAACTAAACTCAACCAATAAGACAACTTGTACATAAAAATAATATCCGAATAATATTTACCGACTCTACAAGTAACATCTCACAATCTCGGCGCCAGAAGCAATGTGACAGTCCGTGCGTTACGAGCAATTCGCGTAAATTGGCGTATACCTTTTTTAACTGTTCATTGCAAACTTCTGAATTATTTTTGTTATATATAACGTATTATACGACATATCCTATTTAAGTGACGTGGATGGAGATTTCTCAATGGAGATATCTCTATACGGTACAGCTCCACAACATCTGGAATCAATCAAAAAGTCGTACTGAAGATCAGAACCAGAATTGTGCGCACATTGGTGTTCTTTTTTATAGCGTTTCAAAGGATAAGCGGCGACTATAAAAGTGTTAACGCTTTCAAAATGTGGTGCTGGAGAACAATGCTATTAATATCCTAGACAGCACATAGGGTGTGCAAACCAATCTTAGAGAATTAAAAATTTAAACAAGGCTAACCACTATTTGTCCTCAAGAGATTCTCAAACATTTCGGCCTTAATGCTAGAAAAAGCGGTGGTAATCTGATACAGCTAATAATTACTGGTAATGTGGTAGGAAAATAGCAATACTACCACGCACGATGACACGCCGATCCCTTAAAACTGCAATCGTTAGCTTTATATCATGAGAAAGTTCTTATTGGAGGAAGTCACTACCTTCAGCAATAAAGAATACCACTGAAGAGTTAGGATGGATATAAAGCACCACGTGTTCCTTCGTTATTAGATTAGATTACAAAAGAGGCCCTTCTACTACGACATACGAACAAGACGAAATTACTTTTGATGAATAATTGTATGATATGGTTTTTATTTAAACTTTAATCGTCGAAAGGTTTCTTAGAACGTTAATATTTTCATGTTTACAGAAAGTCTATACTTTTGGCCAGCAGTGTATGTCATATATGTATATATTTTATACTTCATTAATAAAACTAGCATATGAGTAGACTGAACATGAACAAAAAGTCTTTTTATTTAAATTTAATAATGAAACATACAAAAACGAACAAATATTTCAACGAAAACTGTGTGACATCACTGTAAACTCTCGGTTAACTCATCCTTTTGTAATATCCACGTAACATCCGGTCAAAACTGGCATCGTACATTTTTTGATTTTAGTCCTAACCATACACATACTTGGCATGGCGTCTCAGATCGTGATTGACGGGCGCCATTGTGTAGCGTTTTTGTCGAAGCGCCACCGATATCCGTGCCAAGCGTTTAATATGCGCTAACCCATTAGTATGTGTATATCCACCTATTTATCTCTGTAGACGTGTGCGCGCCGCTCGACTATGCCAATTTTACTGTTAGGCATGGCGCCCGCGAGCACTACGTCACGCGCGTAGGTGCCGTGACGTGCGGTGCGAGACGTCGGCCGTCGCGGCGAATTTATCGAGCCACGCGCACGCCGCGGTCTCACTGTGCGCATGTAGACTTTTATGGACGGACGCTGCGTTACCGTCTCCGAGTCGAATCGAGGAGTTGTCTTCGTGTGTAAATATTCGGAACGCTAGACTATTGTTTGCAATATTTCGCAGGCAAGCAAATTTCTATATGTACTAATAGTACGTCAGACCCGAGGCTAAACACTAAGTAGTCTACAATAGCGTCCAAATTTATTCGTTTGTCGACTAACATCATTTTGACAGGAGTCATTAATACATTTGCAGCGTCTTTCTGTAGTGGTGGCACTGTTGTCAGCGGGGTAGAAATAATGTAACGATTATTAAAAATATTTTTAAATGAAAAGAACGCTTTACCGACGGTGTAGATTTTGAATATGTTCAATAAATATTACTCGGTACGTGGTATATGTTGCAAGTAAAACTTCATAAAATAACTAGGAAGCTTTACCGAATTAATAAAAGACAATATTAAAATACTTAACACCAACCACCCATTCTCCACCAGCAACAATTATTTATGAAAGTAGAATGTACAAAAACTGCGTTTTTAGTATAAACGTAGGCAAAGGCCTTGCAAAATAGTTGCTATGTTCAAAACTGATTCTCAATAAGAAACTCGCATCATATTCAACGCATTAACCGGGCTTGATAAATAAATCAGGCTTAACAAGAACGCTCCGCTTTCAGAAGCGTTACCGACCCGTATTTCAACCGCACCGATGCGCTGAGAGCAAGATACGGCCCAAGTACGGTGCAGCAAGCCAACGTCATAAATAATGTGGGCGACCGTGAGACGCAGCCGGCGGCACGACCTACGGAATCTCTGTTGCACACGAGCGCAGTTCCGAATGTCGTCGTTGGCATTGCCCAAGTCGCATTGTTCGAAGTGGAGATTCATTTACAACGAATGAGCCGTGAACGAACGACAAAAAAGGAAATTCATTAATGGTGCGACGTTCTACAGCAAACGTTTCCTTCCGGCTTGCCTTGAGAAAGGCGGAAGCCGGAAGGTAACGACCAGGTACTAACATGTGTACATGTCTGTGTTTGTAACAATGTAGATCTTTACAAGAATTTATCCTTCGGGCCTCGCCATCAAGATACATAAAACTTATTAATAAAAGAGAAGCATTTACGTACAGTTATTAGTTACGTAGAAATATACGGAAGTATAAAAGTTATATTACTATTAGCCAATATTTTCTATGATCATATATCACTACATAAGTTTCTAAGTATTTTCAGAGATAATAAAAAGTTCGTTATTTAAAAGTAGATCAATATGTGAAAACATGAAATAATTCGATCGTTTGCTGGTTTGTTATTTCGATATCTCATATCTCTCACAAATGCAATTGCAGATGTTTGGTGAAGACCATAGACAACTTTGAGTAAGTGGTCTGTGGTTTGGATTCATATTTGGGCTTATTCCTTTAATGTACTTCGCCATATAATGAGTAAAACACATACATATACATAAAAAATCACAAGACATGGTTAGAACATATTTAGTAAGTATTAAGATAGAAAGAAGGTGATTTAAATACATTAAAACACATTAACCTGAAAGCAAAATAATTCTAACATTATATTATTTTATCTTACTTACATAATCACAATTTCAAATTAGTTATCCAGTTTATCACTTTTGACATTTCGAACCATTTACTTGTGTTACAGTTTATTAATAGACGTCGCCTGACATTGGCCTTTTCATAGAGGTGAATCCAATCTTTTACTTTATTGTTTATGGTACCGTCACTATTTCGACGTAATTTTTGACAGTGACAGAATGGTTTATCTTTTTTCACGTTCGTGAATTTTTCGTTAAAGTGACTACGTATTTTGGTGAATTATCAGACACATATATTACTCAATAAATAATTAATTCATAGTCATTTCACAGTCCGAGGCAACGAGAGTAAAACAAATAAAATATTAAAATCAATGTAAACAGATTATAATATGAAGCCACATTAACACGTTCAGTGCGGCAAGTGTTCATGGATGTACTACTACATACCGATAGTAATAGAAAGAAATCTTTATAACTGAATGAATGTTACATTTTTTCCATCATTGAAGCTATATTTCCTGTAAAAAATGTGACGTGGTTTGAAACCTGAAAAATGGATCTCGATAACGTGTTGAATTAAGTTGTATAGTGAAACTAATAAGGCTGATGCAATCCCACACAACAATGCAGTGGAAGTGGTATTTTTAAACTGTAAACACTTATTTGTTATTACAGAAACTCCACAGTTGTAAAAACTCACTTGATACTTTAATTGCAAACAAAGCAAGAAGTAATCGCGACCAAGCGAGTCTTTCAAAATAAGGTGCCGCTGATAAGGAGATCGGTTATGGGAAAAAAGATTAATGATGACTTTCACTTCAAACGATGCAGGAAACCAACGATGCGCGAATCAGACCCGCACTTGGACGGTTTTTTGAAGTGAACATTTTTCAGGGGCACCATGCGCATTTTTCTGAGCAGTGACCGAAACTGAGCCGTCACGCACGGATCGGTGACGCTGAATCGGATTAACTCGGTTCCCTTCGGCGTCAACCGAACGATTTCACTATCTAACACGGGGTGTATCGTCTCAAGAATTACGTCTTATTATGTTTATTATATCAAATATAACAGACAAATTTCACTATTGTTCTGTATTTGAACCAAACTTTCTTTTAAATAAATTTAAAAAATCACCAGTCTCTTCTGTCTGTGTTCGTTTCATGGATTTATTAAAAAAATATCACATTCAATATTTATCGTTTTTTTTTCATTACGTGTATCTTTAAATAATCACTAATAATATCATAGATATGAAAATATTTTTGTTTGTTTTTTATCTGTCTTCAAACAAAAACTTTTGCCAGCCATTTCGCTCTTATGGGATACTAACACCATGAAATGTGTTTGGATGTTTATTTATCGTTTTTTTTTCATTACGTGTATCTTTAAATAATCACTAATAATATCATAGATGTGAAAATATTTTTGTTTGTTTTTTATCTGTTTTCACACAAAAACTTTTGCCAGCCATTTCGCTCTTATGGGATACTAACACCATGAAATGTGTTTGGATGGTTATTTATCTTTTTTTTTTCATTACGTGTATCTTTAAATAATCATTAATAATATCACAGGTATGAAAATATTTTTGTTTATTTTTTACCTATCTTCAAACAAAAACTTTTGGCCGCCATTTCGCTCTTATAGAATACTAACACCATGAAATGTGTTTGGATGTTTGTTGGTCAATCAAGTCATAACGGCTAGAGAGATTTATATTAAATTTTATATAGACATTGTTCGCGATTAGGATTATTATATGGGATACTTTTCAAATAGGGAAATAACTTTAGCATGAAACTTTAATAAAATTACTTAAGGACTGAAACTCGGCGTTTTTTACTTAATAATAAAAATATTTTAATACAACATGACGTAACGTACAGGATGGCATAAGATCTATGTTAAATTTATTGTGGTCGTAAGTCCCGACAACTACACGTCAGCATGTACATTCCACCATCTTAATCGAAAATCCACGCAGGCAAAAGCTAATCTGACGTGGCTACGTATAACAATTTTCCAATACTTGAAATAATCTAAACATATTCTAAGTAACGTAACAATAACTAGACCAAAACGATATGTTAACACGTCAGTTATAAAACAATGTTGTACGTGTATTAACCTAGTAACTTACATTATAAAAATGTTATAACTTAACAAAGTATTATATAACAACAAAAATTCCGCCGCAAATGGTTTGAATAAATTATTTCAATGTCTAAAATTGTGAGCGAGTCAAGAACCGGTCCGGCTGTTGAGTGCGTAGGTTGGTACGAGCTTCGGGGAAGCCAACAAGGCGTAAACTCGTGTATGTGAACTTGAATGTTGGCCACGGTCATATTAAAAACAAAACGGTTTCGATGACTATCGAGGTTAGATGTTGTTACTAGATGAATATTTCCGAAAGTCGCAATCATAGTCATAAATATTTATTTCTAGGCTAGGGATGTTCCATGTGCGTCGATGCATAAGGAACGTCGATATATTACTAGCAGTGGATATTCCTTACGTTTTCTCTTTCTTACTTTGTATTCTTAGTTGTAGAACATTGTAGCTCTTTCAATTTAACACCAATTGTGATAAAATTTAACACCGATTGTGATGAATTACACGAAGACGATGTTGAAGTTGGTGAATATATAGAAATAATAATTTTCAATTTTTTAAGGTCCTCCCCTACATCGAAATTGAGAATATTTTTTTTTCTTATGGACGAAAATGAGTGTGTTTGAAACAATGACGTAAGCATGTGTCGCCAGAGTATGATGGGCTTATTGATGACGCTATCGATAATAATTTATAAGGGTAATGCTTCGGCAGTCCAAAGGGAATGTGAAGTTGGCAGGGAGCGGAAAAGATAATCTGTCTGTTTCATTCTCGATTATTCTATGTCTACATGCGTGAATAAGATAAAAACTAACACAAGAATTATTTATATTCCGTATTGCGAATTGATAAAAAAAATGTCAAGAATCTGAAAAAACAGCTTTTAGTAAGTACTTTAATTAAAATTATTTCGGCAATTATTTGCATCAATAAAAAAGAAGCATAAGCAACGGAGTAACACTGGGCAACATATTCATATAGTGAAAAAGAATATCAATATTTATATACAGCTTAGTATGTTCTCTTAAATATTTAAACTTTAAATGTACCTCTATATGTATATGGAACGCTCGTAGTGTGATTTCTACTCATACTTCATAGATTTTGTAGGCTAAACATAAATTTTCCCAATTTTGAAAAAAACAACATTACGTTTTCATGTCCGTGCGGAAAAATTATGTCTCGTAGTACTATAATAGTTATCTTTCTATGTTTCCGGATAATAAAGGAGAGTTTGTGAACACAAAATATTGGCTTTGCCTCCTATGCCATAGTGCCGCATCACTATGTCATGGTACACATATTTTAACTTTGAAAGATGTCAAGATAAACTTAGAAAAGGTGACGAGCAATGTGAGTGTCGCTTTTATTACAAAAGTAATGAACAATATTACGTCAATAAAATGGTGTCAAGCGTAGATGTATATAATGGCGCATTAATATCAAAAGTTATGAACGGAAACGGAAACTGGCATCTGGGTTAATGCCAATAGATGAAGCATTACTTAAATGTTGCTGAAATTATGTTATTAGTAGATAACTACGAAAAACTTTGTCGCAATGGTATAATCTTTGACATTGAGTATCATGCGATGAACGCAATGTCAAAGAAAACGAGATCGAGAAGGTTTGGTTAAGTTAAATGAATGGACAAGGAAATATAGAAAGGAAAAAAACACGGAAGAACTCAATCGAGAAGTTGTCTAAAATATGAATTTATCAGAATAAACGAATATTATATTCCATGATCACCACTTACGTCATCTAAGTAAGAGATGGCATAACGATATAGACATACATATATTGTATTTACAACGTTTAAATAACAAATAATTAAATATGCTAAGTCTATATAGCTCAGCTCACACTTTTTTCTCTATCAAAATATCTTTTTTTTATTAATATTCACTAATTACATTTCTTTCCTGTAATTATTATTACTACATTATAGCAAAACTAACAGATTTGTTACATAAGGTACACGCAGACACGTTCTAAAAAAATTATGGGTGTATGCGAAAGTAAAACAGAAAAAAAAATTCAAAATTGCATTTTTGTATGACTTTACTGTTCCTTCACGACTAGTTTTGCTTGAAAGTAATAAATACTATGCTCGTATCTGTAAAGTTGTGATAATCTAACTTAAGTTGAGATCTGATTAGTTAAACATAGTTCCACACATAAATTATAAATCAGAATGTGTTTAACTAATTTACTGATATAAAAGAAACGTTAGCTGACATTCCTAGGATGGACTATAGTTTTATATAATACATATTATGTATAGCAACAGAATACACGTGAGTTTCTTATAATTTTGGATTACACACAATATAATTTTAGAGAACACACGTATAAATGCATCAACCCTGTCGGATTACAGAACATCCATACCGCAGCACTTATTATATTATTCACAGTACCAGCTTTTTCATTATTCTCTTTCAAAATAACTATTTTCACTTCTACTTTACTAATTTTAATTGAACTACAGTTACCGCCCTCGATATATTGATTAAATGTGAGATCTCCACTTTTCTACATTTTTTTCGTAATATTTTTATCATATTATTTTAACATCATAATCTTCGATCATTCCATTCATCCTTATGAATATTTTTGCATTTTCTGATAATTTCCCCAAAGATTATTTAATATTTATACGCCAGCTAGTATTAGAGTATCGTCGGTGTAATACAAACTGCACTATGCCAATCAAACAGAAACAGCAAAAGATAAAATCACCAATTTGACAGCTGTCAAACTAAGCAATTAAAACACGTGATTGAAACTGTCGATGATAAGGTGCGCAACCCAATATGTTACTGCTACGTCACGGTAGTAAATCACTCGGTCTCTAATGTCTAGCAAATTCGCCTTGAATAAAAAATTAAATTCAACAATGTATTTAAATCTAACAAAAACAATTAAAAAAACAAAGCATTTCGCCAGACATTATAATACATATAATACAACTCTTGCTACATACTTTCTTACACAATTCATGCTATTATAACACGAAAACAAATTTATAGCAAGACTATAAGATCTTATGAAAGTATAGCAATAGTAATATACATTTCGCTTTTGATATCGAGATGGTCGATAATAAACTTACATTATGCATGTCTCTGATGAGTTACGTTGATAGAAATGTACACCGGTTCAATTCACTGGGCGGCGGGTCTAATGAAATAAGAAGACGGCGAGCGACGCTCCGGCGCGAGCGACACCCGGTTCTCGGCATCTGAACCGCGTTCATTATTTAGAAGGTTTTACGACGGACCGTTTCCTGCAGTTTGAGCGTCCGTTTCAGCGTGCAGCGGCCGAGTCGTTGTACTACGAAGAATTTGCATACGAGACCGCTCGACCGTCTATCTACAACGGCCGTTCGTACGTCTATTATAGTAGCAATCGCAGTCTTATCCGCGAAAATTAGCATGAACATAAAACAGCGTATTAGTTTTTAATCGTACTATATAATTGGAAATCTTATTTTCAATTATATAATAATTAGAATGGGCTTACTTGCAATATTATATACTTGCTATATATAATATAATCAGAGAAGTAGGATTCCGTAGTAGTGTATTTACTTATGTTTATTATTTATCCTTTGAAACACATATTTCAATTTACGCATACAAATTGATGTCTGAAAAACACCAAGTATTTTAATCCAAATTATAGCTAAACTACTTAAACGCAAAAGGCAAAGTGCAGCTTAGTGCCATAGACGCTCTCGTGTATATCTGACGTCTCATAACCCACTTTATACAGACACAATTTAAAAAGGAATATAATATTTTTTATTCATCTGTATTTTTAAACTTTTGGCGAGTTTTGGTAGGGGAAAATCTTATGGGTACGCGTCATCGACATGCTAATGTTAACAGTATATCTGGAGTTATGAGTATAACGTGTTGTGCTGGGCCAGCAGTGAATATATATATATATATATATATATATATATATATATATATATATACACACACACATCAACATATTGTGTATAATCGACTGTATGATGTGTGCTTTGGACGCTTTTCCTTCAGTGTTCCTACTACATAAAAATACTTATTTCAGATACTCAAAACTGGGAAATAATCTGTTAGTGAAGACATTTTTTTCTTAACGAAGAGAATATTTTTAAAGACAAAACTCTTGAATTTAAGAGTAACTATAAAATATTATTTCATTGTTAAGACAGAGTAAACTTAGAGCCGAAACATGCGATTCTGATAAGGGCACCGCCTTCTTTCAACTCGCTAAGAATCTGCATTTTCCAATGTTATACTGTTGTCAATATTACATTATTAAGGATGAAACAATTAAGTGATTGAAAGAACAAGAAATTGAAATATCATAATTTATTTGTCTTGTGGATATAGAGTAGCAAAGGAGAAGATAAAAGAAGAATATTTTGGCATTTTTTCAAATGATATCACGGTATACATCATGTTGGATAAAAATTAAAAGATCTATTTGATAAAATAATTTATTTCTCCTAATATCAATACTGAAACTATTTTTATCTGCTTTCATTCACTTTTGGTCGACAAATATAACCAGTTTGTCTGTGAATTATATATTTTACAGACACAATAACTAGAAAACGATTCACATTTTTACAATATTAGATATGACAGGGTTTCAATGCGAACCTAAAGATTGAATGATTGACTTTATTCGTTTTATTTTCGACATTTTTATTGCGAATTGTCTAAATGGCACGAAATTCTTCTTGCACATTCCTGTAATCACGATACCTGATAAACTCTAGGATTGAAACTCAAAATAGAAAAAAAATATATATTCATAACCCCTTCCTTTTTGCGGTGGTAGGTAGTGGAAGGCAAAAGCGGATGAGAAATGATGAGAAGAAACTTCCTACACAACATACTTGCATTAGAGTTAGAAGTTGAACAAAACTAAAAAGAAGACAAGAGCAATAAAATAATCGAAGTATTAATAGAACTAACAAATATAATTATATGAAATAGAATTGTCTTGTGTTGGAGGAGAAAATTTTCGTTTTAAGTATGGGAATTCTCTGCCTTTCAATTCAACTTTGCCTAACATAACTTGCTGATATAGATTCATGAAGACTAGAAATGATGATATAGATTCATGAAGACTACAAATGATTTGCTAAACAAAACCATTAATATTGAACAAAGATATTTAACATCTTATAACTCTCCCGTCTCGCTAATAGCCCGAGGAAAGGTTTGCATTTCACGTTATACAGAAGACTTATATATTCGTTCGAGAAAACTTCGCAAACAATAATTGCTTTTCGATGTTTTGAGTTCACCCTACAAATTCGCCGCCTATTCAAAGAATATTAGTGACAAACAAAGTCCCTTGCAAACGGAGTGTTTACGCCAGTACTGAATGCAAAGCTGGGATATTGTTTCAAAGGTTTACAGAATAAAAAAATCAGATTAAAACGGATGGTACAATATCAAATTTCAGTAAGAAATACATTTATCGAAACACGAGTCGAAGCTCTATTATATTTAGGACACGCGAAACAACGGAAAAACGTCGTAAGGGTGGAAAAGGTTACACAAATTGACGTAATAAATGGTAGGTCGAAATACTATTCATCAACATATATAATAACGTTGAAGGTGATGATGAGGTATGTGAAACGATTTGTTTGTATTCGTTTACTGGGTGATTTTCGTTTGGGGTTGTGAATGGTTTTATATTATAGACAAGCTTTTCAGTGTGATAAAATATTAAAGATTACATTGATTCCTAGAATTAAAGTTATAGTCATACGATTATTGTGAAGTAAATAGTATCTTTTACTTCAATGAAATGGTCAAGTTATTTATTTGAAGTTTATATTTTACGTATGACTACTTATTGTTATTACGGTTTTCAGACTACGGCATAATAGTCCCGCAATTTTTTTTAGGCGAGGGATGTTCTTCTCTAGAATTTCTGTACTCTTAAATTTCTCAAATATTATATTCTAATATAATCTACTGATTCAGAGATTTGTTTTCTTTTATATTTTTGTTTCTTAAATTTGAGGCTTTAGGTACTTTATGTCACAAAAGCGTACAAGAATTTTTTTGAAGTGTTTTCCTATTTTTTTTAGAATTTTTTTGAAGTGTTTACTACATTTGTGTCTTCTAATCGAAAGTGCTCTCTCAAATTCTACATTTCCTTCTAAGCGATTAACCCTTTCAGGAAGCGATTTGAAAGGGTGTATGGACGATAGGTTTTTGATGGTAAGACCTAATAATCCTATAACACCTTTGTTATAGATATTTTGTAAATAGAATATATACAGAAAAAAAGGACGAACAATGTTTAGGAATGAAGAGCGCGCTTAAATTTTCTAAGTGTAACCAAACGTTGATTAGTAATATGGTTATCATTTGTAATTTCTAATTTACATGCTTTACGCTAGTTTGAAAAATTATAGTCGCTACAAGTATCCTATGTTTTTGTCCACCACAAATAAACCGATAAAATAGTTTCAAGTATTTATTTTATTTTATATATTGCTTTTATTCTTACATGATTTTAGTTTTATTGCGTTTAATGTAAAAGTGTTTTAAATAGTGCATACGCCAAACTATTTTTTTTGTTGAACAATTGTCAATAATTTAAAAACTAATGGTCCAAAACCATTAATGTTCTTTGAGTCATAAATTATGTATTTTATTACATTTTAGAAAAATCGACACCGTAAACACATTTTTATAGTTTCCAAACTTTACTGATATTTTATTTAATGAAATTCTTTAAGATGACCTGTAAAACATCTGAAACCGATATTCGGTTATGATTTTAGCTGTCCCCAATATTCCAATTTTTGGCTTATTTACATAATATTACATGTATTTATCTTCACATCACACTGACACTTGATTTACTGTTTAAATTATTTGCGTCAACCGTTCTAAGATGTTTGTCATCTCGGGAAGTAGTGTCTCGATCATCGTCGGATGGGGCGGCTGCCAGAACTGATGCGGCGCTACTTGGCCTCGCAACCACTGCTACAATAAGCTACACTCGGTATTCCATGCCAAGCGTAGAAGACCATAACTCTTGGCATCGCGCCGCAGCGCGGCACGCGAACTCGTAAAGAGGCCTGTCGTGCAAACAGTACACCTCTTTGATTCCTATAGTAATTTACGATGCCCTAAATATTTTATTACAGTACATTACTGTAAAAGATATCTCTACACGGCCGAACATTTCGTTGCATCCGATTCGCTGTAATTTAAACCTTTTTCAGTTAGTCACACGAGAATATGCATAAATTTATTTTATATTTAAAATTATGAGGACTTTGTTTCCATTTACATTTTACATTAGTAAACATTTTACATTAATTAATACTATTAAAAAAAACATTTTACCTGACTACAAGTGAAAGAACATTCTACATTTAAAATTAATGTAGAATGTAATAAGATATGAGCAGGTTTAAAATGAACGTAGAATACAATAAGATATGAGCAGATTTGAAACGAATGTAGAATGCAATAAAATATGAGCAGATTTGAAATTAATGTAGAATGCAATAAGATATGAGCAGATTTGAAATTAATATAGAATGCAATAAGATATGAACAGATTTGAAATGAATGTAGAATGCAATAAAATATGAGCAGATTTGAAATGAATGTAGAATGCAATAAGATATGAGCAGATTTGAAATGAATATAGAATGCAATAAGATATGAACAGATTTGAAATGAATGTAGAATGCAATAAGATATGAGCAGATTTGAAACGAATGTAGAATGCAATAAAATATGAGAGATTTGAAATGAATGTAGAATGCAATAAGATATGAGCAGATTTGAAATGAATATAGAATGCAATAAGATATGAACAGATTTGAAATGAATGTAGAATGCAATAAGATATGAGCAGATTTGAAATGAATATAGAATGCAATAAGATATGAACAGATTTGAAATGAATGTAGAATGCAATAAGATATGAGCAGATTTGAAACGAATGTAGAATGCAATAAAATATGAGCAGATTTGAAATGAATGTAGAATGCAATAAGATATGAGCAGATTTGAAATGAATATAGAATGCAATAAGATATGAACAGATTTGAAATGAATGTAGAATGCAATAAGATATGAGCAGATTTGAAACGAATGTAGAATGCAATAAAATATGAGAGATTTGAAATGAATGTAGAATGCAATAAGATATGAGCAGATTTGAAATGAATATAGAATGCAATAAGATATGAACAGATTTGAAATGAATGTAGAATGCAATAAGATATGAGCAGATTTGAAATGAATATAGAATGCAATAAGATATGAACAGATTTGAAATGAATGTAGAATGCAATAAGATATGACCAGATTTGAAACGAATGTAGAATGCAATAAAATATGAGCAGATTTGAAATGAATGTAGAATGCAATAAGATATGAGCAGATTTGAAATGAATATAGAATGCAATAAGATATGAACAGATTTGAAATGAATGTAGAATGCAATAAGATATGAGCAGATTTGAAATGAATATAGAATGCAATAAGATATGAACAGATTTGAAATGAATGTAGAATGCAATAAGATATGAGCAGATTTGAAACGAATGTAGAATGCAATAAAATATGAGCAGATTTGAAATGAATGTAGAATGCAATAAGATATGAGCAGATTTGAAATGAATATAGAATGCAATAAGATATGAACAGATTTGAAATGAATGTAGAATGCAATAAGATATGAGCAGATTTGAAATGAATATAGAATGCAATAAGATATGAACAGATTTGAAATGAATGTAGAATGCAATAAGATATGAGCAGATTTGAAACGAATGTAGAATGCAATAAAATATGAGAGATTTGAAATGAATGTAGAATGCAATAAGATATGAGCAGATTTGAAATGAATATAGAATGCAATAAGATATGAACAGATTTGAAATGAATGTAGAATGCAATAAGATATGAGCAGATTTGAAACGAATGTAGAATGCAATAAAATATGAGAGATTTGAAATGAATGTAGAATGCAATAAGATATGAGCAGATTTGAAATGAATATAGAATGCAATAAGATATGAACAGATTTGAAATGAATGTAGAATGCAATAAGATATGAGCAGATTTGAAACGAATGTAGAATGCAATAAAATATGAGCAGATTTGAAATGAATGTAGAATGCAATAAGATATGAGCAGATTTGAAATGAATATAGAATGCAATAAGATATGAACAGATTTGAAATGAATGTAGAATGCAATAAGATATGAGCAGATTTGAAATGAATATAGAATGCAATAAGATATGAACAGATTTGAAATGAATGTAGAATGCAATAAGATATGAGCAGATTTGAAATGAATATAGAATGCAATAAGATATGAACAGATTTGAAATGAATGTAGAATGCAATAAGATATGAGCAGATTTGAAATGAACGTAGGATGTAATAAGATATGAGCAGATTTTAAACATAATACTTAGGATATTTCGAGGATTCTGAAAGACGACTACGGATCTTGTGATGATCGTCGGCGATTATATAAATATAAAGCTGGATAGAGTTAAACAGCGAAATATATTCTGTGAAAAAGTTATTTGTAGAGATTACAACCTTAGAGGTTACGACGATATAAATATGTCAATTTCGATTTTCTTTGGGACCAGATCGCTGAGCTTGTGCGACCGTGTAAGGACGCTTTTAACAAGGAGCGGATGCACGGGGCATCTAAATGCGCTTAGCGAATCGTCTGTAATTTCGTACCCGCTCGCGTGTGTATTAATATTTGAGCACTTGGCGCAATGTACGTTTGACTCCGCTTATTGAAGCGGACGTCGTAACATTAACAGGTGCTCTATATTTTGATAAAGTACAAACGGAACGTTAGTAAAATATTACGTTATAATTGGTTCTTTATAAACTCCTGCATAATTATGTACCAAGCCATTTAAATAAACGTGTTTTTATTGTGTTTTCCTTCATCCAAATCTATTAAGAACACAGTATTGAAATGCATAATTTAACTAATCTCTAATGCTCTTTAGAGTATTTCGCTAGAGATATCAATATATATTTTTATTTTTCTCTTATTTTAAAAGGTGGAAAATTCACTTTGCACAAATTTGTGTATTGTTTAAGCATACCCTTAATTTGAACACAGCTAATTTCTCAGTCATAAGAACGCTTGAAAGTTTCATTTCAAACATTCATCCAAGAGGCCATCATATGAACTGCTAACAAAAGCATTAGTCTTATTGATAGATTGCAGATTGCAGTTTGACAATTCTTTGACTTTCCAAAAGTAACTTAACCTTGAGTTTTGAAACAGTTTAAAGAAACATTTTTGGAATATATGCTCTATCAGGTTCATTGCTCTTGAAGTGTCATACCATATAAATAAAATAGGGTTAACTTTTATGGGGGGGGGGTCAACGCAAAATCTTAGATGATGGTGTCCAATAGGCGAGCAGAAAACAATTCGCATAAATAAATAGTCTAGCGCGACCAAAATTAATAAGTTAGGATGAGGTGGCAGCATACAAAAATAACAAATAAAAACGCGATAGTGGGAGCAATGTAGAGCGAGGCTTTTCTTCTTAAATGTCAAGGAGTCTATTGTATTTAAAGCCTCATGGATCAGATATTATGGGGAAATTTCTCGAAAGATATAATGAATTATGAGGAAGACAATTTGTCTATGATCTATCAATTTCCACACTCTAATAACCGGAAGCATAAAGCTAAATCTGTTAAAACTTTATTTAACAAAAATATAGGTTTTATTTGTAAAATATTTATCCTGCAGTCCACATTTCAATTCAATAAAAAATCTTAATGTCAACAGAATATTGTGAATTTAGACGAATTACGTGAAGTTGCGACTTCAGTAAACTTGTCTCCGAAAAAAATGTGCGAGATGTAAGGCTAGTCTCAAAAGCAACGGATATGGATCAGAAAGTACTGAGAACTATTATTACACTACTTATCAGTAACACCAATCATAGGTTAGGATGATATAAACCTATTTTATCTATATGCCAACACAATATTGTCAATTTAGACGAGTTACGTGAAGCTGCGATTACAAAAAGCTATTCTCTAATAAAAATGTGCGAGATGTAAGGCTAGTCTCAAAGGCAATGGATACGGATCTGAAAATATTGAGGACTATTATTACACTACATATCAGTTACATCGATCACAGATTAGGATGATATAAACCTATTTCATCTATATGCCAACAGAATATTGTGAAATTAGACGAGTTATGTGATGCTGCGACTACAATAAACTATTCTCCAAGAAAAATGTGCGAGATATAAGGCTATTCTCAGAAGCAATGGATATGGATCAGATAATATTGAGAATTATTATTACACTATTTATTAGTTATGATATAAGGATATCTCTCAAAAATTTAATCTTAAGCATATCAAATAAACTATGACACTGTCCCTCACGTTACACTTGGGAGCACAAAGCGTTGCCAAAGTTAATACCAAAGGTTTATCAAGATAATTATGTACGCCCAAAACCAATATTCTATCTATCCGTAGATGTAGATAATTATCTAAAATAGTTGATAACTTTCTAACTATCCTTAGGTTGCTTCCCACGAGTGTTTCGATGTTTTAACTGTCTATAAAGTCAGTGATACTGTTTTATTCTTGTCCTTCTGTACAACCGACGCGTTCCGTTAATACATACGGCAAATTCTATATTTAAAAATATACGCACCAAATAAATAAATAATAACTAAAGAGAAACATTTTAATTATATACGATTAGACGTAATTTAAATGTTTCGTGATTTTTTTAAGCAGCAGATGTATTTTTTATATTTCAAAATTACGAACAATATAAGTAAACCAGTTAAAATTGTGCGTAGTTATGGAACGCATACAATCCCTGCTTTCCTTACTGTCAAGTGTTAAGTCGGACAAAAGCCCATAGGAATATAACGTTTATAATTGAAGGGAGTAAGAAATTATAATAATGAATGGATAATTATCATTATCATTTATTATATACCCAATAACACTTATTATTGTATATATAATTATTATTGTATATATAATAATATTTATTATTATCTTATAATAATTCAACAGAACCCTTATTTACCAGATATCCAGTTTTGATATCCTGCTTATTGAATTCATATACATAATTTACTCGGTGTTTATAAGTAGGTCGGGCCTTACTACTTTCATTACCAGATTATCATCCCAGTATGATAAAGATCGCAAAGATTCTAAATTGCTATAGCTAGAATACAGCATCCTTATGACTGCTTTTCAACAACTTTTTACAATAAAACATTGGATAATTTTACGCAAAACAGACCGTTGTTAGACGTTAGTCGCTCGAAAATGACAGATAGAAAGGTCGCTTACTATTGATAACCTATCTATCGAAGATAACTGTCAAAAAATTATTGGTAAGCAACATCTGTCATTTCTATACAATATTGGATAACCAGTGAGTGATTTGCCCTCTTATTGGTAGATAACATGCGGAGATAGCAATTCCTATCTGTTGATACATTATTGATTAGAAAAACTGAAACGTCAGTTAGAATTTCTGTCCCTAGTATTTTGGGCATTATTATATTGGTTCTGGGCATTAATATTTTAAATGTACGATCAAAAGTAATCAAAGGTAATTACATACGACTATGTATATAACAAAACTTCAAGGGAACTAATGAGTACCGTATAGTTTTAATGAAAAAGTTGTTGTTTAATATTTGTTTAATAAAAAAAACAAAACACTTGTTTAATATTTTCCCAACATTAGTGTATAAGTCGCTTCATGTGTTTAACTTCCGTAATAAATTACTTTAATTTAATGTATTTTATACTTTATACGAATTCTAACATAAATGTTTTAATAATATTTTATTCTTATTCAGTTATAAATTTCTTAAAACTCTTGAACCCGTACTTAATTATATAGTCAGCTCAAATCGTATCTTATATGTGGGTGACTTATTGAAGTTAACTCTAAACATGGGTTTTCAGACAGACCGACGGTCAACCACCGGGTTGATCCTATGAGTAATTCGCTTTCCTAGTTTAGGTACAGAACATAACAAACAGTTTCACACTATTATTTCTCCCGAACAGTTACTAAAATTGATTTGGATAATTGTATTTGAAGATATATCATGTGGACCTCAGGTAGGTTTCTAAAATAATTAGGTTTCCGAAATAAAATGAAAAATTATTGATATTACTCAGTTTTATGCTAGATGACACTAAATCAAATTATAATTGGCTTAAAACTAGCATATATTTATTATCGTTTTCAGCCTTAACTGGAACTTATGCAAGACTAGCTTTGACTCGCAGCTTCTCTCCTGTGGAATATAGGAAAAATGGTAATGAAATTTGAAAAGAAATACTCTTGTGAAAAATCAAAGGTATGGCGTGAATAGAAAAAAAGACCTTCGTTCTGCAGTAGGTAGCCGCCAGCTGACATTATGCCGTGATGTGCTATTTATGTACTTATGTTCACGCTCTTAATTTCTATTATTAATGGGATGATTTTCAAGTTCAAAAAAAAGTCTAATTTTGGGCAAAATGTGTTATCTTATGTTAATCTCTATGACACCCAACTTTCAGAATTACCTAAACCGCTGAACACAATATTGAATAAGACAAAAAAGTAGTAAGAATAACGAACAAGACAGAAACACACAGAAATTCAAATAAATATAATCTAATGATCAGTTGTGAACTAGCAAGTGACCCCATAACCCCATTTCTGAAACGGTCAATGGAACAGAAAATAATATTCAGCTGGGTGCATCTCGCAATACCACCTTGAATAATATCTGTGCATTAAACAAATGAACGCTGTAAGATATTCTTGCGTGATCTAGGCAGGTGAAATAAAATATGACATCCTCTTATGTACCAGCAAGGAGTACAGAGCGCTGCTAAACTTAAGATCAAGGCTTTATAAAAGTAATGATTTAATATTTTAAAAAAATGCATGATCAAAATGTGATTCCCGTCGTAGTGGAATCCTCAATATGAAGAATATATACACTCGATATAATGATAATAGTGGAAATGCCGTATGACAAATTCTAATACTTGGTAGCTTTTCTGAGATGTTTCGACGATGTGGCTGTGAAATGTAAGATGATTTATCCATAATTACACCGAAATCCCGCACAGACGAAACTCTTTCGAATGCAATTCCATCCAGCTCACAACTATACGCAAGGCAGATACGTGAGTGGGAGTATGTCATCATCACACATTTGCTTAAATTCAAATGTAGCTTATTGCTCGGACTATATTGGAATACCGAGTTGATATCACGTTCAGACTGGCTATTGTTACCTAAGAAGAGTTTTAAATAGTCGGTAAAAAGAAGGCAACGAGCAGTGTTGACAACTGAGAGCAAGTCATTTATCATAATGTGAAGTGGACTTAAATTACTACCTTGACTGACTCGAAAATTTGAATTTTCAAACGGGACGTATTGTTTACAAGCTCGAAAGTAATGGGATAAGAATTTTAATACAGCGGAAGATATTCCTTCCGCTAACAGTTTTACAAGTAGAATATAATTATCGAAAAGATCAAACACCTTTTCAAAATCAAAATAGGCCGCATCTAATTGATAACCTCGATCCAATTCTCTATTCACATAATCCACAAAATTTGCGAGGTAAGTAACGATTCAACTAAAACCGTGCTAGCATCTGTCGGTCGGACTGCTATAGGTCCATAGATTTTTTAAATCCGACTTAGAACCAGATTTGAAAATAGGAGTCACTCGGGAAATCTTCCAAACAGATGAATAAATTTCAGAACTTACAGAAAGATTAATTATAATTTGTATTATTTTTAATTAAGTATAATTTGACAAATACATCGGAGCAGGTCTTGATTACGTACGGAGGTAAACCATCAGGATCGGGGACATGTTTTGACTGGAGCTGATTCAATGCTAGTCTGACTTCCGCACAATATCCCTCCCGATATGCAACAGAGATGAGCCATCATTATACGTTTAAAGTAAGTAAATTTTATGGGAGGTTGTTTGAGGAGTTGAGGGTTGAAAGTAGACCAAATAAACAAATGAACTCATTCATTTAATTTCTATAGGTTATTATTTAGTATACTTAAACACAATTCGACATGAAAGTCCGAGTTGCCAGACTTTATGAATGACGGTCTCGTTCATCTCGTATTCATTACCTCTTTATATTCTCCTACATAATCCTATTTCTGCTATTTTACATTGCTCTATAGATCATTCTATTTTCCGTGATAAGGCCCCCTCCATACAACTATTCTCATTATTAATATTTCAGATCTAACAAAGTAATCACAAGAAATGGCACCGCGATCACGATTTATTCACTGCAGCATCCGTAACGCTATTGCCGCACTAAATCCGCAGAGCAAACAATGCGCGGACCGTGCGCGGCTTATCTCGCTAACGAGCCTGCTGATAACATTCGTACAACCCACAATGGACGTCACGACCGCGTAGCTTCTAGTCCTGTAGTTAAATGTTTATACATGTAAGTTTAGGACTACATTAAATCTGCTAGAGGATGTTGAGAATAATAGCAACGAGGAATCGTTGAAAAAGAGACACTAACGGTATATTTTTCGGGCTATATTTGGATACATTGACTATGAAACGTGTCAGATATTTCCTATGTTAACATGCTATGATATATTACCACTAGGTACCTGTCTCGGAAAAAAAAGGAATCGTGACTACACTCTATTTTAATCGATTTTTATAAAAATAATTATGTTATCTGCAGTTAATTTATTAACTATACTAGCTATTATCCCGCAGCTCCGCTCGTGTAGAAGTTGTAATGTTCCTAACTTCCACAATTAATGAATTGAACATCTCTTAGAAAAAAATACTTCCCAGTGTCGCTACCGTCGTTGCCCCAACTACAGTATAGTAGTATACATTGTGGCTTTCCGCGTTCAAGGATACGCCTCACAAATATTAACATAGCTCTTTAACCTAGCCACCTACACACTAAAGAAATATTCTATTTTAAATAAATATTAATTTTTTTGTAGATTTCAAAATATGGTAAGGTGGCTGCCACTAAGTAAACTGATATATTTTTGTTCTGCATAGTTAATGCAGATTTAAGTATTAGGAAAATCAAGTTTAATCAGTAAAATATTTAAGATTAATATTTTTAAGAAGTAAATACGTGCAATTAATGACATTGATCACGAGACTACCAAGCTACCATAGACTACCAAGCAGAACGCATGAAACAAGTTGTTGTTGATATTGTGGTTTCGTAATTTTTGCTTTTTTCCATTAATTTTTACTTATTTTTAAGATTATTTTTTACTTATTTTTGAGATTATTTTATACTTATTTATAAGAAGATACTCATAATTCTTTTGAATAAGGTTTTACAAATGCAAATAGCTATAATTTTCCCAAAATTGACGCAATGGTGCTCGAAATGTTTTTCGCATCGAACACTGATTTCCATTCGGCAGAAATTCGGAATATCAAAACTTCTGTGTAACTACACTTACAACAAAACTACGCTCAACTTATTTAAAGTTATTGTTTAACAAAAACAACGTGTAGTTTTGTGTGTGACTATTGATTAGATATGTTTTGAGGTTATGCCAAAAGAAAACGTTAAAAGAAAATTTTGCTTTTAAAAGTATTTGTGACACATATCTCATAATATAATAATCCATATAATTCTCCATATCATTTGATAACTTTAATAAACAAATATTTGTATACATTACTGTAAAAAAACAAATAATAAAAAATTAAGTTGTGGTTAAGGCTTAGGATTATTTATCAAAAAAAAACAATGTCATATTGACATAACGTAAAACTGTTTTCATTACGTATAAAGTTAACTTTGACACTTCACAAAAATACACACTGTCTTCACAAAAATATAATGTAGAACTTGATACAAGTAGTTAGGGTCCGTCTTGCAAGTTGTAGCAATTTTTTTCTTATTTCTGGCTTATGTGGAATGTAAATAAATAATTCATTTTGTGTTTTCATCGTCGTACTATCATATTGTAACACAGTACAGCACTTGTAAAACTCTGAAGTCACACTTACCACACTCAACTTGTGTTTGGCAAGACGTGACGTCATACAAAACGCCATGATAGTTCAGAGCGTTTTGGTGGGTTAATTTAAATTGCATTATAAAAATGGAAAATAAACCATATGAATGTTTCCTTTTTGCTGAAATATTCATATTTTTGGTAAAAGTAGACTGCAAGGAAAAATATTAACTAGTTTCTGAAAAATTGTCAGCTAGCCCCTATTGTTTCAAACGCCATTTTGATGTAGTTTTAACGATTTCATTTCTCTATGATTCGGGTTTGCGACAGAATACGGGTCACATAACCAATCTGTAATAATTATCAATATACATCGTTGAAAACTTTTATCGATTTTCATGTCGTCTAAAATATCATCTTACATTATTTTAATGTAGCTGCAATGATTCAGAAGTTAAATTATAAAAATGCATCCGCCACACTTTGCTTCCCTTCATTTAAATCATTACCGCATGTTGTAATTGTATATTATGTAATTTAGGCCCATCTACATACTATAAGCTACACGATCGTAAAAGTTTCAATTCAATCGAGTAAGCCATCTTCATGCTAAATCCCGAAAAAAATATACAAATTTTTTCTTTATAAAATTAGCATAATTTTTATAACAAACCACGTCACTAAAAATCTTAAATACACAGTAAAATTGTTGCATTATACTAAAATGTATAAAATATAAAGAGAAGAAAAATGTGTCATTGCAAAGTATTTTAAAATTATATGAAGCATAGTACAGGCTGTATTAAAATGAGGATAAAATTGACAATTTTCAAAAAACTAATAAAAGTAAAATAAAATGCGTTTTCTTTTCCGCACAATAAAAGAACAAAGGTCGTTTCTCTTATATAAAATTAATAAAATCCCTTTAAAAAGTACGAAATTGAAAATCGTATTCGGTTTGTAACGTCTCTTAATAAACAGAGATCCATTCAGCGACCTTTAGCTTAGAGCGTCACTTTATAAATAGGCTACGAAACGTTAGATACTTCTATATTACCAGGGACTCAACAACAAGACAATCGTGCCGGAAAGGACACGTGGAAGCTCTTTGAAACCATTTATAAATTACGGAGATAGGATAACAGATCTTGTTTTTTACTCGTATTATAAGGGTTCAAAATTAAAGTACCATTGGATAAATTTATTTCATTCGGAACTAAAAAAAATGTATCCATACTAAGGATTATTATATGTCTAATGTGATGTTGAGCGTTGTTGAAGCGCGGAACTTCGTAGAACGTTATTTATTTATTTGTAGCTACCGCGTGTGTGGTGAAACGTGTATACAAGATAAACCCAATGCCGAAGACGAGACGTGGAAGCTCTATGAAATCATTTATAAATTATGGAGATAGAATAACTGATCTTGTTTCTTTCTCTTATTATAAGGGTGAAATATTAAAGCCACGTTAGATAAATTTATTTCATTCGAAACTAAAAAGATGTATCCACACTAAGGATTATTATTAAGTCCAATGTGAATTGAAGCGCGGAACTTCGTTGACCGTTATTTATTTATTTATTTAATTGTAGCTACCGTGTGTGTGGTGTAGCGTATATACTTGATAAATGGCTTATTAGATGTAGTTAGTAAGTATGCCTTTTTAGGGTTCCGTAGACAAATGGAAAAAAATTAATTCCGTCCTGTCCGTCTGCTCGTATGTCACAGTCATTTTACTTTAAGATTATTGGCACTATATATGTAAATGACTTGTATGGTAACTCTATTCTATGAACCGCTATACAATGAAATAGTGTAATTACGAAAAAAATATTAGGGCTAGCAATCCACAGATGTAACTGAGGGATGTAAAAAATATAGTGCACGTAGGCGTGTGGGGTATCGTTAGGTCTTAAAAATGATATAGAGATTCCAAAATAACTTTTTTTATTTAAGTCAATAGTTCGTGAGATATACGCTTCTAAATTCTTAAGATGTGCCCACAACCTCTCTAACTTTTCAACTAATGTGTATAAAATTCAAGGTAGTAAGAACTTAAAATAAACTTGTAACGAAAATTGGTTTAAATAAAGTATGTTATGTAGCTTTTGAGATACGGGACATTTTCGGTACCGACCGTCGCAATAACTTTGTTTTTTCACAGTATCTTTGAGAAATACAATTTTATAAGTTTAATATTGTTTGGTGCTATAGAACCCATCGTACGCGAGTCCAACTCGCATTTGGCCGGTTTTTTCTTTATTTAGCCGTATGAAACTTTATATTGATAAACTTTATACTTGTAAAAAGTACATATTAATAAATTTAATTTTGACTGTAGTCGAGAAAATTCAATATTTCTGTACATTTCTGTACCAAATACACATCTAGGAGGTACTAAACAAAAAAATAATCCACCATATTGGAGTATTCATCATATTGAATTTATGACGAAGTCATATATTGTGTGTCCTTCTCCGGACCTCAGGTTTTCTCTAAGCTAAATTTCATTAAAATAGGTTTGGTAGATTAGATGTGAAGACATAACAAACAGATAAACTTACTTTCGCTTTTTTTAAATTAGTATGAATTGTTTATAATATACACACGCACGCACACGCACACACACATATAACCTTGGTATTATTGCTATCTCATACATTTAATCTCTACACAAAGTTGATAATTTACATACGATAGCGATAGTTCTTAAATACCAGGTATATAACGGTTTTTATTAACTTCTTAAGTTTAGGCTCAACATAATATTAAAGATTATTTGGAGAACGAGGTATTACTTAACAAAGAAGAAAGTTTTTTCATACAGCCAAACATTCTTAACTGGCGATAAAATACGTATTTAGCCGTGCGATAGTAAAGTTAAAAGTAGTAAACTTGAAGGAGATAACAGCACTTTGGAAATTTAACCTGTTATCAGTAAATTAAAGTTGTTGAAGTTAGAAGAAAATAATGAGATGCCTATTGTATTTATTTGTATTTTAGAGATATTAAAATAATGCGATAGAAAAGTTACAGTATCACAGAGAAATGCCATAAAATGTGTGTGATGGTTTGAGAAACACGAAAGAACGTAGTGTGACATCTTTAACCTTGTGTTGTGTAATATTTTTTCAATCGTTTTAACGGTAAAGCTTTCAAAATAATAAATGTTATTAATTCACTACTGCATTTTTATGTATAATCAAATTGTAATATTGTTTATTTCTAAACGACTTATAATAAATCTTGTACGATAAATCTAACACGTTACTGAGATACACGCGGTGTGGCCCCCCCCCCCCTCTCCTACTCTCTCTACGCACCGCCCCATCCCCACTTCACCGGCAACGTAACGGGTAAGAAATAAAATAATCCTCCACCAATTTTTCGTTTCGTACTCTTTTCGTATAATGTATTTCTAGCTATTTATTATTAGGTATACTTCAAAATGTATTCCCACGTGTGTTGCAATTCCTCATACATGTCTATCTATCCTTTTATAGACTTTGACTTCGAAAATCCAGAGTATCCACGACCAACTAACGAAAACGATCGACATCCTATAGAAATAATTACAGAGTCCAAACGCTGTCGCACACGCGTTAGATAAGAATAATTCCAAGAGCTTTTTATTTAGTTTGACTATTTATAATAGGCCTCGTTAAACTTTTAGTAACTTGCGCCCTTCCGTGATCATGCCGTCTCATCCAATCAGCGTCACCGCCTTCAGACATCGCCCCCGTCGCTCTTCGTGTCACGTCAGGTTAAGCTTCTACACGGCACCCGAGCTGCCTGCCGTCTAATGAATACGCTGACAAGTATAAACTTATGAGCGCTATTACGAGCGTTATGGATGAAAAATTAACGTGAACGTACCGCTCGTTTACTGATAGGCAACGGGGTTGGATATGTATATGTATTTGATATGTAGGAACATAAGGTCGAATGGGAATACACCGTACAGAAGCTTGTATGCATTTTACTTCAAATTTGACATAAACTGAAAAGGTTTGAAGAATTAGTTCACTAGTAACCAGCAAATACTAAAGGTAACATGTGTCACTATAATAACTGAGAGAAAATATTAAACAGTTCAAAAAATTAAGTAATTTACATACATTTGCATGATGATTTGAGTAAAAACAAAGCAATGTATGACAAATTTAACACAGGAAAATTCAAGTTATCGTCTTCTGAGGCACTACAGCCTAGAACAAGCCGAAGCTCTCCCACCTAACCACTAGGTTCTGCTCGGTGCCAAGTTTTTCCAAAGATTAATTAATGCCCATCTCCTGAAAATCCTTTTCGATATTCCTGAATTGCCTTTTTCCCTTTTTCTGATTTTATCTATTCTTAAAAATATAATTTTTTCAATAGGGTCTAAAAACTACTAATGAAGATTTGCGCCGGCTTAATAACTTTTATCATTTTTGATTGTATGCATTAGTTACATAATGCATTATTATTAGGATTTCTCCAGACCAATCTAATTCAAATATCTATTTTTTAGCATTTTCCAATCAAAAATAAATAAATCGTTTTTATTGGCTTTTGTAAGAATCCAACTTCCATACAGTCCAAGTTGCATTCCTTTTGTTTTCATAGTTGTTTTTTTAATGATTCCAGAATAAACTTCTCGATCCAAAACTTTTCCAGTATAACTGTCGCTTTTTATAAGATTTACATTGTGATAAATGTCAAAGTTAAATTTTGCCCTTACAAAAGATATTTGCCCAAAACATTTTAAAAGTATCACATTTTACTGTGTTGGATAAATAACGGATTATCCTGTATTAAAGAAAAAGAATATAAATCCATAATGTATATACAAGTAAACTTAACGACAAGCTAGTTGGATGGTACAGTCTGAAATAATAGTTTTTTCTCTCTAGGATTTAATTGTACTTCATTTTCCAACTTTGTATACTACGATGATGTTTTTCTTAAAAAAAGGGATTACGCTGATAGAATCGTCCCTTGAATAATATATATTTAGAGATTTTTACCTTTTTCTGAAAGCATATTTATTTTTTGATGTTATATAGACAAAGTATACAAAAGGATTTATATTTATCTCTTTTAGACAGAATGAAAAAATAATAGAAAAAAAATATAATAAAAGAAAAATCTTACAATTAAATACAAACTTAAAATTAAGTTCAAATACTAAAAAATGTAACAAATAGCTGCTGATAGATTACGCAAGAATATCAGCTAAAGCATGAAATTTAGGTTTCGACCCATTTAGTTTGAAAATAATCGCAAAAACGTAGATTAACTTTGATAATAATCGAAATTTAAAGAACTGCGTAAACGTGAATCCAACATTTTGAATGTGTTTCTAGGTAGACATGATTTAACTGATGGAGTTGAATTTGGGATGGGTACTTGAGAGGGAAATTCAGCGTAATAAAAATTGCATATAACATTATGGATTAGAAAACAGCGTAATAAAAATTGCATATAACATTATGGATTGAAATTTAAGACATTTTTCATAACACCAACTTCGAAGTGTCAGTGAAAACATATATCCATCCCGAGATTTGACGTAAGAGGATAAAAAATTTCTTAAAAAAATTAAAATTATTATTAATTTATTTTTATGAATTGGCGTAATCTGCCGTTTCTGCAAAGTTATGATCGAAATTAAATTTAAGTAGTTATGATGTCATGACACACATGCCGACAGACAGACGGGCAAAAAGTCATGACAAAATTATAAGGGTTGCGTTATAAAAATTTTTTTGAGGATTATTAATTTGAAGAGGAGTATTAATAGTATTTTTTGTACATAACTCAACGGTTAAATAGTATCATCACTTGTTGTATAATTAAGCTCAGATAAAGTTCATCAACCTATTGTAACGGTAATCCACTTTCTATATAATATGCAATCGTAAGAACTTTTACGAATATCCATATAGGTAATATACTTCAGTCGAAAAACTATCTCTAAAATATAACTCTTTATTAAGACCCGTTTAACTTCGACTGTACACTTCTACGATTGCTCACCATTAATTTCTGAAAACTATTTAGTCATTTCGGAAACACGCTTTGACTTTCGCTTCAGAGGAGAGAAAGATACTTACAAAAGAAAAAAAACAATTGCATTGACAAAATGAAGAATACGCCTGTACTAATGGATAGCCCAGTAGTTCGCCGCTTCGCCGCGGTATAAAGGACTAATTTTGGATGGGTGCCAACGATAAATACTTTGATTAAATATAGTCGCGTGGCTCTATATAAAGAACTCCTGCCGCACCGTGGTTAATTTTATGGATTAGAGAATATAAAATATTAGCGCTTTTTATTATACATACAATCATAAAAATTTGTTAACCTATTGTAAAAATTATTAAATTGATTGACCAGAAATATTTACATATTGTAATTTTGTTTTCTCCAAGGCATACACATAATTATATATTTTAAACCTGTATTGTCCTCCTAACCTTTATAATTTGTAAATAATTTTACTTATATTTGCTTGCTTAATAAACACATCCAATTTTATTAGCCCTTGAATATTTTTAATCAATTTCAGGTTTTATTTTTGTTTTTATTTTAAAAAATAATAATACTTAGTTATTTAGATTATGAATAATCGTCAAATTCGTGGAATACAAAATATAAAAAATCGTGTGATACTAAATGCTTATTTTTCACTAATTAATTTACTATTAAGAATGTGTACGTCGTTAGAAATGATGGAAGTTGGAGCGTTTCCTATATTTAATTAACACATTTCTGTATACTTTAATAATACTCTTTTATTAATATAAAATACTAATTTATTAAGGGTGCACAGAGTTTTCACATGATAGACATTGCACCTGGTAGACGTCCAAACTTTTTAAAATTCAATTCTTGCGATTATGGCAAAATGGAAATTTGATTCTTATTTGGGGTAGGATACTGTCCTTAATTTGGTAAAAATAACCAATTTATTCGACTAAAAATTTAGGAATATCGTCCTTACTTTTGCTGGACGCTGTTAATTTTATTTTAACAAAATATGCACAAGGCGGGCCCACTACTACGCGAGTAATCTCTTCTAGGCAAATACAGCTAAGGAATTAAGGAGTTGCTAGGTGAATTGCAAACATTGTAATTACTAAAACTTTAATAATGATTTTATCAAATTAAAAAAAAAACAATTTACACAATAATTATTTACAACAAAGAAAATGGACGAGTTTGACATGTCGGAAAGAAAAATTAAATGAATGAGGCACTAAGACAAACAGACGAACAGAAAACACCTCAAGCTAATTCAGAAGAGGTTTAATTTCTTTTATGCGCCTTTGGAAAAGCTACTAAAATTTGACGGCGTAAATAGAAAAGGAATTTTCATAAAAAGGCGATCCATATTTAGGAATGAGTATAAACAGTCCATTAGCAGATAAGTCCATGGATTTGATATCGATGTAAGAAATGTCAAATTCATCAGAAATATGATCATATTATTTGAGCCCAAATAAAGGACATACAAATGAAGGCTTTCGCAATTTGTTAAAATTGGTCAGCTGGAGCTGGATAATACACATCTTCGCAATAAAGAAATGGTAATAAAAAAGTTTGACTGCCATGGACAATTGAAGACGTTTAAGAAGTGAATTCTGACAAAATCGACGAGTAACATAATTTATCTAAACAAGATTAATTAACAGACCTACTCTTCCTACTTTCAAACAATACATTTAAAAAATTATTACGAATAAGTCTTGCACAAACTATTGCATTACCACGAGAAAACCGCATATCAATTTTCGTCATCACGATTCTCGTCCTCGTAGATTGCGCAAACGCGGCACTGCACCGCCGCCGCCGCGATGCGTCAGACACAAATAACACAATGCGACATGCACGTCGCGGCGCGCATAAATGCGTGCACATTGCAACCAATAAAAATAATCAGCTTACATCTAAACGCTCTCGCGTGATAAACGAATCGTCAGATGCGCGCCGAAACTTTCATGCGAAATTCCAATGAGTCATTAAATGTGCATGTAAAAATAGTTAACGTATCCAGCTAGCTAAATATCTATTGCTCTATGAAGAACGCAGAGTTATTTAACTCACTGCTGAAGCATTGGAAGTGACGAGTTATGCTGCTCAATATGATGATGTATAAAAACATAAAAGCATAAAAACAATAAAATTAAAAAAAAGAAACCATTTCCCAAAAAACCGAAATCAATTGAACAATTTCAATAGAATTGGAAAGGGTGGATGCAGTTCAGAATCAAAATCGCATTTAACTGTGAAATTGTCCAGAAAATTTCAATTTCATTTCAATAGGATTATTTTTATTGCCCAATTTCAAGATAGCGGCGAAAGCCTTAACTTTTTTGGTTATTTCCTATCGCTAACAACGTCGTTAAAATTAATTGATCGATCGAAATTAGAAGGGAAAGTACAAATATTTGTACAAAGCTTTGGAACAAACAAATAAAATTCTCCTTTTTCTTTGTACATAATTAAAGTGCTAAACTCGTATTTGTTCCTCCAAAATATGTCTACAATTGAAATTTTACTTCGACTTAAATTCGCAACTTACAAATCTTATATCGTGAACCCGAATTGATTTCGAAAGCTTTTAGTTATCGGTGTTGACTATTTAAACACTGAAATTTCGGTTTTTGTAGTTTTATCTACGGATAATGCAGGATTATATAGCCTCAAAGGTCTGCATAACTGAAACAGCCATTCAATGAGGTCTATAGAACAGGTCAAGTGTTTGTGAGTTACAGGGAAGTTTTTGTAGTACGTATCGAATTTCGAAATTAAACTACTATGGCTGAACAGTTAAAAATATGTTATGGAGTAAGTCGTATATTCGGACATTTTTTTTCCAATTTATGCAGGATCTTGCGTCATCAAGAGGGGTTTTCATGACTTCGAAGTGCTTTGTTCCAAGTCTTGCTAACGTAGATCCTACTTTTCCGAGACAAATGAAATATGTAATTAGTGTTTTGTTTACGGGCTAAACCACAAAATTAAGACCGGTTAGATAGCATCTAATTTCACTATTGAATTAATTGCAACTAAAGAAGCCCTTAAATTTCATTGGGCCAACCTTACCATAAAATCAATACATGGATTCGTCATTTTCTCAAAATCAAAATCGGCCTGAAAAGTAATGAAAATCGTGAAACTAATATTATCTTAATCAAGTCCTCTATCCTTCAATAGTACCTGCACATGCAAAAATTTAGTAAAATGAACGTGTAGACCCGCAAAAAATAGCTCAACTTTAGCCAGATTTCCCCTAATATCGCACGCAATAACAGGAATCACGGTATTATTAGATATTAAATAAACCATATTTAATTGATAAATTCATGTGATAACAATAAAAACCTTTGAATTCATGAAAGGCCACAGAGGAAAACAAACCTAAATGTGGTAAAAACTCTGCACCGGAAAATGCGGATTTCGAATCTATTACACGAGCATAGAAATAAAATTAATAAACTTAAATAATTCAAAATGTGTTCCAAATCCGAGGCAGGTATAGTGTTTATATTTCGATTACATTACTATTTACGATGAGTAATTGAAAGAGGCAAAACCAACTCAAATACACCGAGAGAGGAGGCGGGGAGATGTTATTAAGTTTAGATTGTTTTTTATTTGATTTTGGAACAGTTTAAATGTGTGATAGTTTATTGCATTAATTATTAATGATTCTTTTAATTAAACAGTGTTTTAATGCAAAGTATTATTCGTAAAAAGTAGACATTTTATTTTATTGATATCAATTGGGTTATAATACCGTAATGAAAGTATTGGTCTAAAAAAAATTACGGTATTGATACCGGTATTAAAATATTCCGATATATGAAGTCTCCACCTTTTAATTATAATTAAATTCTTGTTGTAAATTTTTTTCTCTAAAAGTTTTAAAAGTTTGGCACGTTCTCTTCTAAATTCGCAAAGAGTGAGTTATAATGGTTATCTTGGTGGTGTCGACATATACTATACAACAGTCGCCGGGAAATGTTCGTCAATCTAAAAATAAACTATATCATAATCGGTTAATGATGAAATATTTATAAAATATACACATACATAGAGGCAAATACCAGTCGAACGCGTAACCACTTTTTCTGACTTTCGTCATTCTTTTGATGATTTTTGGTATTACGTGGAAGGACTTTTTTCATGTTTTTTTTTGCGCAGTCGGCTTTTTATATTTTTTATAATGTTTTTGTTTTATATCTGTTTACTACGTGGTTCTCGCGATTTTCCTTTGCCTATATAATCTATTCAAAATATTCATCTGTTACCAAGGGTTGAAAGTCGCAAGGATTGAAAGTCGCTTGATAAAAACGTGTTTCATGTTTTGTCTAAAATACATGCAAATATTTTCTCTCGATACGTAAGACCTTTTTATATAATACATTTATCTACCTCAAGTATAATTTTTGGATTATTCACACATAGGGAACAAAGAGTACTTTTTTCAAACTACACTTTATTTGGGTATAAAAAGATTTACATTGAGAGTTTATTTCGGGTTTGCAAAAAACAAAAACGTTTTTCTGTTTCCGTGCTTGATGCGGTAAAGACAAAATGCAGCCATACACAACCTATACAGACTTATTACCATGCCCGCACCTCTGTTTATTGGAATGCTGTAGATCAGTGATTCCCAAAGTGGTCCAGGTGGACTCCCAGGGATCCACGAGGGACTCCCAGGGATCCACGAGGGACTCGACGGGGATCTACGTTTGCGTGAAAAAGACAGTTTGGGTTTGAGAATATGGTAGAAATGTAGCAGCAGGGGATCCACCGAAACCAGTAAAATTTTAAAAGTGGTCCACGAGAAAAAAATGTTTAAAAATAAAATATTTTTTTCTGCCCGAAGTAAAAAAGTTATTACAACTTTAATATAACTATTAGTTAATCCCATTGCTTCTTCTGTTGTCTTGATTAAAAAATAAAATGTTTCGAAAACAACAATGCACTACATTCATGTGAAAGTAAAATTGTTTAAAAATATATTTTGCTTCGGAAGATTCAGTTTTTTCCATGGGCAATAAATTCAGCAATATTATGAACAATAATGCTGTATTTATTGAATATATTTGGCGTTAATTTTGTAGAAATTCATTATTCACAATCAAATGAAACTACGTAATGTAGTATTATTTCTACTTTCTTTGATTTCTTTACCACGACCTAGGTTTCGTTGTATTACAACATCTTCAGGTGGGATATTAGCAAAGATATCTTTGCTAATAGCCCACCTGAAGATGTTGTAATACAACGAAACCTAGGTCGTGGTAAATAAATGAAAGAAAGTAGAAATAATACTACATCACGTAGTTTCATTTAATTGTGAATAATGCTGCATTTATTGTATTACATATACTGAGAAGTAATTATTGTGACAAAGTTCACACTGCTAACTGAAGAGTTAATATATCCTGTTAACCATAGAAAAAAATCAGAGAAATGAGTAAAGACCACTTTAAATTTAGATTTTAAATTGAAGCAAGAGCGCAACTTGATATAAAAATGTATCGGTTTATGACAAATGCTTGCGCTTTTTCATCTGCCTCTTTAATTAAGGGATGACTACATATGTTATTTATTTGTATTCTTATTAAAGTAATCAAAGCATTATCTGTAAAGCGAGGATAGATTATTATGAAAGAACGTATTGAGGTAATAACGAATACTTAAAAAGGTTTTACTATGCATCCGTTTCAAACACTTGCAATTTAAATAATGAAGAGTAATTAAGTCACAACTTTAATCGAAAAGCTCACAATATCTATTAACGCAATAAATTTTCCGACCAGAATCGAAGTGTTTTTATTCATATTAATTATTAGTTTCGAGACATGAAGCAATTATACCTAATAAGCGTAATTATTATTAAAGTTGTGTTCGAAAGTAAAAGAAACAAAAGTTTCCGACATCGTCGAAAGTTCCTTAATGAAAATGAAAACAAATATTCTAACTATTTTTGCGTGACTTTGTACGTCACATTTCGATATCGACATGCGATCGAGAGCATTGCCTACGTCGGTATCCATTAAAAACAAATAATACTTATAAAATAGAAGCGGGCGAGCCGAGAATTTGCTGCTATTACAGACGACCACGCAAAAGTACTACCTAATGGTGGCGTGTTTAGGCGAAAATCGCACTGTCACTAATAAAAACCATATTTTTATTTGTTCTATACAGTCAATTCTCTACTACTAAAGATCAGGGTCGAGGTCTGTCTGCCATATTGGTATTGAGGAGTTTCATTTATGCTATTTAATAAGGTCATTCGGACAATCTGCGATCTGACAGGGGGGACTTCGATTTTTGTCAGTAGTTTCTAGGGACTGTGGCTTTTTAGCGTGTTGTAATAATTAAAAATAAATCACTTACACATAATCCTTGATAGCATTGTACGAATTCTGTTTGTCTGTTTCAGTACAAAGCAGTCAAACAGGAATTCATGAAAATTTCGGCTTTTTCAGTACCTATTAATCGATAATTTCTGTCTTCAATGGGATGCACACACGGGATAAACGCCTTTAAGGTTCCGACCATATTTTCTATTTGAATCGAGGTGAAAAAGTATATGGGCGTTTAAACTGTAGATTTGTTTCTTAGGTTCGTTTTTTTCTTTTTATTTTAATATTTATTGATTGGTCATGTCTTTCTAAGCGAAAGTAACCTGGAGTTGTCAAAAAATTGTTCAAAAACCGTTCGATTAAAACAAAATTCAAATGACTCAGACATTTTTGAAAATCAGAAGTGATTATTACGATTCGCATTGGTAATTTTGAACTGATGTGGTTAAATTGCAATTATCAATGTGATGTATTGAATTTCATAAAAAAATTTCCTTTCCGGCTTTGGTATAACCAATAAGTTTTTATGCAGGTATTCATTAATTGAATATGATTTAAGTTGAGAGCCTTTTTAAAGTTTGAAATATATATGGCAGGAAGTAATAGGCAATAGGATATGGGAGAATGATTGGAGACGTTAGATATGAGGTAAAAGAAGATAGCTTTCATTTATGTTATAGCTCATCCTCATTAAGCGAAAGGTCATCTACAGATGACGCTCAGTGTGATTGCAAATGGCAGTCGATGTGTCACTGCTTAGAGAGTATCTGTGAGAAAAAAAATCAAAATATATAATGTAATATTGTCAAATATTTTATGTGTTGTCAGATGGGTGTTATTAACGATTTATTATGCATGTTTTATCGATATTATGTGTTAGTAATATAAGCTGTCGTTAATAGGTAATCGCGGGGTCAAGCGGATAGGGTAAATTCGGGTATCCGGAAATACCCTGGATAGTGTCTTCAACCCACTAGATAGAATAATGTAGACTATTGCATTTTTTTCACGTAGCCAAGATGCAATGGAAGTCCGTTAAAAATCCAATTGACTATTGTGGGCAGAATTCGATATTTTACTGGCAATGGGAAAATGGGATATTTACAAGGTGAATACGCGGCAACCATTTACAAGGTACCAAAATCTTCCGGCAAAGATCAAGTGAAAAATGTAAGAAAGGGAGTATCAAAATACCCTGTTTTCCTACTGTGTTGTTATTAATGTAGTCTCGTCGATTTGGCTTGACAAAAACAGACCTCAGATGTTTGGCTTATCAGTTGACCAAAAGAAATAACATGAAGTACAATTTTAAAGGAAAAACGGAACTTGCTGGTTTGAACTGAGTATATGGGTTTATGAAGAGACAGGTACCATATCAGTATGCCACTCGACTGGATGGATGCAACAGTATATTCACACAGAATGGTTACGGCATTTTGTATCCGTCGTAATTAGTGCTTGCTTACAAAGGGAGATCCTGTATTAAAAATTTTAGATGGCCATGCGACGTATACGAAGAATATTGATGCTATTGAATTAGCCCGTAATAAAAGTATCATTATTCTATATTTACCACTTTACTGCATCTGCATTAATACAAATATAGCTCTTCAACTCAATAGATGAATGGTTTCAGTGTACACCATGTCGTGGATGGGCCTAGCCACGAAGGCTGTACCTAACGCATTAGAAGGGAATTATTGTTTCCCGTAATTAAAGATTGTTGATAAAAAGGTATCCATCTTCACCCCATGTCATAAAATGCTGCTGCATACGGTTTTACATATACACACGGGGTGAATACGGATTCCATTGTTTTCTTAATTAACAATTTATTCTTAAAATACTTAACGATTTCAAGTGATTCGAGGACAGAAAAAAGTATGTTCGTGCTAAGTATGTTTTTCAACAAAATTATAAGCAAATTATAATTTTGTTGAAGTTTTTTCTTAACTATCCGGTGCTACCCCATATTCCCCTACTATGAAGTATTACGTGTAAGCTCTCAATATGTCGTCAATCTGTGTGGCTTCCTAGAAGATATTAAATTTTATAGCTTACACACAGATACAAGTTCACAACCATCGTGGTCCAATCAACGTACATTATACATAAAAGAATTTACAGCGGTTGAAAGTCACGCAGTAAACTCAGTACTGGGTGGTATATTAATCGTTTTAAGCGTGTTCTTATTAATGACGCAGGAATATAAGGTTTAATATTGTGCATATTAATCCAGTAATATTAGGCATACAAGGCTCGAAACTTTGAATAAATCCCAATGAGCTGTATTTTAGTATATATTTTAGTGCTTTAAAATATGGGTTTAAAAAAAACACCAAATATTTTTTTACCGAATTTTTTTTACCGAATTTACCGAATTCGGAGTCTTTAAATATTGATTGTCAAATATGAAAAGAAAATTACAAAACAGTTAAATGCTTTAGTAAGTATGAATTGGATTCAGGCGCTGTGAGTCCGCACCTATACGACGGTATCATTTGAGTTTTATATAAACCCAAAAAGCCTGTTTCAAATTACTAATATCATCACATATCAGTAACCCCATAAATGAGCATTACACGGAACAACTTGTAACATTCTACACAATAAGCTCGAAACTTAGTCTCCCCTCCAAGTTTGAGTGTACAAAGTTTTTTTTTTATTTCAATTTTAACTTTACTTTTAGAGCACTAAATAAATCTCAGAATTGTATTATTCAACTGAGCTGCCCATGTATTATATATTATTTTTCAAGTTTGTATCTTTAACATGTAGATGTTTAGAATATTAGGTAGTCCAATGAGATTAAAAAACTTTCAGACCTTCCGTTACGCAATCCTATAAATTGGGAATTAAAGCAATTAGAGAGATCTTAAAATTAAATAAAAACTTTTAAAAATAAATCCAGGTCCTACCTATTTCAAAGATAAAATAACTCGTACATAATTAAATGTATTTACTTATTTATACCGTATATAAAACCATAGTACTGTAGATTTTTTCTTCGCTTACTGAGAAACTTTTCATATATTATATAAAAGCGTTTTTTTTTTCATATAGCCTACAGAAGCGCTGTGGAATACTCCGAAATCCCCGAACGTACATGTCGTCATAAAATATTTTCCTTACTTTAGGCGTCATAAAATATTTTCCTTACTTTAGGCGTCATAAAAAATCTTGTACGCTAAGGACGTCGTAAGCAGAAAAAGTTTTAGGGAAACTGTGTCGGGTTCGATATCGGATACAATCTCTATATCTTCATCAATCAGTAGGGAACAACGTAACTGTTATATCCGTTTTGTTAGGAAAATTGAGTGGAAAACGTTGTCGGCAAGTAGCCAAATTAAAGGATGATATAATCAGCGTACGAAACTGGTTTTATGTTCAGGCGTGACCTTTTCCGGTTGTTATAATGATGAAGCACACGGTGCTTCCGCTTCACCATAAAGTATTCGTGAATGCTGAAGTTGGTTGTGATATATAACAAGAAGTCGTTTAATAAATTGTTAGGTTAGGTTATATTTTCTATTAATTTATGATTAAACTTCGTTAAGTTTCCTATTTTACAATAAATAAATATAAAGACAAAAACCATGTGTAAGGCAAATATCTTTTCTGTCTATTTTCCACTAAATATATCACGACGGTAATGCAAATCCTTTGCATCCGTCGTGATATATTTAGTGGAAAAGAGACAGAAAATATATTTGCCTTACGCGTGGTTTTTGTCTTTATATTTTTTAAAGAACCATTCCTTTGGATTACCGTCGTGATATATTTAGTGGAAAATAGACAAAAAAGATTTACGCATGCCTTACGCATGGTTTTTGCCTTTGTATTTTTGGTTTTTGTCTCCACATTTTGTTTTTGTCTTTATATTTATTTATAGTAAAATAGAAAAGTTAACGAAGTTTAATCATAAAGAGAACATCTTCTCTTCCGCTACGTAAACATCAATGACTATGAGAACTACGGATTATTCCTCATTTTATTTTCTTAAGTACTATAGTTGCTATACCTACTTGGAGCAGAGACGTGCCTTTGCATTTTTACAAAATGTTTATTATATTTTCGCATCGCGCCACGAGATCCACAAGCATCATGTTTGTATCCTATATTTTAAAAAATAACGAGGTTATTTTCTTTTTAATGTACGTCATGATTATTTGCAATAAATAATATGTAGTGTTAAAATGTAACATAAACGTGGCGCAATCACGAGGGATAAATGTACGACCACACTGGATACATTTTTTTTTAGTTTCGTTGTTTACGATTTTTCCGAATTATATTACTCAAGAAGCCATTCAACAACCTATACGGTTTTTCTTTTCAGCAAATTATACGATTTATTCTACTGAACAAACTGTATGATTTACCATAAACAACAAACAACATGATTTATCCCATTCAACAAACTATACGATTTATCCTATGAAACAAAACAGATGTTAAGCTTCTAAGCGATTGAATTCACGACTAGTGCGTTCTCCTCTACAGTTTTAATTTAATTTCTGACTTCTATCAAGTTGTGGCCTCAAAGATTAGAATAGGGTTTTACACCCATTAAGATAATTGCATTATATGGAGAACCCATTGTTTTCCACGTAATTAGATTACGAATTCGACTTAAGATATATACACACGCACGCACGCAATTTTCACACAAAATTCTGGAGGCTCCAGGAAATGATTGGGTTTTCAAAGGCGGCGGTAGGTGAAATAAGTTTGAAAATCTATGTTCTACTCCATAGAAGTACTTTACGCACTGAAATATAGGAAAATTTTAATATCGATAAAATACTGAATTTTGTTTAAACCCAATATTGTGATTTCACAGTAACTATGTTATACACAAGTCGGTGTAAATAAAATAAAAGGCGTTCTCTTCATAATTAATATAGTGTGTAGTTAAAAGGAGGTGAAAGTATTTAACTAAACAAACTATTGCTCACTCGTTAAGTCCAGCAAGCGTAGCTAACACCTTTAATAGAAGCAACCCGTGTACTTTTGAGTCCCCTTTATCCTTGCGTTTGAGAAGTCTTACTATATTAATCAATAGTAGGGCTTAAACAACAACATAACTTAACCGTTATCTATAAATATAACTAGTAACTATAAATGTAACTAGTAACCTCATCTTTTAGTGGGGCTAATTGCTGAATCATGCAACGTTCTTTAAAAAATTGTACTTGTAAAGATTTAATATATTTGGCGTTAATTTTGTAGAAATTCATTATTCAAATTTAAATAAATTGAGGTGGGCTATTAGCAAAGAAGCTTTGCTAATAGACTACCTGATGATGTTGTTGTAATACAACGAAACTAAGTTGTGATAAAGAACTTAAAGAAAGTAGAAATAACACTACATTACGTAGTTTCATTTAAATTTGGACTTTTAAAGATATTTGCAGCTATTTTTTTAATGAAAATGTGCGGGTTAATAAGAACGCTGTGCACTCGGCTCCACGTAAGATCTCATTAATTTTACGGCTAAATGATACGCCTGTTTCCGTTTTTTACATCATATGTTTTTGATTTGACGGATGGGAATTAAACTCATTTAAAAAAGGAATGAATCAGTCTCAGTAACACTGAAATTCATAAAATATATATGTAAGTCTTATAACTTTGAACTAACTGTGCATTGAGTGAAAAAGAAAAAAAGTAAGTGTAAAAAACAGACTCGATGGAACCAAAATTTCTTAACGGGAAGCTAAAGTCATGTGGCTCGATGCCACTCAACTTCATAATCGAGTAACTTCGCCAGTAACGGTTTGATATAATTTCTTATTTCAATTTTATTCTTATATCACATAAGATATTACACCGCTCGCGCCTTACCGCTATTATGAATTGCGAGATATATATCCACAAAATCACTTAAATAGATTGTTGCATTAAATTATATTTTGCAGATTGTAAAAATTGAGTTCAAACATTGAACGAAAATCGGTGTAAATATTCTAAAGATCCTCACACCTTGACCTCCCCACACGTAAGCGAATTGTCCGGCCTCGAGCCCAATTGTATATGTATGTAACACACCACCATCCACCGCCCGCGCCTTACCTCTATTATGAATTGCGAGAAATATATCCACAAAATCATACAAATCGTATTTGCATTAAATTATATTTTGCCGATTGTAAAAATTGAGTTCAAACATTGAACGAAAATCGGTGTAAATATTCTAAAGATCCTCACACCTTGACCTCCCCACACGTAAGCGAATTGTCCGGCCTCGAGCCCAAGTGTATCGGCATCGGGCATTAGCAAACAATGCCGAGCCAGTTATAAAGTTTTCACGCAACAGAGCCGAGACGATGGAACCGTAAAATTGTTAGATAATAAAGGCGGGCGCGCGGCCCTGGCTGGTCAACGAACCTGACATTGGTATGCAGCACCGCATATAGCCCGGTGCATCGGGCTGTGTAAATTGTGGTTTAATTATTTGCGGTAATCAAGTGCATAATTGGTTTAGTGATAATTAAAATTTAAAAAGGCCACAAAGTATATTTTGTACACACAATGTATGGATTCCAACAGTGCAGAAAATAAAATTAAATCGAGGTAAACATTACAGTGTAATTAATACATTTTCAGAGAAACTGCTGATGAAATTCAATGGAATTATTTTTCGTTTAGAATTTTTCTTTTCTAAATACGGTCAGTTTTTTATTTATTTTTATATCTGAATGTTATTATTATATTACTGTGCATTCATTTGCGAAAGCATCGCAATACGTTGCATTATTACATATCAGAAAAAATTAACAATGCTCCGTTGACTAGTACGACGTAGAAGTGAAATTTCTACGATAATTTTATTTTGCTTTATTAACCATGATAATCCATGATTTTATATTTTTATGAAAAAATATTTTATTGAATGTTTGTTGTATAAATGAAGGAAAGTTACAGAAGTAACCCAAAAGTAATTAAAATGTTTTGTTGTATTTTACGACTGGATGTATTTAAGGGTTAAATATAATTAAAAATATTTACAATCAAATGACTTGCACATGTATTTGATTATGTTCACGTTTTTGCGTGACCGTTGTGTGGTATCATAGTAGAGCTTATTATCTTAAATATTATACTATAAAATTAATAAACTAACATTTTAATAATTACGGATAATGTTGTATTTTTACGACTGGATGCATTTAAGGGTTAAACGTAATTGAAAACATTTACAATCAAATGAGTTGCACATGTATTTGATTACGTTCACGTTTTTGCGTGACCGGTCTCGTATTATACAGGATGTCCAGTAGCAGATTTCAAAGTTTGAACAAACATAGTGTCTGATCGCAACACATAATAGGGGCGCGGGGGGCGTCGTTAGAAGCGCAAGCGGTGCGGATGTTTTAGTAGCCATGGAACAGTGGAATGGAGAGTACCGCGCTTTTGCCGTCGAGGCGTACATTTCGAGTGGATTTTCGCTGTCTGTAGCACGCCGTCGATTTAATAATCCTTACAGTATTCGTCGATTACGTGATGGACCATCGATTAATCTCATTCAGTCATGGGTAGCAAGGTTCAGAGCTAAAGGATCAACATTAAATAGGCCCAGGCCAGGACCTACACCATTGGTAGCCACGGATGAAAATGTCGAGCGTGTTATGGTTTCTGTCGTTGAAAATCCCCGTTTATCACTGCGTACACGTTCATCGATATTGGGAATTCCGAAATCACTTTAACAGACTTTACAGGTAATAATGCGAAAAAAGCTCAAGTTCCATCCATATAAAATTCTAATTGTTCAAGATTTACACGATTCTGACTTTGAATTAAGAAAAACTTACGCGGAGGTGATGTTGTTGAGATTTCGTACTGCTACAGTCTGGTGTGCAATCATAGGACCTTATTTCTTTGAAAATCAACGTGGCCAAACTGTAACTGTGAATTCAGAGAGATATGCCCAAATGTTAAATGACTTTTTCAGAGTAGAACTACAGAATAGTCCATCCTTCAACCAAAACACATGGCTCCAGCAGGACGGGGACACAGCTCACACTGCTAATGTGTCCATGAATGCAGTGCGGCAGTTATTTCCAGAAAAAAACATATCCCGAAACGGTACCGTACCGTGGCCACCTAGGTCACCCGATTTAAGCCCATGTGACTTTTTCTTAAAATCCGTTGTTTACAAAACAAATCCGAGCACTGTGACACAACTTAAAGAAAATATTCGAGCCGAAGTCAGTAGGATAGCCCAGTCGCTCTGCAAAAACGCGTTTTTGAAAACATGCGTGCTAGACTCGAAGAGTGTGTCAGACTCGATGGCCGCCATTTGGAAAACGAGGTTTTTAAAAAATGAAATCGGCATTTGTTATTATAAAATTAAAATAAACCTACTTTGTATTAGAGTGTAGTTTTTTTTCACTTTTTCAAACATTGAAATCTGCCACTGGACATCCTGTACTAGAGCTTATTCTCTTAAATATTATACTATAAAATAAACAGACTATCATTTTATTAATTACGGATAATTATTACAAAACTACTGTTTAATATTTATACACTTTATTCTCAAAAACACTTTGGTTTTATTATTCATAACATTTTTACTACTTTATATCATTTATATATTTACTACTTTATATCCTTTTTATTATTTTAATAAGGATTATGAGAAATGTTAAAGCCTAATTACATTTTCCTCGGTAATGGCGTTTTTGAGATAAACCTGGTAACAAAATAGGCCCAAAAAAGACAAATTCTATGGTCTACTAAGTTGTTGTTTTGAATTGAAAAATGATAGGAAAATATGTTTGTATTCTATGAAAAGAGCTCTTTTCAACGATAGCCAAGAGACATATGACATTTTTTCCTGCCTTTCATACGTTAGCAACCCTTTCAATATTCAATTTCAAGCTTCTTATACACAAATGGTGTTCCAAATTTAGGGCTAGTTATTAGCTAAGCAATTACATATTACGTGAGGATTTTAAGTCCCTATCTTGTTTCGTTTAAAAGATAGAAACCTCTGACTGACAGACAGACAAACGGTCGGACGGACGAAATGATACACAAGGTTCCTAGAACAAAAGAATTTCGTACGATTCCTTCGACAAGGAAACTCTAAAAATAAAAAAATCATCGTTGTCACTTAAGATATTTACACCAAAATGATAAGGTCAACGTTTTGTCATGCACGATAATGTCCGTTCTTTAAATATTAATCTTTAAATTGGCCATTAGAGGCCTTCATTGGTATTAGGATAGTGTTATATGACGATTCAATGGTACGGAATTCCTCCCTTTTTTTTCTACGTCATATGATTTCTAATCGAACTGTTACATTTAAACATTTGCACCAGTTGACTACTGAGGTTGCAAATGAAACAGGAACCACGAAATCCGAAATCTGTATTTGCAGAATGGCGGTATTTTTTGCGTATTCTTTTGATTCATTTAGGGTGGTAAGGGAATATTGTGTAGATAGCGGCATGCCTATTTTATCTAGTTGCTTGGTATATCGGTTCCAGTATTCAAGATCAGATTGGTAAAATAAAATAAACGCAAAGTTAATGGATTCGTCGTGTACCAATATTACTAAAATAATAACTGTCTGGTTGAAAAACGCATCTATATTTCTGGACCTACTACTGGCAATATGGCGATAAAATAGAAAACGAAATAATAAAAAAAGTAACTGACTAAAAAGATTATTTCCACCTCACTTCTATTCAATCACTTTCTTTGTCTTATCTTGGTTAACAATGGTTGGTTTCAACGTCTAGAACAGTGGTTCTTAACCGGTGGTCCGCGGACCACTAGTGGTCCCTGGAAGTACCAAAAGTGGTCCGCGAAGCCATCCGAAAAATATTAAAAAGTAACGAGTCGACACAACGACGCATGGTGCGAGTGAGAAAGTGATGCAAGTGAGAGCGAGTCAAGTAGCCGGAGAAATCGCGGGGCGGGGGCGAGGTGCGCGGACGTGGGGTGTGTGCGGCACGTGCAGCGAGCGACGCACACACACCCCACTCCCGCGCAGTGCAGTGTCTCACTCGGTTTGTTCCGTTCGCTTATTGTTTTGATTAGTTAACGTTCGTTGTTTTGTCCCGAGTGCTTGAGAATAAGTAACAAATTCATAGGTCTACGAAGGTCTTTAAGTTAAATAACTGCTCCAGATTTGATTCTACGTAAGTATACTAAGTAAACCTTGTTTGTTTTGTTTATGTCACACGTTAATTCTAAATATATACAATGGATATTACATCGAATTTAAGATTTCATTTTATTACGTCACATTGTCAAATCTGCTATAGTAAACGCGGTAGATAAGGTTTATAAATATTTTTTTCTGTGTACGATTTAAACCCGTTTTTCCATGAGTACAATTTAAATCCGTTAAATTTATTTTATTTCAAGGGAATAATATAATTATTTTGATTTCAGAAAAATGCCGCCGAAGCGAAAATATGACGGCGATTATATTAAAATGGGTTTTCTTTCAATAGAAATAAATGGGGAGATTAGACCTCAATGCGTAATATTGGCAAGAACGGTGCAACCGTTAAAGTCGGCAAAGTTGGAACGTCATTTAAGAACCGTACATCCGCATTATTGCACCCGTCCGTGTGAATTCTTCGAAGGCAAACTAATCAATCTAAAAAAAATTAAATCTTCGTCCCAGTGGAACAAGTTGAGTAACATCTGAAAAAAACATTAGCTGCATCGTTCGAAATTTCAAAATTTATTGCTAAATGCAAAAAAGCACACACAATCGGCGAAAATATAGTAAAGCCTTGTATGCTTAAAGCTGCAGAAGAGCTTTTAGGGCAAAAAGCTCAAAAGAAAACGCGTGAAATACCACTTTCAAACGACACAGTGAAGTCGCGTATTCAAAAAATGTCAAATGATATTGAAAAATTATTGACAATATAAAATGTAGTCCTTGTTTTGCGCTACAATGTGATGAATCTACGGACGTTGCACAATGTTGTTGACTACTTGTATTTATTAGATTTTTGAACGACAATAACATAGATGACTTACTATTTTCTCAAGAACTGGAAACGAATTTGAAAGGTGCAGATGTCATGGATTTAATAAGTCAATATTTTGAGAAAAATGGACTCATGTGGCAAAAGCTGGCGCGGTTTTGTAAGGATGGTGCTCCCGCTATGCTCGGTTCCCGCTCTCGTCTTGTAGCGTTGATAAAAACAAAAAATCCGTCTGCAATTACAATATACCTATCGTCAAGCATTGGCTGCCAAAACGCTCTCGAAATGCTTTGCTGTTGCGATGAATGCAGCTATAAAAGTTAACTTCATTAAAAAGAGTGCACTCGACACTCGTCTCTTCAAACAACTGTGGTCTGATATGAACTCTGAACACGAAACTCTGCTTATCCATACGGAAGTGCGTTGGTTTTTCAAAGGAAACATGCTGTCGAGGTTGTAAAAATTGAGAGAGGAATTACAAGTATTCTTAACCAACAAGAACAATGAGTTGAATTAATCGTGAATCGTGAAATAAGTGAATTTAATCGTTTTTTGCCTGACTGCGAGGCAAAGCTATTCGGAAACGGATCCGCAATCTTTTCGTTGTCAAGGTTCCTGATGAAATTCAAGAAAAAGTTATTGAAATGCAACACGTTAGTAATTTGAAAGATACTTTCGAGAAAGGAATTCATCTTGAAGATTTTGGAGCCAAAAGGCAATTTCTTTCCCAAAGATTCGAGACATTGCTATACGTTACCTAACTTTGTTTTCATCGACATATCTACGCGAGCAGGGGTTCTCGGCACTTCTGATAATTAAAAACATGCATCGAAATCGGTTAGATGCCAGTGCCGACATGCGTTTGGCTTTGAGCAGCACTGAGCCAAGGATTCAGAAGTTAGTGAAGAGTATGCATGCAGTCACAAAAATCGCATTAAAATAATATATTTATAAAATATACTTACTATTACTTGTAAAATTTTCGTTAAAATATTAAAATACTGTTGGTTTTAAACAATTGTATGCGTGTTTTATTTATAGATAGAACAACTCTTTATTCGTTTACAATTTAATTTACTTTTACTGTATATTACCTACAAACAATAAGTGGTCCATGGTGAGACAGAAATTTTGTCAAATGGCTCTTCATCATTAAAATGTTATTTCAATTTCAGTTCAAAAAATAATCATTTGAAATATGAAAGATATTTCGAAATACAAAAGAATTAGTGAAATGTTGAATACTTTAATTTATAACTGGCCGAACTTAATTCCCATCGTGTGTACAAAGTGACTTTGATTCTATAAAATATAAGAAACATACCCATTTATAACTTAAGCTACGTACGTTATGTAATTACATATATTACAAATAACGTTTCAAAGAAGAAAAAATGTTCACAGCTTCTTTTTTTAACTTACTGAAACATGGCGTACAGAAAAAAAAGACTTCCCAGCTTAACCATCCCAAATATAAATCCATCACAGCAAGGTCGCAGCCAGTAAGTTGAATTGTTTTTTTCACTAGGTACACCTACATTATCAAAATTAGATCTAAGTGATTGTCATTGTATTTGTAGACATTTGAACAATATATAAACAAACCCCTTTGTCATGCTTCCAAACAAATTGGTATTTTTGGCGCCAAACAAACGCGTAATTTACTGATAATATCTATCGGTTTAAACAAATTTGGATAACTTGTCTAATAACATAGAACGTAAATTAGCACGTTGCTATTAAAATAGCATGCAAGTATGAAGAGTATTGGCAAATATTATTATTCATACTTGCATGCTATTTTTCACCACTATGAACATATATTGTAGATTTCAATATATAGATACGTACATACGTTAGGTGAACATTAAAACAAAACTTATTGAAGATCCAGTATTGAGAAAGATTTTACAAATTTAAAACAAAATCTTGCGTTGTATCAAAAAGGACAAGAAAAGGGAATAGAATATGAGATAATGGCATGAGGAGAAATAAAATAGTGACAAGGAATCACCAAGCAACAAACCAAGTTTTTTTAAAACGTAAATCAACGATCCGTTTTGCGATATTCTGAATCAGTTTATTCCAGTATTTTACGTCATACACAAGAAAGAGTACTAAGCCCAACATAACTTCTTTTGTATATATACGCTATTAAATGAAACTACCTGATGTAGTATTATTTCTGCTTTCTTTCAGTTCTTTATCACGACCTAAGTTTCGTTGTATTACAACATCTTCAGGTGGGCTATTAGCAAAGATTCATAAATCTTTGCTAATAGCTCACCTGAAGATGTTGTAATACAACGAAACCTAGGTCGTGGTAAAGAACTTAAAGAAAGTAGAAATAATATTACATCACGTAGTTTCATTTAATTGTGAATAATGAATTTCTACAAAATTAACGCCAAATATATTCAATATATATATACGCTATCAAACTGCAGAGTTTGACAGCGTGTATAAAAGAGTACTAACATTAAAATAATTTTTTCAGACAAGCTCTGAAAGCCTAAATCGACGATGCATTTCGCAATATCTGTAACACTTTTTTTCCAGTATTTTACAGGGTGTACATGAAAGATAACATTAAAATATTTTTTCAGTCGACATCTGAAAACGTATACGTAAAAGTATTAATGTTAAAGTAACTTTTTTAGATAAGATATGAAAATGTAAAACGATGATGCCTTTCGCGACATCCGAGTCAGTTTGTTTCAGTATTTGACAGCATATACAAGAAAGAGTACTAACAACATTTAACTTCTTTTGCCAAGCTATGAACAATACGTAAATCGATGATGCATTTCACGACGTTTGAATTAGTTTGTGCCAATGATTGACAGCGTATATATGGAAGAATACTGTTATTAAAAAAACTTTTTCAGACCTGCTCTGTCAACGTAAATCAACAATATATTTCGCGATGTTTGAATCAGTTTGTTCCAGTGTTTGACAGTATTTATATAAAAGAGCACATTATATTAACATAACTTTTTCAGACAAGTTCTAAAAACGTAAATCCACGACGCATTTCGCGTTGTCTTTATTAGCTGAAATATACTAAAGTACGCCATTTTTTGGGGTTTAGTAGCCAAATGACAAAAACGATGTCCTTATAATTTCGTCCTATCCGTATGTCACAGCCATTTTAATTGGAGACTATTGGCACTATATAGATGAAATTTGGATGATAGGTATTTTCCATGAACCGCTATACAATGAAATAGTAGAATTATGAAAATAAAAATATATATAATTGAGGGATAAAAAAAATTCAGTGCACTTAGACGTGTGGGGATTGTTAGACAGGTCTTAAGAAAATGATAAAGAGTTCCCAAAATAATTTTTTTATTTAAGTCAATAATTGATGAGGGATGCGCTTCTAAAGTCTTAAAAAGCGCCCCCCCCCTTACTTTTCAACTAATGTGTATATAATTCTGAAAAAATTAAGGAATTAGAATTTAAAATAAACTTTCAACGAAAAACAATTTGGTTCGAACAGGATATGTTGTGTAATTTTAGAAATATTGGATATTTTCGGTACTGACCGCAGCAATAACTTTGTTTTTCAGTGTCCTTTGAGAAATACAAACTTATAAGTTCAATATTGTTTGGTGCTATGGAACCCTCGTGCGCGAGTCCGACTTGAACTTGGAGTTTTTTTATTTGCCTCGGAAACCCTGGTGTGCCTCAAAAGGTAATTGCAAAGGTGGTGCTTTGGAGGGTTAAATATTATAAAGTTCCCAAACAATTTAAATGAACAAAGTACGTATGAAACATGTTTGCAGTTATCAAACAAATTTAATGCCTGCGCTATGCATAAATTTAAAATTTCGCGTGAGCGAGATCGCGTGTTTCATTACCGCTTAGAGCGTTCGAATCGAGGTCTCCTAGATAAAGAATATTGTGATGATATATGTTCGTTGTTAATACGATTAATAGACGCTTTACGAGGGTGCACTATTTATAAATCTGTTAGAAACCTCCTCTTAAAAAAGATTCAATTTGTTAAAATTTTAAGACATAACCAAATTTGAAAACGGGGAAGTTGATATAACGTCTGCCAGATTTGCCAGATTAGCCAATATTGGCAGACAGGATGAGTTTATAGGAGTTATGTTTAAGAAGGGGCTGCCATCTCCGGTTGACGTTTAGCATTCTTTTCCAGTTAACGTCTCTACTCAAGCTTGGGGCCCCTGGGTGGGGACCACTAAAAACTTGCGGAAACAAACTGTTGCGCAAGTCGAATCCTGCCATATATGGCTGACATATTTATTCGGATTATCGAAAGAAAATGTGGATGATTTTTACGCTTATACTTAACTAGGAATTTTAACGTTCGGGGTGGCCCCGAGTGAAACGTTACCAAAATATAGTTATCAACAATAACTTTTAATTGCATAACTTTCTAAAGAAAATGTACTATTTATTATACAGATAATATTTATTTCGTGATTATATTATATTATAAGAGAAATACATGAACGTAATCGAAGACAGACAAAAACGATACTTCAATTATATTCGATATATCGTTTTATCGCTTTAAATATATTAATACATAAAGCGAACTTATTGCTAGAGGAGAAATATTTTGCAGTTAAGTAAAAATACGTTGTGTTGTTAAAAACTGCAACAGGTTGTGTATACAAATGCAAACAAACAGTTAAAATAATGACATATATAAAGACAATCAAACAACAAAATATTAGATAACAAGTATTAAAAATATATTGGCAAGAATAGAGAGACTGGATTTAATAGGGATAACTAGGGAGGGAACGATTGGTCGTTACGAAAGAATTTTTTCTCAGACGACCTTTGAATCAGTAAGTTGACGCATTCCGGTTATCATGATTTAAGTGATTTACACTTAAGCCACAGTTCGGTAGAATAAACTTTAAAGAAATGTTCGTAAAAGGGGGTAACATACTTGGGCAGTCAAGTGAGGACATTTTCAGAGAAATCCAAGACCGTGTGCACCTAAGACTCAGAATCTAGACCTACGATAATCTGAGATAAGAATATTTCAGTATATTAAATGGAAGGTATAATCACAGGTGTTGACGGGGTTAGACAGGGCTGTATATTATCTCCTCTTCTCTTTAACATATACACAGAATACCTAATGCGTATAGTTCTTGAAGATTGGAATAAGGGAATATCGGTGGGGGTCGGAAGATATCAAACTTGAGATACGCAGATGACACCACCCTCCTAGCGTCAACAAAAGATGAAATCGAGTCAGTCCTACAACGACTGGAGACCACAGCATTGGAGTTTGGGCTTACAATCAATCGCGATAAGACTAAAATGATGATTGTAGATCGTGCTAACAATAACCAACCGAACATCCAAAATATAGCAGGATGCCAGGTAGTGAAGAGCTACGTATATCTGGGCTCCACTATTGCTAATGATGGAGGTTGCGAGGATGAGTTTCGAAGACGTTGCGCCGTGACGAGATCATCAGTGGAAAAACTCACAAAGATCTGGAAAGACCGCAGAATAACCAAAAACACAAAGGTTCGACTTATGAAATGCCTGGTCTTTCCGATTTTTCTATATGGAGCCGAGACGTGGACGCTGAGGATGCAAGACCGCCACAAAATTGACGCGCTGGAAATGTGGTGCTGGAGGCGTTTGCTTAGGATCCCGTGGACCGCGTACCGAACCAACGTTTCGATCCTCAAGGAACTTAACATCAAAGAGAGATTATCGTCGACTGTGCAATAGCGAATCCTCAAATTCTTTGGACATGTCACCCGTAACGAGGGCTCCGTGGAACGACTGGTGGTGCAAGGCAAAGTCGAAGGCAAACGATTATGCGGACGCTCTCCGACACGGTGGACAGACCTAACAAAATCTGCGACGCACAATGACTGCTCTCACTCCGCAAAACACCGAACTACATGGCGTCACATCGCGAGGGCGGCAGTGGCGAAGGAACCGGCCGAATCATGATCACGACCACTCTGTCAAGAGTGCTCGACTAAGAAGAAGAATAATCACATAAGACTTTTGGTTTGTTTTGTACAGATTGCGTCCTGCAATAAGAAACACGGTCAAGTTTCCTGAGGCCTGAAGATTTTTATAATTCGGAAACCCTAACTCTCAAAAATGTTTAATGGTTTAAAAAATATTACTGATCGCTAGGAAGGTACTGAAAGTAATGAAAAATGATTTTAACTCCATTTTTCTATCACAGCATCATTTTCAAAGGTAAAAATAACTTTCGACGTCTCATCGGGCAACGTTTTTAAGGTGCTACCGGCCTTCATGTGGTGTTTAACTTTTTCATACAAATTTATTATATTTATGGGAAGTTCAGAAGTTTAATAACCTTTTAGATGAGAGAGTTTAAAATATACAATACAAAATAAGCCAAGCTCGTCTCGTAAGACGCATAAAGTAGAGTTTTGTAGCTGAACATGTCTTTTTATTTTTGACATATATCAATCGAAGTTATCTTAATTGAAAATTCTAGTTAAATAATATAAGTACTTAAGTTTTGCCATATTTTTTTAAATCCATAGTTGAAACATTAGAAGCCCACCCTTTCACGTACACTGCAAATCCCTTTGAAGCTTAATATTTTGCAAGCGGGAAATAACCTCAATTTCATTATGAAAGATTTTGTCCAACGACGTTTCATTCGATGGGATGTATGAAAACAAAATTTTTAACCCCTTTTCACACATATACCTCTCGTTTCTCCATAAAAATGGCGTGGGGGTGAAAATTGTTTTTTCGCGATTCAATTTTGTTTCCATTACTGCATATTAACTGAAAACGCCATTTGAAGTATCATTTTTGAAATTAAATGTATAGGGAATGGACATCATAATGCCTCGACGTCACATATATACCTTCCGTATCTCCATAAAAATGACATGGGCAGTGAAAATGGTTTTTCCGCGATTTAAATCTGTGTATTCTACTGCGTTTTAACTGAGAATGTCATTTGAAATAACATTTTCAAAATTGAATGTATAGCGAATGGACATCATAATGCCTCCACTTCGCATATATACCTCAAGTATCTCCCTAAAAACGACATGGGTTGCGGTGAAAATTGTTTTTCGCAATTTAATTTTATGTCCTTTGCTGCATATTAATTAAAAACGCCACTTGACGTATCATTTTCAAAATTAAATGTACAGGTAATGGACATCATGATGCTGTTAAAAGAGTTTCTTGTTTCACCACTTATTGTGGTTACATTACTATTAACCTATTTTGATATTGCAATAAATATCAACTTAGTAAAATTAGAGTTAGAAGGCTTACTATTTTACAATCCATATTTTAACAAACTGCTAATAATTAATAACTTTAAACACACTACTATGTTACTCAGTTAATACCATTTATTCAAATATTCGATTAGGAACCTCGAACTAAACATATAAAAGAGATAATTAATAATTAATAAAACTAAGCCTTAACTTCGTCCGTATCAACTTCGCAATACTCGTCCATCATTTTAGCAATAAATACAATACAACTAAATATCAACTTAGTAAAATTAGAGTTACAAGGCTAACTATTTTACAATCCATATTTCAACAAACTGCTAGTAATTAATAACTTTAAACACACTACTATGTTACTCAGTTAACACCATTTAATAAAATATTCGATTAGGAACCTCGAACTAAACATATAAAAGAGATAATTAATAATTAATAAAACTAAGCCTTAACTTCGTCCGTATCAACTTCGCAATACTCGTCCATCATTTTAGCAATAAATACAATACAACTAAATATCAACTTAGTAAAATTAGAGTTACAAGGCTAACTATTTTACAATCCATATTTCAACAAACTGCTAGTAATTAATAACTTTAAACACACTACTATGTTACTCAGTTAACACCATTTAATAAAATATTCGATTAGGAACCTCGAACTAAACATATAAAAGAGATAATTAATAATTAACAAAACTAAGCCTTAACTTCGTTCGTATCAAATTCGCAATACTCGTCCATCATTTCAGCAATAAATACAATACAACTAACAAATCGCAGGACAAAGAGCGGAAATTATAACATTCCTCACAGCAGTTAACGCGCCACTTGCGACAGTTCCAATTCAGGGTGTACAGAGCGCGCCTCAATTTTAAATGTGGCATAATGTTAGCGGAAATACGCAGGACGAGAAGATGACACATACTTCCTTTATTACACGCTTTCCGTTTAATCAACATGGCGTGTACGAGGCACTCGGGGCCAGCGTTGGCTCGCGTTTTGCTAAAAAATGACGAATAATGGTGCAAAAATCACGTAGGTGCGTGCCTTCAAAGCGTTATGCTTTTTCCCGGAAAAAGAAAGTACAGACAGTATCAATACGCTTTAGAAGTGGCATCGAAAGACTAGAAAATTTTCTATGTTTTTAGTAAGTTGTAAAAATTACGACCCGTAGTCTGTGGTAGCATGTTGTCGTTATAGGTTTGAAAAGATTGTGTTATTTACACGACTATGTCTAGGAAATCTGGGGACAAGATTTAATTTGTCATCATTTTTAACAGCCATTTTATTTCAAATATACGTAAATAATATAAGATAGCAAATATAAAAATAAACCTAAGACAAAAAATAATAAAAACAATACGTCACACGCAAAAGTAATGAGACCAAACAGAGTTCGGTTGATGATGCTTTCATGTTCGCTTATAATGGCACATCCTGCATAATTATAATTATCTCTTCTATGTTTGGATTCCTTGACTCTATCTCTTTCATTAATCAGTAATATTCCATATTTGCATGTTTGTGAGAAAACCTCATAATAATTGAAATTAAACATGTAAAGTTTTTTGTGTGCCTAAATTTACGTAACACTACATTTTCTGTCAACGAGCCAACAGCAAAAATGTATCACATTAACACTTTCAGCCAGGCAAGTAATTCTAAATTTGACTGATTTTTCTTGTTAAGTGCTTTTACCTTTTACCTATTTTTCATGTGTTGTTTTACAGAGGGCATTCGATATATTGGTAACGTATTGATATCGGCCACGCAAAGTAGGTTCCTTATGTGGACAACGAAATCCGGATTGAAGGTGTTAATTTCAAAAACATTTATAACTTTTTTATGAAATATTATGACCGAGCTCGTAATCATGTTTTCCAAAAATATTTTACTTCAAATTTACTTCAACTTTCCGCCTCTTACCAAATTTGCCCTAATATACTCACTTTCTCCCACTATAACCACATGAGCCCATTTTCTTATAGAGTTACTTATAAAACGACAAATGAACATCCGACTACTGGGGTTGGTCTAATTTTATTGAACAATAAAAAACTAAGAGGGACCAAAATACCTCGCCTCCCTCTAGGTCTGGAGGCTCCCTTAGATAAAACTGCATATAATTTTGAAGAATATTTGGACTGATGTTTAAAACATCGACGTGTAATATGTTCAACATTTAGGTCTACCTATAAGTTATTTCGAGCCTTATGCCGCTGATAGATGGACGAATAAACATACGGACAGCGTTATGACAACAATAGGCTTCCGTTCGGATACTTCGGATAGGGAATCGTTAAAATTATATTCACTTCCGTGAAATTCAATATGTCATCAGGATATAATTTCATCCCCTTTTCTAACTTGACCCATTTTATCACACAAGGCACTAAGCGTTATCTCTCCCTGATCCGTATTGTGTACCTAGTTAATGGACGACTGTCCATTTAACTCATGTATCCTAATGTCCTAACATCCGCTCGGGGAGTTTAGGTCACCGCTAAACTGATTTAGGTACTGATAGGTCTTGTTTATTCAAGTTTAACTACCTCACTTTCAAAATATAACTTAATGGAGTATTGAAAAGGCAAAGAACTGTGAATTAAACATGTCAATGTCGAAAATTTTAGTTTTTCTTTTATTACACAAATGTAACCTTTTAAATAATTTGTATTCGTTATGATATATGGCTTTTTAATATATGTTAGGGTTATAGATATTTGAAATTTGTTTGATATTTTAAAAATTTTCTTTAAGGAATAAAAAATACCGCCTAAAATAAATACGAAAAATTTTAAAACAAGAGTAATTTGCAATAAGAAATAATAAAGCGACAAATAATAAAATATTTTCAGCAATATACGTACTTAAATATGATTTTGTTTTTTTTTAGGGTTAGACATAGAGACAATTTGTTCGATTCAGATGAAACAATCACCATGGTAGAGCATAGAGGGTACTGAATATATTTCAGAACGTGTGGGTAAAAGGAGCAATAAGCAGTAAGGGGTCGAAGGGTGCCCGGGTGTATCTATTGAGTTGGTCTTCAAAATATTATAGCTATATCAAGGTAATATATGGAAATATCGTAAGGGAACATGAAAATCTACAATTTTTTCCAAAGAAATAGGTACCGTTTTCAGGTTATATAGTTATGAAGTACGTATTATTTTAAATATAACCTGACTTCACATTTGTTGTGAGGCAGTGCAGGGTGTCGCGCGATTTATTTATATTTACTACTCTACTCGTGTAAATAATAGCGTAATTGTGTTATAGCATATCTCTTTTAATCTAGAATATATATTATTTATTTGCAAAGTTTCAGTGAAATCCTGCGGAACGGCGTGAAAGAATGACAGACAAACAAATAAACGCATAATAATACATAGCGTATCTTTTAATCTAGAATGTATACTATCTATCGAAATTTAGTTGAAATCCGTAGGGCCCTTTAAGTACGAAAGAAAGACGAATAAAAACATAGACAACGTTTCACTTTTATTACATTATATAGTACGGATTGTTTTTTATATTATATTTTATGGTAGGGATTGTCTGCTATGATGCTATTTTTGTTGCAAAATACCACCAAAGATATTTAGTAAAGGGGAAAATAAATGGTAATTTTGAGTTAGACAAACTAAATCATCATAGATCAACATGAAAGTAGCATTATAAGTACTAGTTATCGGAATTCGACCGTAATTCATTAAATTTTTAAGTTTGATTATTGAGGTTATTTTGCCAAAGAGAATCTCTACTAACATCTCTCTATAAACATAAATAGATAAAATTGTTTCTTTTGCAAAAGGTGTACATGTTATGTACATTAAGCAAGCTGTATTTCACTAATATATAAAACAAAGATATCTATTACACAAAATATAAAATAAACGCTTTCCTGCCTTAACATACACTCCACAGACTTGAAAAAGGAACATTTGAAATCACACACAATTCAGAGCTTGAAACTCATTCAATCTGACATTTTAAAATTCTTTGGCGACAACCTCTACTCTGTGCCTCTGTTTGACCACAGACATTGATAGCATGTATCCGACATTGACAATAGGAACGTAAACAATAAATCTTTTGTAATATATAATTTAATGTATTGGTAACACATATTGAAGTTACACTCCTTTAGGCGCATTATGGAAAAATGATGAGCGTGAAATTTTACGAATGTAACAAAAATAAAGAGAATGAAGTTGCTCACTATGCAACAAAAATCTATAGGAAATCAACAGCATGAAGTTGCTCACTAAACATATATTTACATAATTCATTTGACAGATGAGTGGTACACCATTTTATTTATCTGCTGGCTTTCTTTTTAAGCCAATCATCCGGCAACTTAGTTGTGATGTTTTTTTCTTATAATTTCACTATATATATATATATATATATATATATATATATATATATATATATATATATATTTATAGCACGAAGTTTTCATGTGAAACATCTAACGGCCCGTTTGGATGGGAATTAAAACGTTCTTATCACGCATGTCGCGACATGCTATTTGGCCAGCTTCGCGTCTTGTCGGCTCTTTATCGTTTTCAATTCGTCCAAATGAAAATATTTCAATATAAAAAAATTTGATGTTTCACATCTGCCCAGCGTCCCATGACAAATCACATTTTTTTTAAACATGTAACTTTGAGACGTTGAAAGTGTATTTTAACGGGGCAGTTCAATTCTCAGTGTTCGAGTTATTGCGCAACTTAGCGTCATGAACTGTAAATGTGTATTCGTAGAAAGATTTATAATGTTTGATATAATTTGGAGGACGACGTGATACTCAGAGCGTAATTCGAGGTCATGGATAGCTAAGACCGCACGTAAATCTGGAGTTAAGGTATAATTAACTGTTAAAAATCACTTAACGCCTTATAATACAAACAGATAACATGTAGAGACTGCGCCACATTCGTTGGACCGCCACCTATTTTCAGACGCTTGATAAGATTTTTTAAGGTCAAATATATGGCGGATAAGCATATTTGAAGATTAATTTAATTTATTGAGACACAGATAATTTATGAAAATCATCCACACAAAGCTCGATTGAAAAAATTGTTTTTTTTTAAATTTAAACTTATACGTATCGGTTACCGAAGAATACGTATAAATACGAATAAGTACGAATACGTAAAGGGCACTATCAATATTGTAAGATCGAATACGTATAAGTTCGAATACGTATCGGGCACCATCAATATTGTAAGATCGAATACGTATAAGTTCGAATTCGTATTGGGCACCATCAATATTGTAAGATCGTAGACGTACAAGTTCGAATACGTATCGGGTACCATCAATATTGTAAGATCGAATACGTATAAGTACGAATACGTATCGGGCACCATCAATATTGTAAGATCGAATACGTATAAGTACGAATACGTATCGGGGACCATCAATATTGTAAGATCAAAAGGAAAAAAAAATATACAGATTATGGTTGAGGAATAAGTACATTCTATATATACTAATTGGATAAATAAGGACACGAATACACTATATATACTATCTACTGTTTATTCTGTTATCTCACTTAGTTACTGAAACCTCCTCAGGTGCATATGTTTATTTCGCATCTTTTCAACGTGACCGCCCGTATTACACATATGAGTACATAAATCTCAACATCAAGACCTTCAACGTAGTCATTTCAAGATATCATGCCGTTGTAATATGAAATCGGAACCAGTTTATACGTCTATTAATAACACAGACACGTTATATCACATAGATATCTTCTATTTATAAATTCATTATCTCTTCCATTTATAACATCGATATCGTCCGTACGAGCGTCACGCGTCTCTTGCCACCACCGCGTGGAGATGTTCGGATGGCGGTTTCATGATCACGGCTGAGACACGATTAAATTGAATATCAGTAACATTATACGAAGCCGTGATTTCATGTCTAAATAAAATATTATAAATGAAAGCACGTGACTATCGATTTTTTATTATCTATCACATATCTCGGTCGTGTTGCGAATCAAGATACGAATTTGGTTGTAAGAAACTCTGAGATTATATCATTCCCGTACCAAGTTCAAAAAAATAATAAATTTGAAATTTGGCTTTATACGAGACTCTTTATATTAATTTTATGAAAAAAGTGGTTTATTTGTATATTACTGTTTGACACAGAATTTAATTATCCGAATGCGTCTATGCAGTGGAACACAAAACGTGTTTACTATTTATACAAGGGTTATTGCAAGATTGAGCTGTACAATTTTTACTCGCATAAATCATGGAAAACTCTGTCAACCGCAATTAAAAGTCGCACTACGAAGGCTCCGTACATAGTTAGGTACTTGTACAAATTTAAAGGTACATCGTATTTATATTAATCTACTTACAAATATTAATTTTTCATTATGTCCATATGTTGCCTAATACATCTCCAAGGTGTAAAAACATGGTACGTTTTTAGAAAAAATATAAGATCTAGGGTAATCGCCATAGTTTTCCTACAACCTTTGTTAACCATAGTTAACCATTTACTAAGTGGTGCATATTGTAGTTGACTCCTCAAGAATCGATTTTCATATATAGTGCCCGGTATGAAGTTTTATGAAGAGTAAAATCAAAAGTTCAGAGCGTTAAAATAGTGTAACCGTTAGGTGACCTCTCCGCGCAACATTGCTGCGCATCTTTCAAGTGAGTTATCAATATGTTTATTTGGCATTTTCTTACGGCGTAATCACAATGAGGTGTGACACACATAGTTTACTATTGTTCGTTTTTATCAAGATGTAATCATTAATTGTTATTATATGTGAATATTTGGTGTCTTCTATCCTACAAAATTAAAAAGTCTCTTTTCTTTAGTAAATAGTTTTCTTTAGTAACGTCAGACTGCTTAGTCAGACGTTACTAAATATTTTTTTTTTAAATTTTGTTGTATAAATTTGATCTTGTGCATTTGTGTTTTACCTGAAAATAATTATATTGTCAGCATTTTTTTGTTAAAGAATTTTGCATTTACATTTAATGATATTGATATTTATATACAGTGTTACCTATTTTATACATTCCAAGACAATCGTACTTAAAAAGTGAACTCCAGTCGCACGTCGGAGCTGACACGCACAACTTTTTTTAATACTATATGATTAAGAATTCACGAGTGTTAGGTAATTGAATTCGCTTGTTCGCACAAAATACAAAACTAATAAGTTAATCGTTATACATTATATTAATGTACCTTGAATGTAAAACATCATGAAAGATTGGCCCGAATATAAACCTATTTAAAAGAGACCATTTTGACATTTGTAATTTATAGGTTATATAGAATTATATATTAATAGCTGAACATTGATTGAAAATCAGAGGGGTGACTCCATATTTATTGCGGTAAGCTCTATGTTTCACAAATGGAGATAAAAAGGAAAAATGCTACATTGAATCTCAATTTCATTTAAAAGATTTAAAGGTGCGGGAAAACATATTTTACTTTCCAGCATATTTTATATGTGAAACATATAATGGCGCGTTTTGATAGGATTCGGCTAGCTTCGTGTCTTGTCGGCCTTTTCGGCTTAATTCGGCCAGCTTCGGGTCTTGTCGGCTCTTTCCGGCTTAATTTCGCCAGCTTCGCGTTTTGTCGGATCTTTCCGACTTAACCATCCTCTTTCTACTCTACATTACACACGCTACTTTATGTGTGTGTTAGTGTATCAGCATTGTTTTTTATTTACTAATGTTACAATTCTACTCGTTTATTTCGGTGTATTGTATTAAACTATCTTAAAACGTTAAAAGCGTTTATTAATTAAAATATGTTTCACATCCGCAGGCGTCTCATGACAGCTCGATTTTTTTATTGAAATATTTTGCTACATATTAATTTAAATTATAGAGATTTCAAGCATAGACCCGCAGAATTTAAAACAAGTAGGTATTAAACCGTAGAAACTTTGAAACTACGACGTAGGGGCACGGCAAGACGAAGGCTTTCTTGTTGGGACCATAAAAATGAAATATATACTATTTCGTATACTTACGACATACTTAAAGTTCTATAATAAAATCCAAATGTTGTATTAACGTTTTTCAACAGACAACAGAAACAAACAAAAACAAAAAGTTAGAAACAGTTTACACAGTTATTGAATATAAAGGGACGACAAAAAATTACATCAAGGTTCTTCTTGGTAGCAAAACTGACGTTTACACGGAAGGAAACACAGATCATAGCTAAATGTAAACGTGAAGGCTAAACTTGAGTCCAATATTTCAATATAAATAGGATCATAAATAGATGTATAGTCTTTCAACGAAATAGCTCCAAATTTTGTGTCAAACGTGACTGAAACGTCTATTTTCTGTTTTTTATCGGAAGCGGAAATTTGTATTTCGTGTTTTTGACGTTTCCCTTCTAGAATTCACAATTATAATCTAGATAAAACAATTACGACCATTTTTAGTTCGTGATTTTTTATTTTTTTACTTTCTGATTCGATCGGAGTCAAACCTGAATGTCAACATTTTGTTTTGCTCGTATATTTTTAGAAAAGGTAATTTTTGGAAAATGAGATTCAAGATATCTAAAACCATGTACGATATATATATATATATATATATATATATATATATATATATATATATATATATACACACACGTGTGTGTGTGCTTACGACATAACTACATACAAACGGTCAGATATCATAGTTTAGAACTGAACCATAAAAACTACGATTACTAACATTTTTGGTCAGCCCCTTGCATTTTAAATATGCGTTTTTCGTATTTGAAACCAAACGAATGTCGTTTTCGATTGACAGGAAATGACTAAGAACAATCATACTATTCCTAATTGGATCTTACTTGAAAAGAATGAAAAGAAAGTAAATTTATACAGAAATTAAAATTTTGTAGCCACAGAAATGTGTTTTTTTTACCTAATTGAAATTATAAGAGGAAAGTAACAGAATTTTACTCTCGATTTGTATCTTCCGCAGAAATTTTTCGGACGTTAACTTCATGGAATATAAGTAACCAGGTTTTCCATACATACACAATGACTCAAGTACAAGAAACTGATTCAAGTACAGAGCTATATTAATCAAGCTAAAAGTTTTGAACTCACAAACGAGTTCATACTTTATGAAATGGGCCAAAAATACCATAAACATTTTTATAACCAGTTTTTTACAACTTAGTATTCGCGTGTGCTTTTCGTGCTGGAAACTCAAGCAAATGTCAAATATTTCAATTGACAGTAACTGACTAAGAATAAACATACTACGGTTGGTTCTTCTCTGATTAGGATGTTATAGTATCTAAACTGGACGTTACCGTATCTGAAACGTGTGTAACTAAATAATAGTAAGCCTTACCCTTTTTTACAGATCAGGAACGGTCATTTCGCAGACGGTAGATGAAAACTGTTGCATTATCTATCAAGTTGAAATTATAACAGGAAAATGGGGTTGCATTTTCTCTCCCATAATCTATAATTGCTTTCATAAGTCAGTTTCGCCTCCTATCAAATTGATTGTTCTTCTTTCAGCACCCAATGTTTACTTCCATAAATAATCATCCGTTGTACATATTCAATTAATTCCAATAACAACGTCATTTATAAAAAATAGCGGCCTATTTTTCTAGATAGCAAGTGTTTAATATACATATATCACGCTCAACAAACTAACACATACTGCATAAATCATTTCCCAATGGATACAACGCAGAAACTTACGTACGCGATTGGAAGGCTAGACGAAACACATTACGACAATTTCAATTTCGCATCCCAACCTTGACGCTGCGGCATTCGGGGCGTGTGTGCGAGAGTAAAGGCGTGTTCACCTATGTAAGTTTATCTACTCGTATTTCTCGGCAAGATCGCTCTCTTATCGAACACAACACATCTATTTTATTTGCGCTTAGGGTTACCATCCGTCCCCTTTTTCCGGACACTATACTCTTTAAAAGTGCGTGGGGAATTTTTTAAATATATCCGCGGATTTACTATTATAAGTATTTTAATTTAATAATCGGACTAATAAATGAAATAAACTAAAACCAGAAACTGTACCTTAAATTATTAAGATTAAATTATAACTTTAAATACAGCGACCAAAGTTTGTAAATTTTTATCTAGTCGTAATTATATTATAAGCTAGGTCCTCGAGGGAGCATGTCACATTCATATAACATTGCGCATTTACGTCGTTCGCGCTTACAAAGTATAATTCCGAAATTATCTTATCCTTTATTCTTTTATCTTATTAAGATTGTATTGTAATGATTTTTCACGTATATAGTGAAAAGTTTGTTATAAAATAGCCTAAGTATTTGTACAATAGTTACGTATGAGTGTAGAAAATAATGAAAAACATTAAATAAATTGCCCCGTTTATCTAAGAAAAAATATTTATAATGGAAGTCTTCACAAAATCCAATTTTCGTTATCACCATAAAAAATGTAAACAATAATTAAAGATAAAAGTAAATAAAAAAAATCAATTGCCATAATAAAAAATTATATCATCGTTAAATTTTTGGTGAGCAATCTCAGCTCTGGCCACAAAACATGACAATTGAAAGCAATGAAAGGCCACTATAACTAAATCCAAGGCTAAAAAGTAATGCAATCACTTTCTTAACAATTCTAAGTTCTTTGGGAAATTTGGGAAGAAAAAAATAATACCACATTTGAAATACTTTAAAAACTTATACTTTAAAATGCGACAGCTTAGGAAAGTGGACAAAATAAAGGGTTTGAACTTACACATTTTGGTTATAATGAATGAAAATATAACATAAACATTATATACTGCTGTAAACTGGCATAAAATGATGTTTCTTATAAAGAAAATAACAAATCTAGAACGAGCAAAATTCCATTGAAAATACTTTCCCATTTACGTTATGATTTTTTTTATACGAAATGCTCAGACTGATAATATTATTAATATATTTCACAATCACACACGGTTTTCAAAAAATAACTATATTATAGAGGACTGCATTACCATTCGGTTCGTTGTTTCGTTATTTTTTCTATGATATATAATTTTGTTTATGTTTATCTCATTTTAAACTGACTACGTTGATCTCTTGATTTTAGTTTCAAAAATTGAAATTAAGGATGTAGATAGGAATTTAATTTTATTATCGTTTATGCAATGCACGAACCATTATAATTGTTTTATATAAATATTAAAACTTGATTAAGATAACATTTTTTTTTATTATTTTTGTATACATAATTTAATCAACTCCTTAACGTTCATTTTAATCAAATATGAGTTTTAATAATTCACGTGTCCGGGTTTATGAAGGCAATGTCCGGGATATTCAGCTTATCAGGGCTAATTTTCGAAATTGTTGTATGGTCACCCTATTTGCGGCAGTTGGTACTGCAGATCACTAAGCCCCACGAGAAATATACAAACTTACCTCGTAAAGTTTAATTCTAAATATCATTGTTTAGAATCGTTTTCCATTAATTTCAATAATCCATAATAAAAATCGTTATGAATGGAGTGATTGGACTATGCGGGAGTGTAATCGCAAATGTGATTATCCGAATATTACACAGAAATAATTTAAGACCGTATGAAGGCCTACTCCGCGATATAAATGTTTCAATTGTACCAGTCATATACATAATCGTGCCCATTAAGTTGTTCAGCTAATACAATTTTTAGTCATAGAACAGTTATGTTTGTGCACAACTGTTGCGATTAAATAACTGAGAAGAAGGAGCCTACAAGTTCAAACGTGTTTGCGCGCACTACTCAGTTAGTCATTGGTTTATGGCGATTTCAATTACACGTTATTGAAGTTTGATAATAATGACTGACTATGGTAAAAAAATTAGTCAATTATATACATTACATATATATATATATATATATATATATATATATATATATATATATATATACATATATATACATATATATACATATATATATATATATATATAATATATATATATATATATATAACTCAAACCATATAACAAATCTTGAATAACATTTCTGCTGTGTGGTCTACGTAGCACGTGCTGTTATTTTTAATAGTACAATATTGTAAACTGTTATACTAATTAGCGTACTTCAGGAAAAAAGGAGCTTCTCAAGTTCGAAATTTCTATAAATCCCAATAATCTACGTTTGCATTAAAATTTAAATAATTTAATATATTCACGTATAGCACCTCCATAAATGAAGCTAATACACACTAGGGTTACCAGATGTCCGGTATTTCCGGAATTGTCCCGGAATTTGTGTTATTGTCCCGTATCCAGGAATGTAATAAATTTGTCCCGAAAATGTAAAAAAATTATGGTAATTCTTTAAAATTGTCTTTATTGGCATTTTTCGTGAACCTATATTTGCCATAGCTGCATTACATTTTGCTAGATCAAATCTTTGTGACGTTTAAAATTATTTGATACGGAATTTCAGTCAAATCGATTTACAAATGACGATACCTGTTCGCTTTATTGGCGCCGCCATCTTAGATTTTTTTTATAAAAAGAATTAAATGGCATTGTCATGGCAACAAAATACATATGCAAAATATCAATTCGATCGGTTAAAAAGAAGTAGGTTAAAGTTAGAGTTACAATTTTGAACCGGAAAGACATACGAAACAATTTAAATAAAAGTGTAATAAACTTGACATGTGGAGAGTGTATAACAGTTGGTTACGTCAAATTTGTTTCAATCAAATAGCCAATTTTGAACACCGTCAGCATGAATGGATCTAAAAAAATCTTTATTGGCTGATTCACCTGTTTACAACAGAGCAAATGATTACCGTTCCACCTTAGACCCATTACTGCCCCACCTGCTAACGCCACTTGACGAAGCTCATCATGCAATACCAGTTATAATCTGGCCAGTACTTATCACCAAGGTTATAAATGTGAGATTGATGTAAGAAAAAAAACAAACAACGTTCGCTCGTGTAATGAATAAGTCATTAGGGCAAACTCGTGCAATTCTCGAGGCAACAATCGCAATTGCCAGATATAGTTAGTTGTGATTCAATTCAGAGAGCTAGCGGGCGCTCATTTACGGGGTCCTATTCATTGAGCGATGACGCGTGTCGCCTATTAACTAGACAATGAGATCCCAACAAAAGGAAATTTTCAATACTCCAATTACAAGTGTGACGTCACCGAACAAGTAACGATTATGCTATTGTGTTTTTGAGATAACAGCAAGTACGCACGCGGATCCTGTTTCGATGAGAATTAATATCACTTCTTTGAGTAATGGTTTATTTTCCTGCTGTATTAAAATTACGACTGTTTTTCTCATGTTACACATTCAAATGTTTATGTTGACTTAATGAGATTGTTATTATGCTAAAATAATTCTAATTAGTCTATAAATCTGAATAGTTTATTCGTTAACACGACACGTCGGATCTAACAACATACGAATAAAGTGCAGATCATGTTTCGTGTTACACCAAATGTAACATATTAATCCGTGAAACAGGCACACATTTCGAAAGTGACAGGGTTGTCGAAAAAAGCCACGTAAAACTAAAAAAGAGCGAAAAAGACATTCATTTTGACAACAACAAGAACAGAACGATTTTCAATGTTAATAGGGTATTTGACTAATTTTTTTCATTACTAAAATCGAATAAGTAATAACATTAAAAGCGGTTTAAATAAATATATTATAACCAGGATTTTTCATTACAAAGCGACATTATGTCGCTTTGTAATAAAAAAATTCGTTGTAATGAAAAATGTCGCTAATGACTTAAAAACTGACGAACTACGATTCCCGCGAAAACGCCCCATACAAAACATAACTGGCTTATGACGTCACTGAACTGTTAGCATTCATTCTAAGGGAGTTTATTAAAGACTTTTATTATCTCGTTAAATATTGCGTTTAAGTTATACATCATATAATTTTCTTATTTTGTTCTGTGGAAAATAAATTCATAACTTTTTCAATTTAATGAACAAAAAAATTGACATTTTTTCCTATTTAGAAGTTTCGATTAATTGTTTGTTATATGCATTATTTTTTTCATCACAAGGTTTTTTTAAGCCTACTCTGCAGTTTTAAAACATTTTTACAAAAAAAAAACAAAAAAGTTTGTCAAATCCATGTCGGAAGATGACCTTATTAATACTATATATATTTAATTTATTAACAAACACCAAAACTTCGGGACACTAACTTAAAAAAACCCTTTTGGTGAATAATGAAATACTTAAGCCTGAAGTATGCGCAAACAGAGATGACATTGTTTATATTAATGAGATCAATCATAAAACATACGACCAACAGAGGACGTGATGAATTCAACGAGCTCCTCTGTGTCTAAATTAGCATCTACCCGACAGTTCACACACGACAAAAGAGCAATCATATGATGCCCAACTCAACCGCCAGTATCACCAGGTTCATTTCTTCAAAAATAACTAACTGACAAAAATATTACACAGTCTTGGATAATAAAAATTACCGATAACGAATCGTAATAAAAATGTTAAAATTGTTTTATTACAATGACCTAAATACGTAAGAGATAGGCAAATGTCTATATAGCGTTGAGTCTAAGCGTCACAATAATAAAAATGAAACTCATATAGAGAAAAGTATAAAAATAAGCTCCTTCAAAGCTTTATTTAAATCGTCTATGGAAAAATGGGAAATTTTGCTTTTTCATGAAAGTTAGGTTATCGTAATAGCTTGTAAATGCTATTTCTATAGAACTTTTTGAAGCAGCAAGATACAACAAAGTAGATGCGATGAGATGCATCGATGTATTCTACTCAGAGATTTAACATCAAATCCATGAAACTTGCAAGACCAAAAAGGTGTTCGAAAGAAGGCTCGTCAACTTCCTATAGAGCGAAAAAAACATGAACTTTGACAACAGCACAGACGAACGATTACAAATTGTATTTTCTATTTACCTGATTAGCAATCGCTGAATTGTTTAAATGTTATCTTCTAAAAATTGCCTAATGTTTATATTGTGATAAATACCACCTCTTTGAAAATTATATCATATTTCTGTAACGCTAGACCCACTTTCGCATATCATGTTTATTAAATTAAATCCTTTAGAAACAAACAACACAAACTAACAGGAAGTTAACATTTTCTAAATATGCTTCGAACGCTATTAAAGTTTTATCAATTTGTTTAATAATTTTGCTTATGCTTTATTTTTTATGATTTGTTTTCAATATATATGTAATACCACTTTACTACATATATATTTTTTGCAGCAGTACATCAAAACAAATTCAGAGGAGAATCGAAAGAGGGATTACTTTACAAGAGGGGCAACTTTCAGAAACAACCACTGCTGCATAGCTTTTAATAAAGTTCATCAACTTAGCAACAGATGGAGTTAATGTTTTACAGATGCTTTCTCGCCATTGTAATACAAGACAACATGAACAATATCTAACAGATGGCGTTAATTTCTTACTATTCGATTAGATCCTTCTACGGGAGAACATTTCATACAAAATCGTTCGCAGAAACTAAACTTTGTAATATTGTTGCATTTCAGATTTAAAAACTGGAAAACCGACAAGTAGAAACTTTTTTTGACCCTCGTGTGTGAGGCTTGTTTTATTATATGTATGCTAGATGTGGCCTTCGGATTTATAAGCGTAGAATTTTCTGAATCAAGAGTCTAATTACGCTTAAATCGGATATTCCGAAATTCTGTTTGAAGCATACTAGACGCCTCCGCTTGGTTCGCCAAACGACACTCGCGTCGGAGTCGGTGTGTTTCGGCGGGAATATGATGAACTAACATATAAGTCGGTCTTTATTTTGCACTGTTTAAAAGTGTTTAAGTACTTCTTTCACATTTTTATAAGAGTTTTATTCCTATAAATCTTAGTGTGAAACAAAATTAAGTTTTGCCCACAAACAAATAAAAAAACAAATTTTCCGCTATATATATATATATATATATATATATATATAAGGCTGGAAAAGTACAAAACCTTTAATAATAGGTAAATTTATGCAGAAAGTAACTAAAGTATGTCCATTCACATAATCACATTATATTCGGTCTTGGAGGATGAGGGATAAATATTAAATTGTAATGTCAGTCGGAAATTGGCATGGCTTCTTACATATTGAATACCTCGTATTAATTGGCCAATAGTTCTTTCATAAGCAGCTAATAATATTTTAGAATACTTTTTTATATTACAATTTGCTACTAATTTTTATCTCAGACAACTAACATTCTTCCAGAATTATAGAACTGCACTCGAAGTCCTTTTTTATTACGAAAAGGTTTTTATACATTTTGGTAGATGTTTTACACGAGTTTGACAAAGAATTTAAATAGAATTGACAAAGTATTTACACGAAGTCTGGTCACACTGACACTCGTCCGCACGCGTGACCGCTAACAAAAGACAACTCACAACGGGCGCCCGCAACGAAAAGATAATTAATGACAACCCCGCCACGTAATACCGGGAACAATGCGCAACAACACGGCGAGCAATTATAAAAACGACGGGGACAGTTACGAGACAGTTAAGTGTATCGCGTTGTAATGAGTGAGTACATTGAGAGAGACCAGTTGGAAATGAACGTCTCTGGTTAAAACCGATGCAAATAGACTACACAAGGTTGGAGATTAAGCAAGATCCGATATCCAGAGTAACAAAATACTTATACATTTTCTTCAAATATATAAGTCACTTAGAAATTTTGAGCTAATAGTACCGAGGTCCTTATTAACATTTGAAATACGCATTCCCTATTATTTAATCACTCATTGCTATTCAAATAAAATATAATGTCTTTGCTATAGATACCTCCCTAAAGCGTTAATAAAGTTTTTTTTAATAACAATAGTATTTTTTCTGGGTAATTAATTATTCCTAAATCTGTGGATACACAGTGAAATGAGGATGCTGTAAAATATTACTGTACATTTAATTGTTGTTTTATTTTGGTTAAAACTCGGCCCCATTATACTCCATAGTACGCGAAAAGTCAAGAACAGTATGTGATATTGTATACACAAAAACAATTCTATGAAAGTTGTACCTACGACGTTACGGAGAGTTTCATTCCTGTTCGTAACGAATTTTTCCTAGGGTACGCATGCTACTTTTACTCTGTATCTCAAGACAGTGTTCTTCACAAATAGATTTTCCAAACGTCAAGGAGAACAACTGTATGCCATTTCACTAAAGAAACTAATTTTTCCCTAGACCCTTTTCGTAGTATTCCATTATTTTTCGCAGTACCACTGCCTGGAATCGAATTACACCAATACTACTTAGTATTCGATTCGGCTTGAACCTGAGTACCGTAGAAGATTTGTTTACAATTAATGAATAAATTGTTCTATTATTTAAATATTTTTAAACTATAATTACGAAATCATTTTTATTCAATAATTACAATTAATAAGCAGAATCAAGCTCGCCATTGTGAAATCGCGAAGCTTAGTAGCAATAATAAAGTATATACACAATCAAACTTTCAAAGGTTTATAACACTGCATTGCGATGAAGATGTTAGAAAATAAGATAGCATTCCTCTCTTTTTTTATTTATACATACTTTAATCTACATATAATACATACATTTGGCGGGCTTATTGCTACATAAGTCATCTCTTCTAGTCAACAACATTGATTAAATATAAACATTTTGTGATGTTTATGGCTGTGAAGACATTAATAAAAAAAACGACACTTAGTATATAACAAATAACAAAAAAATGTCATAACATGTAAATAAGCAAAACTAAGCTACATACGAAAAATACAAAAAATAATGGTAATTATAAATCTTGGCATGGTTGGGAACAAGGAAAATGGGGAACAAAATGGAATTAGAAACGGTAGGACTGAGGGATTATGAGAGGAAGGGCTTTTTCAGACGATTTTTGCATTATATAATTAAAAGTGTCGCATTATAAATTAGGGTAATAATACATTTAAGGAGGGCGAGTTCCTGATATCCAGGTCTAGTCGATTCCAAAGTCTTATAGCTTGGACAGCGAAGGACTTTTCGTAAACAGTGGTTGTATGTTTGGGAAATTTGTAGTCTACTACAAATTTTGTAGGCGTTATAATTTTATAAGGCGATACTCAGCAAGGTCTGGACAGCATATATCTCCGTTGTCAAGCAGTGGCAGTAAGAGTGTTTGACAGAGGTGAGCTTCGGTTTGAAAGTCTACAAAATATTAAAGATGCTTGAGGGAATGCATTGTGCTGAAGAGACGATGACTAACACCATTTACTTGAGCAGCAGACCCAAGTCTTTAACAGTTGACGTAAATGGAATTGGTGTGTCATTTAATGTTAGATACGGAAGATCTGAAAGCCTAATTTTAGAAAGCAGTCTTTGGCTCCCAAATATAATAGCTTGAGACTTAATTGGATTAACTAACAGACCCATTTTATGAACCCATAGACCGACTGAAGCGAGGTCTACTTGCTTGATTGCTATGGAGTTTACATCAGTATGGGCATATATTTGTAAATCATCAGCGTAAAAATGATAATTAACCACAACCCCATCAATGAATATTGAAAAAAGAAGTGGAGAAAGGACCCCTCTTTGAGACACACCAGCCGATAAATCCATCCAGTTAGAAAACGCATCTGAAGACTACCGATTTCCGACGTATACCTGAAAACTACTTAGTAAAAGTTATAGTGAAATGTTGGCAAGGACGAATTGGGAATCTTAGTTTTTTTAAAAGAGCAACAATAAAGAGTTAAAGAAGACGTAAACGTACGAATGAGATATCATCGGATATTTAAAGGAAGGATAAAAATAATAAAGAAGTACTATGCATATTATTAATAATGGGTACTAATATTAACAGAAGTAAAGAATAAGTAGAATGGAAAAATCTAGGTAAAATGCATTGGAAAATTGTTAGAACTAATGAATTGACCATGAGCGGGGACGAAAGAAACGCGTTTATATCAAATCTGGCAGAAAAGCAATATCTGAAAAAATACTAACGTTTTAAAAACGAACGGAGTACATATCAACTTCAGAAATATACTACAAACTTTTAATAAGGATGACTGTCATAAGGAGATATAGTGCTTTTATTCAAAATAACAGCTCAAATAAACAGGTATTTGTAGTATAAACCTTATACTCGCCGAGTAGCTTTGTACTTTCACAAAAGGATATATCCAGCAAATTAAGACAAGCAACAGAAAGCTCGTACGTACCTCTACAGACAAGCCGAGTCTCGCTGCTAATTATTATTTAACATTCATTAATGACACGAAGACCCGACGTAACTTAATTAATTATACGACTTCGCTCGGTCTCGCGAGGCGATGAACAAATTGGGCTCCGGCGACCGAAAACTTACAATAAACCCGCACGTCTTAGTAAATTACTAAATATGACAATGACTTTGAGTGACAGTAGTTTCGTGAGCTTGGACCACAGACTAATTTAACACGATAAATTATTCGTGATAGCTTCGAATATCTATGAAACAGACTTCAGAGTTACAATTGGACCTAATAACAAATTTAAACATGCAAGAACATTAATTTTGTTTTGTTCTAATGACTCCATGTCAAAATAAGTCTAAGCAACATTCAACTCGCGTTCATTTCTAAGACTTTTTCGCAGTCTAAACAACAACGACGAAGCAATAATGCATAGCAAAGGGTTTTTTGAAATATAATTTGGAAATTTTAAAACGAGACGGGCTATAGAAAATGCCTACTATTTAGTGGAAAGGACCTTATTGAAGAAAATCGGAGATGCCTTATTCAATGAATTTTCTTTCAAAATTGATACAGAAAAACTTTCAGTTTACTAGCAAAATATACACTATTAAATGAAACTACGTGATGTAGTATTCACATTAACATTTTTGCTAATAGCCCACCTGAAGATGTTGTAATACAACGAAACCTAGATCGTGGTAAAGAACTTAAAGAAAATAGAAATAATACTTTATCACGTAGTTTCATTTAATTGTGAATAATGAGTTTCTACAAAATTAACGCCAAATACATTCAATATAGCTAAATATAGCCATTTATTCGACAAAAGGTAAGGTCACAATTTTTTGAGTTTAATGTTGGTAATGAAACGATACTTAAAGAGCTAATGAACGAAAGTATTATTAATTTATTCAAAGCATTATATGTTGTCCCCTTTGCATGTTGGTGCCTACAATAGGGTGCACATCTGAATAAATGATTTTGGGTTCCATTTATACATTGCGAGAAGGCATTTATACATCGCGATGAATATTTTGGAAAGACTAGAACTTTTCACTGATATTCCTTTAGTTAGGCATGAATGGTGTTGTGTTCTAGTCTTAATCTCTAGTTCGTGGAGATCAACAAATTATTTTCTGAGATTTTGGATCTTTATTTTGGATTTTGGATTTTTACATAACGAAGTATATCCATATAAATTTTCACATGACAACTGGAATTACACGTATGATGGTTTGTAACCAACCAACGTGTAATTCAAATCGTCATGTGAAAATTACATAATATATAAATTATATAAGGACCTATAAAAATTACATAAATTACATAAGGACCTACAAATGCCTACAGTAAGAGAGGAAATCGATAAACACAGAGTCATATAGAGACAGAATCATAAACCACTCAAATAAATTAGCACAAAAACTGATGGATGATATATGAACCAAACGCCGATTAAAACGTATTATTCAACAAGATGTGCTACAATAAGGGCATACAATCAAGGCTACAATAAAGGCTACAATAATATAAATATACAATTGGGATGCGACAGAGGTCGTCTTCCTAAACCTATCCGACCAATAACCGACAAATTTACCACTCATTGTCTCAGTGTGGTGACAGATTGCAGTACAATTAAGACAAAAAAACGTAGGATGCAAACAAATTAATAAAGAAAAATATTTCTACTTATTAAATATTAACAATTAAAAAGCATTAAAAACAAAATAGTAAAATGTATAGTACATTTTACTATTTTGTTTTTAATGCTACTTTTAATAATAAAAGTTCCATTTAATTGCTGGAAAAATATTTGCTGGAGGTTTACCTTATTATATTAGGGCCTATTGTCACTAAGATTCAAAATGCTAATCTTGTTATATAAAAAGCTTTCTTAAAAACAAAAAAGCTAACAATTTAATATAGTTTTATTCGGAATTTTTATCAATTTTATCTTATATACAGACAGACATTTGCATACGGGCACTGTACAGTTAAACGAGTTTAAAGCGAAAGACGACCTTCACTTAATACTTTTTAGCGAGCTAATATTTGTAAGCTTAATACATTTTTTTTTCAATATAATAAAAGTAAAGCTTCTATAAAAAAGTTAATAACAAAAATGATAAACAATTTTCGAGCAAACTTTAATGGCAGCTTGTTGATTTTGGATATTAAGCTATTATTACGAGAAGAACTAGTGATAATACTTTATTGAGTTAATTATAGACTATTCCTCTACGAAGTTTGAGTAAAATATGGATTTTAAATTTTTTTTTAATTACCAAAATACCCTTATTTGGAGTATAATCAAAAAAGCAATAAAACAATTATAATATATTTTTTCAAAACATAACTGCCAAAAAATAATATCTTCATAGCAACAAAACACACTTCTCGTGGAGAACGTGCGCGATTATCATTTGCGATTTTTTTCTGTTCAAATTCAAAGAAGTTTCATCATTATAATATGGGGAAAGTTGTAATAAATGACCATAATATTATAATAAAGCACCAATTATAAATAATCGATATCACTTTCGAGCACTCTCTTTTATCGGCAACCCGAAGACAATTTATGGACGGCTGTAATAATTTCCGTTTTTCTTGACGAATACAAATAGGAAAATCTGTTTCATGAAGGCATCTTCGCTCAAGTGCGCTAACTGGTAGTATAAAAGTATACGTATTGGATGACTGCGTGACATAAGCGCCACCTAGCGTCAGCAGCTTTATAGGCGCTTCAATTTTATTAATATGCTTCTAATTAATGGCTATGATAAATGTTTACGTGAATAATATAAAAATAACAAAATACATCTAAATAAATGCTTTTATTAACTAATAATAACAAGATTTTAGTTGTCCGTACCCAGAATATATTAATATCCATTTGTTCTAAGCTCAACAAAATGAGTAAAATAATAAATTTATTTACTCATATTGTAACATTTCAACCACAATATCAGACGGAATGCATTCTCTACCAGCTTTCCATTTTCTTTTATCTAATTTCCAATTCAATATTGGAAATCTATAAAATTAGAATTTGTTATTTCTTAAAGTATTTTTACAATTTAATACAAAATAACTGCCGTATCATATTCAGAAAATTTATTTTAACCCATAAAAATTAGGTATGAGTTCAGTACAGCAAAAATACTAATTTTAGCGATTTGTTTCAATTCATAAATGCATTTGTTCCCGTTATTAATTTATAATTAAAAAAACAAACATTCAATAATAAATTTTTAAGATTGGCAGAATTGAATGTTTATGTTAATATTAAGTAAGATAGATGTCACCTTTTTAAAATTTTGTAAATTGTTATAAAACTTTTATTTAATTTTTTCTCTTATTATTAAAGTAAAATAATGAGACCTATTTTTTTTAAATACATCGTTTATTTTAAATACATAGGTATATTTTTTCATTAAGGCATCAGTAAAATTGGCATTTTTGCTAAACTGCACTGGTTCCAGAAGTAAACACGACAATATACGTAAGCAAATTATATCATCTATCACAATATTTAACAGGCGCCTTTAGACATTTCCATTTCTGCTACGGCGAGCGCTACGGTCGATTTCGTTACCCCCACTCTGTGGTGCGTACCCGGCAAATAATATTCTTCAATAATTCTTCGCGCTATGCGGGTGTGCAAATGATATTGTTATCCACGAATGTGAATTTAAAAAAATTATTTACATTAATATATATGATCTTTTATATTCAAATGGATGTTATATTTATTATTATGATAGTATAAAGTTGCTAGTCAATCTGTACATTAATTTTTATGAATTTATTGGTAAGCCTATCTTTCACGGCATAAAAACAGATTACAAGTAAGGGCCAGTAAGTTTCAAAATTCATTTAATATATATATATATATATATATATATATATATATATATATATATATATATAATTTACCTAGAGCAATGGTCCATACCATTAAATAAGGTCACAATTTTTTGAGTTTAATGTTGGTAATGAAACGATACTTAAAGAGCTAATGAACGAAAGTATTATTAATTTATTCAAAGCATTATATGTTGTCCCCTTTGCATGTTGGTGCCTACAATAGGGTGCACATCTGAATAAATGATTTTGGGTTCCAGAAGGCATTTATACATGGCGATGAATATTTTGGAAAGACTAGAACTTTTCACTGATATTCCTTTAGTTAGGGATAAATGGTGTTGTGTTCTAGTCTTAATCTCTAGTTCGTGGAGATCACCAAATTATTTTCTGAGATTTTGGATCTTTTCTTCGGATCAATTGCGCCCGTTTCAAATTATGAACGCTTCGCAAGACATATCTTTCAGTATCTGTAGCGCCGGATGTTTTTTCACTGTTATATACTCGATATTACACATGAAATGAAACGTTCTCGTGTTGCTAACTTGAGCACTAAGCAAAATATGATCGCATTGACGCTGAATTTCGCGGGTTAGTGCTAAGCAAACACAACGCAATGCTGCGATAGACCGAAATGAAAGTATCAAGTGACTGACGGCCAACATCGATACGGATATCACAATGACGTGCGTGTGGATTTGGTGTCGAGTTGGTAACGTGCGAATGCGACTGTGTTGTATAACGGCGAACATTAGACATCGTATCGGTTATCATTCGGCCTACTGTATTGTTTATATACGTTGAAAGGTATGTACCATTAGGGTTACCAGGTGTCCGGGATTTCAGAGATTGTCTTGGAATTTGTGATATTGTCCAGTGACCAGGAATGTAATAAGTTCATCCCGGAAATGTAAGAAATTATGCTAATACTTAAAAATTACCCTTGTTGGCTTTTTATATGCCATAGCCGCATTGCAGTTTTACTAACCTGATCAATGGAAAGACTGGAATCGGATGACTACGGATCTAATCAAGGTATTATTTCCAATTAGAATAAATGGCCAAGTCTTGGCCCAAAATTTTATAGTTGTTATAAAATAATTCCGATGGCAATAAATTGAATAAAATAACAATATCAAAATATAAACATAATAAAGTAAATATTAATGTTATTGTCAAACTAAGAAAGTTAATATTAATTATTGAAAGAGAAGTAATCTTTACAAATTTAGTTTGCCAAATATTATAGCTATTAGTAATTTGGATAAATGTGATTAATATAATTAAAGTTTTTATGTTAAATTATCATTATTTAATGAGTCGATAAACTTTATTAAAAGTTTACTTTATATGTTCTTGGCAACAGCAAAACAAGTTTTTATTTATTTTTGTTGATCTGAATATTTTGTGAGGTTCAAAACAAATTCTATATTTATTTATTTACCTACTTTAATGTATATAATTGATACATATGGCGGACTTATTGCTATAAAAGCAATCACTTACAGGCAACCAGAATCCGTCTAGACACGCTCGACGAGCGGCCGGGAATCGAGCCCGGGTCCTCGCGGTGGGCCGCGGCGTCAAAAGTCAAACTAATTTTCTTTTTCTTAAACCACTAGTAATTACAGTATAATGATTTTTACAGTATATTGTAAACAAAAGAATAAATAACGTTACTTGAATGACGTTTAATTTTTAACTTTGCCTTAAATTCTATGTCTGCACCATATAGTAGAAATGTTCCGAAAAAAGCAATTTTACATATGGTAACCCTATGTACTATACAATTCACGTAAAAGGCTGACCGAACACCCGCCAATATTTGCGGTTTTTACTGTCACCAGCAGTGGAAATTGGGACGACATTTTAATTAAAATGTTCAATACAGCACGTAACTTTGAACGCTCTATGTTATACAGACGGAGAAAATCAGTTGACTGAATTTTAAATTTTCTTAATTACCTTTATTTGTTATACATTTAAATGTTTTTATGTATAAAGAAAAGTTTCGGAATGGACTCAGTATGGTGACAATGTGTCGACATCTTTCACAAGAAGTGAACATATATTGACATCCGCACTAAACGTGTTGCATAGTCATTTTCACTGAATTAGATGGTTAACATCAGTAATAGTACGTATCTCGAAATATATCCTAGAAGTAGCGTCTCTATAAATTAATTTCTAATAAAATTTACTTGAGATTTTACGAAAAAAACTACGCAACTCCGAAACATCTAATGAATGAGAAGTCGGATACAGATGTGGCAATTAAATCGGTAAGAGGGACAAAAAAGGTCGAATAAAATAAAAACGGGTGAAGTGTTAGTATCACTTGCGTCCTGAGTATTCCGTACCTGCATACCATATTATCGAATACCTTAGTAAATACAATCGTCGAAAACCTTACTAAGAACAATTGTCTATAAACTTAGTAAGTAATAAGTCGAAACCCTCAGTTTTACAATTATACATAAAAAATCGGAAAATCAAAAAAATTACTTCATCATATAATAATTTGGCATAGGATTAGAAATTAATAATTTTCGAATGTTTTGATTTACTTGTGTCCCAAAGTAAAAGCTATCAAATTCAACTCTATACCTCTGGCAGTTTTTTTAGAAAAAGGGTTTTGATGGACAGGCCTACAGACTGACTGAAAATAAAGTGATGCTATAAGGGTTACATTTTTTTTATCCTGTAGCACCGAAGACTGACAACTGTGTGAGGTAGGATTCGTAATTATCTATGTCTCTTGAAGCTGTTGACGAGAGTTAACCAATATAATTCTATAAATCCCAAGTAATGAAGAGACGAGAAGGAGTGTAGGGGGAGGGGCGTTATAAGTCACTGTGAAGATTAATATTTCGGTTAATATTTAGAAACTGTCGCCGTGACAGACGGACGGACGGACATGGCTAAATTATAAATGCTTCTTATTTTCACTAAGAACCCTAATAAATAATGTAAAATAAATACGTCTAGATCAGAGGATTAGATCTTCCGATGTGCAATCTCCTGTAATGTTTCTATTAAATATCTAATGGAAATATTTAAGAAACGATTTCATTAAATGAAAGAAAAACATCTAGTCGTATTTACTTAATCAAGTCGTGCCTGACTTGATTATTTTACATGAATGTTAAATCCAATACTAATTTACTCTTAATTTATTGTACACAAGTCTTTAAAACAGTTCTATTTTACTAAAAAAAAACAATGACATAACACTGGTTGGTCGTATAATCGTATAAAATAAAACGACACTTTACGTCATCATAAATTAGTAACAGCTGATATCCGAAAGGAAAGTACATGAAACGAGTACAGAGGGTATATACAGATATACCCTCTGTACTCGTTTCATTTTTATATAATAACACTTACCAGATGGCACAGCCGACTTATTTCAAACAGCAAAACCGAAAGCCACGTACATACCTGCCAACAAATAAAACAGACAAATTAGGGAATGAATGAGAATAAAAACGAAAAACATTCTATTATCCAAATGGCACAAGTTCACGCGGCCCCAGGGTGCCCCGAAGGCATCGTCGATCCTATTAGCTAATGCAAACTTCCCATAACAAGTTACAATGAAAGTAGACGAAATCCCCGGGCTGCAATAAAATTTCAAGCTACGTGGGTAACCAAAGGCTTTATTCCATTATCAATATATATATATATATATATATATATATATATATATATATCTATATAGGTATCTCGCTATTTCCCTTCTTAGTGAGATTTGACGATGTTAATGATATGTCTGCAATACTTCATCGGCGCCTGAAGACGTACCGACAAGTCTCATTTGCATAATGAACAGAATTACCTCTTAAGCACTTTGAGCCCAAGCATCAAATTCTCTTTCAACCCTGTTTTTAGTAGTGAACATATGCGCGATTCTTAGGATTACATTTGTTTGAGCGTCTGTTAATATAAACATAAACCAGTAGTGGTTGTGTAGAATAACTTTTAGAATTTGTTTGAGAAATTGTTCATTTATGCTGTTACAGTCAAAAGTCTTTAAAATGAGTTCAAGAATTTTTACGTCAATAAAGGAAATAAATAGATGTCATCACGGGAAAAATAAAAGCGGAAAAGGCAGTTCGTCATATCAAACTGTGTTACCATATTTGTATGGAAAAATCATCCTGTCCAATAACTTTTTTGTAATTTCATACCCTTTTTGGGATATTTACATAAAAAGCAATATAGTTTTGTTATCTCATATCGTTTATTTTTGAAACGATAAATCTTCACGTCCTGAAATTTAGGGAGATATAACATTATACACAATACTTTCATATTTAAACTATTGCACTTTCTCACTTCTTTATATCTTTTTCCTCTAAATAATTATTTTAGAACTAAGCAAAATAACTCCTCTGTCATAAAGCTGTCGCAAATATATCAATAGAAAGGAGTCGTTTTCTGCTTTAAGCTACTTTCTTTATACTCGTTTCTTGTTAAAAACAAATCAGTATTTGAATACGAAAATATTAGGCTAAAGGCTCTAGAAAGATGCAAGGAAATTCCGATTGAGTTCCATATAAAACGCCACAAAAGGGACTGGATTTGCCATAGGCTCAGAAGGGACCACTTACAGATTCCCAAATAATTTTAAGATAGAAACCCTTAAGGAAAGGAGAAACGGGGTCATCCGGAGCTAACGTGACGGCGAACTGTACTAGTAGAAAGTGTTGCGCAAGAAAAAAAAAGATTATATATATAAAATATATAATATAAAATTATCAGAACCGCTCTTCCTTTCAGCGTATATTCTCTGTTTTCTTGAACACGTTTAATTAACATTACACAAATTCATTAATATGGCTAGATGTGGTACCATTATTCTATTTATTTAAATTAAAACTATTATGCAATGCGTAAAATATGGCTACATTATGAGCCAACATCCTTAATACCTTAATAAAAAAACAATTCTTAAAATAGTTCATGTACAAAAAGGCCACCGCAGCTGGTTTTTGATGGACTTCTTTTTATTTATTTACCATTTTTCCTCTTATATTAATCGTCTTTCTTTTTGTAGCTTTATTTCCGTTAGGATCGGACATTTAGTGGCTATGTACATATGTAACTTTCAGTTACGTTAAAGAAGCGGTTTATTTCAGAAAAACTGTAGTCGTTCCACATGTATTCAATTAATTTTGTTTGTTATTGCTGCATTTACGCATGATAAAGCAAGTGTTATATCCTACCTGTCTAGGTACTCTTGACGATATTAAAGTTAAACTATTTGCGCCCATTACCTACACATATAAAGATTCATGAGGCCTTATAATAGTGCGATACAAAAAACATTACTCCAAAATATATTGTACATGAAACATTATATACTAAAACACCTAGGAAAAAAACGCGTTATTTATTCAATACATGCACGCCCGAAATTGACGCAAAAGGTTACCATGTCAATGTCAAAGCTAAAAGTTCACCAGTTTGCGATCTAGGTTCGTAACGCACGCACACATAGACCGGAAGCGCAACTGTACAAATATATATCAGTGCTTCGCAGCAAATAGACACACTCACAGCCAATTCAGTTTTCATCCGCAGTCATTATTCCGATGTTTGGCCAATTTGCCAACTAAGCATGAATATTTGTTATGCTGCAGTGCGCCAACTACCATCTGAAGAAGCGTTGTGTAATGTTTTGTCATCATTGTCGCTTGTGTACCTTAGCTTTTTCTTAGTTAACCAAAGCGTTTTGCATAACGTGCATGTGATTGAAATACTTTTGGATAAGGCTATAAAATCAATATATTGTAGAGGTAGTATTAAAAAAAGCGAACATAAAAAAAGCTCGTTTCGAGGTCGAAATTGTTTGGTGACATTGTAACTTCTAATTAAGCAAAGTAATAAATAATTTTAGAGATGGCACCAATCAGTCAATTCAAATTACTTAGCTATTTTTTAGACCTTAATATATCAACCATATGGTGAATATATTAAGGACTAATAAAGAAAAAAAATAATTTCTATCTGTTTTGTGACTAGAAAATAAAGCGAAATCCTACTAAGATAGGTACAAAGACTTTATAATTAGTAAGAATACGGTAAAGTGTAAAACGTTATTACACCAATGTGCAATGTTATTTTTGCAATTCTTCCTTAAAGGAGTATTGTCATATAAAGTAAAGATGACGTGTATTGCATATGCCATATTACACATCTACCATATAGCTCAAAGAAAAAAAATATTTTGAATGCAATATTATGTTTATGATATGCACGGTGTCAGAGAATAGATGTCGGACAAAGAAAGACGCTATTCGTTGGCTATAAAGAAATTAATTGTCTTTGAAATAAAACGTAAAACACACTCTTTTTCTAACTGAATGCAAAAAAATTATTACTTTTTAACACATCCAATACTTGCCCGGAGTGCGGTGTTAACCCGCAAGGGCGATGTCTTCGCGGGTTATTCCCCCGAGCGGCGCTGAACAATGTGCGCAAGTATCGTGTGTACGAAAAAGATGACAAATAATTATTTTAATATTTTTCAATTTTCTGAAAAAAAGTTTATCTTTTCAATTTTATTTTAACGACAATCAACTATTTACAGTCAAGTAATAACATCTTTCTTTGTCCGACACTTATTCCCTAACATATATTATGTTTAAGATATATAATAGTAAGAAATTTTATAGAATTACCGAAAAAATAGTAACGAAATATTGAGTAACATAGGGATGAAAGAATATTTTTAAGTTCAAATTTGAGCTTGCAAAACAAGAAGTAAAAAAATTACATTACAAAGAATGCCTCTAAATGGATGAAAGGATACATTCTACTACATTCACGATAGTACCATCATGTCATCCCATTCATCCGTGTGTATTTTTAGCCGAGTTTATAACTCAGCAAATATGAAAAATAACAGATGTCAAGTTGCTGCGTTCTCACGGCAATTTCAAAAGCGTTAAGAATAACGTATAAAAATAGTTTAAAAAATTCTATTGCTTCGCGTCTTTTGGCGTGAAGCGGTAGGAATTTGAACCGCTCGCGCCATACATATTGATTTTGGTATTTCGGTTGATAATTGTCCAATTTGGAGTGTTGGGATCCACGTCAGTGGTCGCTTTGAACTATTGAAATCGATCGCGCCGCTCCACCGTTGTAGATTATAAATATTCGCGACAGAATTTCAGAAATAGTTTCCGTGTTATTCGCGATTTTAATCGTTCAGCGGACAAGTTTGCTGAAAAAGTGAGGTAAAAAAGAAAAAAGAGACTTTCTGATTAACGCCTTAAAATTACCCGGTGGAATACAACAATAAAATTAACGAACAGTCGTTGAATTTGCCAGGAAATTACATTTTCGGAAGACAGCGTGAAAAAATCCATGGAGAACCTTGCGTGTTTAAACATAATAATGATTACGATACAAAGGTTACCAACTAAATGGAGACACGAAGCCCGAAGACTAAAATAACATCGCTAATTTAAAAACCATCTTTCTCAAAGACGGATCCCAATATAATTAACATTCAACTTCTAAATAGAAATCGGTATTATAGACTATTTTCTTCATTTATATTTTAATTACTTTATTACTAAATCCGTTGCATGTGTATATACCGATAAAATATTGTAATTTTGTCATAATATGACGTAAAGAGAACCAATATGTGACCTCAAAGTACAGTGCACGATGTCGACACCCTAAATCACGCAAGGGCTGCGTGATACAGTGTGGTGTGTGTGACAAAAACAATTGTGTCGTCAATTACCAGTGAAGTAATGCGCACAATAGCCTATTATTGCTAAGTAAATATATATTCTACCCGCAAAACAAATACTTTTTCTTAAATAATGCAGCTAATAGGAATGTAAAGTGAGGTATTATTAAACCATTACGAGTGTTTAAGTTACAAAGGCCTTCGTTGTGTACATTTTAAACATTGTGCACGTCTGTCAATATTAGAAAGATGGTACGTACTGCCATTATTATATATATATACACGGTGTCCGGGAATAAATGTCGTACAAAGAAAAACGTTATTCGTTGACTGAAAAATAGTTTATTGTCGTCAAAATAAAATTTAAAACATGACTTTTTCTTTTCAGAAAATTCAAAATAATATTCACAATTATTTTTAATTTTTTTCATACACACGATACTTGCGCACGTCAATCAGATCCGCTTGGCTTAATGCGTGGCGTACGGCTGGCGTGAGCTTGTGTGCGTGCGTTATCGGTATTACGTGTGTTAAAAAGAATTATGTCTAACATTTTTTTGCTCTCAATTAGAAAAAGGGCTTGTTTTATGTTTTGTATCAACGACAATTTATTCTTTTATAGCCAATGACGTCTAAATAGCGTCTTTCTTTGTTCGATATTTATTTCTCTGTGTCGGACACCGTGTATAGATTGTTGATTAATTACATATAGCAATAACATTTTTCTATTTCTCTCGAAAATACAAAACTAAAATAATCTATTGTTTTTTATTTGGATCTTCATTACGGAGAAATAATTTATTATTCGAAAAAACATTTTTTTATTGTTAACACATTCTCGATCATAATTACATTTATACGTTTTACAATACCATAAACCAAACCTCTATGAAGAAAATCTTACAAAAAATGGATACTCGGTACAATCGATTTTTCTTACCGTGAAATAATCGTGTCACTCACTATTCAAGGCCGAATAAGGTGCTCTTTGCGTCGCATCATATATTGCTTTGATAATGTCGCGCGGCGCCCGGTGTGTGCGCATTACTTGATACTTAACCCCCGCCTTAAAGTTGAATAGTGTATCGAGACTGAGGTAAAATATGAAAAAAAATACTTTATTGACTATGATCGTCTTATTTTACTTTCAGGAACCCATTAAAGCCGGCTTACTATACCAATTTAAGATCTATATGTACACATATACATCTGAAATTATTTTTCTTTATATTTCTGTATATATTTTTTAGGAATTAGAGCGCAGAAAATATTTTCGTCTGATTTCGTTGATTAGAATAATTTCAATAGTGTGAAAAATATACCAGTTAATATATTTACATAATATAAAATAATACTAAAGGTTATAAAAAGTTTAATAGAAATATTAAATACTCCTCAATATTTTTATGTACTTAGGTATGTAGGGAACCCTCATAGTTGTTTTTTATTTATTGAAGATTTATTTACTATAATTCTCAAATGTTTTTCAAAAGCATGAACTAATTTTATGAACGCATTTTAAATTTCAGTTTAATCGATTCATTATCAATATCAATTAATGTCCAGAAGATACAAAGGCTGGATAAGAGAGACGAAAAAATATAATTCGATCAAAAGTTTTGGGAGTTTTGTATTAATTGAATAAGCAAATTGTCACGACTCAGAATATGTCTTACGCGGTTCATTTAATGTGACGTAATGTAGACGTTTGACAAATACCCATTTATTTAAACGAAGTCAATTTACGCGAGAAATCTATTTGTCAGTACGACGTCAAATTCAGTTCAAAGAAAATACGTCATAATTTTGCGGATATTTGCTGAATCACAGGTTCTAAAAATTTTACAATTTTCTACTATTTATTAGTCGAATATTTTTATTGATTAAAAATTTTATGATTTCAAACAAAAAACAAAGCTTCTGTCCTTGATTAAAGGGGTCGTCACTTATAGCCTTTAGCATTCTTCTAGTTGCGCGATACATTTGACGCTTTCTTTTTCATTTGTATTGCACTTCTCAATATTTACGATAAAATAATACTTAAATTTTTACTTTCTACGAAAAAATAAACAATTCGTAGCGCAATTAAAACATACTGAAAATATAGATATAAAGTTCAATGCGTGTATATTATTTATGTATGTGTTTTCGACGGATTTTCCTGAATCTTTCCACACTTTCTCTCTACTACATAGCAATAATTACTAAGAATGGCGAATAAGAATTAGAATTTTCGCGCCATTCTCTTATCTTCTCTCCAAGCCATTATCAATAATACGAATACGTATTATTGATAATGGGTTGGAAACGCCGGGTACATTTGAAAAAAAAAATAAAAGATCATATTTTTCATTCAAAAAAGGTCCCTTGTATTTTCTTCCATCCGTTCTTAAGATATTCCAAAACTATGTTTACTAAGATGGCGGCTGATGCACACTCCCTGGATTGCACGATCTAGGTTTTATACTCGTAATGGAACAGTTATCGAATTTCAGTTTTACGTGGACACCGTTTTCGTTTTATTAATATACTTATAAATGTTATCGGCATTTTTCTACGACCTCTGAGCGTTCAACCAACAGAAAGGAAATTAGCAGCATTCTGTAGTATTGCATGCTAAATACATTAGCTTGGATTGCGAACAAACAAAAGCGAAAAGTCGGATAAAATAAAATATATACACTTCTTAATAATAATTTACTTTTGGTAATGTTATTACTATTACACGTCGTTTAATTACAATTTATACTTGAACATTTTAATATTACCCTATGATATATAACCGCACGATATGAACGCAGCTTCCAACCTTACATTATCCGCATTCGTAGCAACCACAGATTATTTTACAATATGTTATATTCGCATAGATTAGCTAATGTATCTTTCCTACATATTTCAATTGTGTAAATATTATATAAATGTTTTGCGACTTATGCTTTAGCAGTATACTGTGATAAGTCCCTAACGCGAAGTATTTTATAGTCTGCAGTTAAACTAGGGAAATCACTTAAGAACGGAAAATTTGCTTTTATTGTTGTGAAGTGCCTGCGTTACCTGTTAAGATTTTTCATATCGACGTAAATACACAGAAGACTGAAATTGTTTATAATGTTGATTAATTAAAATCATAACATCCGCTATTAATTTATTGTTATCAAAAATGGAATGAAAACTTTTAATAGCTTGGAACAATTTTAATATTGTTCAACATATGGGGAAGGGCTCTCTTAAAATGTGTTTTTGAAGAAATCTTTAATATTATTTCATTTCAGCAACTTGTAATATGGGCAAATGATTACCAGCCGCGTATTGTTGGTTTTTCAATTGTCAGATGTCTCTCGGTCTACCTTTTGCGGTCGGTCTACGTACATCATTGCCACATCCTCTAGACTAATTTTCACTCCAAAGTGTGACAAGACATATTAAATAATGTTGCTAATCTCTTTTGGAAAACTCTGTTGGATCTTTGGTCATGTATACACCAAGGACTGCTCGCGGACGACTACTTCGTTCTCTTAGAGATGGTCTTCGATTTAAAATTATGCTGGACTGCTCATAACTAGACCTACCCAAAAATACAAACCATCGTCCTCTAGTTTCGTAATTGTATCGAAATCAATTATTGCGCCTGAGAAACAGCCTCTTTCGCAATATTACGTGACAGTAAACTGTGTATTATGCTCAGTTTCAAAGTCAACACGTTAATGTAATTGTTGCATGATAGAAAACTGTGTATTGCACTCAGTTTCATAGTCAATACGTTAATGTAAATGTTACATGATAGTAAACTATGTATTGCGCTCAGTTTCATGGTCAATACGTTAATGTAAATGTTACATGATAGTAAACTGTGTATTGCACTCAGTTTCATAGTCAATACGTTAATGTAAATATTACATGATAGTAAACTGTGCATTGCGCTCAGTTTCATAGTCAATACGTTAATGTAAATGTTACATGATAGTAAACTGTGTATTGCACTCAGTTTCATGGTTAATACGTTAATGTAAATGTTACATGATAATAAACTGTGTATTGTGCTCAGTTCCATAGTCAATACGTTAATGTAAATGTTACTTATAGTATACTGTGTATTGCACTCAGTTTTATAGTCAATACGTTAATGTAAATGTTACATAATAGTAAACTGTGTATTGCACTCAGTTTCATACTCAATACGTTAATGTAAATGTTACATGATAGTAAACTGTGCATTGCGCTCAGTTTCATAGTCAATACGTTAATGTAAATATTACATGATAGTAAACTGTGCATTGCGCTCAGTTTCATAGTCAATACGTTAATGTAAATGTTACATGATAGTAAACTGTGTATTGCACTCAGTTTCATAGTCAATACGTTAATGTAAATATTACATGATAGTAAACTGTGCATTGCGCTCAGTTTCATAGTCAATACGTTAATGTAAATGTTACATGATAGTAAACTGTGTATTGCACTCAGTTTCATGGTTAATACGTTAATGTAAATGTTACATGATAATAAACTGTGTATTGTGCTCAGTTCCATAGTCAATACGTTAATGTAAATGTTACTTATAGTATACTGTGTATTGCACTCAGTTTTATAGTCAATACGTTAATGTAAATGTTACATAATAGTAAACTGTGTATTGCACTCAGTTTCATACTCAATACGTTAATGTAAATGTTACATGATAGTAAACTGTGTATTGTGCTCAGTTTCATAGTCAGTACAGTAATGTAAATATTATATGATAGTAAACTGAGAACACAGCACAGTTTACTATCATGTAATATTTACATTAACGTACTGAGGCGTATGACAATTAATAATCAATCCATACTATTTATTACGTTCTTTTAATTGAAAAAGACACCATTTTGGTCCAATCGTAATTTTCCCCCTTGAGTTTAAATGAACATTTCTATTGATTATATGTTACTTTCGAAGGAATTTTTGTAACTAAAACAAAAAATTAAAATTTTTTACATTGAAAACAGTAATATACGAAATAAATCGGTAAAGGATAAAACATCCCATAATATTCTTAATCAGAAATACTAATAGCCTTTTTTAGTTTTAACTATATAAGTCATCCATACAACTTGTTTCTTTCACATATAATAAATGTGAAATAACATTTTATTAAAATAAAGAATAAGTGGCACTAAAACTTTTAGAATGTTTTACTTTGCTCCAGGTCATTTTTTGCCACATTGTTAGCTGAGGTCTTATAATTGTCAAATCTGAATATATAATTCAGTAGAGATGTAATTTCTTTAATGCGTACATTTATAATTAATCAATGGCGTGCAGTGATTTCGGGGAAGGGCAAGCTGCGAAGGGACGGACGTAAAAAATTATACAGGGTCCCGTAAGGGGCGGACTATCGAAATGTCGTTAAGGGGGGGGGGGATGATTAGACCTACAAAACGATAAATTTTGTTATCCTAAGCCTAACAGTTTTAGAGGTACAGTTTTAAATTTTTTTTAAAATGTTTGTTACTGCGCATGTAACAAATTTTTTTTTATTAGGTATTATTACTATTTCAACTTTTTTATTGTCCAAGATTTTAAGAGAACATTTTTTCGTCTTCTTAATTAAAATGTTATTCATTCGTTATTAATGGCATCATAAAAATTAAACGCTGAAACACGTCCATTTGTTTAATTACAAAACATGAAAAGCTATTTTAAAGAATGCTAGCGTAAAAAAAATGTATGGCAACCTTGTGCAACTTTATTTCAAAAACATCTATAATTCACACAGATTCCAAAAAGGTGTAATTTTTTGGTATTAAGTCATTTTATAACATGTTTTTTATTCCTAAACCCATCACATAGCCCGTACATGAAATACATTCTGTATATTCACGAGCAATGTAGATCGAAGGCATTTTGCAATGCAGTGGGTCAAACAATACCCATACCATAAGCACAAACAAGGTCCAATTGAAGCGTAGGTCAACAAATAAAAACAGTGGTACACAAACAGCAAAAAACACGTTGTTAGCTCCGCGCGATAAACAAGTCACTAAAGAAGCGAAGTTCTTGAGGAAAGGAGTAGAGGGTGTCGCTTGACGGCCGAGAACAATAAAAAAGACCACACGAGTGGGAAAGAGATAGCGAAACAATTCTGATAAGCGGTTGTTTTGATCGTAAGCGAGTGCGGAGTTATTTCAATAAAACAGGTATTTTTCGAATATTTACAGAATTAATTATAGCAATGTCACCTTTTTATATAAAATATTTTTGATATTTTTTAAATAAAGTAACACATTTTTTTACACTAGTTTAATTTCTATATTGCCAATAATAAGGAATAAATAACATTTTAATTAGGAAGACGAATGTTTTCTTAAAGATCTTGGACAAAAAAAAGTAGAAATAGTTAATATCTAATAACATTTTTTTACGCGCAGTAACGAAAATTAAAAATCATATCTCTAAAACTATTAGGCCTATAATAATAAAATTTATTGTTTCGTATGTGTATGTGTTTAGTATGTCTCCGACATTCCGTTGGTCCACTTCTTACGGGACATTGAAGGTGTAATATAGATTGAAAATGTGTCTCATTAATTTAATCGTAGGCACTCAAAAACAATAAACTCTCGACGTAAGTAGCCCGATTTATCGAACTATGATTTTAATTGTGACCATAAAAAGCTAATTCCTACTTACCTAAAAATACAATAGTATCTATTAACCTTTTTAAATTATTTGTATTTCTGTGTCATCATGTTCCCCATTCGCAATAGCTAGTTGCGACTCGATAGAAATGTCTGTCCGCGAAGGGCTAAATTTTATAGTTTTATTGTACACGATAAATGTTTTTCAGAATTAGCATATTGTTTACAAGAATTTGTCTAATTACTAAGATTATCAAAACTATCTTTATTCCAATTATTACATTTAGTTCCGAATAATAAATAAGACCAGTAGAACATTTGATTTAAAACGCAAGTTCTGATTAGCCACTAATACCAAGCATAAAAATTACTGTGAAGATGCCGCACACTAGATTTATTACGAACGTATAGTTTCATAATTGGCTTCGATCTACCATTCTCAATTATACTATTGTTTTTTCATTAAAAGATAAATTGAAAAATCCTACATTAATCACGTAACAAAAAGAGCATTGTTTTTTTTACATTCACGACGAAAATACACGTCAAAAAATAAACTAATAAATATTAATTTTAATGCAGAAAGAAAACGGGTAATTTAGTATTTCACTGAGAAAATATAATTAATACATGCATTTAAAAACAGGAAAACTATTAAAATTATACATAAAATTATTTTCGAACGAGAATGATAAAATTGACATCAGAGATATCGTTATAATAACACAATGATTTATTGTGTGCATGCGAATGTCATAATTACGGGATTGTTTCAGTCTAAATATAGCTGAAGGTAGTCTAACAAGCTTCAGCTTGCCTTGAGGCTATGAACTGATACTCGGAAGTGAGTGAAGTGAGGTAATAAGTTTTAATGCATATATTAAAGTAAAGAATTTGCATGATAATTAAATATGTTTAAACTTTCGGAAATATGTAATGTATATATGCTAAATGTTCGGAGTAAGCTACGTGTAATTGCTTACAAGGCACTGCGCGCCACTGCATTTAATATATGTTAACTTATGTCTCCATCAAAATTCCGAGAGAACAGACAGGTGACCAATTCGTATCGATTTCGCTGGCGTCAAGCAAAAAATAATTATAACACGTCGCTTAATTCTCACGCCGATGTCGGTTTTATGTATATGTCGTGTAATAATTTCTTTGAACTTTTCTTTGACGTATCCATTTACTTCTAAGTAAAATAGGTTTCCAAATACTGTTACAGGCTTAGGTTCCCCGAATACTATCGAGTTCGTTCGCATAACTTGATAAGTGATAGTAATACTGCGTCTGATAAGTTAATCAGTAGATAAGTTTAACTGAAAGCCAAATTATCATGCAATTATATTACAGCATCGACATTTCTTCAAATAAACAATATAAATTCCAATAACTGCTAATACGTAGTGATATGTTGTTAATACTTACATTTGTCGTTTGATTATGATTAGATATGTCTCCGTCGGATTTTATTTTTGGAATTAATGAGATGAATTTTCTGTACTTGAAAAGCGATCTTTGTTAGATCTAATGTTTAAAAATATTTATTTTTCAGAACCGAAATTCTTCGGTGTTGAAATTGGAGTTTTTTCTTTTACTCCAACCTATCCGTTTGTGATCCCTTCTCTAACTTAGTACAGAGGGCGGTTATGGACATATTTAAAAATGTTTTGCTGTTTATTTCTCGACTTCAGCTCTTTCGTACAATGAAATGTCTCTTACCGGCCCACCCATAACTTGTAAGGGTATTTACGTTCTTTAATTAATTTGATCACTACTTTATATTAAGCAACGTTTTATTAACTTGTTTATCGCATTGCCTTTAAATAGATAACGCGATTTTCTTGGAAGATAAATAAATATGCCGTTTTGTAAAACAATGAGTTAAATATGAAAAATTGTTTATTACTATAAACAGTCATTATATCAATTCTAACTTATTCGTACATCTATTTTATTCTAAACTATATTTTATATGCATACTTGAAAGTTATACGTGTATAACATAGTAGATTACGCATTCTTTTAGTACTTTCTTCTTATCAAGCTACTGTGTGAATAAAAATTAACTGTTGGTTTTAATGCGATTTCTATATAGCTACTGTCTATTATGCACAATAGAAAAACAGTAGAAACAAATAGACAGACAGGCATATTTTTGCACTGGTACAAATCTTATTCTACTCCTGGGTAGGGTGGGCTGATGAGCTAAGAACTTCATCAAAATCCGTTCAGTAGTTTTCGTATGACATGCGTAAAAACAATAATTTAAGTTTCTTTAATGTATACACTTTTTTACTTTTGCTTGTTTTGTGGGAACAAAAAAAATATCTGATTTTAGAAAAAATACTCAATTGGAGAAAAAAAAATTACTTTTTTTTTATAAATCGGGTATCAAACGATGACTTGATCTCGCCATAGAGGTATATATATATATATATATATATATATATATATATATATATATATATCGATGAAACCCATGAATTCTGGGATCTTTTCTATTTATGCATCACATATAGAACTTTTGACGTTTTAGTCCTGCCTCTTTTAACCGTTTTAGCGCCATGGTTTTTTACTCATATATACTTAAAAATGCCAACATTTTTTTTTGTTTTTGGTGTTACTTACCCTTCTCTCTAAAAAAAACTGTATATCTTCCAAAAATTATCCAATTATAATAATTTTTTCGGTGTTTTCTTAATAAAAACTTGTACAAGGATAATAAAATACAAAGAAAATTATGGAAATATATATTGTGAACAAAAATTATAACAAAAACTGAAATCGAGGTCACATCGTATTTTCGCAGTTCGGTACATCCTCTGTATCATCAAAATAATTGTTATCGTTACTATTATCACTATCACTCAAAATTTGCATTACGCCAATTGTGAGCGCTCCACAATGTCACTTCTACTATCACTTTGTTCACAACTTGAAAAACGATCATTTTCACTCGAATTATTTTCGTATTCCGGCATTATGGATTAAAAATTTTCTTTTCCTGGATCCTTTTTATATTGTAATTACTAATAATATTATAATTTGAACTTTATGTAACACGTAGAAAGATAAAAAATTAGAGATGCGTGCGTGCGACCTCCCCTACCGCGCGCTAATTTAGGCAAATTAGTTAGTAAGCGCCGGAGCGCGATGGCGCTCGTCGGCACTCAAACAGTTAAACAGCCTCTTAAAAAATTGCTCGAGGTGAAACGTATGGACAAGATAAGATATAGAAAAATATAAGAGAAGACAAAAATGATAGATGCATTAGAATACTCTATAAAACAGAAATGGCAATGGCTAGGTCACATTGTTAAGAAGCACAAATCCAAGTGGACAAAAATAGTGATGTTATAGAAGGAGCCAAGACACAAAAGAAGACAAGGCAGACCATACACATGTTGGGCGGACGAGATATAAAAAGAAACAAGAATAAAGAACTGGGCATCTCTCGCAGACTGGAGGACGCCTTTACCGAAATGAATTTCTTTAACATTACAGTCAAGTTTACTTTGTGGTTACAGAATAAAAAAACTGTTCTTGTACTTTTATTTATAAACAGATTACAAACAACAAGAAGATAGCCGGCGGCGAGTAGCGGTTTAATACTAAATACCAGACCGATCTAAATCTGTATATTAATTAGCACGGCCGGTAGACATACCAAAACCCACTCTCTTCACGTTAAAACGCACATACGCATTTTCAAGGAAGCGCTTACGTTAACGTGACAATCTTTACTTTCATAGACGTATGTAAATAAATTACGAGGTCGGCGACGGGCCACACGCCGCAATTTACGAATACTTACGTAATAATATTTGCGTAAGAACAACTGTATTAAAAATATATTTAACAAAGAATAATACCGTTTTGTTTTGACGGGGAAGAGTTGTCTGAACGAATAGCCGTGCTGTCAAACATTGCAGTGGGTAGATTAAGACATATGTAACAGCGTAACTGTTATTAAACTAGTCACTTCATTAAGATTCTATTTGAATTATGCGCGTATGTGTGTGTGCGGGTGCGTGTATGTGTGCGTGTGTGTGTGTAAAATAATATCGTATCTAGTAAATTTAAAACATTCGTCACCGAAAAGAGGTGACCGGCAAGCAGGAATACATTTCCATTTTTTCCTTACATGTATATTTCAACCCCAAGTATTCTTAGGCTGGCCAGTAATAAGTTCATCAGTGTTAGATTTGGTAGCAGCTAAACAGAATATTTCCGCTTCTTCCTTAAAGCATTTTATTGAAGTATGAAAGAGGAAAATATTAGCTTTACTAAATAAGGCGAAATTAACCCAAGGATTGTTTCAATAAGGTTTTTCATTTTTAAATTTAATGTAGAAGGCCGCCCTGGATGTGGATTATTGGAGAGATCAAAATATTATTCTATGAATATTTGGAACCGATGACCTGACTCTCATCACATGAGAATACAGCTTCACCCATCGTTGTGCATATTAAGTGTTGTATAGCTCGCTTTTCGCTCTAAACAGAATCTAAAGAGCACTCGCACTAAAGATCACTCAAATTCTTTTCGCAAAATGTCTATATTTTGTTTGTTCTTTACTAACCGAGACTCAGTTGCTAACTGAACAGCGAATCGAATACCACGCTCTTTATATATCCTACCAGAGCGTAATGTACTAAAAGTAAATATATGTAGTTCATTTCGGGGAATTTTCCTTAGGATATACATTACTGTTACGCGTCTAAGTACTTAATTGATAGTGGAGTCTAGTTGTTCTCATTATTAATACATAGTGGCAAAATATAATGAATGATCCCTAAAACCGCAATTTAAAAATTAAAGGCTTACCACTGAGCAGCAAGAAAGTAGGAGATATTTTGAAAATATTTTTCTGCATTCACATCTAAAAGTAATTGTTACGCATCTAATTACTTAATGTTTGTATATTCTAGTTGTTCTCATTACTAATACGTAGTTGCAAAATCGAATGATCCCTAAAACCACAAATTACAAATTAAAGCCATACCTACCACCCAGCACGAGGAAAGTCGGATATATTTTGACCATATTTTTTCCATTCACATCTCAAAGTATATTGCTACGCATGTAATTACTTCATTTTTGTATAGTCTAGTTGTTCTCATTATTAATAGTTGCTAAGCCTTTCTTATAATGAATGGTCCCGAAAACTGCAATTTAAAAATAGTTTTATTTTTCTGCATAAAAACATTTTTATACAAAAATTTCTGTTTATATCTAAAAGTATCTATATATTAATACATGAAGAGAAAACTTTGTATCCCTTTTTAAGCATATTGCGCGCATGGAGGAGTGTGAGATTTGGCATAGTTAAAGTTAATGGAAAGATGGTAAAGGAGTGCAGAAAGGTTTATATATATATATATATATATATATATATATATATATATATATATAAATATATATGTATATATATATATATATATATATATGTATATATATATGTATATATATATATATGTATATATATATATATATATATATAAATATATATGTATATATATATATATATATTGTGTTACAAATACATTGAAAGATTCATTGCTTACGTTCATACTGACAATGTCAAACACATAATAGTCTGTGGTCAAACAGTCGCACAGAGTACAGATTGTCGCTAAAGAATTTTAAAACGTCAAGATTGACTGAATGTGTTTCGAGCTGTGAATTTTGCGTGATTTCAAATGTTCCTTTTTCAATAGACTGGAGTGTGTCAAGGCGAAAAAGCGATTAATTTATATTTTAGTAAAACATAGCTGTTTTATATATTAGCGTAATACAGCTTGCTTTAATATACACCTGTAGTAAAAGGAAAAATCTGACAGATTGCTAATATACACCTTTTGCAAAAGGAAAATTTTGTAGCACCAATTTGAATTGAATTACTCTCATCTAACTATTAGTGTTTTCAACAAAGTGAGTAGATAAGTATATTACGGTTGAATTTCGACCATTGGGCAACCACTAGTATACTTTAATGTACTTGAAGATATCTTCACTATTTGGTAGGTACTATGTAAATGAGAATTCTTTATGTAACCCTTTTACAATCAGAAGTATAAATCCTGGACTGCGGTATTAATTGTTCTTATTATAAAAAGATAGTATATTGATTTTACAATGATAAAAATTAGTAGTGCTTTCAGTATGGCGATACTTATTTTCTTTATAAAAGGATCAAGTAATAATTTATAAGAACAGCGATGACTGCCTAGAGTATAGTATTATTGATTTAATTACAAAAGGACTGCATGGAGTGTCGACTCAGCTCGAAGCGCAGAGAACTCGCAAAGGCAGCTTTATATTGTAAACTATAACTTCGTCAATTTCCTATTGTTTAAATGAAATTTTTATATTCTTTTAAATAGTTTAAAAGTCATACAATTAAATAATCATATTTTTGTCTTTAATAGTAACGAAGTGAATGCGTTTCTCGGGGCGAACATTAAAAATGATGAAGGCGACTTTCTATTGTAAACTATAACTTCGTCAATTTCCTATTGTTTAAATGCAATTTTTATATTCTTTTATATAGTTTAAATGTCATACAATTAAATAATTATATTTTTGTTTTTAATAGTAACGAAGTGAATGCGTTTCTCGAGGCAAACATTAAAAATGATGAAGGCGGCTTTCTATTGTAAACTATAACTTCGTCAATTTCCCATTGTTTAAATGAAATTTTTATATTCTTTTAAATAGTTTAAATGTCATACAATTAAATAATCATATTTTTGTCTTTAATAGTAACGAAGTGAATGCATATCTCGGGGCAAACATTAAAAATGATGAAGGCGGCTTTCTATTGTAAACTATAACTTCGTCAATTTCCTATTGTTTAAATGAAATTTTTATATTCTTTTAAATAGTTTAAATGTCACAATTAAATAATCATATTTTTGTCTTTAATAGTAACGAAGTGAATGCATATCTCGGGGCAAACATTAAAAATGATGAAGGCGGCTTTCTATTGTAAACTATAACTTCGTCAATTTCCTATTGTTTAAATGAAATTTTTATATTCTTTTATATAGTTTAAGTATCATACAGTTAAATAATCACATTTTCATTAAATTATTTTTTAATCGAGCTATACATCTTTAGAATCTTTAATAGTTATAGCTCTAGACATAGTAACGAAATGAATGCGTATCTCGCGACGAACCATTAGAAATGATTGAACATAATTTATTTACTGAAATAGATAATTAAGTAGTTCAAGGTTATTAAATACGCAAAACGATATCCCAAATCAAAACTAAGGATATTTCTTTATAAATAATTATCTATATTAGTCGGCCTATTATTATTTAATTTTTTCTCTTTCAATCAATATAAGATGTAAATTAAAGTAAATATTTTATCTTACGAGTAGAACCCAAAATTCCTCCATAAAATTGGCTTATTCTTTACGCGTACGAAACTATAGGTAACGGCTATATTTCCATATTATTCAGCAATTCGGTTTTCGCAATTATTTAACATTTAAGGTCAATCATTTTCGTTATCATTGAGTACGAAGTAAAATTTATGATCACACTATTTGTTTACGTTTTTTTATACTGCCTATTCATGTCGCTTCGTCAATTTCTTAGTAATTTAACATTTACTTAACCAACAGAACGCATACAAAATGGTTTATTTGTGACTAATAATTCGTTATAAATAAATCTTCTATTCGTTGTAAATTATTTGTGAAATAATGATAATAATTAACCACTCTCTTCAATTCAGACACCAGCACAAACATTTTATTTGCCAGAATTCGGCACCCGGTCGTCATCGTAGGTACCGCGTGAATATGCGCGAGGTTAAATGATTACCTTAATAAATGCTGAACAAACGGTGACATTTATTTACATAAAGTTTCATAAATATTCACAATAAATGTACGTGCAACTGCCATTTAGCAATATATATATATATATATATATATATATATATATATTTACATATAGGTATCAGCTAGCTCTTCTACACTTCGTATCTCCAATTCAAAATTACAAGATTTTATGTTTTAGGGTTCCGTAGCCAAGTGACAAAAACGGAACCTTTATAAGTTCTTCCTGTCCCTCTGTCTGTCCGTATATCGCAGACATTTTACTCGAATGTCTGCGATATACGGACGAAGATTATTGGCACTATATAGATGAAATTTGGATGGAAGGTCTTTTCTGTGAGCCGCTATACAATGAAATAATGGAATTATGTAACACATAATATTTTGTCAGACACTTTATACTAGGGGATGAAAAAAAAATCCAGTGCAGTATTAAGAAGTGGTGAAATATGTACTTCTATAATTAAATCTTAAAAAAGGCGTCACACCCTCAGCTCCCAACTTTCAATTAACGTGTGTAAAATTCTGAATCTGAAAAGAAATTAAGTAAAACTTAAAATAAATTTCCAACGAAAATTGGTTTGAATCAGATACATTGTGTTATTTTTGAGATATGGAATATTTTCCGTAACGACCGCAGCGATAACTTTGTTTTTTACAGTGTCTTTGAGAGATATAAACTTACAAGTTTAATATTCTTTGGTGCTATGGAACCCTTCGTGCGCGAGTCCGACTCGCACTTGGCCGGTTTTATTTGTTATTCATAATCTTCTTTTGAGTTAAAGAGTTCTTATTTTTATATGATAATTTAAATAAAAAACAAATATTTTCTTATTTTTATATTTTTATATTATAGGTATTACGTTAAACCAATATAAATTTATAAAGTAATAAAAATTAATCAGACTGTATAAAGATGAAAATATGTGGACAGCGATGAATAAATAGGGTGTGTAAACATTATATGAGATCAATCCACATAGAAACGATCTAATTCCTTAGCAGTTTCTTATCCGCCATCAGTAACTCCTAGATATTTTAAGGAATGAAGCCATCGAAAGTTGAGGATGACTACTGTGTGTCAACCAACCGTCGTTGTTTATCCCAAATTCATGGAGCTGGCATCAATGTCTACATAAAATAATCTATAGATATATGTATGCAAGGACCCCTTTCTCTCTTAGAAAAAGCAAGTCTGTAAATACGCAATGACGTCATACTCAATAGACACGTGTAGTATAAAATGAACAAAGAAAATATGGTCCAAAGTAGTTCTATGAGTGAACTACTGTCGTTATTGAAGAGGTGAGTCGTATTGGAATTGAGATAAATTACTTAATTTTTGAGGATCACTTTAGAGCGCTAATGACATTTCTATATAAGACGTAATTGTGTGTGTGCGTGTATATATATATGTGTATATATATATATATATATGTATATATGTATATATGTATATATATATATATATATATATATATATATATATATATACACATACACATATGTTTTGTTGTAGAATCAATAAAGTTTTATCGTTTTATTAAATTAACTTATATTTTCTATTAGGGATATCATCATTAGTTTTGTTCAGGAAAAAAGCTATGGCCTATATGGCTACATTTACATTTACTGCAATATCTCCGTATTATTATTGAGATTAATTTTTTTGAGATCACGTCGCGTTTTTGGGCCTTCGATATTTTTTTGTTTTTCTACAGCCGCCAAGTTAGAAGTTGTCCATGTAGAGCTTGTAAAAATCGAAACAATTCAAATCTCTGAAATTATATTTTGTTTTAATTACTGACGAAACAGTTTGTTTCCTTAGTCAATTTCATTCTATAGTCCATCGTTGAGCAATTAGTGAAACATTCGTTCTACGTTCGCATTGTGAGCTAACTATTCACAGTTTATTCATTACGTATAATCGTTGTGTTTTAGAAAATGAAGCCAACGTTAATTTGAAGATAAATGTATAAATGTTTGTGGCCTAGATTTACAACTAAACCTTTTTAAAATTTGTCCATTAATATTGTAATTTCGTGTCATCAATTCCGATGCTCATGTCTCGCAAAAATAAAACTGTCTCCAACAGTGGTCGATGAAGTATTCTCGGTTAAATTAAGCAAAAACATCTAATTAAAATTCTCCAATTAATTTAATAGCTTTATTCACGGAATGTTTCTTAAATTCTATTTCAATTTGCTTGTTCTGTTTGTTAAACATGCACCGAACCGTTAATGGTAAACATTCTTCTTTAATTCTGTTGTTATGTTTCTGTGATGGACGCAGACATGTCTTTCTCTATGACGTAGTTATAATTTTTTTCTACCATCTTAGTACAAAATATATACGGCTGAATAGACGATATATACGCTTCGGAAAAAAAAATTCTCAAAACGAGCCACCTAATTTTGGAAGTCCATTACAATAAATTACCTGCGTCTAAAAAATTTCTAACATGCTGAAATATTCGAATATATCTTTATATTTTGTAGTAGCAAGATAATTATTTTATAAGTTTTAATAAATCTAATCAATATTTGGTATTTAATTTACACTTGTTAGCCCAAGATTTTGCTGAAATCGTAGGAATACATCTTATTAGGGTGACATTTTATTACGCTACGGTTTTCTCTATCTACAAAATTTATGTCCTGGGAATAAGTGTATTTATAGAACATTAGTAATGATCGTGCAATTAAATACCTAATCCCATGAAGATCATGCCACTTTTAATCCGGTAAAATCTTCGCACGTGTTGAGTAAGCTGTAACGGGACACGCCTACTATACGACGTGTTCGGTACTCGCGTTTATTTTTCACGTTCGCCGCCGAGCAAACAGTTGTGGGTGATTTACCTCACGGCCTGCGTCCCGCAGAGCCGATAAATAACAATGTAAATAATTAAATCCCGCAAGACGAGAGGATGCGGAGGCGAGCTAGTGCAGCCCTTAGGGATGAAACGATATATGGGAGTGCCAAGAATATCGATATTGTAAAGGTTTCAACACACTGCTGCCGTTATAACAGTGCCGGTTCATACTTAACCTTGACAATTTAATATATAATTATTGGTATCTTATCTATATGTCCGTCGTGTCTTTCACCATCATTACGAACTTTAAATAGGACATTGTTCTATCTCGTAATACGTATTAACTTGTCAATTGTTGCAATATTAGTGTCAGCAAAGAACTTTTTTTCTAAAGGTAACGAAAACAAGAAATAATTTACTAGGCAAGACATTTGTTTAATATTTTGGGACTTATCGACTTTAATGATGGCTAATTATTTTTTGATGTGAAATATCTAATGTCGCGTTCTAATGGCACTTTGCGACGTGCCATCCGGCCAGCTCCACGTCTTGTCGGTTAACGGCATTACAAAATTAAAAAGATACTTTCAATAGGCTGCTAAGAAATATTTCTGTGCTAAGTTATTCCAAAAATAAAATAAAATAAATATTTACCTAAATATTCTTTTTTCGTTTTCAATTCGTCTAAATAAAAATATTTCAATACAACAATATAAAAAAATTAGATGTTTCACATCTGCCAGGCGTCTCATGACGGATCGAAATTTTTTTTTAAATATATATTACATTTTTTTTGGTACAATGGTGGTTTTTGCTTCTTTCTTTAGTTTTTTTTTTGATCTTTTTAGTTACCAAAAAACCTAAATGTGCATGCAGTTCCATTCACGGTAAAATCGTGCTTCATTACTTACAGTGAATGTGAATAGCGTCTAACAATGCAAAGTTAAAAACGATTAAATGAATTTTGTGTTATATGAGATATCTTGCTTTACGTAGACACATATTTTGCTCATTTTGCAGATAAAGTAAAATATCAACGAAGAGAGAGAAAACCTCCATGTGGCCGAAGTCAAAAGCGAGTATTCGATATAGCGATAACATCGGCAAATAAAGTCTGGCATCATCGACATATTAAATACAAGACTCTGAAATTCCATCCCTAGCCGTACCCAGTTCGTTTATCTCGTCCGTAAATAAACCGCGAACGCTCCGCGCACTAACTTATTGCGTCTAGCCTCTATCTTTATCGAGGGAATGGATTCTCTTTAAGGTTGTGGTAGGTTCAGGGAGAGCAGGTATGATTTAAGCAGAAGGAGCGTTAGTGACTCTGCTCGGGTCAAGGATGAACCAACAAGTGAGAAATAAAAATTTCGTCAACTTTGTCCGGATTACTGTATTAATTATTTTAATTTTAATGACTTTTTTAATTTCATTTATATTAATTAAAAAATGCTTTTATTTTAAACATATGGATTGCATCAATTATTGGATCAGAGTTGTTTTCGCAAATATGGACACAAATAAGAACACTTTAGTGTCAATGTGCTCCTTTAATTTATTTTTCTTTTTTAGGGTCATGTGCCGCAAAAGAAAAAACGGAATCCTCAGAAGATCTCTCATATATAAACAACTCTGTACATCTAATCGTCTGTCGCGAGTGTTTTTTTTTTCAGAAACCACTTGACGTAGAAACTTGAAATTCGACGTAGTAATAAATCATGTTAACCTGCAGATATCTCAATAGCCAACAAATAACAAATATCGATATCTCAATAGGTAACAAATAAAAAAATGCAGATATCTCAATAGGTAACAAATAAAAAATGCAGATATCTCAATAGGTAACAAATAAAAAATGCAGATATCTCAATAGGTAACAAATAAAAAATGCAGATATCTCAATAGGTAATACATAAAAAATGCAGAAATCTCAATAGGTAACAAACTTAATAATATTAGTATGTACAATTTAGGTGGGAGCTGGAGGGAGGGGGGTGTGTGAGGGAAACTATGAACTACTTGAGAAAAAATCTCTACTACTCTGAGAAATACCTTTCTTTTAATTGTAATCGTAAAATATTTTTGCATAACCAACAAATTTGTGTCATAAATTTCCTTTGAATTTACCTTAAAACATAAGATTAAATAAGAGTTCGCACGACATCGATTAACACTTGAAGTGATAGCACTGAATTTATAGATATAGTTGCATTGATATTCGTTATTAACAATTAGTCACTTGTAAGTTTTTATTATACTTTTCATACAATGCTAGATCTTACCTGCGACTATTATTAATCATATATTGATTTATGACTGAGTATTCCGTAGGCGGGTATTTCGTACGAGAGCTCTAATGCTGTATTACTTAAGTAAAGCAACATTAGTACACTCTAGTAGCTCAGGTTATGAAAGGTTTTTTTGTTATTCCTTAAAAATTCTACTTTACAGGATAAAACCTATAATTCGTTTGTAATTTGTTTTATTAGTGTAAAAATCTAATGGACCACTTCGTTAATTAAAGACCCGTTTAGTGGTACATAAAAACACTTCTACACTAACTGTGCCGGTGACTTCATATACGCAGGTCACTGAAAAACGTAGTTATACTGTTTTTATAAGTACAATTATAGCCTTGGCCCGTGCTCAAAACAAAGTAAAAAAGACAATAAAAAACCTTAAAAGTAATTTTCCTTCAGTAGCCAATTCGTCTATAACAAAGCTTCCCCTACTCCTCCCGCACCGCCCCACACTTCACTTTTGGCCACGATCATTTCGCCAATGTATGGATGGTAAAATTCATTACGCGACTTAAAATACATGTAGCGTCATCTATTGATGTGCATAGGTACACTACACATGTATTACTACTTATTTAATTACTTATTGTTGTATTAACACAATGTACGAGTAAATTATTTTTTTTAGAACTTTCAATTTATTTATCTTCTACTTGAGCTAACTAGTTGTGACGAAATAAAAACTAAATGTTATTATTCCAAGTTTACGTATTTTCTAAAAACTTTCAAAAACAGACATAAATTCCAAAAAAGATGTTAATGCCTTCTATCACTTTACTTTAATTCTCCAATTATTTTTTTAAAATTATTTTCAATACACGGTTTAAAGTTTTGATTATATCTACGTACAGGCATTATTAGAGATATTATCCGACTGAAAGAGTCTATACTGTCAATAACTCCACATTTCCACAGAGACATAAAAGTCATGTCCACTGAAAGCGAAACAGCGCAGCCCCGCAATGCGCCACTCATAATCACAGGTTTCTCATCGACAGCAATTTCCCCGGAAAAAGATGCTATAGAAGAACGTGATTCGATATCCAATCGAACACCGATGCCATAAATCATCTCGCGCCGACGAAGCAAACCAAATAACACTTCGCGAGACCGAATTTTCAGACGAAACATTCTGAAACATGACGAGGTCGACCGACAAAATCGAGATCCGCGATAAACCCAATGATTTGTAATTCATGGCCCCGTCGAACGCGCGCTTTACATGGATTGCCGCTATTCCCGGTGTCTATTTATATGCGGTGTTTACACGTTTTCTGACGAGATTCTGTGATTGCAATAAATTTCACGTGCCAAATCCGACATCTATAAACCTGTGTCGGTATTAAATAAATTCTGGGATAGAAGCGCACATGTAAAAAATCGGTATATTTTCATATGCGAAATGTACTTGACAGAAAATAAAATTTGCAAAGTATCAAGCTGCGATGGAGCGTTGCAATGTATATATATACTATCCGGACTAATGTAAATAAAATATAGTTTTTTATACTAGGCAAAGACGCATTACCTAAAGATGTTGCTTTTACTCCACCTATCAATCTTCCCGGCTGTTGGTTACTTCCGTTTTTATAAGTAAGGTAAGACCGAAGTAAAATAATATTTAGATCATATCGGTCGCGTATGTCCAAAAGGACGACCTGTCTACCTGATTAGAGATACGTCGTCGTGTCAAATTCAAAACGTGACTGACTTCTTCTTATATATTTCTGTCAGAATAAAAAATATAAAACATAATAAAAAAGTACAAGAAAACAAAAACAGTATCAGCATTCAAAACGCATGACGTAACACTTTATTTGTCATAGTTTATATATCACGATTACCATCTACAAAAAAAGCATAACAAAACAAAAACAGTATCAGAATTCAGAAATCATGAGGTAACACTTTATTTCTCATAGTTTATATATCACGATTACCATCTACAAAAAAAGCATGACAAAACAAAAACAGTATCAGAATTCAGAAATCATGACGTAACACTAAATCATGATGTAACACGTAACCTCATAGTTTATATATCACGATTGTCATCTACGTAATTTTTTCCATTTCTTTACCCATTTCTTCTTGTTTATGTGTCATTTAGTCTCAGACCATATGTAAACTATTGTAGATCATAACTTTTTTGTCAATTTAATTGTTTTCTACAATGATTTTCAATATATCAAAACGCTATTTTTCGTAATTCGAATATACAGAATACAAATAGAACGGAAAAACGATTGAAAAATTTAAAAACTGTAGATTAACAGAATTATGCGGACAAGGAAAATTTAACAAGGACGGTTTTATGTCTTTTTAAATCAGCACAGAACAAGTCATTAATCATTGGAATAGTTGGAGGAAAATGCGCGTTTTTCACACAATTAAACTTTGTTTACGATATCCACGCGCGGTTTTTTTTATAAATACATTATAACTCATTATTTATAACGATTAAGAGTCTTGAATTACACGATTTTCTCGTGGGCGTTAAAAGTTCGTTTCGTATTATTTTTGTTAAAGTTTGCCCACCTTACAATTAATTCAGCCTTTTTTACTCAGTGTTATAAATTTGCTGCAAAGTTTTATGAAGAAATCATTAATATTCGCCTCACGTTCTATTGATAAATATTTAGAAATCGAATGATTTGCACGTGCAGGAAGTACCTCCTGTATTGCGCAAAGTTGAACGGGTTTTTCTGCCTGTAGAAAGTATTATCGCAAGCCCTATCTTAGGCTTCAAAAACACAATTCTACCGCGTGCCGTATCACGCTCAATCTCTCACGTATTATTCTTTTGGTAGCCTTTAACTGAACGCTCTTTAAACTTCCATGTAGTTAATACAACACTGTGGATATAAGAGATTCGAAATTAATCTATATTCTGACACAATTACTTGCATTTTTCTATTATTCTTTTGCTTAGAGTTAAGAACATTTTCAAAATACTCTCATTCTTTTTATTGGTCAAACTCGAACAGCATCACGAAAGTAGATTATATAAAAACTTAAGACACTTTTCTTTTTAAGAAAATAACGGATAAATAATTCGAAATCTTATCCCTGATAGGGGTAACAGATTCTTTAGATAAAAAAAATACCATGCAAAGTGAAATATGAGTTTCACAAAAAACTTGTTAAAAGTGTGCATATCTACTCTTTCGATATATGTCCGATTGGAATTAAAATCATTCAGCGAAGAAATATTTGTAATATTTAAACGTATTTCAGTACAAGATGTGTGGCGTGACTTCGTACGCCTGGTACTCGGTAGAAGAAAAATTATTAGGAATGTTTTTTTTTAATTTTTTCTCTCTCACAGAACTTTATGAGCATAAAGTTTACTAAAACGCTAATAGATGGCGTTGGCAGTACCATATCGAAGATATGTTTATGGTGTTTTTTAATATATGCAATATATGATGGATCTATCCGCATTTCACGAACGTATTTCGGATTACCGAGGAAGTGAGTTATCCAAAAATATCGATTGTTGTAATAATATACGGGACTAGTTAATTTAAATGCAGAACAAAATTACAATAAACAATAAATATATGAAAGGATTTGAGTGCTTCGTAAACGATCTAGAGGCAATTTAAATAATTGCAGTAAAATCTCAACCACACTTGCAATAACACAACCGCGTACTACAATGAAGCAAATAAGAACGTAAGCGATATCCACTTAACCACTAACCTATCTCTAATATAACCTAAAGATACCTACACACTGCCGGTAAACAGGCCGCCGACGCCGGTCGTCCAATCTTAGTGACGTCAATTACAATCCCGACGGCTTAAAAACATCCCAACCTTGAAGCAATTACCTTAATAGCCGCAATGGAAGCATCGACGGTGCCGCAAGTACCGAGAGGCGCATTATGCTATTGACGCTCCCCTACGTTCCACTCGTCTCCTCTTGTTAAGGCCGACCTCGCCCCCGATAGTCCCCGGACGAGTGAAATTAGGAGACGAAACCGACGACCTACGGCCACACCGGCCGAGGTGACCCCCTATTAAAGCTTCGTTTCCCGTTCTCGATAAATTGGCTTTGTCGTCACAAACGAAGAAATTGCGCTAGACGTTTCAGAGAGTACGCCGAGATCGAGGGGAAAATATAAATACACTGATATCCTGGTGTTAAAATTGAAGTTCAGTACACATATTTTTAAAAGTTCGTGATTTTTCAAAAACCTGACATTGTGAAGAAAAGCTAACCGTTTCCGTCACAAACTGATGTACCCACTCCTCTGGGAAACTGTATTTTAAACATATTTTAATATTCTTGTTTTAATATTTTGCTTATCGCAAACTGACGTCGAAATTTATTAAATATAATTCGAAAAATAACTCGAAAATATTTTGAACAAAAAATGTTTCAAAAACGCAAATGTCAAAAAAAAATGTTACAGCGTCATATCAGAAAAAATTCTGGTTACGTATATGTCAGTGTATTTTTGTTCTTGCGAATAAATGTAGATAGAATAGGGACAGGTAGGACTGACAAAGGGCTAAGGCAGGCCATATTATATAAACATAAATAGAGATTAAAATTACCGCTCAAGTAGTGGCACAAACAAGAATCACCGTCAAGCGTCAAGTAAGATGTAAATTTATTTTTCAGTAATGGTAAACAATAATTTTTACGTGATAACACATTACGCGCAATAAACAAAAAAACTATATTATATTAAACTGTATTTAGGCATTTAATTTAATTACAATATATAGGCTATCGCCAAAAATGGCAATTTTTCAACTATAAATAAACGACAAATTCGTAGCCAAAAATTTATTAATATATCACCAGACGGCGCTGACAACATCGTGCACGGTCCTCATATCACATTCCAAAAATAATCGCTTCAGTTTTATGAATATAAACTGTAGCGTGACAAATTTATTCAACGTGCATAAAAAGGTAACGATTAAACGGGAAAATTTTATTATTCACTGCGGGATATCTCTAGCTGTATGCAAATTAATCATAAAAATAAAATAATATTATAAATTAGTTTATTTTTGAGATATTTGTTGATATGAATGAACGAGATAAGTATTGATTGTATAATATAAAAAATATCTCGAACTTCGTAATGACAATAAAAGGCAATAATTGCGATTTGGTTATGGCTGTACACAATTGTTTCCCTTCAGAAAACTATATTTATTTATTTACATACTTTATTTTATTAACATATTGATGTAAAATAATAAATAACAATTTATACAAAATAATAAAATACAGATTTGGGGACTATATTGATGTAAAATAATAAATAACAATTGATACAAAATAATAAAGATTTGGGGATTTCTTTTCTCTTCTATATTTGTATATTTGTTGTCTTCATCGTTACTAAAAAAATTTTAAGCGGACTATAATACATAATACAATATTACTAACTTTCAACTATGTCAATAAAAAAACGAAGCAAAATTAATTTAAATTATGGCGAGTTGTGTGCAAAATGACGTCAAGTGTGTATAATGCATTTGTTAGTTATTAAAAAACAATTAAAATGTTATTAAATATCATCAACCTAAATCTGCATTGGACTATAATTTAACGTTGTAATTCTTATACTTCTTTCTCATCTCTCTGTGTCCTGTCAATTATCATGCGTTAGCTTTCATATTGGTTCTGTTGGCAGTTCTGACCAGGGATCCCATAGATCTGATAAATTATTCCGCCTAGGTTAAAGAGCCATGACGCCTTTCTTAGATCTGGGCCTCTTTTTTTGAATATCTTACTTTATATTATCAGATTAAGTACATATAATTTGTCTGGGTATCGTAGTACATACCCGAATTATTTGAATTTTCCTTTCTTTTTTGTTCTTGTTACCTCTGTATCTTTGTTCATTCACTAAAGAACTACTTTGTTTCAAACCTTCCCATCCAGGATACTCGCATTCTTCTCCAGTACATCCACATTTATAAGGCTTCATATTTTCTAACAGGTATACACTTGTTAGCGTTAGCCATTAGCCTTCGATACCATATGAAAGTGTCAAGAATCTACAGAATTTACACACCTGGTTTTCGATTTTGGAGTGATGTGCTTTCTGCATAAAATAATTTTTGTAACTAGAAAAATGCAGTTCTTGTTTTTTCTATGCAGATTCTAATTTCCTCACCAATATCCCAGTTATCTTTTAATTTGCAACTAAGACAAGTGGCGTTGTGGGTTCTCCCAATATTCTCCATAATTTGCAATCAATTTTGGCTGCACTGGCGTTTTACTGATGACCATAAAATTATTACTTTGTGGTGTTGATACTTAATCCATATTTGTCACAAGCTTACCCTTATTTGTAACTCTATTACCTCTGGTCTAAACTTGTTGAAGTTCTGCGTAACTCCTTGCCGTCAATATGGTGTAATCCCGTCAATATGGTAGCACCGATAACCGCATATTTACATTATTAATGCCATTGAATTTGATGCCACCATTTACAACCTCTACTTCTTCCTTAAAAATGAATTCAAAGTTCGAAATGAGGGGTGATAAAATGAAGCCCCGTCTTCAAGCATTCAGACCAACTTCAATGTTTGCCCATTGATGCTAGTAAAGTTTTTGATGATTCGGAGATCTTTATTGTCAACACCCACTTGTTCTTTACCACAATTTTTATACGTGTTATAAAATAGGCAAGCCAAAGACAATGAAAACCATAGAAAAACCGTAGACCACAAGACATTCGATTAAATAGAGAATATAAATGAAAAACAAATGCGTGTACAGATTTTCTTGTTCCTTAAATGATACTAGGCAATTGCATATTTGTTAAAAATTGCGATTAAATTAACAACTTAGTACAAAAATATACCATTTATTACGACAGTTTCTGAAATTAGTACGATATTGAAATGATAAAGACAAAAAAATTAAATTATCACTGAACTATGATTTCTTCTTGAGCGTTGGGCAAATGTCAAAGATTGTCCAGGATTACTTAGTACGGTTCATGATTGGTCAACTATGTTAGTCGGCGAAAATAGAATATAAATATAAACTTACATTATAGCCTTTATTACGACAGCTTCTGGAATTAGTAAAATATTGAAATGATAAATATGAAAAAATTAAATCATCCCTGAATTATGATTCCTTCTTGAACGTTGGACAAATCTCAAAGATTTTCTTTAGAATTATTTAGTACCACCCATAATAACAGGGGTATATAAAAAAGAAAAATATTATGTTATCGCTGCTCAGCTTTGTTAGCTGACGAATAGAATTTGACTATAAATACGTAACGATGATCGAGCCAGATGATTATAATTATTGCCATCATATATTATAGATTCGATCTATTTTTTTACTTTAATACTTGCGCAGTAAAAAAAATTGATAATAAAAATAGACCTATAAAAATATGTAGATTCTACTAATTAACTATTATCTAGACAGTTCTGTTTCATTGTCCATTGTAACTTCATAATAAATTCTTGTTATACGCAGACGATGTGGACTAAACGATGATTATATCCATAATATCAAGAGGTATTATTAAATAACATAGAGTCTTACTTTATCTCCGATTCCATCAGATCACGCTTTAAAACTTTTCCAGCCTCAACGCGTCTGCAAATTCACTTATCTTTTCCCACTTTTGCCTAAGGATTAATGGCAAACCAATCTGTTAAAATTAAGCAGAACTTTCATTCGCATAAAACGAAAGTTCAAGGACTATCGTTGAACTTTCCTCGTTCTATTTTTAGATCGCGACATCCAGGCGCATATATTCGTGACCGAGTGACTTTAGATACGTATACTCATGTAAGACGAATAAAAAACATTACAAATTTTGCAAGCTTTACATTTAAAGATCTGCTGATTTCCTTGGATACATCTCCGAATTCTGTTGGATAATAGTTCTACCTATTTAGGAATAATTTCCTGTTCGCAAGTGTAAAAATCTTTCAGATTGAGTGGAATTAGACCGATTTCAATCGAGTCAAAAAATTATCTAGAAACTTTCTCCATTCGTTCTTTTACCACCTTGTATTCACATGACGCTGTCAAGATTGTTTTAAATTTTAATAGTTGACTAGTAGAAATGTTCCTTATACCCACTATAAGCTATACGCTTTACTGAAAATATTCAATGAACGCTAATGACTAATTTAATTCTGAATTTCCACTGTTAGGATTGTTACTAGAGCGAAGAAAGAACTTTTATTAGGTCTGTGGTAAGCCTAAATTAGGAGCATCGTCCTAGATTAATATTATTCGAATCATGTTTTATCAATAGAAGTTTACAATACAAAGTGGCACATTCATTACCGTTTAGCTGAAATGAGGAATTAGTATGTATAACTTTATAGTACACACCTTCTCAACAGTTTGTCATAATGGCCTATTGGTTTTATTGAATATAAATAAAATTACCTTTACAATCAGCTTGTGAAATTTAGTTATTCTTGTGTCCCCAAAAATGACTTCTAAAATATATAATCAAAATGCTCTTAATAACTGTTATCACTAAATAGGAACGTCTCTACGTTAAATAGTCTGAAAAAAGAATGTTTGTAAAAATAACGTTTGTTCGAAATTTAACACGAAACAAACCAACACAATTTTGTGAAAGGTTAATGTCAAAATCAATGAATTTAAAAAAAGAACATTGATGGATCCCATTCCCATTGATGGCTCTTAAAATAGAATAAATGTTTAATTAAGAATACGAAGTTAACCTAAATAAGTAGTTTTAATTATCTCTCAAAATTAGTACCTTTCACGATTAATTATACACCGGTACCTATGATATACATACGAGTACGTGCATACTTTATAACAATAATTGCGAGACTGCTGGATTGCCTTTATTCTTAAATGCAAAGTACTAGCGAGATAACTCTATCTTGATAAAAAAATAACGTAAAATAATTGGTACATAAATTTCCTTGAAACAAAGGTCGTAACGGAAATAGTTGCAAGCGTGAACATAACGCTACGATGTCAGCGTGTCGTTGACACTTGCCACCGGCTATCGACCAACAATGTTCCCTACCAAAACCCATTGGCTGACATGATCGAATGAGTAACCGCCAGAGGTGCGGCTGAGCCGTTGTAGGTCACAGAGACACACACGTGTATCTGTAACGCGATCCGTCACAACAGGCGCCCACTCAGCGTAATGAGACCAAGACCCGCCGATCACAATACCACCTCATGCAATCGAGAACAAACCCGCCTTGACGAGGCGTGAATCATGGGCCTCTATCGGTGCCTGGCTCTTTATACAGCGAGCGAACCTAATTGCGTAATCTACTTTCGATAAGGCGGCAGTTATGCACTGATAGTGTATTACGCGTTCTTTTATTAAGAGTAGTTCAATGAATTATTCAAACTATTACTTTGTTTTAAACATGTTATTATAAGGACATAGAACATAGTGAGAATAATATCGGATACATGGTATTAGTTTATTTTCTTTCTTAGAAAAAGATATCATACAAAGTTGTAGAAAATGAAATAATTTCAAAAATATAAAATTTCAAAATTTAACATATTTTTGCGAATCGTACTCGAAGTAATCCACCGTCTAATATCGGTAGTAATTAAGGGAAAACTGAGTAACTCCACAGTGTTATTAACGCATTTCTGAAATAATAAATACAGCAGAAAAACATCAAGATTGCACGTTACTGGCAACGCCAAGTTAACGAACATATGTGCATCGAAAACAATCCGAGTCTTGGAGAATATTCGAATGTACTCTAATAATAGCGGATATTGATATCAAATAAAGCTTTGTGCGAGCAGATTGTCACGAGTATAAATCGCTATCAAAGAAAGAAGAAATCCTAAAGTCAGTTATGAATTAAATCGTGATCAATATTTAATGTGCAAAAGACTGAATGTAATAGAAATAAGACGACTTAGGGAAAAAAGAATTTTATGGACAAAGAAAGAAATGCGAATGCAAGAATTATATGGGATAGCTTCAGGAGGTCTTGGTAAAATTTAAATAAAATATTTTGAGGTAATTCGACCATGCTGTAGTCACACAATGTGATCATAAACAAAAGAGCGCAAAACTTTGGATGCAATTCAGAGTTTAACGGAATAGTACAATATTACATTATTTTTGACTTATCGAATCGAAAATAAGTGCTTCGCAGAATTAACATAAATACTTCTACAAAAATTAAGCAACAAATTATATGGTTTGGCTTATTGACAGAAGTTTAGTTTATATTCTCATTATACCGGTGGTACTTGAAGGAGCACTAACAATAGGTCTGCCTAGTATGCTAAAGATAAAATTAAGTAATTTTTATCGGACAATGCCATTATGATCGACGGACAATTTCAAACAAGATGGGAAGAAAGGAAAACTTCATCATGAACTGGTCACAATCTACAAAATACCATATTGCTAAGTATATTTATTTATTTCTGTACTTTAATGTATCTAATTGATACATATGGCGGAATTATTGCTAGATGAGCAATCTCTTACAGCCAACCAGAACACCAGTCCAGCGCCGCTCGACGAGCGGAGCGAGCGAGCGCATCGAACCCGGGTCCTCGTGGTGCGCATTAGTCAATTGCCGTATGCCTTGTGATCAACGCAACACACCACGATGACGACTTTATTATTGTTGTAACGCCTGTAATCAGTGTAGATCTTATACTATGGTTTAAGTCAAGTTATCTTAACTTAACGATGTGCCACAGGTGTCAGAATTGTGTTACTAACTCGATGAAACATTTGAAACAAAAAAAATACTGATGAACGCGGGACACATTGATCAATTGTGTAGCATTTATCGAACAAGGCTAAATAGGTATTTGTAAATATATACATAACGGAAAGCGTTTCTGTCTAGGTCATTGACCAGGAGGTACAATTAATACACTTATCTATAAATTTGCCGGAAGTTTATAGCAAATATTGAATTTCGAAACACAATTGTGCTAATTGTTTTTCATATCACGTGTTGTGTATGTCCGAATGTCAAATTAGTCACTATTTGTACAGATTGTTCTAAAACTTTTATCAAAATGGCGTTGGGATCGGTATAGCTTTTTTGTTTCCGACTGTTATATGCGGCGAAGAGGATATTTTTACATCGTCTGTTACATACAAAAACGAGTGTGCTTTAGACCACATGACTGAAGTAAAACTTCAAATTCACAAAATATGAACTTTAAAATAAATTTACAATTTTATCGCATATATATATATATATTTCATGCACTGGCTATGAGAGGAAGAGAGAAAGAAAATGTGCGCGCGCACTGCCCTCTCTTGCTCCTACAGTGTGATACAGACAATAGGCATGCACTGTGTCTTAGATATACGAAACATAACTGGCTATGAGAGAAAGAGAGAAAGAAAATATGTGCTCGCACCTCTCTCTTGTCCCTACAGTAATATACGAAACGTAATTCTCTCTCTTTCTGTCTTCACTAACTTATATCTCCCTCTCAATTTCCGTTCGCCTCGCCCGATCACACTTTTCGTAACGCTCTCGTCACGCATTCACCAGCTTACTCCCCAAAGTCAAGCGTGCGTAAAGAAGTTTTACTTCAAAAATTGAATTTTGCTTTAATTACGATCGTAGAGTACGAATGATGCGGCACATTTGCGGGTTGTTAGACACACGTTTATTATTCATTTGCTTTAGATGGTTTGTAGTTTAATTTTTTGACTTAAATTAGGTAGAAAGTTTTCACGGTCATGCTTAAAGACGAACGGATGCACCCACTTCGCTATAATTATTTGTATCTCAAGAGAACATCACCGTAGGATTCCGTGATAGTATTATGAATGTAAGCGTAAGGAAAGGCAGACAAAGTCGATATTTAAGTAGTATGATAAAAATAAAGAAGTCGTCTTTGTGAATTACGCTTTAGTTTATGTTTTGAACTTATATTAACTTACCTGTATTAAAAATATCAAAAAGGAAATTGTTGTCTAATTAACACTTCTAGGTCTTATTTTCTCTTTTCAATAGGGTTACAAAATTAAAGAAAACACAGGATCAATACCATTAGTCGCTTCGTATGTTACGAGGTTATGGCGAATTGAATTATCTTCATCTTTCGTTTGTTCTTTTCCATTTTTATGCCCCAATGATAAAGGAAAAGGGTGTCCACAATTTTACTATCGATCTTGGGCACACGTTTCGCTTCACACCGATCATATAGATGCAATCTTTTTAATAAATATAATAGGGTTAATGCAATCTGTTTAATAAAATATAATAGGATTGATGAAATCTGTTTTAACAAAGTAAAATAGGGTTTCCTTCGGAGTATATAGATAATTCAAATCCCTTAAAGACATTTCATTTAATACCTCTTTGGAACTTATGTGCATCGTTTTAATAAGTCTGTATTACACATCTTCCGGAGCCAGTATATTTAAAGAATATATACAAATTGTGATTGGCCAGTCTTGGAGTTGCCGCAGGACATCTTTCTTTTTACTTTTTTTTTTGTTGTCAAAGTATTTTCTCAATACTTTGACAACTTGCTATAAATTGTATTATAAATAAATAAAACACTATCATACATCCAATTTTGATGTCTAAATTGTCTTAGGGAAATATTAATATAATGTTAATATAGTCAATCATTTATTTCAGAAACAGAAACAGTATAAATGTCAGTAATTTCGAAATGTATTCTTCTGGTGAAATGCATCACGTATAAAGTTTTCAAAAAAATGATTTTAATGTCTCTTTTTGCTTCTGGAAATTTAACAGTAATAGTAACTATATTTGGTCGTCAAAAATCAATATAATGCACACTTCATGCACAAGAGACAGGTTGATTTGTAATCTTCGCAGTAGGCCGTTTGCAATTTGTTATTCATTCTACGTCCGTAACATAAATAACAGCGCAGCTAGGGACGTTTGTGTTACCCGCATATAAGTATCTACAGGAAACCGCAATGTTTCAAAGAATCAGTTGTCCGCGGTTCCACGTTAAACCAATGAGTATACTTCGCGGTAGGCTTACAATGATAGGGATGGGCGTATTCTATAAATAAGCATATCGGTAGTGGCCACCGAAACCATTCCATTGAAATAAAGAGAAGTAATCAGACTCTGACTATTATATGTGATAATCGTTTCCATTTATGATTAATAGATGCATCGAGCAATATCAGGGAACATATAGAACTTAGTGCCTTCCCATGCTTAATTTAATGCAGACCTAGGACTTGATAGCGGGCAGAATATGAAAGAGAACTCAAATTTTAAGACTCGTAATCTGCCTTACTCGTTAACAGACTTAAAAACCTAAATCACGCATAATATCCAGTATCCCTCATCATTCAATGATCAATCAATTCAATTCAATCATTGCAATGGAAATAAGACTTTATTATTATAAAGTACTTAATCTACACAATACAAGAATAACCTCAAACATTACTAGCTTCGCTGTTATTAATATTTTTATAAAATAATCCTTATCGGCTAAACAATATAAAATGATGAAATCGTTGGTATAAAATTTATTTTACGATTGTCAAATTAAAAAAATTTGTGGCCTATTATGTTAAGAACAATCGTATTCTTCGTACCTAATAACTTCCTGCACTTAGTTAACATCTTTCGCAATGCAGCATCTAGAATAATTTCGGAACTCCTTACTTTCACACGGTATTCAACTGCTCAATCTTCTAAACGCGGTTATATCAAAATGTACCTAATTTGTATAAATTTCTTGAAAGGTACGGTCCTTACGTATTGCGATGTCATAAAATTAATAAATTATTGTATTTGATATAACATTCGTCTTGATATCGGTTTTAAAACGCATTAGCACATAACTGTAATGTTTCTCTAAAACGTTTTAATCGGATATCGGCGTTACCGGAAGCGAATTAAAAGGTAATACATACTTATGACTCATCTTATACCTACATAAACTTCAGCATCTATACAACGTTGCAATTTATCGTAGATGGCTTTCTATATTTGATTACTTTACAGCACGGTGCGCTTGTCACAATAAATATGACACATCTAGTGAAGGTAGATAGTTATCATATATTAGCAATCAACTAATCCGATTTAACCACGTCTCGCGTCACCGCGTTGTCTTAACTAGACAATCACTTTCTTGTCACTTCTTTATCCTTATTTGTTCAAGGTTTACTTTTTCATTGTTCTACGGATGGAATTTTTAGTTATACAGTTTTCACGTAGATTATTTCGCTACGAAATTTGGTAAATTAATTATAAGCGTTACAGAAGATGTAACGAAGTCTTTAAGAGAACTTAAAGAGCAGATTATGCTGTTAAACAAAACTTCGTAAATACGATTTTTCACCTAAGTAAAAAGAGGAGTCCATGACTAGAGGTCATATTTGTCAAAATTTTAAAAGAAAGTTTACACAATTCAGTTGTACGTCTTTAGGGTTCCGTAGTTAAGCTAGGAACCTTTACAATTTTGTCATGTCTGCCTATCTGTCTATTTGTTTGTATGTCATAGCTGTTTTACTGGGATTTAGTGCCTATTTTACTGGTTTTACTGGCTTTTTTGGCCTTTAGCTGGTTTTACTGGCTATTAGTGCTATAAAGCTAAAATTTTGTACATATTTATAATGCCTACAACATTGTGAAATAACCAAAAGAATATTAACTCTACATGTGAAGTGGAGGAAAGAGGGGAGGGGGTGACTTTTTTGCATACTTCGTTGAATAACTCTTTCAAAAATATTGGGGGTAATATTAAGCTTTGAAATAATAAGCTTTGAAATTATCATTTTTGTTAGTTACATGTTCCACCCTCTAACCAGCTAAATTACTATTTTTGAATATATAAAAATGATTCACAACAGTAGATACACAGGAAAATTAAAAAGAAAGTTATCACAGCTAAGGAGACCCTGCTAGTTTACAAGTAATAGTCGACCAACTTACGACATGTAGTTGGATCTGCAAGCAATTCATAAAAATTCTACACAAGTGACATAAATCAATTGCAAGATAACTATGTATTTTAAGATATATATTATATACGTCTATGAAATATATACGAGTACTAGGTAATATATTTATATATATACTTGTGAGAAATAATATTATTTAAGTATACACTATGTCTTTACGCCTGCGAATGGTTTAGTAGGCAATATATTTACGTTGTTAAAAATTAATAGTTTAATAGAAATATTATGTAAACTTAAATGTCTATAAATGGACGGAATCCTCGTAGTGCGAGTTCTACTCGTACTTGACAGGTTTTTTTCCAATTTATTTACATTACCACTGACATTCACTCAAATCGGTTGCGCCCTCATTTATCATAGTCGGTTCAGCCGTTGAGGCTTGAGATTATAATAAATGATCCACGTTATATATTATGTATGAACACTGAAATAACATTACCCCATTTCTTTCCAGATGCTAACATCTGATTACACATATCTAAATTCGTAGGACTGCAGCATGAACAAAGTTCGTCCAAAAACGAATATCAGTAAAATGGGATGTAAAAATTTAACATCTAAACCTTTACAAATACTTAAGTACAATTTTTTAAACCCCAAAGATCACATCGATTGCTTGTAGGCAACAGGGACATGACGTCACAAAATAAAAGTACGTAGTGCGTAGCAAAACGGTACGTAGTACGTAGCAAACGGTACGTAGTACGTAGCAACTCACGCTACCATTCTATTACATTCGTATTGATTTACATATGTGTATGTTTGACCTACGATACTCTGATCTATCCCATCCCTATCTTCACTCGTAGGCGCATCGATCTATGAGCAAAAACAGGGATTGAAGTTAATATCAGTAGGCCCGTAACTACAGAATCGTCTCTGTTCAGATCTAGTTTGCAAACATTCAATGACGCACTTCAAAGGCAAATCTGAAATGGTATTACGCTCGCGCCCGAGCAAACAGTACACGATATTGATATTGAGTAGGTACGTGCCCGTTTTGTTCGCATAATCCCATTTGTTAGTGTATCCCCCGGCGAAGTGTTTTGGCAATAAGCCATTTGCTTCTCCGTATGACATTACAGAGGCACTTAGTTATTTCGGCAGGCTTTATATCCGTCGTGTCGTAATGTAATGAGTGTAATGCGATATTGACGAATCTCTTAGAGGCGATGGATAGGTGAATGTGGCAACCAGTGCGCTAGATTCAACGTTATAATACTTGTTTATCATTTTTGCAAGTTTTATTTAGAATTAGTGTATTTTCAAATATTGGACTATACACGGAAATAGTATTTAATAACGTAATAATAAATCATGTTAGTATAAATATTTTCAGATTTTTAACACAATAAAAGTTATGGGGACGAAGTACGATACACTGTAAAAGGCTTTGGAAACACAAGAAGAAAACGCCATATAAAAATGTTACTGGACATTATCGAACACATTTTAAAATACTTCTTAAACGATACCCTGCTGATGGGGTCCATGAGAAAACAATTTTCATCCACAATTTCAATGGTGGCAATTATAGAAGATAGGTAAAAAAAATAAAAACAGTTTTTCCTTTTTTTGTCTTCACGTTATTCAAATACTAGGGAGAAAACAATTTTCATCCACAATTTCACAGAAGATAGCTAAAAAAAATCATGTGTGCAATTCACACGTGGTAGAAGTGAAACCTTCAAAAATTTTAATTTTTAAGTTTAATATCAATTTTTAATTTTGATAAAAACTAAAATAATTAGAAAAGATTTTATAATTAATAATATGTAAATAAAATTGATAAATTTCATCCAATTTTATAATTAAATTAAATTAATCTCTTATTTAATTTTTTTGCACATCTATGTTTTTTTTTATTTCAGAAAATGATCGAATATACACAAATTTAAAGTTTATGAAAATTTACATACAAGTACTCACAATCATTATTCACAATATCATTTTCAATTGCGCGCATAAACACGTATTAACACACGTACAACGCTGAGACCCAAGCAAACTCTCGCTATGCCTTGGTAAACACGAGTGGAGGGGGTACGAAGCAGAGCACAAAGAGAACCACGAACATAAGAAACACTGTATAATGCTTCCTATCTCATTTTCTCCCACGTTAAATCTTATGAATTTATGTGTCTGTCTCTTTTTACTGTCGCTTTTTCGTTTTCTCCCACGTTAAATTTTATGAATTTATGTGTCTGTCTCTTTTTACTGTCGCTTTTTCGTTTCATCGACTTTCAAATCACAACGATGCTAAAGAAGTTTTCACTAAAATAAAAACAGTTTTTCCTTTTTCTTGTCTTCACCTTATTCAAATATTATAATGCTACAACAGACAAAGAAATAAACGGACAAAAATAAAATTCAAAGGGTTAATTCGACTGTCGAACCCTAAAATTATGATAAAAGAAATAAATCCATAAAAGTAGAAAGAAATAAATAAACATATTTCCCATGTTGTAACTAATACTTTCAATACCTTTATTATTCCGTTTATACTATTTTTTGTATTTCTTCCATATGAACGTAACACACATCGTTTAAAAAAAAATAACCAACAAGCGCGAGCACAACTCGCGCCTTGAGGGTTTCATACCGTTATATCGTATGAAGCTTAGTAAGTATGTAATGTATTTCGTAAATATACAAAAAATACCGAAAATCGAAAGTCCAACCAAAATTATCACCCTCACAGATAATAAGACACCCCCGTCTCCTTCATACCAAACTTTAAGATTCTAGGTCAACGGCATATCCTTAGTAGTTTTCATGAGAAATCTAGTATTAAGATATGTGGTATTTGAAAGACCGTACCTTTTTATTGAGTTGAATTAGAAGCTTGGTGTTTTTACAGGACTATAGAGCTTATAGTATTAGATATTAATTTCAACTTGATCGTTGCTCCTGAGAAATAGAATCTTGAAAGACAGACAGATGAATAATAACGCGGTCCTTTAAAGTTTCTGTTTATTCATACTATCGTACGGAATCCTACAAAACAATGTGGCTAAACAATACAAGTCTCACTCATATCCTTATCCTGTGCAAACATCCGCAGCGGAAGCTTGCATATCCTCATCCCACATTGCATTCCCAGAATAATATTTTGTCCGTAGATAATTAAATAAAGATTATTCAGTCAGTTGCGAGAAGTTTACATTCATAACTGTTGATGATATTCTCTTCTCCTTTTAAAACAATGATAATTATGATTTAGTAGTGAAAAACTCACACTGTCACATTTCACACATTTTATTGCTAACCCAATTGTTTTTTTCGTCAAATATTTTTAATTGCCTAAAACTTTTAAGTAGTCAAAAACCACCACAATGTAGTTAAACAAAAAGTTATAACCAACTTTGACTAATAATAGGAAATGTGACATATCTCATCATCCATTCGCTCTATGTTAGTAGTAAATTTTTTTCTAAGATATATTTTCTATCTTTGGTTTTAAAGTTATGTGAAAAGCGCTGCGTTATCGAAATACGAGTCTCTTGACCACGTTACAATATCTTCTTGATTAAAAATATGAGGATTGATGATAGGGGAGAGGATCAGAGGGGGGGGGGGGGGATGTAAACAGTGATCACTATCGAATAATAAATTTTATAAACATGTCTTTGAAGGTTTCCAATTAAAAATATTTTAATGACTTAATTGTCGTACACACAAAATAATCCATACTGCAATTGCCGCATCGGAGGAGAGTAAACAATAATGGCTGAGTGTCATTATTTTATGTAAAACCATTCTTACGTATTTTGAAATAGCGTAACGAATATATTTCGTAATTTCTTCCATCGTCTAATTTTAACCATCTTAAGATTCGCTTGTAAAGTTAACACTGTCGGCATATCTTTGAAATATTTTCCAATTAAAAAACATTTACTTCCCAACAAAAAGCGACTAACTTACCAATTAAATTAAATATATCCGCGATCAAACTTTCCTATCTGTTCTAAGACCTGGAAAGTGAACGAGACACGAACGAGCCGCGCCCAACCGGACACTAATAGACGGATAAACGTTCGGTACGCCACTATAAATCCGTCAGAGACAATTCTAGATAAGTCCATATAAAGCAAAGAGCTGGCGCAACGAAAGCGACCCGCCCAAGTTGGAGAGGCTAACGTTGAAACTGGCAGTCGTAGAAATCGATCGGCTGACAAACTCGACGATATTCGCTTGATAAAGTTTATCGCATCACACCGCGTGGGCGTCTTCGGCGAAGCGTACTCGCTGCTGGGATGGAATATGCATTCGTTGTAATCCCTATAGACATATATAAAACGCAATTTCTCTCTATCTGTTTGCCTCTCCACACACCTGCTTATAATTAAAATTAAATCTCATTTACTTTTCACGAGTTTTCCTCTGTACGTATACTGCATCATATCATTAAATTTTACTATTTTATTCAAAACGATTCAATAACTTTAAATACAGGATGTCCAGTAGCAGATTTCAAAGTTTGAACAAACATAGTTTTTGAACGCAACACATAAAAGGGGCGCGGGGGACGTCGTTAGAAGCGCAAGCGGTGCGGATGTTTTAGTAGCCATGGAACAGTGGAGTGGAGAGCACCGCGCTTTTGCCATCGAGGCGTACATTTCGAGTGGATTTTCGCTGTCTGTAGCACGCCGTCGATTTAATAATCGTTACAGTATTCGTCGATTACGTGATGGACCATCGATCAATCTCATTCAGTCATGGGTAGCAAGGTTCAGAGCTAAAGGATCAACATTAAATAGGCCCAGGCCAGGACCTACACCATTGGTAGCCACGGATGAAAATGTCGAGCGTGTTATGGTTTCTGTCGTTGAAAATCCCCGTTTATCACTGCGTACACGTTCATCGATATTGGGAATTCCGAAATCAACTTTACAGGTAATAATGCGAAAAAAGCTCATAAAGAAACATAAGCCTAAAGTAACAGTCGGTGTGCCATGTCTGCATCTGCAATCATACGGCCTTATTTCTTTGAAAATCAACGTGGCCAAACTGTAACTGTGAATTCGGAGAGATATGCCCAGATGTTAAATGACTTTTTCAGAGTAGAACTACAGAATAGTCCATCCTTCAACCAAAACACATGGTTCCAGCAGGACGGAGCCACAGCTCGCACTGCTAATATGTCCATGAATGCAGTGGGGCAGTTATTTCCAGAAAAAAACATATCCCGAAATGGTACCGTACCGTGGCCACCTAGGTCACCCGATTTAAGCCCATGTGACTTTTTTTTTATGGGGATACTTAAAATCCGTTGTTTACAAAACAAATCCGAGCACTGCACAACTTAACGAAAATATTGGAGCCAAAGTCAGTAGGATACCCCAGTCGCTCTGCAAACGCGTTTTTGAAAACATGCGTGCTAGACTCGAAGAGTGTGTCAAACTCGATGGCCGCCATTTGGAAAGCGTGGTTTTTAAAAAATGAAATCCGCATTTGTTGTTATAAAGTTAAAATAAACCTACTTTGTATTAGAGGTGTAGTTGTTTTTTACAATTTTTCAAACATTGAAATCTGCCACTGGACACTTATACAGGATAAAATGTTATCTGTGAAAGCTACTTTATAATTCATATTTCCTAATAGCATTTTACAAATGTTTAATATTTCGCCAATTTTCATTTCAATGGAATGTTCCGCTAGAGCTGTGGGTCAATAATATTGCATCCCCATAATATGGCATCCCCATCAAACAGACGTAAATTACACACTCCTCGAAACTGTAAGAAATAAAAACCAATTTAATCATTATTTGTTTTTCAAATTTACTCGTTCACCCATTCACCGCGTCACGTTAGTTTTATTAAGAAATATTTTGCTTGATCATTTTATATAGCACCCACAACTTTTTGAAATCATAAAGTGTATTGAACGTATAAATTAGCTGTGGCCCATTTCCTTGGAAGGATCTTACCAATAAATTCACTTTATGTTATAATACGATTGTTCGAGTCAACAAAAATTATTTTAAAAAAAGAAACCGAATATTTTAATATATAGAATCGAAATATTATTACAAACACTGTACAAAATCAGAGTAAAAATACAGCCCATTGAATCATTGGAATCAGGTGTCAAGTGCTGTATAAATTATTTGATTATTCTATTGTATTAAATATATTTAAGTCTGGTATAAAGTGCTGATAAGTTTTCACTGCGATTGAGACAAAGTCAGCGGCGCGCTTGACAAACTGCAAATGTATACCTTACTCGAAAGTTTCTTGGATACTTCCGCTTCATAATTTACGATTAAATTGAAGTACCCCTCATCACTGGAGACCAACATTTTATTTTTCGTTAAGATTCCTTTTTACAAAATTGCCATAAATCATCTCTCGCATCAACATAAATTAACATCAAAACTGAATCGACGTCTGTTACTTTTGAAAAAAAATACCACTCAAAGCCATTAACGTAATTGCAAGTAACGTAATCAAACACAAACTTCCGAAACAACAGCAAGACAAAGCCTGCTGTTTCGACTTTCTTTCGTGATAAGGGGGAAGTTAATAGCTTAAAACATCCCTCCACTTTGCAAAATTTAGCTTTATTCCCTCCCGACTAACCTTGTGCGACGCTTGTGAACTCCAGACGAGACACCCAGTTGAGCTGGCTTAAAGGTCAAGGCTGTTCGATGATAAAAGCGTTTAAGGTACAACGCCACACGGCGGGACTTGGTTCATTGGATAGTCTATTTGTATTGGAAATTATTATGACCAAATACACACAAAGACTACTTCCTGCGCGCGACGCGTGCCGTCGCTCCCATGGCGTGATGAACCAAATCGAATTGCGGCTGGTCGTCAGCGACCTTCATCGTGTATCTACGGCCACACGAAAATATTCCGTAATAGCGAGAAAATTACATTCACGAACATACAATGACAATTTACCGCAGAACAAAAGAGACAAGGGTTAAAATAAATTATCTTAAGTACAGACGGGTAACCGGTTTATTAGAGTACAGAAACGTTTTCGAAAATATATGTCTACTTTTGAGGCTTTCTATATTTTATAATGGATATGGTCGCTTGAAATTATCTAGTTCTCTTCAAAATTGCAATTGCTAACAATTTCTTCAAATTACTGTTAATATTAAATGTTTGCCAACATCCCACAACGCTTCTCTGCTTTCTACGCGCAAATATTTATTGACATGCTATTGTGCCCAATTTGTATAATTTATTTTTAGAGAGATATGGCTTCTTAGAGATATGACCCTCTCGTACGATTTGTGACTGATTATTTTTGGTAACATATTAATATAATGCATTTTTTCATTATGTCTTTGTTTTTAATTCAGAAAAAAAGAGAAAACAGAAATGGACTTAGTATTTGTTTTTTTTGTTGAACACAGTTGTAAGACTTAGAAATACCACTAATAAATGACGTTAGCTGTACATTTATTTTGATACTATAAATCAAAAACCAGGTTAAAAAAACTTTAATATTTAAAATGACCTCAGTACAATCACTATTGCAAACCATACAAAGAAAAAGTCGAAGGGCCAGTGGGAATTATACTCACGTCTTCGGTCAACCAACCAACGTACTTACCATTACACTACAGCTGATCCAAATGAACTATCGAAACTAGTATGTCTATTATTACTATCATCACTATTATTCTGTTTAGATATTTTATTTATTTTTGCAATATCTATTAGCATCAATGTTATTAAAAACGTTAATAGATGGCATTGGCAGTACCATATCGTAATATATTTATGAGCATAAAGTTTACTAACAACGCTAATAGATGGCGTCGGTAGTACTAAATCGTAATATTTACCAAGACAAGAATTTATTTTTAAAATCTTTAATCTCCAGAGAAAGAGTATCATCTATGTTGCTCGAGGATATGCACTATAAATATATCAAATTTCATCAAAATCCGTCTGGTAGAATTCACGTGACTAAAAACAAATTAATACACAGACAACAATTCTAAAAACAGTTTTCTGGCTTCTATTATCGTTCTATACGCTAAATCAATTCACTATAAAACAATTTTAGAAATTGTAAAAACGTCTTAAGTATTCCCAACAGAATTTTATTATATGTATAGATTTTGAATAAGTATACCTGCTAAATTATTAACTACAATGTTAAGCAGATAACCGTTAGTTATGAACAATAGTTTGGTTATATTACGATTTGAATTATAAAAAAAATAATTGTTTAAGTCTAGGACGCCGGAAGAATGCTCCAGATCTTTAGGTAGCACGTCGGATCAACGACTCAGTTTTGGATGATCTCTCCATGACTCTTCACTACAGGCCTCTGCAGAATCTTTGAGTACCTATTTCAGCCACATTGCCCGAAAGAGAGACGACAAACTGAAAAAGCGATCGATTACTTTATATGAAAGAAATCGATAGAACGGGACTCTGTCTTGTGTTGGTCTGACTAGATTTCCATCATATTAAATACCATCGTTGATGATGCGATCCATACTGCATTGGATAGAGTCGAATGGCTAGATCTGTATCTAGCCATTCGACACTGTATCTAGTCATTACAAAAAGTAATGCGTATAGTATATTAACCTCAGTATTGAGGGATACCACGTAAGGTGGAAGAGAGGTCGATTAAAACCCCTAGATTTTGAAGATATTTGGCTTTAATTTTGTAGAAATTCATTATTCACAATTAAATGAAACTACGTGATGTAGTATTATTTCTATAGTCCACCTGAAGATGTTGTAATACAACGAAACCTAGGTCGTGGTAAAGAACTTAAAGAAATTAGAAATAATACTACATCACGTAGTTTCATTTAATTGTTCGTAGCATTTTACTAAAAGTGCAGAAAACTGCGCAAAAATATAAAAGATAAATAAAAGACGAATTCAGTAGGACTTACTTTTAAAATCAAGAAATATTTACTACTGCGTCCACGCTTTCATAAAACATTCAACGCGTTAAAGTATAATAAATGTCACCCCTTAATCCGATTGACACGCCTTAAAGAAAAATATATTTATATACTACATTAGCGGGTAATAAAACGAGAATATTTTATATATTTCATTAGTAAAGTCATTCTGTAAACCAAAGGGTTTATTTAATGTACGTTTCACGTGAAACAGGTTTAGTTTGTAAAATCAGCTGCCATACCTGGCTTCGCAGTGTTAATTTCGTAATTGCGTAAATCGATAAGTGGATAGTGCTGCGTATACTCCAACAGAATTCGATTTGTTTTAACGTTCAGGAATATCTACAGGTGAGATACTTTCTTCTGTCGCAATATGTGAATAGGGAAAATTACTACGTTTAAGAAGCATTATATATAAGTTGACATAGTTCTTACTACGTTAGCGCATTATTAGAACCAAAGGGCCTTATAACGTTAGCTGCATAAAAGTAGACGGAGTTGTTGTTACATCACGACTAAAGGATATCGTTAAGTGAATTGCATGCATGTGGATAATGTTATATATATATATATATATATATATATATATATGTATATATATATATATATATATATATATATATATAATATATATATATATATGTATATATATATATATATATATATATATATATATATAGTTGTTATTCTGCTATCGCATTCGCCTACTCCTAATTGTAGGTATACTTTATTAATTATTAAGTGAGTTGTATATAGAAGAATGTTATTATAGAGTTGTTATACTGCTATCGCACTCGCCTACTTCTTAACATTTATTTTTCTATACAACAAACATTTATATTTCTAAACATTTTTAGATATACTTTATGTTTATTAATTATTGAGTAAGTTACATATATGAGGAGAATGTTTTATAGAATTGTTATACTGCAATCGCATTCGCCTACTTCTAATATGAGATTTAGGTACACTTTATGTTTATTAACTATTAAGTGAGTTGCATCTATGTGGAGAATTTCATTAGATAGTTGTTACACTGCTATCGCATTCGCTTACTCCGAATGTGACATTTAAGTACACTTTATATTTATTAATTATTAAGTTAGTTTCGTTTATGTGGAGAATATTATTATAGAGTTGTTATACTGATATCGCATTCGCCTACTCCTAATGTGACATTTAAGTACATTATATGTTTTTTAATTATTAAGTGAGTTTCATACATGTAATAATGTTATTATAGAGTTGTTATACTGCTATCGCATTCGCCTATTCCTAATGTGATATTAATGTACGCTTTATGTTTATTAATTATTAAGTCAGTGTCATGTATATGAATAATATTATTATAGAATTATTTAGTTATACTACTATCGCACTCGCCTACTTTTAATATGACATTTAGGTATACTTTATGTTTATTAATTATTAAATGAGTTGCATATATGTGGAGAATGTTATTATAGAGTTGTTATACTGATATCGCTAATATGTATGAAAATATTATTATTATGAAAACATTAATGTTATAAAAATATTATTTTCTAAATCGATTGTGTCATAGATATCTTCTCCTATTACATATGACGATCGAAAGTGAACAACCACGTAACCCAACTACCACAAATCTGAATTTTAGTGGGCAACAAATAGACAGAAGAAAACGTATCTTTCGCCATATTATATAATTTTATTTGCAATATCGAACAGAACGGTGAGTCTTTGGATGGGTTTTTAATACTGTAGATGTATGTGAGTAGCCCCTTGATTACAGATATGCAAAATTCCAGTTTATCATTTAGACTGATTAATAATCACCTTACTTAAATTATCCGCACTGTCCTGGCGCAAGTACTGTGTAAAAATCAACGTTTTTACATTTTATAGATACGACGTACATACATATGGCATTAATTTGTTGCCATGCGATCGCGAATAATTTTCATTAGTTTCTCTACAACACGACACATCGCTATCACCAGACCCTCTGCCGTGATCACTATCACTAGACCCAAACAGCACCTACATCTCCAACTCTCCTTTCACCGCGGCGTCCCCGCGGCGGCAGACGGCGGCCAGACGCAACCGCGAGGGCGGTGGCCGCGCGTGACTCACGCCACTTCCCCCGCTTCACTCCGCAGGCATGACTAATGCTGCCTCGCCGTAACAGGGCATGAGCGGCCGGCACTGCGGTCGACAGTTGTCGCGAGATTGGTGCGCTGTACGCGTGATGGTTATTCAGCATAAATAGGATTTTGCTATTGGCACAGGCTGCTGATTGCAAAATGCGTTAGCGATGATGCTACAAAGGCCAACTAATCAGCTTGTGAAAAAATGGCCAGTTGGATTAAGATTTGATTTGCCAGATAACACAGGAAAATAAGATGTGTCTATTCCTCCTGAATATCTAAGATCTCAAAATTCATGCTGATTTTAAACGTTAATAGTTAACCTTAATCGGAGACTCTTAGATAAAATTCATGTTAATAATTTTTTTGTATATAAAAATGATGGAAGTAGTAATTTTATTATATAAATTTACAAAACTGATGTAGTTATACGTACATATATACTGAATACGCTAAAAATTTAAAGTAACGTTTGATAAAAGAGCCTAAAACAAAACAATGTGAAGCATTATATATATCATTATTAAGATAATTATCAATCAAAAAATTATTCTAGTAATTTCGATACGTGTTTTAAATTATACTGGAAAACAGTCGATACAGGGAAAAGATAAATATATACGGCTAACAGAATGAATCATACTGTTGTGAAAAGAACAAAAGAATATGAAAAGGACAGAACAGCATTTATGCACTATAGTATACACGGCTGTATTAAAATTGCATACAAAAATGAGCTTTGGCAATGCATACAACATAAAACTTTGCGTGAAAAATAAGTAGAAAGTGACAATACAGTAACTGTGATTAAAATAAAATGCAAAATATTTACTAAAAAGAAACAATAAAGAAAATCGTTGCATTCTTAATATCATTCGTAAAGTATTATAGAAATATCAATGAAAAATGATTTGTCTCCTTGATGGAATATATCATCGACTTAGTGCAAAAGACATTTTGGTCAAAAAAGCAACAAACCTTTTGAATGGCACGAAAAATAAAAAAAATTCACGTCGCGCCGACACCGTCCATGCGTCGATGCGCGATGGTGTCTACGACTAGTGCGATATTTATTTAAATCTCAGATTTAAAAGATTAACAATTTTCAGGAGAAAACAGAGTCACTAACGTAAAAGAAAATAATCAAACAAAAATTCATGCTCCAGTCCTGGTTTCTTTGAAAGGTTTAATCGATTTTTTTCGGACAGTAATATAACTAAAACAATAGTTAAACATTTCAATGTATGCAGTAGATATTGAGGCAACGTTTAAACGGTGCTTAAAGAGTAAAATTATATATGATATATTTAATTAAAATTATTATATCTTTCCTTAGATAATATAACAAAATCAAATATCATTACAGCGATCTTTCTGAACTCCTAAATTTCATATGACACTTGAAAAGTTTGCATAATTAAATTTTTTCGACTAATAATATGGAGTCTAAAATTAAAGACAAAATAAATAAAAAACCATACTTATTTTATTTTCCACTTTTTCCAAATGCTACCGAGACTCTGAGTTTAAGTTATTATTTCATATAAACTGTTAGAATTTTATCTATATTACAGTAGTAGGCGGCATGCGCACGGCTCACTCATGCGATCGCCTCCTCACGCAACGGAAGTGTCCCAGTGAACACTTTCAAACGCGATTCATTTGTGTTTGTTGAGTTAGTACAGTATTCTTCACTTGTCTATTTTGTCTGCGCAGAGCTATTTATAAATATAATTAATATAATAGATATACAAATATAGGATGCACAACCATACACATTATTTATTACACACGGTAAAAATATTTACAAAAAGGAAAAAACGGTTCGCTATTTTTGTTGTCGTGCTACCTAGTATTAACAGTATTCACTATTCAGGTCTCACGTCCTGTGACTAATCGATGACCAATATCAAGGAAGGTGCTTGGCCTCCATAATAACATAATGTGTGTATACAACGCGCGGTTATTGAGGAAGCAAACGACATGATTGATTGTTCCATCCATCGCACTTAGCGCTTTGAATAAGAATTTAGTACTTCATTTCGTTTCTAAATCATTTTTACTGACCACATTAATTTTTCAGCGTAATACGAATACTTGCCTGCTTATAATGTGCGTATTTATAAATTTTCCTCTAAATTTTTCTTGTGTCCGAATAATTTTGTTACGTAAAATCGTAATTAGGTATCTCTACCAAGGAAAAACGGAGTCCTTTAGGAACACTCACGCGTTCGTCTGTTATAGTTGTTTTTCTCAAAAACTGCTTAACACAGATACTTGAAATGTGGCACTGTAATAATGCATATTAAACTAACATATATCTAGTACATAACGCATAACATTGTTTAAATAGGAAATTTAGAAGGGACTGTTAGAAATAATGTAATTTTTTTTAAATTCTATGTTGTATATTCTGGGGTATACTTTAAAGGGGCTAGTTACTAGAGCCCCAAGCACATTTCTTCATAATTTTAGGTAGATAACGCACAACAATTTTTAAATAGAAAATTTAGAAGGGGCTGTTAGAAATAATGTAATTTTTTTTAAATTCTATGTTGTATATTCTGGGGTATCCTTTAAAGGGGGTAGTTACTAGAGCACCAAACACATTTCTTCATAATTTTAGGTAAATAATGCACAACAATTTTAAAATAGAAAATGTATAAGGAGCTGTTAGAAATAATGTAATTTTTTTAAAATTCGATGTTGTATATTCTGGGGTATCCATTAAAGGGGCTAGTTACTAGAGCCCCAAACACATTTCTTCATAATTTTAGGTAGATAACGCACAACAATTTTTAAATAGAAAATTTAGAAGGGGCTGTTACACGAAATTTTTTTTTAATTATAATTATTATATAATTATAATTTTTTAATATAATTTTAGGTAATATTACACATATTAAACTTGCATATATCCAATAGATAATACACAACAATTTTGAAACAGAAAATTTAAAATAGGCATTACACGATTTTTTTTTTAAATTCATTATTGTATATTCTGGGGTATTCTTTGAAGGGGGTACTCACTAGAGTCCCAAAAACATTTATTCATAATTTTAGGTAATATATCTTCAAAGAAATTGTAAAAATAACCAAGAAATATTACCTGTGACCCCTCCCCCTCCGAATCTACTGAATTTAAAACATGAAAAAATAGGGTTATAGAACTATACGCAAAGAGTGTAGCAAAACTGTAACGATGATGATTCTAGATGTCAATTTTTTTTCAGTTCTTCTCGGTAATATATGTTTTCTTTCTCTTTAATTATATTAGGTATTGTTAAATATTTATTTCGCTAGGAGTTCACATTGGTGACGACTGATGATAAATAAAGTATTTTCACTTCAAATGAGGTACGGAAACCTCGAGCCAGATTCGCATTTGATCGCTTTTTTTTAAACATTTTTGTGCTAAGGACTTTTTAGGATCGGGCGAAATCCAAAACAACTTTTTTTAGAATTTTTGTATGTTTTTATAGCGACACACTAAAACTGCTTTGTTGAGACCAATTTCAATTTTATCACCGATAAAATTTAGGGTGTAAACAGAAATTGGGGAAAACTCCAGTTGTTGTTTGCATATTGAAAGCACTCTTAAACAGTTATAAATAAATTTCTAATATTTTATTTGATTTGCAGTAACGTTAGACATTATAAAGCATTTAGAAAAGTTACTTTTCTTTTTAAATGTCGTCTTTTTAAATGTCGTCTTAAACAGTTATAAATAAATTACTAATTCGTATTTTATTTGATTTGCAGTAACGTTAGATATTAGATATTATTTTTAAATGTCGTCTATATATATGCCGACGCCCACAACCTAATCACTGACAATCGCCCAAGACCTAAGTAAGCGCTGTAAGGTAATCACTGACATGCGATCGTAAAAACGTGAACCTCAAGATAGAATGTCACTAAAGTGCACTATTATCAGAATATATTTGAATATATATATTTTTAACTTTTTATATCTAAATATTACATTAAGTTTCCATCTCATTTATTAGTTCGTTAAAGTCAATGTTATTAAGAAATAATTGTGTTAAAATGTATTAGGTATATGTTAGTTGTTTATTTGTTTGTAATGGTCAAGGACCGCCTAAAACGGTGTAAGCCTCCTCCAATGCTTCCCAATCTTCTCTTCCTCTTGCTAGTCTAGACCACATTTTTCCAGATATTTTTACTACATCATCGCTCCATCGTTTTAGCGGTTTACCTCGTCTTAGTTTTTTATTGATAGCGAACCAGTTTGTTGCAATTAATGACCAAATTTCGTCTTTAGATCTTTATATGTAATCCATCCATTTTCATTTTAAGATCAGTGTGTGTTTTTATTACATCTTTTACTTTTTTTTTCTGATCCATGCAGTGGCTAATGATAGAAAAAATCCTAAGATATATTTCAAATTTACGCGTATGACGTACCGTTGGCGATAATTTCAATTGGGGCCTACGGTTTTTTTAGATGTATATTTCATATTTGATTTCAATAAAAATATCTACAATTATTGGACGTAGTAATAAAAGTCTTCAGGCAAATACCTCTAAAGTATGATACGTGAACACAACCAAACATTCGAGGCCTCTGTAATACTTTTTAATTTCACAGCTGCCAAAACTGTCAAACATCATCTTAACATGAGTATAGCGCAACTGTTTGCAAAATCTCGAAGTAAATCTTTCAACGTATTCACACATGGACAAGTTAGTGATGTGGTAATTTTTCTGAGGCCCGGCGAATTTAACACGACAAAGGATTCGCACACGTATGACTATTGCAACATCCAGCTTCAATAGCGTGCAACTGCGCATTAAGCGTTGCTGTTCAGCGGACAAGTGTGTTTACTATTACTCCGACGTTACTATTTGCTAAGACGTTTTCAAAATATTACATCCATGTATACTCTGGACATTCATTTCTCTTAGTAAGAGTTGAGTCGTTTCAGATCGCACAAAAGATTGAATGCAAATAAATGCGTGTAATTTACGTGACAGAAAATATATGTATACACATTTTTGTGCTGGCTGTATCGTGGGACCCTGATAAAATTTGTAAAATTGCAACTTGGGGAGTTTTTATACTTATTTAAAAGACTAACTTTATGGCAGGAAAATTATAATTACATAAACAATTTTACAAAACTAATAAACTCTGCGTATATGCACTTTTGTACTTATTTAAAAGACTAATTTTATGGCAGGAAAATTATAATTACATAAACAATTTTACAAGACTAATTTTATGGCAGGAAAATTATAATTACGTAAAAAATGTTACAAGACTAATAAACTCTGCGTACATGCACTTTTGACTAAAAAATTAAAAATCTTGTAGGTCTTATACGTATGAACCTAAAAGTTCAAACTATGTAGGAATGTATCTTGGAAGGGTTGTAATTTTGTAGGAATATATCTTAATGTACCACAAATTAATACTTATAGTCAAATTAAGAGCAATGACCTATTAAATAAAGGAAAAATATTAAACTGCTCAGGCGCCGTTCAGACTAAAAGTACACTGAAGAAAATATTACCTCCGCCTGCTTAGAAATTTAGTTTGTCAGTCTCAACTTCTTTATTTTATGATATACTTATTCGAATATTCTATGTAAAATAGACAAAATTGTAAGATGGTAACTTTACTTTTTAAAAAAAACTGTCCAAGTGCAGAAAGTATGTTTCGGTGAACAAATTTAATATTGCAAAATACCCGAAATAATTTGAAATTAACGTAATCACTACGCAATAATTAAAAGATTTCTTTTATATTATATTTCTGTACGGATCCATCACTAACTGCATTGAAACTTAACATTTTTGAAGCGCAGATACAACATTAAGAAAAGGGATCTATATTTTATTATTGACTATAAAAGGGATCTATATTTTATTATTGACTATAAAAGGGATCTATATTTTATTATTGACTATAAAAGGGATTTATATTTTATTATTGACTATAAAAGGGATCTATATTTTATTATTGACTATAAAAGATCTAATTAAAATAATATATGTACGGTCACACAGTAGTCTCCGACCGACCGAGAACCGTTATGTTTACTCATCAATTCTTTCATTGAAGATGAATTTTACTAAACACATCATACTTTATCTTCATGATAATCATTTTGAAAACAGAAAGGGAAACGAGTTACAACTTAGCATATCGTATGCACTGAAAAAGAAACGTAAAAGATTATAAATTATCATTTTACATAGTAGCAAAGAAACGGGATTAAAATATTAGCTAACTAAGGTATCGTTCATTATGTATAAAAATCAACTTTTACATCTTTCAAAGCGGTTTCATTTAAATAGAACGATCATCGCATTGCGAACACTGTGTGAACGTGTGGGCAGCTGTATTTGGAGCTAAAAGTATATGGGATAAATGGACTCGTTGTATGCACAGTAAAAATGGTTAGATGATTTATATGGAATTCCTTGAGCCCTCTTTATGTCTTTGGAATCTCCCTTTGTCCCTTTAAGTACTTTTTTAAAGCAGATAGCTTTTAAAAAGTACTTGTCATAATTTTACAGCACTTTAAAATAGCACTCCTATAAGGAATTTAATATTTACTTCGCTCTGAGCTCAGAAAACCAATCCATCGGGCCAGTGACTCACTAACTATAACCGTCCACGGAAAATAAATTATACGTTTAAATAAGTGCTAACTGCGATATATATATATATATATATATATATATATATATATATATATATATATATATATATTCGTGTGACATGTGATTCATTTGACTGACACACACGCTGATCCTCTCACCTGGCGCCTACACACGCCAATTACCCTGTAGGAGTATTCACTTTGGTGCGACCAGATCATTTTAGATGAAAAATTGAAATTAGCACAAGAAAAATACTAAAAAAATTTCGAAAAACAATACGGAATTTTTTTTTAATTGTAAGAGACACTGTAAAATAATGTCAAATTGCAAAGTTCTCATTTTTTACACTTATGCTGTGATTTATTATTGAACAATAATTTATAAAAAGTCCAAAAAAACTTTCAAATTTCATTTTATTAATAAAAACATCTGTTACATACATCTTCTTTATAACCTACTCTCAGAAAATATTTATTCAAAAACATCTCAGCAAATTTGGATTTAGCACTATCAACTTTTGTCCTACGCATGTATTTACGCTCTTAAAAATATATTAATGATATTTAAACGGTCAGGACAAAACTCGCTAAACAAAACCTCACATTATGTCACAAAGACGGCCGGACTTGCCCGAAAGAAATAGATAAAAAGTAGGAAATATGAAAATTCCATAGTCAATCGGTTGCTCTCTAAGGCTTTTATAAGCCTTTGAAACCGCACATACGTACGTACATACACATGTATTTTAGCACTATCAACTTTTGTCCTACGCATGTATTTACGCTCTTAAATATATATTAACAATATTTAAACGTTCAGGAGAAAACTTCGCTAAATAAATACATTATGTCACAGACTGCCGGATTTGGCGAAAGAAATGGATAAAAAGTCCGAAATTTGAAAATTCCATAGTCAGTCGGTTGCTCTCTAACGCTTTTATAAGCCTTTGTAACCGCACATACGTACGTACATGATATGTAAGTACATACAAATTTCGATGTGGTTCATGTTATCAACTAACATATCCTTCGCAAACGCTGTTCTTCGCTTATATTTAAGGACCCCCACACCCCAAAAACATGTTAACGCAATAGTTTAATAATTTTGACGAAAGTACGAATTACCAACACACCACCTAGTAGTATTCTTAATAGCAAAACTTGCAAATATTCATAGATTGTTGATTCATAATATATTCCTCGGCACGTCCATTTAAAGTTATAACTCACATGAAAAAAATAGCGATAAGGTAAATCCCCGAACACAGTAAATCAATTTTCAATTTATCAGTTATTGTGAAATTATTTTATTGGAATACATAATAAACGATTATCCAGAGATCCAAATAATCCGGCCCTGACACAATTCATTTGCATCGTTCGCTGACGTACGCATCAGCGAAGTGTACATAGGTAACTTTAATGCTCGTCCGTCCCTGAAATGTTTTGCAATTTTTGTAGTCTTATATATAAGGTATTAATTAATATGTTTTCAGCAATTCTGTGTTTAAAAAAATGCCAATAATAGTAAAATACTGACAAACACGCGAAGTTTAATCAAATTAAAACGTATTTAAATAATCGGGAAGCCTCACCTATTAAACATGTAAATTTAAAATCATTGAAACCGTAACTTCAAAATATGGAAAACATATTGCAAAAGTTCTGAGTCGTGTACCATTAATACTTTTCTAATTATAAGAGAACAAACAAACAATTATATAGAGAAGAACCTCTACGCAAAATCAGTTAAGACGGTTACAAAATACCAAGAGAATATACTAATTATAAGCCAACATGAAAATAACGAATCTGGCTACATCGATTTACTTATTGATATACTCTGCATGGTCGTTAATTATTCATTATCAATGTATGTAGGCACTGGGCTCGTATAGCTCATAAAGTATCCTTTATTCAGATTGATGATATACGTACCCGACACGTCCAGCGATCAGGACCGGTTTCGAAAATAAAGGTTGAGCGACGCTTTATTACGGTTCTTTGATATTCAAAAGTAAATGATTGCGTTATCAAAAGCTTTCAGTAACGGTACAGTTCTTTAGCCATTAATAAATAAATCCGTAAATAATTTCACGATTCAATTTCACACATCTTTAAAACAAGTTCACATTCATTCTCATCGATACTTACGATACTACGTACATGGGAGTGAACTTGAGATATGTTAAGCAACAAACTTTGGGTTTTTAGGACTTTCAATCATAGTTTTCAGAGGTTGCAAACCCCTGAACTAAACTAGAAAAGAAAACTAATATTTGGTCCCTATATGCAATTGTTAATATTTTTAAGAGAAGAAAGCGATACTTAGAACGAAAAGGTAACTTTTTTAGCTAGAAAACATGTATTATTTAAAACATTGTATTTTCGTACAAACATTCACTACGAATCTAAGTAGTTTGTACGCTAACGTTACTTTAAATTATGCTGGACTTTATTCACGCTTTCAATACTTTTTTTAAAGGTTTTCTCAATTTTTTTAGATGGTCTTTGTATAAACTTTCTCTAGTTGTTTTCTATTGTAAACAAATCATTTCAATACACATGCTTCGTATTTATAATGCCCACTTATGCTTTCAATAGTTTAATTTAATGAATAAAAAGCAATCATATACCTTTCACTCGAGACATCAATCAATCAATATATAAAACCACATTTCAAATTTAAATAAGTTTCTATTGTGAAACACTATATTCGTGTAAAGAAAAAAATGTGAGGTTAATATTTCATTCATAAAAAAATTAGAAAAAAATCATAAGATTATTAATCTAGAAGGGAATTGATGATGTGTGGCTACGTATCTCGATCAGTCTATATGACCCATTCGCTGCTTGCATTGAAATACAATATATAATGAATCATATTTCTCCAAAAACATGTAACATTGCACTTTTTTTAAAAAATAATGTTTGATCTAATAGCGCCATAATTTAAAAAATGTACTTTTTTAATACAAAACACCTTTTTACTTATATTTCTATAAGTAAAAAGGTGTTTTGTATTAAAAAAGAAAATTTTGTATAAAAACTTACTTTCAAATTCACTTTCCAAACCACGTCCATAGACCATAGGCAATCAATTTTTCCTTTAACTTATCTCTGAACGTATTTCCAATGAACGTTTCGTCAATGTTTGCAATTTTATTTTTAAAGGTATCATTTTATTAATCTGCTTCCTTTTTTTTAGTACGCCATTTTGTTTTTCAATATTAAAGCATGAACATCGGCGTTTGTATTGAAGAACTGAAAGGTTGCGAGAGCTACAGCAGAAAATAAATTTATGAAAAAAAATTGATACAGCCGATTATACACTTAGGCGATAAAAAAAGGTATTAGCAAGTAGATTGCTCTGATCATGTGCCCTAAAATAAAAAATAGCACGTGCAGTACCGTATACACGATAGAAGTGAAACTTCTTAAAAAATAAAGAATATGAGAGGTTTAGTGTGAGGGACAGAGGGAGGGGGGAGGGGAGAAAGAGAGGGAGAGAGGGGGGGGGGCAAGAGAGAGGGTGGGACGAGGGAATAGAGAGAGTATGTCAAAAAATACAATTAAAAATTGGCCAAAAAATATTCTGTTTATTCAATATTTACACTGTCATTTGTTGGCGCTTCAATTGGGAATACTGAAATTACTGGTTTGTGATAACTAAAATATGAGATATATTCGATTCGATATTTTCGAGATAACGTGAATAAATATTAATAACACAAAGTATGCGTGATACTTCAGCTGTTCATATGTAGCATCTGAGGCGTACATCTAGAACGTGCGAATGCGCGACACTATCTTATTCAACCGCTTAGTGTCGTTGTGTATACGTCGCTCTCTTTTACTCCACTTCCATAGTTTATTGAATTCTACGTTTTCCAAATTGGTGTTTTCACAATAAATATTTGGAATATACAGCTCTCTTTCTCTCTACGTCATATCTTTCTTCTCTCTTATGTAACGAAATGTGCTTAAACGTAACGCGACCTTAAAATTTTACTCTCCATTCTCGTTCATTTATCGGTTATCGGATCGCCGCCTAAAAATTTCACTTCAAAATGTGAAGCATTACTTGGAAAAAATTCGTGATTAATACCGTGTCATTTTAATCGTTCTACCCTACTCTTTCGTTTTGTAAGTTACCAGTTACTTTATGATAAACTTCTGTTTCCATAAAATATTCGAGTAATTTTTTTTTTCACGAACTATAATTTCAAGAAGAGCTGCGCAACCTGACGAGAAGAAACATAATATTTGCAAAATTTAAGAATTGATTGAATTATAAAGTATAAACTTGACGTTTAGACTATAACCCTACCCTTTGTATTCCACGAGAGCAAATGAAACAGTGAGATATCCCTACTCTACCCGCACTTCAATTTAGAAGTTCATAAGTCCCTCTTTTTAATACATTTTTAAAATTTCTTCAATACAGGTTTTAATTAACCTATATTTAAGGAAATTTTACGCAAATAGCGAATTTAGGAGTCGTCAACTATACAATTATTTAGATGAGTTTCCAATTTTTAAGAACACTATTATTTTGTTTGCTCTTTCAGTTGTTATTGACTGCTATATGAATTAACAGCTGAAAGAGTTATCATCATCTAAGTCGCTTAATTTTGTAACAGCCAGAGCGTTATATACTAAGCGGTCTATAATAAACAGTTAAATATTTAATTGATCAATAGCAGCCGGTAAATTGTTACTAGTAATATAACATGCACGATAGACGTTTAAGGGAATATTTATTGTAAAAACACCCATTTTGGAAAAGGTAACATTCAATACCGATGGCGAAAAATGGCACTAATTGTGGTCTAGTAATAGAATCATTATTATATTACGGTATTAATACAAGTATAACTTAGGCAATTGACTGGATTTTATATGACTCTGTGGCCCTCGCCGTGCCCAAATCAGCTTTGTCTTAAATGACCAAAATTCACTCGAAGTTAGCGTTTATAATGAAACTAAAATGTAGGGACTACATTATACTGGTGACGTCATACACTAAAAAGTATAGTACATAATATTTAAATATTACACCCATCTCGTACACCCCACTAAACCAACAGCGCTTTGGGCGACCTCAAAGGGAAGTTACGCTCGCTACGCCCGGCGCAGTGCGACCTTTTCATCTTAAACTTTAACATTTCACTTTGAACCTCTCTACGCGAGACGGCACTGCAGTCGGCCCGCCCATTCATATTTTATAAAGACCCGCAACATAATGTATGCGGATAAATAATTGAATTCGCACCAAGAGAGACAAGCGAGGGCGGCGGTCCGCCCAAGTCTTTCGGTCTCCCGCATTTTATTTCTTCACTCTAATTTATTTCCTAAATATTTTATGAAAGCAAACTGAAATGATACCTTAAGGAAATAATGTCTGCGGAAAGAAATGTATATGTGAGCATTGATCACCTTGTCTAGGTGGGAAATGGTAGGAATGCCCTATACAAAGATAATTTACTTATACTTACTACTATATAAACTAATGATATAGGTAGACGAAAGCATTAACTAAAAGAAAATAAGATCTTACACACATCTTACTCATCAATTGTTTAAAAAGTAACGAGACCGTGTCCTTGCGCTCGCCGCAAAAAATAACTAGACGGATTTCAATAAAATATTGCAATTATGTACCTCACAGACTTCTATATCTGCAATAAAAATAAAGATCATTGCTCAGTTCTACTACTACTTAATTTTAATCGACGGCGACATCTGTTTCATTTATAGGCAACCATCATAAATACGTCGTTTTATAATTCTTCACTAGATGGCAGTATTTCATTAATTTTAATGATCGCTTTTGATTCATGAACTCACACATGTTATAAGTACCTATAGTTTCATCGCTACCTTTCATACTCTAGGGCACCCTCCAGGGCGCAAATCTGAAGACCTATTTTTTAATATGTTGGGAAAAATGGACAAAATTGCAATTTTAAAATAAATTATATTAAGGTACTCCTATAAATTCAGCCATTTTGGTCTTATTTCTCTGATTTTCGTGATCCACATGTTCAACACGACCAAACCGTTTCTGAAAATACTTTGCCTTCACAATCACGCCTAAGCGATCATACGTTTTCCTCACTTGTCCTTATTTTTAAATATTCACATTTTTAATATTCACATTCCATCGAATTCCAGTAAAGAAATATCATTCAAATACTCAATTTCATCTTCTCAAACTTGTTTTAACCAAGACTTACTATCATCGTACGTTATTTTTGTAACTGATTGTACATTAACATGTCATTCGTTTTTCAAAAATTATTTATAAATCACATTAGTCACTTATACTATAATCAAATTCCATTCTTTAAATTCATACACCGTCCCACATTCGAAACTTTCAACGAACGTAAAATATATATTAGACAATATTTTTCAGAATGTTCAATGTTATTAATCCTTTCTAATATACAACTTATTCAATGTCAAAACACAGAGACCAACGTTTTAATTTTATAACATAAAATTTACAAACAAAGCGAACGTCTAATCAACACGAAATTATTTCATTAGCCGTTTTCAATAGTCGAATTGATGTTAAAACCGCGGTCAGAGTAAAAAGTTTTAGAGTTTTATGCTTGAATAAGATCTCAAACTAAATTATTATAGGATCGATGCAAAACTATCTGTATAGTTTTGCAAATATATCGATCGATCTGTAAATGGATAATAGTTTTCAAACTGTTGGCTATAAAGTTATGAAATTTATTACTGAAAATATAACGAGTACGGGGATTCCTTTCCTCAATTGATTTGAAATTACTTTGTTTATTATAAGTCATCATTGATGTGGACTTCTCAACGCAATAAATATTTACTTATACCTATTATAATTAAGGTGGAGGGAAGACATAAAAATTATTATGAATATTTAAAAAACTATGACATTTATATTCATCGCCATAGTTTGCTTCCAACCTTAACACGTAGGTTTCTAAAAACCTATTTTTATAATTTTAGGTTCAGTAGTTACGGAAATAAGGGGAGAGACCATATTTTTTGCATATTTTTCAGTATACCTCTAAACACATCTGCCTAACTGAAAATTATGAAAAAAAAACATATTTTTGAAACCATCAAAAAATTGTTGAGGATGATATATACAGAATTTCAAAAACTTTCTTCTAATAATTAGTTAGCTCCCACTAAAATGTACATACAAATATTTTTGAGTGTTAGCTTTTGAGATATGTGCTAGTAAGCTTTATTACTATGTCAAATTGCAAACTTTTTACGCCAAGCTCTTTCTGAGAACGACAACTGTGATAGACGGACAGAAAGGCGCGTTATTTGCGTAAAGAGTGGAACCCTTTTTCATTTTGAGAAACTCTTTGTTAAATTTTTAACGTGAAAATTGTCTACAGTGACAGGCGCAACGCTGAGATGTGATTTTATAGCGTTTCACCGACATGTAACTTTATCATAACGCCATCTATCGGTAAATTAAGTATTGCCTCGATATTTTTTAAGAAATCTTGCCTTTTATCGTTTCGTATATTATAAAGTATATACGCCTTACATCAATGAAGATTTATGCAATTTTTTGCAAAAAAATATACGTAATCAATAAACAGTAATTGATTAACGTGATTTTCCTCAATTCATATTGTACATATTGACGTTAGTTCATTAGAATTAAAAGTAAAATACTTTTAATTGTTGATAAATAATAATAAAAGTTGAATTAAATGAAATATCCTTCACTGTGAGTTTTTAAAATCCCGTCATGACACGTTTCATTTACAAAAACGATATTTAATACATTTATAATAGATTATATTTTAATGTTAAAAAACTACAAATAAATATATCTATATGACTGTTATATTATTATTCTGCAAAGATAAATTATTATCACGAATGAATCACAATACTTCTTAGTTATCGGTAAGTTTATCATTTGCCTCGATCTCAACGTCACATCGAACGATATGACGATGAGGACGAGTTAATTGAATATTTGAAAACTGTCGCTCCCAGAATCGCAATCGCAATGAGCGTTGCGATTGCAATTGTGTGAGCGACATAAAGCAATGACATTCATGCTGTAGAAATTAAAGCAATCCACCATCGCAGAGATATCAATATAATTACTGAGCAATTTTATAAAGTGCGTGGACAATAATTGTTCTCGCCTTACAAATAAGTGTTGTGTTTAACAATGTTCAACTCTCAACTAACGTCTTTAAAAATTACAGCGCTTCTGACGTCGTGGATCCATTGGATCCTAATGTGTTTAACGCCTAATCGTCCGTCTTTCTACGACCACCTACGTCTACCTCGGTCGATTGTTGAAAGGTATCGATACTCGCGCGAATCCTAGGGACCACCGTCGCAGAATCCGCGATGATCCCGCTGACTCCACGCCTAATAAGATAATCACAAAGTTGCAAGCCGCCTAAGCACTCTTGGTGACCCAGCTGACGCCACGCCGGATGAGAATAATAGTTTGTACACTCAGTTGATATACACTCAGTTTGATGCAAAGGATCACCCGTACGGATAATAGATACGTTCTTCGTTACGTCTGTTTATATACATATACACAGGTGAATTATTTGTTATGACATATTTCCGAGGACTGATTCGGCCCGTTTTGAACCAAAAAAAAAAGAAAAAATTAAATACTTTGAAAAAAAATTAATTTTACTATTTATACTTTTTCCTATTCAGAAAAATGTGCTGAATGTGACCTATATTCAAAATTAGGAAAAAAAACGTCAAATCAGCTGATCTTATTATGGATATTTAATTTTGAAAAAGAATTTTGTTGATAGTTTTTTTAAAGTTTTATTTTTTTGGTAGTGATTTGTATTAGAATTGAAATATTCAAATTAACAAAACATTGAAATTTTTTTAAATTTCTAATTCTGAAGATGATCATTTCGGAAACGCTCGGGTTTTTTATCAATAAAAAAAACAATTTACGTTTAGAGTAATGAGAGGGATCAGCCTTATGAAAATATGTCGTAAATACATCTAGAAACCATAACTTCAATATTAAACTTAAAATTAAAATGACATTGTGACTATCATATAGTAATGGTGCAATGTGTATAAGTACCTACTTAACATTAAACTTTATAGAAAGTTGCATAGGCGTGCCTTTAAGCACAGCCCTGCTCGAGCAAACCTTTCACATTTCTACGAAAAGACCAGGGCTGTCACCTTTTTTAAGGTAAAAAAGTACTCAAGAAAAGCATTATTCATAACGTAGAACATATCATTAACGCAGTCGAGTCTCATTCTTTCATATTTTATCGATTAAATGTCTGTATTAGGTTCAATAATTTCAAGTCATTCATTATTACATTGTTTCTGTAAAAAGTGTAACTAATTCTGGACAATGATTAAAAATGGATCCATTGGTGAATTTATGTAAATAAAATACTTATTTTAGTGTACTTTACCGGGCTTATAAAATGTAAAGTACATTTGTCTACAATTACCTAAAATACTTTATTTTTAAAAACAGGGGACAACCCTAGACAAGCCGTATATCCCAAGTCTACAAACGGTCTACTAGCTTCAAGTTGTAAACTCGTTTATAATGACCACGATTATGTCGCCTCGACCAGTATCGCTATGAAAAAATTATAAATCAATCACGCTTCTTAATAATAAATCAACGTCTCGTACTGCAGATGATCGCCCAGGAGAAATGTTAAGCGTCACTTTCGCCACGGATGCAGCGATGCTATATTTAGATTATCTATTTTTAACTAGAGGTCATCGTACTTTTTTACTTCTACTATGTGTAAGCTAGACATACAATAGGAAAACGTAAAGTATTAGCAGTGTCATACGAAGTTATTTAGGTCGACAGCATATATTTGAAAAAGATGGTCAAATGCGATTAGAACTCTCTGCGGATTCCGCGCAGTTATATCATATTATCGTGAAGCTAAGTAGGATTGTAATAACATTTAAAACAAATTAAATAAAAAATTCATCAAACACGAGAAGAACTTTCACTACGCGGTTTTCTGGAGTTAAGAGTACTTAGAATATGTTTTAAACTATTTACAAAAATATACATTTTTCACAACTTTAATATACTGCCTATATCTTTCACGGTCGTTAAAACATGGTGAATATTTAAAAAAATATAAGAGGATGTCTGCTCCGAGAAAAGTCAGTAAGTCAAACAGACGAGCAGACGGACACAAACTTGTTTCTTTGTGTTTCGTTTTCTCAATGGTACGGAATACTTAAAACGATTTCGAAATCAAATAATGAGTGCTGACTGGCATTAGTAAATAAGCCAATAAAGAACATGTCCAGACCAGACACAGGTACAGATGATATCAGAAAGTTGGAAAACTGAAAATAATATGCACTAAAACCACACCTGTAATATTTCAGAACATCAAGCTCCAATTGTCAGGTCCCCTAATTCCAAGGTACGACGGATAAAAGTCGTTCAGCAATGGAGAATTATCCGGATTATTATTAAGAATATACATTATATTCTTAATAATAATAAATTATTAAGAACTAACGTGACCCGTGCGAAGTCTTCGCATTACTTATTCCATTATGAAGCTCAAATGACAGATCAAACAAATATTTTACTAAAATTGACATATAGAGGCGCAAGTATCAAAAGCATTGAGCTAAAGCGCCACTTTATTTATACGTGAGTGGATTTGAAATTAAACAAAAATTTTACCGACCGTCAATCATATTGACGTTGAGCCGTTAGATGGCAGCATTGCTGTTTTGTGTATATAATTTTAATAATTACTTAATTTGCAAAAACAATAGCAATAATAAATTTTTTAGTTGTGGATGCCGGTAGAGCAAGCAATTATCTATAAAATGATATATAATATATGTGGATTAGTTGTGAGGTTTTTTCTAAAAAGGGAGTGTAACATCTTAACCTTAGCGTATTAATATATATGATGATGATGATGATATGATGATGATAATGATATATATTATATTCTTATTATTTTCGGAAATTTACATTTATTACCAAGAAAATCCAATGAATAAAGTGGCTTAAATTAGTTAAGGGGTTCTAAGTAATTTAAGGCATTTTAATATGGGACCTACTCCACTGTCTTGACAAACTTTCCCTTTTTCTTAGAAATACTGTACGAAGCACGCAATGACCTTTTTACAATTGAAACTAAACCAATCTTGTCAATCATTCTATACGATACATTTTCTGCCTTACTATTCGGCGAAACGTAAATTAACTTCCGTTCTTTATTCTATTTTTAATCAATTTCAAAGATCTGTATCACAGCTTACACTCACATTTCTCTATCAATGCGTAGCCATTAGTTCAATATAAAATGCATAGTGAATATAGATTAATGAAGCATATTATTGCGCAATAGGCCCCCCGGCAACAGCCGTCTGTTTCGTTGTGCCATTCATATCTGATAGTAAGAGATGGTAATGATCATGAAACCTAACTACCTCCGTCTAGCTATTACGTGTCCGCCATTCAGGGATCGAACAAGAGCAAGAGTTCGCGGAATTCGTTACGAAACACTCGATCTCGGGCAGACATAAACATTATCGCCTCTGTCATCCGGTCGACGGCCCGACGACGGGGGGCGGGCGCGACGGAGCTTTCTCCGCCGCTTAGGCATTGTGTTTGCACTTGCCGATCAATCACACCGCCGCGGCCGGCATCCACTGCGCTCAATTATCGTTTATCCATTATCGTTTCCCGTAGCTCTCGAGTGAAAGGCGACTGCAACGATTCAGACCGCCAATTCCGCACTGAATGCATTGCTAATTTTGCTAGCATAAAAGGCCGCAATCGGCGGAGAATGCCGAATGCGTAGTAATTACATGTCTGGCCGACTATCGAAAAATCGACGTGCTTAAGTTATTATTTATTACCGGAGTCCAATGTGAAACTGATCGTTAGACAAAAGTTATAATCGGCGAAAGCTTAATACCGCGGGGATACTGTACAATGACAGTGGTGTTTTTGAAGGACACAACTTCGTTTGCTTGGACACAATCTCGAATCGCTTCATCTTTTTAATCATATATTTAGAATGCAGCACGTGGGACAGGTTGCACTCACCGAAAACAATAAATACAGAAAAGTCATCTAGTAGATATCTCTACCTACTGCTATCACGCTACTACAAGCTACCGGATAAAAATGAAGATAAGGCCGAATAAAGTGTATTAAGTTTTATAGTCCATATATCCTGTAGTATAAACAATAAAGATATAAAAATATTAGTTTTCATAATTGTTTTCACTAACGAGATATAACTAATTAGTATCTTGATATAACTCGCTTGACTATCGATATATAACTAATAACTAAATTTCTATCATACCGTCTATAATATTTATTAAGATTAATGTTAAAGTTTCTACCACAGATCATAGATGGCGGCTCCACTATATTCGAAAAATAAATTTTTGCAAAGCTGTATTCTAAATTAACATGATTTATCACAAATTATTTTCATATCGAATTGCAAAGGAATGCGAGACATTAAGTTTACAGTAAACAAAGGTATAAATAAGTTTGTTTATATGGTATTTAGTTAAACTACAGAAGTTCGTTACACCTTTGGGTTTTCATGTGACCTGTTTTTTTTTCAGAATTATAAATTTCCAGATAAAATACATGACACGTTCGTATAAAATAAAATAAATCCCACTCATTACCCTAAACGTAAAATTTTTTTTTTATTGATAAAAAACCCAAGCGTTTCCGAAATGATCATCTTAAGAAATAGAAATTTTAAAAAATTTCAACGTTTTGTAGTACAATAGTTCAATTCATTTATTACATCAACTCCTAATACAAATCACTAACCAAAAAAAATAAAACGTTAAAAAAACTATCTTCAAAATTCTTTTTCAAAATTAAATATCAATAATAAGATCAGCTGATTTGACGTTTTGTTTCCTAATTTCGAATATAGGTCACATTCAGCACATTTTTCTGAATAGGAAAAAGTATAAATAGTATAATAATTTTTTTTTCAAAGAATTTAATTTTTTCTTTTTTTTTCCGAATCAGTCCTAGGAAATATGGAAATTGTGGGCGTCCCCAATCCTGCCACTCAACTTTCTGATTTTTTCACTTTTTTATTATAACTGAACATTATTTACGTTTCGGTTATTGTATGAGTTTGTATTCGCTACAAAAAATGCACTACATTACAATTTATTAAGAAAACATTTAAATTTTATTAACCAAAACAACACTCTGGTCTAAATTTTCGTACATACAAATGGAAGAGAATAGAAAAACGACAGTCATTTTTGAAAAATTATCTTCCTTGTTTTCTTTGAATTAAATGTAATTTTCTGTGGGTATTTTCTGTGGTAATTTTCTGTGGGGTTTGCTTCCAGGTTGCATAGTACATATCTAAGTACTATGCAACCTGGAAGCAAAAAGTAAACGAAAAACAAATTTTAAAACTTAGCGGTAAATTAAACTAACAACTGTGTCTGCATCAAATAAATTTTTGTCCGTTGAAGCAAAATATACTGAACCATTTCACACGCAAACCTGATAGCGGTCGCGCCCGAATGTGATTTGTTTATGATGAGTGAAAGTAAATTTGTCGAATGTTTCGTCGTTATCTTTTGTAATTCTTATTATATGCGTTAAGTTCTTAGGGGCTATACTCCATCTTGCAAAAAAATTATCGAATGCAATATCGACCAATTATCGGTTGCTTTTGACATTTGGTCGATCAATTATTGTGTGATAATGAACGAGTGGTTATTTATAGCAGAAAAAAATATGCGTTCAACTGTCAAATCGAGATTTGTTATCAATTTGACGTTCCAATTTGTCGTATTCTTAATTTATATGATGGCAAGTTTTGATTAAATTGTACATGCGTGCAATTAATTAATTGATTAATTATTTTCCTACTCGGACATCTCGTCGTGCATGCCAAGGGCATACGTTCCCGTCGACCTCGCAAATTCCTCACTAGCGAGAGAAGGGCATTAATATGCACATGCACGTACTGCACAAAGTATTTCCCCCTAACACTGCTGGATCTTGAAGAAAATCAACGACTGCACGCGAAGCAGCCTTTCCCTTCTTAATGAGGTCCAGTACGGTAATATATAGGGACAGTACACCGAGACCTCCATAGAGTTACATGCGTGAAAATAGGCCTCAGATGTGACCTTAGGTAATTTCACCCACTGTCGAACGTAATGAGATATAAAGCTCCTTAAGCCTCCTTGCCGAGATATTACGCAGTAGGAGGGCCTACATGTATATCGAAATCAGGAAGGTCCAAAGAACGAACAGCTTCTGCTGTGGTTTCAAGGAATCACGCCCTATTAGCCTGTGACTCGCCCATTTCGATCTAAACCTTCCGCATACCACCTGCCTCATAATCAACCTCAAGGTACCCGAATGGTTCAACACATCCAAGATCCCAGCCACTTCCATTCCTTGGACCAAACGCAGGACTCAAAGCAAATTCCTTAATTCTACCAGAATTCAGAATACTGAACTTGTAACCTGATAGAAATATTTATCGTATGCGAAATTTTTATAGTCGATAATTTCCAATAGAAAATTTTCGCGAACAATATTTCAAATGTGTCGAAAATCGCTCTCCTGATCTGTAAATTAAACTTTTTGAAGCCACCGATTCTTTATAATTACGAATAGGTTGAGAGTAATGTATCGATAAACTTTGTTGACAAATAAATAAAGAAATAAATATTCACTACTCAATGGACAACACGCGACTCTAATAATTTTTTAACAGCTTCACAGATCTTTCATATTAAAACCGATTTTATAGAAAAGCATAGTTAAATTACGTGAACAGGCAAAAAGGATGCAAAAATACTTTTTTATTCGATCTTTCGATATATCGAATTCGGGAACGAAATTTTTTTTCTTCTTGACTATCAAGTGGGGTGTCAAGGAAAAGTGCAATTGATAGTGTCTCATAACTTTTCAATATACCACCTACTTCACGAGATAGTAGTCTCTAAAGTATGTTGCAATCCCCCAACTAAAAATCAGAGCAACAACTATATTCAGTACTTCCAAACAAAATTATTCCGGTGAACTTGAATTTAATAAATTAAAGATATATGTAACAAACTTGTTTACGACTATGAAAGATATAATGGACAATACAGTTACTGAGCGAAAAATAATATCAAAAATTTATGAATAGTTTAATAGAACCATTATGCACATTTAAATGTGTAATAAATGGTTCTATTCGTACTTCGTGATTTTTTATGACTCCGTTGAACCTTATTGTTATGGACTCTTTGTACATTCTGTTATATTAAATTTTCTTATTAATCAGACAAGCCAAAGAATTTAAATTAAATATTTTCAAGTGGTAACTTCCAGGCCTGAAAATTTCCAGGCCTGAAACTTTTATTTTGTTTAATAGTGACCGCTGCTATATAGCTAAATCTGATTTATGCGTCACGTAGACGGCGGAATTTTGTGGATGTAGAGTCAGTCGGCGGCTGACAATTTTTTAACATATAATTTTTTAACCACCAATTCACCATCTATAAAAGTGGAATGAAAGTCGATGGCCGATTTTCCATCTATACCACGCATACATCCTACACCAGCCCACAATATAACATGAATAAGACGTCATGGAAGTGCTAAGACTGCGGTGTGTTTTAATACAAATGAGATTCCGAAAGAAAAGACGTTTTAGAGGATTATTAGTTTTTCTACTTCGGTCAAAGTGGCTCGATTCTTTTGTGTGACCGGATTTAGTAGGATGTGGGCATTAAAGTATTAAGTATCATATGTTCTATTTTCTCCAATTATTGCCAGCCATCTGCTTTGCGCGTTAGCGCCTATGCACATTTAGTCGGCGATACGCAGAACATGGCCCGTTATGTTTCCAATAATATGAATTTCATACGTATTTTTTTATGAGAACCGATGCATATGAATTCAAAACATTGGGAACCTTCCCTTAAACATTTATGTAATATACAAAAAAAATATTCGAAGCAAAACAAGCATATCTTTAATATATATTTAAAAATAATACTGGTCAATCGGCCGGGTTAGTGATGTTTGTATATTTAGTCAAACTGCCTCGAGGCATATTTCATATTTTTTTTCACTAACATTGAACTGCCATTTCGTGCTGTGAGGCAATATGCGCCGCACAAGTTACCAGCACGAAGTTAATGACGGATACGTTCGGAGAAAAACTATTTTTCACCCGTCGACTTTGACAGGCGAAACGAGTTAAATGAGTCGACGCGACATTAGACGTACGTTAATTTTTGTATTGCTGCAATTCTGTTCGAATATAAGCTGCTGGAGGAAACAATAGATCCGAGCTGCCTCATCGATTGCAAATACTCAATGCTTTAATACAAATTACCGATTTGTGTAAGAATGGAAAAATAACATTTTCTTTCTTATTCAATCAAGTCAAAACTACAAAATTTGATTGAACTGAAATTTGGTATATGAAAACAAAATTAGCATTTTGAAGGTTCCGTAGCAAAATAAGGAACAGGATTCAAAGATTGAGGTTATGCCCACCATTATTTTTTCTAACGAAGTATTAAACTTCAAAATAATGTGCAATCTCTCCCAAAAATATCTTTTCCGAAAAAATCTGCTTACTAGCATTTGACTAGTACTTTCAATCAAAATAATTTCGATTAACTTGCTAAAATAAACTAAAAAGACAGACTACTAAAATAAAGAGAGAAACTACTAAAATAAATTAAAGGAACAAATTACTAAAATAAATTAAAGGAACAAATTACTAAAATGAATTAAAGAGACAGATTACTGAAATAAATTAAAGAAACATCGACACTACAAAGTGATACTTTGTGTTCTGACATACGCTTAGCTAATTTTTTAGGGTTTAGGATCTCACAACGAAAAAGTGACCTTTATAAAATCATTCACGTGTCTGTCACAGCTGTTTTTCTTAGACGTAAATACTACAGAGTTGGGCATCATTTCAGTTCAATAGAGTTTTATAGTTTTAATAAAAGGTTAATAAAAATGGCGTCAAATATTTCATATTAGGTAGTAAATCTTCAGAAATAACTGAAAAAATATGTCATTTCCCCTTTATTTCTGAAATTGTACAATCCTAAAATGATGAGAAAAAAGATAGTGTTTTTAGAAGCCTATGCAAAGATAGTAAGAAAACTACAGCTATTATCTTAAGTTTGATATTTTTTTAAATACGCATCATGTTTTAAGGCCTCTAGAAGATGCAGTGGGTTATATATTTAAGTTGTAAAAAATTAATATTTTTATATAGTTTCATAAAAATATTTTGTTATTAACGTTTATATTTTCTTAAATGTTTACGTAAACCTTATAATGCGAGCTCTACTCATTCTTGACAAGTTTTTTTTTAATTTTCATCTCGTTTTTTATATCGGGATTAAATCATATTAGGATTGGTTTGTATTATAAGAACATATTATAATTGTATGTTTCCGAATAATGTATAATTTACTTGGCAATTATACAAATCAAATCATGTCAGTAATTCCACAATGTTTACCTGTGTACGCGTCTCGTTCATTCACTCTCAAAAATTGATAATAATAAACGTAATTTAAAAAGTTTCTTTATAATAATCATAAATCGCAATTTTAAAACGAAGTATTTATAAATCGTAATTACACATATACAGTTAAATATTAGCTGCACTTACAAAAAAAAATGATTTCCACTTGTCAAGATAAGGTCGAATGATGCTACGTAATGTCGGTTGATACGAAAATAATATTAGCCTCTCAAAGTTGAATGAACTTTGTTTGAATTTCTTTTTTTTTAATAATAGTTGTGCACGGTTAAGTTATTGACAGTATTTTTAAAGGCTTTACTGTTATTTATTCCGTGCTTTAGTGATCATAGAACCGTGTGACCCAATTTTGTAACATAAAATACTTATAATATACTCGTACATGGTGAAAATTACGAGGATTTTATTGTTGTTTACAATCTGTTTAAAACATATTTTCGACGTGGCTATTATGGTTTAAACATTATAAATTAAATATGTGTACGGTATGTTCCGACACTTATATTGTTATTATTTATCACCTGCACGAACTAAAAATATTTTATATTCATCCTATGTTCATCAAGACACTATGATCCAGGTTAGTGAAAGTTTATGTGTGAAAACATCTTTATAATGTATACAAAATTACCAAATTAAAAATGTCCATTTCCTATTTATTAATGCAGTCGTGTATAAGAATCCACCATTTTAATCTACGTTGCTTACCATGGTTTTTCCGGAATCGGTTTCATCCCATTCTTTAAAGGGTTTCACCGCATTAACTTAGCACGACTTACCTGAAACAGAAAGGAAATTTGATGACAATTTTTCACGTAATATGTAAAACATAAAAAAAATGTGTGTTACTTAACTTGACATGTAGCAATTTTATCCAATTATTTAATTGGATAATTCTGTTTCCACCTTAATGAATTCAGATAATTCTTAATGCATAGCAATGAGCGGGTAAAAAATTGAGCGGTATTACCGAAACTTAAGACAATAAAGAAAACATCAATTGAGTTTAAATACATTTATCTTGCAACCAATTGTTTATTAAAAATATATACTTGCTAAACATATACTTATAAGCTAAACATGTAAATATATAAAGAATTAGACAATTTATATTTCCTTCCAAAACGTTCCTTAATGATTTGTCTCAATCCCCGAAGCCATAATATGTTACTGTATTTTAATGTTTATACGATGTTTCGCGCATACGTATTTTTGGAACAATTCGAGAAGTTCACGGCCTAAAAAGCAAGAATTTCTAGCTAACATTACGATACTAAAATTCCATCTGATTTAGAATACTGACTATTTCCAACGTCCACTTCGTGGATTTCTGATTTAGAATACTGACTACTTCCAACGTCCACTTCGTGGATATGTAATCACACAATCAGATACGTGAGCGGAAAAAATTTTCTGAGATTTTCTTTAAACATTGTGCATATGTGATATTTGTCGTCATACGCCTTATTATAAGGCAACATCGTATGACGACAGAATATGAAATATTTATCAGACACGAAGAAAACGCGGCAAGGAGGTTGTCAACTTCACGACGTTAATGTCGTTTTAAACAATAATGAAATTATGGAATAATATAAGTCAAAGATAATTCAAAACGAAACAGTCGGCTGTAATCTTTAGGTATTTATATAATATTATGTATCTACTTTTCTCACTTAGTAAGTAATGAACATTGACAGCTTGTTCGTAGTTTAACTGAAAACAGATAAAATTGTTTAATTGCTTACTCCAGTAAAGGAGACCGGCAAAGGTCCATATAGTGTTGGGCCTAGGTGTTACAAGAATAAAAATGACACTGTTATATAGAGAAAATGAAAAAAATAAGCCACTCAAAAGTTTTATCAAAATTGTCAGACAAAAAAAAATATTGTATTTTTTATGAAAAGTTAGGTTGTTTTTCATCATAGATTGTGAATGTAATTTCTATGGGATTCTTTGAGCTAGCGAGATAAAACAAAGTGCAGATTGTGTCTCGTTATATCCTCCATACACAGATGTACCATATCAATCCATGATGCTCACAGGCACGACAGAGTCGTCGAAAAAAGTGACGTAAACCTCGATAAGAGGGAAAAAGCCAATCATTTTGACAACAATAGAACCATTGTCAATGTTTGTTAGCAATTTATTTTTAATTAATTCAGGCAATGACTACACGTTAAAGAAAGCAAGAGGCATTGATTATTTTTTGTAATACTTTCTAAAAAGTTATTTATTCTGTTAATTTTTTTTGTTATTTTTATTTCCAATTAATAATTCTATGTATTTTAAAAATATAATATATGCACATTTATGCGGATAGCTTCTTTTGTTTCGTATTATGGTTACAAATTTTAATTCCATTTTTTCCTCTTTCCTGATTATCAGTTACTGAATTTTATGGCTTTTTTATATTCTAAAAAATACCCGTTTTTTAAAATTATGTTTTATCTCTGTAACGTCTGGGTCCATTTTTGCAGGTCTCCTTTGCACTTTTTATGTACGGTTATTCGAAGTCAGTTTTTGGACAATATTTTTAAGGGCCCGAACAATTTTCCAAGTTCACGTGGTCTTTTTAAAAGAGTATGTAATCTGTCATTAATATTACGACAGTATATAATGTATAATTTTTCACTCATCCTTTCGTTCCAGTCGGTGCGTAAGTATGTGAAGTCAGTTTTTGGACAATATTTTTAAGGGCCCGAATAATTTTCCAAGTTCACGCGGTCTTTTTAAAAGAGTATGTAATCTTTTTAAAAGAGTATGTATTAAAAGAGTATGTAATCGAAGTCAGTTTTTGGACAATATTTTTAAGGGCCCGAATAATTTTCCAAGTTCACGCGGTCTTTTTAAAAGAGTATGTAATCTGTCATTAATATTACGATAGTAAATAATGTATAATTTTGCACTCATCCTTTCGTTCCAGTCGGTGCGTAAATATGTACTTGTGAAGTGCATATTAGTTCGAATTATTTCGCAAATTATTGATCATACTTATAATATCAAACGGCAGTCTTGTAAAGCAATAACTTTTTATTATTTTTGTCAAAGACGTAATTGCATAAAATTAATAGTTTAAGATACGCTGTCTAAAATTGTAAAAAAACACTTTTGCCCAAACTTCATTAAAATTTTATGGGACGTAAAAATATATAATTGCAATTCTATAGAAAATTTAATGTTCTACAAAAAATTTTCTTATCATTTTTGTCGTAGCATCAAGGAATATGAGACATTGGTTAAAATAATAATAAATAGGTATTTTTCACGTAACAGCCAAAATTGATGTCCAAATAGTCCTGATATCCAATGTTTTGCATTTAAAGATGTTGGTAATTATTTTCTTAGAGTAAGAATGCTTCCATAACATTAAATATTGTTAAATCGCCAAGAATCTATAAATTAAACAAACATGTGACTGACGTATCACACCAGGGACATATTGAATCAGATATGATATTTCTTTACTAAGGCAAATCAATTATTCCAAATTATTGGTAATAAAAGACAAGAAGTTTGATTCAAAACAGCTTTATTATTTGCATTTGTTCTTTATTCGACGAGATCACAGGAGAGTGGACCATAAAGAGGATTAACGTTAGGAATTAACTATGTTTATAAAATCACAACACAACTTAACGATGTTTACAAAGTCGATTTTATTTATTATACAAAACACTGGGACAAACATTGTTTTTTTTTTGTGAAAAACTGATATATCATATCCTGAGATCTGGAATACCTCCTAAGATCACACCAACATCTAGTGCAAGCGGTAATGCCCATTCGGGAAAAGAACTGCCTAAGTACGTTATCACATAGGCCTACTTATTTGGAATACCTACAGTACGGGATTTTGACTAGTATCTCTGCTATTCCACATTAAGACGAAAAAAACAAAGCGACCCTAAAAACAAACACCATAAAACAAAATAAATCAATTTGCTTGTAATGTATTTTTTTCTCATACTTATATTCCTCAATGTATATTTATATTCTACTAGTATATACAAGTTCTAATAACAGTGCTGAGAAAACAACGAAAATAACCAAATACTAACTCGTCGACTTAGAGCAGCTAAAACCTCACATACGATCTTCCGCACGTGGTCTGGTATACCAATAGCTATTTACAAAGTATATAGTACGTAAATTGAACGAACTTTGAACTGAGTTGAACGACCTCGAACTTAGACAATCTTGGAAAAATTCGAACCTAATCTAAGACAACGATGCGAAAACAATGATTTTATGGAGAATACTTTCTTCATAAAGAAACGTATACAATAGTTTCCCAAGTTTCACATTGTAATTTCGAGTCCCCATCTCCCCTTACCCTTGTGCAAGTGGCGCGATATGTAGTGTGATGTACATAAATACTTTGAAAAGGGTCGCACTAAAACGTTTGAGCGGGTGCGACGTATGAACTGAACGTCGTACAGTTTTTAACCTAAAAGAGCCCGACCTCTCCACTCGACCATGTGATGTGCAACGGCAAGGTCAGTGTTAGAAATATCAATTACGAAACGAGTAGAAATATCAGACACGAAACATGTTGTTAGTGTGACCAGATTATTTGTATTTAAAATACGACAAAAAAACAAACAAGTTAAATATATGTTATTGTCATTTTTATATTTGCAATTATTGTACAGCATGTTACATACAGAAATTATAATTAAATTAAATTACTTGCCGCCTAGAATTTATCATAGTAGTTACTATGTTCTATTTACAAACATAGAAAGATATTACTTTGCTTTCAAATTGGTTCAATATTAGTCAACCAATATACATGTAAATACATTTAAATAATCTTTCAACAAAGACAAATCCATGAATGTTTTCTCATTTGAAATAAGTGTTTGATAGTAGGCATGTATACTAAACTGTGTTGTTTCAAACGCGTTGAAAAAGTTATTATAGTTAATTGAATAATGAAACAAAAATAGTAATTGAAAAAAGAGTAAGTACATTGCTATTACCCTGAATAGCTTGTAAGAATAAAAAAATAAAAAGTACATTGCTACTACCCTGAATATCTTGTAAGAATAAAAAAAGAGTAAGTACATTGCTACTACCCTGAATAGCTTGTAAGAATAAAAAAAGAGTAAGTACATTGCTACTACCCTGAATAGCTTGTAAGAATAAAAAAAGAGTAAGTACATTGCTACTACTCTGAATAGCTTGTAAGAATAAAAAAAGAGTAAGTACATTGCTACTACCCTGAATAGCTTGTAAGAATAAAAAAAGAGTAAGTACATTGCTACTACCCTGAATAGCTTGTAACAATAAAAAAAGAGTAAGTACATTGCTACTACCCTGAATAGCTTGTAAGAATAAAAAAAGAGTAAGTACATTGCTACTACCCTGAATAGCTTGTAAGAATAAAAAAAGAGTAAGTACATTGCTACTACCCTGAATAGCTTATAAGAATAAAAAAAAAGAGTAAGTACATTGCTACTACCCTGAATAACTTGTAAGAATAAAAAAAGAGTAAGTACATTGCTACTACCCTGAATAGCTTGTAAGAATAAAAAAAAGAGTATGTACATTGCTACTACCCTGAATAACTTGTAAGAATAAAAAAAGAGTAAGTACATTGCTACTACCCTGAATAACTTGTAAGAATAAAAAAAGAGTTATTAATTTTAATTTTACTATTTTTGTTACATTGCTACTGCCCTGAATAACTTGTAAGAATAAAAAAAGAGTTAGTACATTGCTACTACCCTGAATAACTTGTAAGAATAAAAAAAGAGTTAGTACATTGCTACTACCCTGAATAACTTGTAAGAATAAAAAAAAGAGTAAGTACATTGAAACTTCTATTATTCATACAGTCTGTGCACGAAACTGAATATATTTGAAGGGCATTCCTGTAAAAAAAAATTAATTTTCTTTTTGTTGGAATTGCAAGTTTGACAGTGATTTTTTTTCAGAAACGGTTCATAATTATATGGGTAGTTTATTAACATTTAATAAACATTTTCTTGTTACAACATTTATACGAGCTGTGATAAAGAAAGGTAAAGGTAATTGTATGCATTGAAGTGTTTCATTTGATTCGTGTTTCTGTAAAAAACAATTTTTTTTTCATTCGAGTAGTCTCCTTGACAGCGATTTTTTTAAAAAACGGTTGAGAATTTTCATATAATTGCTTGACATTTTCTACTTAGTTTTATGCACAGAATCACCGTTATAAATAATAGATATGTTCTTTGACACGTCCTGTATATTGTAATAATAATAATTATTATTATTATGTGTCCATGTAACGAAGTGACATTAAGGAAAAGATAATCATTTAGTAAATTAGTGTCTTCGTACTAACAAACAGACCAACAAATTCCTCTCTTTACGTTGTAGTGTAGACAAAAAGTTCACATGTTAAACTCAAATCTACTGTGTTCTACTAGGTGTAAAAATATCGAGTCGGGTCACACTGTCTTGCTTGCTTACAAGCTATTCAGAGATAATCTATGACATATGTACAAGTAAATAAGATAACCTCCAAATGCCGTAAAGATAATAATTTGGGAAATGAGTGTCTGTACTAACAAACAGACCTACAAATTCCTCTCTTTACATTGTAGTGCAGACAAAAAGTCCACATGCTAAACTCAAATCGACTGTGTTCTTCCAGGTGTAAAAATATCGAGTCGGGTCACACTGTCTTGTTTGCTTACAAGCTATTCAGAGTTAATCTATGACATATGTACAAGTAAATAAGATAACCTCCAAATGCCGTAAAGATAATAATTTGGGAAATGAGTGTCTGTACTAACAAACAGACCTACAAATTCCTCTCTTTACATTGTAGTGCAGACAAAAAGTCCACATGCTAAACTCAAATCGACTGTGTTCTACCAGGTGTAAAAATATCGAGTCGGGTCACACTGTCTTGTTTGCTTACAAGCTATTCAGAGTTAATCTATGACATATGTACAAGTAAATAAGATAACCTCCAAATGCCGTAAAGATAATAATTTGGGAAATGAGTGTCTGTACTAACAAACAGACCTACAAATTCCTCTCTTTACATTGTAGTGCAGACAAAAAGTCCACATGCTAAACTCAAATCGACTGTGTTCTACCAGGTGTAAAAATATCGAGTCGGGTCACACTGTCTTGTTTGCTTACAAGCTATTCAGAGTTAATCTATGACATATGTACAAGTAAATAAGATAACCTCCAAATGCCGTAAAGATAATAATTTGGGAAATGAGTGTCTGTACTAACAAACAGACCTACAAATTCCTCTCTTTACATTGTAGTGCAGACAAAAAGTCCACATGCTAAACTCAAATCGACTGTGTTCTACCAGGTGTAAAAATATCGAGTCGGGTCACACTGTCTTGTTTGCTTACAAGCTATTCAGAGTTAATCTATGACATATGTACAAGCAAATAAGATAACCTCCAAATGCCGTGTCAGTTAGTTATCAATGACAGGCCTCCAATTTAAACGGGACATGTCGAGCAATACTTGAGATGACAGATTTGCAGAGGACTTTATTTTTATTCGGAGTCGAATATTCTTTTCTCTTGTGAATAAATATTTTTTCTAAGCGCGAGCCCGCCGCTATGCCGAACTGTAATGTGAGCTCATTGAGGTTAACTATCATAATGTGTTTGTTGGTTGGTGGTGCTACGGAGTTTCGTATGCTTCGCGAAGAGTGATTTGTCGCGCAGACATTTTTATGTTACAATTTAACAACTTTGTTTTTGTTCTATATCAGCTTCAGAAATACGCAAAGCTAAACTATTTAATAATTATTATTATTGAGGACGAAGAGACTACCTCTCGCTAAAAGTCAAACAGTTTAAAAAATTTAAGAACCAAATGTCTCATCTGGGTGTACATTTGTCTTGTCTTTCCAGCTAATTAGTTGAATTTGAAAACTTTTAAAAGCACCTAAAATGTGCCACGTAATTGTTAATTGAATAGCCTTATCTGTTTAAAATAAACAAAATCAGAAGGATTAGAGGTTATCTAGATTATATATGAACAGAATTTGCCATTTATATGATGTCTTCAATTCACAATAAGAATACAATTAGTGAATTGATTGCGAAAAAAATGATCTCCTTTAGTTAAATAAATTTTGGTGGATTTTGCATTAAAATTTATTGTATATTGTAGAAGATTTTCTCAAATTATCATTATAATAATCACAACAAAAAAAGTATTTAAAAAATCTAACAATAAACCAGAATTAATAAAAAAAATTATAGGTACAAGAAGGATAGTTTAAAAAAAGCAAACAAGGAAAGAATTTGTAAAATGAAAAAAAAATGGCATACGACCTTCGCATCACCATTTGATGATGATGATGCATTGCTAATATGGAAGACGAACTGATTTAGAATTTGGTTTACAATTTATCTATACACATATGTAAAAACCAATCACCGCTCACTCATTGACCGACTCGTCATGAAATTTCCGAAACTATAAAGGTAGACAAAATTCAAATTTGGCACACATATGGTATTACTTTTGGCTGCTAGGTGCTAGCCAAAAAGGGGTTTTCAAGAGTTAACACTGAAAAGGTGGTAGAATTTTTAAATAATTAAAGTTAGAAAGACGCATTGTAAATTTCAAAATCTCAGATTATGAAATTTACAATGCGTCTTATCGATATGCGTCTTATCGTCTGCGTTATTACAATTAATTTTTCCCTTCCCTTTTTGCCCGAGCAAAACAGAAACGGGAAACTAGTTGACATATACGAGTATGGTGAAAGAGCTTTCATCGATGGATAAGAAACAATCACGTTTGGAAGTTAAATACAATAAATGTGACAGCAGTTAGCTTAGCAGCGATCATGTTTCAAATTGCATGGCCCACAGTTAAAAACTGACAGAATTACGATCAAACAAGTAATTGACATTAAACTCTATCTTTCTCTAGTTCTTTCTAATTTCTTCTAATCGGGCACTTGCAATCAGCAAATTGGCGAGAATTCTTTAATAGATGAGAAGAATAAAAATATAAGTCAATTTTAATGGTGTTTTGGTTACATACATTTATTCACGATTGGTAATATTCTTTAAAATGTTTCTTGCTATTTATTTTAAGAAATACACAAACGGAATAATTCTTCGTTTGATTAGCTCCCACTTGATATTCCACAAGCTGGACTTGAAAGAAAGAATTTTTAACTCTCATTTCGTGCCCAACTGTTGTCGCTCCTAATATATCTAATCGAAACTTTTATACTTTTGGATTTTAAATAATCCTTTCCAACTATTAGAGGTATTGCATATATACTTGATATATTAATACACACACACTTTATCCTAAACTGCCTCTGAGAAAATTTCGAACGACAAATAGTTACGGAGAGAAACAGAGTTAATTCTAGAAGTTTTTATATTTCCAATTCCATCTAGAGTTGCCATTTTTTCATTCATTTGTTTATATATAAACAAATTGTATCTATATTAAATCGAGTTTCATTTTCCCTTGTTTTTATAATAACTCTATTACTTTGGTTCTTTATATTTCTATGCCGATTATTATAACAAAATTATGATTCCCTCATATTCACTAACCGATGACGAAATAGTTTATATTGTTAAAAAGTTATTATATAGATTTCAAATTAGCCTTATTTTTAACTCTAATTTTACATTCGTGAAATAAAATGATATTGTGCTAATATTAAAAAAAAAATTTCATCACTTGTCCTATAAGCTTTTCGTTTTTAGGTTTTTAACCATGCTACTGTTATACGTAACAAAAAACTATGAATAAAAATGTACATTTAAGAACTTTTTTAACGGCTTTATGCCGTAGAAATTCATTCAATTAGTTCATCTATTGTATATAAAGTGGACCAAAAGTTTAACACCGACAGATGAAAAAAATTATTTCTCCCTATGTTGTATTGATGCTTATATAATTTAGTAAATATATTTATAATTTAATATTAGTAAAATTACTTTAAAAATGTGTTGTATCTAATTTTTATTTTCAGTTCATCTGGCAATCCCCGGCACATAGGTCAGTGGTGTACCTAATTATTTATGTCGTCTTATTTTAGGTATATTGTCTCTGTATTGTATCTTTTTGTTTTTGGCCTTTATTTTGCATTTATTATGTACAAATTAACAAGATTGAGTTTGCTTTATGTACCAAAATAAAAACTATGCATATAACTATTAGTCTGCAAGAAGTACGATCACATTTTTGAGTTTAAGTCAGGTCTCTATTTGGTTCATTAACGTTCTGAAAGTGGTCATCAAAAATGAGGTAATCTATAACGACATTATTCAAGTTTTATTTAATACCGACTGTGCCTACGACTTCGTTCACGTGTAACTAGGAAAAACATCTTTGTTTTTTTTTCTCTCTTATATATTGATCCTGGGAATATACTATTACCTTACCAAATTTCATCAAAATCTGCCCAGTGGATTTTGTGTAATACCCGTTCATATTAACATGAAGTCAAACAAAAATTCGAAAAAAAGTTTTTCCGGCTTCTATTATTATTCTGTAGATGGCGTTGGCAGTACTAATAATTGTAATATTCACCAAGTCGAGGTGTTTTTATTTATCCAGATAAAAAGTCCTATGTGTTGTTCGACGATATAAACTATTACCGTACCAAATTTCATCAAAATCCGTGCAATAGATTTCAAGTGATTGAAAAACAAATCAACACGCAGACAGATAAAAATTCTAAAAAAAAGATTTTCTGGTTTCTACTATCATTTTACATGCTAACTCAATCACTCTTTTTAAAATATTGTCCATGTACAGAATTCATTCTGTTACAATTTTATTATATGTATAGGATTACCGCTAAGTGAAGATAAATAGTGAAGAAATAACGGAAGAAATTGTTGTAGAATTTCTGAGTAATAATTTTTTACAAAGTACACTCTTTCATTGCTAGAATGCTGTCATGGGTAAAAGAATAACAACTTAATTTTTTACTTTACTTTTAAGCCTCAACATTAATGCGAACGAAGCCGTAAATTGATCAAAACGATTATACTATCACAAATTTATAAATGTCATTATTTGCAACAAAATGAAATGAAAATAAGTTTAGCACAGTTGGTACGCTCGCCACGTTTCTTCCAACTGCAGTAGTTTCGTACGTCACAGTCGAATTCCTGCCGGATCAATAGACGCGCGGCGGTTCCGCGGAGCGCCACTGCGCGGCGGCCAGAGGCTGTAGCGGCGAACGGGGCGGCGGCCCGCAGACACCCGCTAGACGGAGACGCCCGCTGAGTCACGGCAAGTGGTCCCCGCGTTGCCCCACTACCGACGGTTTGCGACGGTGTTATTAAGGTGACCAAATGTTTTTTTTTCGCATATAGTGTTTTACAAAAATTTTACTAATTTACATTATCATACACCAAGACACATAAACTTTAAATGAATGCAATTATATTGAAATTAAGTAAAATAATATTTATGTAGAGATACCTGCATGCAAGCGTGTCTGCCGTGCATGCATGCGTGTATACCAAAAAAGACAATACTCGCTTATTAGTGAAAATTTTTAAAAACCTAGTAACACATCTCACATTTGTTTAAAAACAAATAATAAATTCAAATTCGAGAGGATTTTAACACTAACTTTAGCATTGTAAATTCGTAGCCTATAAAAATATTGCCTTATTATTGCAATTTGTAACATTTTATAATATGCTAGCTTATGGTCGTAACTTTGATCACGTATAAAACTTCGTATTGTGGAGATTGCACCCCGTGACGTAAGAGACTAAAAAAGCCAAAACGACTATAAAAATTATCAAAAATAAATGACAAACATATTATTACTTGGTTTCGATTTAGAGAATCAAGAAAACAACTTTAAAGTCTTTCATATGTCTTAAAAGTACGGAAAATAAAAAAGTACTGAGAGACACAATATTTTTGTTACAATAAAAAAAATAAAATAATTTCAACATTAAAATCTGGTCACCCTACAACGATGCGGTAGATTGACGCGGAAGTACTTCAGAGATACGGCGCGCGGACAGTAGGAGCGGGTGGAACTGGAGATGCGGAAGAATCAATTTGAAAGCGGTAATGACCTATTGAAAATGGAAATAGAAATAATTTTATCACTTTTTTCTTCATTTTTCAATCGGACTTAGTAAATAATACTCGTACTCACCGATTTTATATCGCTTCAAAAGGTTCATTTTCGGATGTTTCAACCTATGGTTCAAAAATCGTCCACATCTTTCATATAATTCACAACTGTTGCAACTGAGAAAGGGTATGATTGAATACTTTTAATATAGGTATTCCCCCATCAAACTGAAAAAAAGTTTCCACCAAAAAGCAAAGGTCAGGCGAAGCTTCCCCGCAATAAAAGGCAAAACGATTTAAATTTGTACCCAAAAAAAACGATAGCATAAGAACGGTAATATTACTAAACAAATTTAACAGTTATTTCCACCATCGTTATTTATTTTTGAAGATTTGAAACTAAAAATTTAAAAAATTAGTTAAACAGTTTCAAAGTTGCAACGCATTTGCGCGATCGAGCAGTCAATTTTCTAATGCTAGTTTAATTTTGTATGTTTTTATCTAAAAGGTACTGAATTAAAAATCTTCGTAGGATGTCATCTCCGAAGTATATTTAACGTTCTACTTTGTCTTTTTTATGCAATACAATTATAAAGGCCCAATACACACTCGGCGGAAACTAGCGTATATTAGTGGGTTTTGTCCTTAAACCAATTCTAATCAAATAATGGTAGTACCTAGAATTTTTTCAGATTTACTAAACCCTTGATTCAAAAATTAAAGAGAGGGAGGGAAGTACATTGCTCGTCACTATGATGCTTAATATCGCAAACGTGGCTTAAAAGTGAAAAGCAGTAGATGAAACCACAAAAGACAATGATGCAATCATACCGATCCCCGAGGCGCAGAGGGGATATAGTGAGAGTAACCCCATCCCACTCGCGGATGTGCGTATAAACAATGTTTTTCTGAGCACTTTTTCTGAGCAGTGAATGAACCTGAGCCGTCAGGTTCGGGTTGGTGACTCTGAATCAGGTAAACTCGGCTTCCTTCGGCATTGGCCCAGCGGTTCCAAATTCAAAAATGATGAAATATGATGAATTGAATGTGCACTGCATTGTTCGGGTAAACTCGGCTCTGTTCGGCACTGGCCAAGCGAGTTCACTATCTAACACAGAATGCATATTTCAAGAATTACGTTCTATTTTTGAATAATATTTTATTTGAGCATGTATAATTTAATATAATACGCGTATGTTATTTTTGTTTTTTTATTTTCGTATTGAAAATTTCCAACATATACAGGACGGTTATATTGTTATATATGGGTTGCCAAAGTTTTCACTTTTACATTGTAGTTTTAAACATACCAATTTTTTTTTAAATATTATGCTAGATATTAAGATATCAATATGAATCATAATCTTTGCACATAAGATAAACTAGTACAAGTTGTGAGACTTGTTTCGATACGATACCCTAAAAGAATACAATTTGAACACTTCAACACCCTCATAAGCATCCAGCTTCTTCCTTCCTCTTTCTTCTTTTAAAAATAAACTACCAAGACAATTATTAACAGAATTGCCTCGCCAAACACGAGTTTACAATTTTGATGAGAGCAAAACAATGACTCGGCAGTTGGACCGCACTTCCTCGCACCCCGACCTGAATCATGCCACGTAACTACGCGTCAAAACATCCTCGACGAAAAAACTTCTAAGCTACCAAGCGCTGTTCTTCTAATTTACTAATGGCAAATTACGTAACAGCACAGTAGTCGCGCAGCGTCGCTGTAGCGTGAGCGTACCTTAATTTACACAAAAACTACCCTTGCTAAAATGAAATGTAACTCGCTTAAATCAAGTATTTAATATAATATTAGTAGGGCTTAAAATGAGTAGGTATGGTGGCTTCGTATCGTGTAATAATGTCATATATACGAATCGCACTAACCATAATATTTAAATAACATTATCACTGTCGTGAGCCTCGTCTCGTATGAAATAATACGTCCCATTATCCAATGAAAATTTCTTGTGCCAAATCTCCCAAAGAGAAAGCTCGCAACATTTTTGTTTATCATAAAAATCCATAGATTCAGAAAAAAAACTGTGAATATTTTCAAGCCGAAAAACGAGAGAAAAACCTTTTCACATTCAAAATCTATCAAGCCTAATTTGAACAACTTGCCTTGATTCTCTCGCCTACACTTTTATTTATTTTAAGGTTTAGAAAGAAAAAGGCGGAACCCTTACTACGCTATCACTCGTTTAGCACGTTTTCCGAATGGAACCGGTCTATAACTTTTGACTCATTAATCAAACATTTATGAAATTTGGTACAGATAGGGGTTCTATTATCCCACAAGCAGTGAAAAGAATAATGAAAAGTGAAAAGTAAGAGTTTACGAGTCCAAAATGTAGGATAATTTAAATTTTATGTAATTAATGCGATAATGGTTAGGACAAGATTAAAAGTAAAAAATATTTTAATTGTAAAATGTGACTTGAGGATCATATTTTCGTCTATCTACACATATAATAAAATTGTAACGAGGCCATCTCTGTACGGACATCACGTAAAATCCCCTATAAAAAGTTTAATGAAACTTTCAGACCAAGTCTGTAAGATATCAAATTACAAAGTTTCATGCAATAGAAATCATCAAAATCATTACTCAATTCTAATTACTTAATTAACAGCGACATCTGTTTCTGTTTAAAGCAACCGTCACAAAATATATATTTCTACAATCCGCTACTAGATGGTGGCATTTATTTCATTTGAATAAATGTTTTTTAATGTAATAACACATTTATATTTGAATTTTAATAACTGCAGTATAATCATTTTTTGCCAGACTCTAGAGCACACCACCCTGGAAGCATCCCATAGGGAGAAAGTTTGAAGATCTGGATATGTGTAAATATACCACGTTTCCCGCAAGGAGTGTGGCTCCGACCCGCAACTGGAGTTTATTCCTTAAGTACGATTGTCTTGGAATGTATAAAATAGGTAACACTCTACAATAATATAAATGGAAAATTCTTTAATAAAAAAATTATGATAATATAATTATTTTCAAGTAAAACACAAATGAACAAGACAAAATTTATACAATAAAATTAAAAACATTTTGTAATGTTAGACTAAGAAGTTACAATTAAAAGAGACTTTTTAATTTTGTAGGATAGAAGGCATCAAATATTGACACATAATTGACATTTAATGGTTACATCTTGATAAAGCGAACGATAGTAAACTATGTGTGTCACACTCCATCATTGCGATTACGCCATAAGAAAATGCCAATATGTGTGTCACACTCCGTCATTGCGATTACGCCATAAGAAAATGCCAAATAAACATATTGATATCTCACTTTAAAGATGCGCAGAAATTTTGCGCGTAGAGGCTACCTAACAGTTGACGGTAAATTTGTTTAAAGCTCTGAACTTCGTACGATCAGCACCTAACAGTTACACTTTTTTTTAACGCTCCGAACTTACGAGGCGCTATATATGAAAATAGATTCTTAAAGAGTAAACTCCAAAGAGTTTTAAACTTATTCCTTGTTCTTCGTGCGGAAAACGTGCTAAATTACACTTTGAATATTTTACTGATATGCATTAACAAATGAGTCCGACGCTCATTTGGCAGATTTTTATTTCTTTTTTCTCATAAACTGACATCTCTGTCACGGTTTCGTACACCTCTACATTTCTTATCAAGAATCTTCTTAACAAAAGCTGCATTACGAACTATTTAATGAGCGTGCAACAATAAACATAATGCTAAGTAACACACACTTCCTGTCATTTATCAAAGCTGATAAGTAAAGTCGGCGCTGTCACGGTTTCCCATTCAACAATTCGTTTTCATGTACGTAATATATACACTTTACATAGCGTTTACTATGATATTTATCTACGATTCAATATTTTATAACAACCTAATCTACTAACAACGCACTGAAAACGCACCCACCGTGTAGTTGTTTATGAGCCGACTGCATCTCCTATAATGCGCATCGCAGAAACCTACAATTATAAGCGATGAATCGACGGTTTACAACTACCGACTTTTGACGGACAAGGTCAGTGACCGACTTTCCATTAAAGAAATGCATACTATTAAGAGGCGCGCGACACCAACTAAATATTTATCTTTTCCGTCAGCGCCTGTTCAGTCATATGTTCTTTCCCTTTCTCCGTTAGCGCGTCTTCACTAGTAACGTTTTCACTAATATAGTCCCCAGAGTCGTGCCAATTTTATTGGAGCGCAGATTTTTGTAGGATGCATTTAACATCATATGTTCTATTTTCTCCGATTATTGCGGGACCTATTATGCATCGAATTGAATCGATATCTTTGATCGATCCCAATAGTAATATTATACTGGGATTGAATTGAATCATATCAAGCGATCGGCTATGCAATAAAATACTTTTTGAATGTATGTAACAGTTTATTTCTTATTTAGTTAAAATAGTACATAAACAATAATATATCAAATATTTTATTATAAACAAATTTTTCAATTTCGTGCGACTGACTATGCCAATCACACAGATTATATTATTGATGTAACCCATTCGAATCGAATGATTCGATTCGATACTAGTACGTTTGTATCGAGCCAAGCCTTTATCGTATTTCTTTTTATCAATCTAAAATATCGAAGTATCGTGTGATGTATCGACAATTGAAAGTATCTGATCGTTTCGAATCACGAAACCGTAGTCGAACGTCTGCGTTGTACGTAATGTGCGCCCCGGGGATATTTAATTTTCAGTTCCGATGCTTACAATGGCCGGCGTAACTTTACAAACATTCGGCGTGATTCCATCGAAATTTTTTGAAGAAAAAGAAAAAACGGCGGCGGCGCTATCCATACCTTGCCCGTGTAGCCCCGCTTGACCTTCGGTGAATTAGCTACATGCTCCGCTACGGACGCGGGGCGGGCCAAATCGTTACAGCGGTGTACGCGAGCAGACAAAAATAAAAGCACACCGCAATGTGTACGTTACGATTGAACGCCCGCAAAGGCGGAATTGGATTAGGCGGCGGGGTGCGAGATTTACGCGGCTACGATGTTCATTTGCGTTATTTGGGCAATCTTGATCCGCACATAACATGAAAGTTTATTTTTAACGGAATTGCAGTTTAAGACAGCGTTGGCGATAAAATATGGTCTTGTGGATTCTGAGATGAAGTAAAAAGTTCATACTTTATAACTTTACTAGCTTTTTGGCGGCCGTTTAGTTCGCGTGAAATTCCTTGTTTACCCAGTTGTTAACTGGGCGAACAAAGCAAACCAAGACTAACTCCATAAAGGGAAACCTATAAACTTTTAAACTGGCAAGTCAATAAAGTGTTGGGGTTATACAAGAATAAAAGGTATACTGTTATACACAGAATAAAAAAAAAGGTCCTTTAAAAGTTTTATCTAAATCGTCAATAAGACAAATGAAAAATCTTATATTTTTTATGGAAAGTCAGGTTATTTTTCACAATAGTTGATAAATGTTATTTCTAAGGAACTCTTTGAAGTAACGAGATCATACAAAGTGCAGATTGTATCTTGTTGTATCCTTCATTCATAAACTGGCAATATTAATTCAATTAAACTCACAGGCTCGACAGGATAGTCGAAAAAAGTTACGTAAAACTCTTAAAAGCGCGCAAAGACATTCATTTAGTCAACGACAGAACCATTGTCAATGTCACAACTTATTTAAAATCCATTTGAACAATGGCTACACTTAAAAAAAGCAAACGGTACCGATAATTAACAAACGGTACCGATTACTTTTTGAATATTTTCGAAAAATTTGTTATGTATTCCATTAGATTTTCTTTGTTATATTTGTTTCTCATAAACAATTCTTGATATTTTAAAAATATAATACATTCGTATTTAAGACAGCTTTTTTTCTATTATGATCACAAATTATATTTTATTTCTTGCTCTTTTCCGATTGTTAATCGCTGAATTGTTTTTTTTATTCTAAAAAAATATTTTTTTTAAAAATTATATTCTATTTCTGTAAGGGAAACATTATTTACACACGATTTTATTTAAAATGTTATTTACATTTACACCGGCCTCCTTTACTGTATTGTAGTTTTTATATGATATGAGCATAATCAAATAGAAAAATAGAAATGAATTCTCAAATTCTTGATGTATCCAGAAGACACATATTTCATTTTACTTCAAAAATTGTACAATAAACGCCATAAAACTCAATCCAGCAGTTTTCACATGACGCGAGTACAGACTGACAGGCGAAAATTGTAAAAATGGTCGACTTCTCTATACCTTATTTATAGTCCGAACTTGATCTTCCCAATTGATCTTTGCGTGAATATTAAGATTCTTATTTCGCTTTACCTTATAAAGCATAAAACAAGTCTTACAAATGCATTTTGTCAATCTTTGTAATATATTTATTTGTTAAGAATGAGATTACGGCAGATTTGTCTTATCTTTCTTCTAGATTATTACGCCGACGTTTATTCTATATTTAAACACTTTCAAGGAATTACTGTTTATTGCCCTATTTACTAGCTCATGGTTATTATCACGCAATCTGTATATTATCAATGTTTGTTATTGACAATTTTATGTTAAGGATATCAGTATATCAGGCAAAAGGATTTTAAAGGAATTTTAGCGAAGCAATAAAAAAACAAAATATAGTCCCACAGAATATTTAAGACGTCATTAAAATTAATATATCCCTCAAGTATATTACGCTGATACTGCAAATGGCCTAGTATATATATATAGATTAGCTAAAAACCAACTCTGGAAAGAACTGACTTATGAAACTGTATTTAAAATAAAGCATTAATTTTAGAGTTGTAGGAGGACAAATATACTGTATTTTTAAATTCCACATACTCATGAATCAAACCTTATTGTTAACTATATGCGGATTATTAAGAAAATAATAATCTATATAAAATTATAGTCTACGCCTAATAACAAAATTATAAAGGTATTACAATCTACAATTAACATAAACGATATTTAAAAAAATAAGTTCGGAGGACTATAAAGTGTAGAAATTGAGTCTTTACGTTTTTGTCTGTCTGTTTGTTCGCGTATCACGCAAAATCTACTAATGGGTTTTAATGGGGTTTTCAATGTTGTTTAGCTTAGTATCCTAACAGTAAAATGACTTTGGAAATAATTTACATTTTTATGTTTAAATGTAATTATATTACCTAAAAACTACTAAGTCAATTTAAGTGGAGGTTTTGTTGTATTAAAAGACAAGAAATTGTTTATAATATATTAATAAGATGCTAATAAGTTCACCTGAGCATAAAGCTAAATAATGTATGATAAAATCTACGATATATCTCTGCTCTGACTGCCAGAAAGCGAGTTACCCGAAAAAAAAATGTATACGTTTAAATACAACATTTTATGATTTGTACACGAAGCTTTGCTCATAAACGTTTGACAAGACGTTTATGACGGGCCCATAAACTCGATACTAACAATAAAACGATGATTTAAACTCCGTAACAAGCAGCGTACGGAACCAGTATCGACAACATTGTTAATTATGTCACTCTTCCATCAATCTTCAATAACCAAATCCATATTACATAATCAGTTTCGAGATCATAAAGCTTTTCAAGATGTATTATTGTACATATGTATTAGTTGTTATATACGATTTTGCTCGCAACATACCAATGGAGACCATCGAAAATGTGTAATAAAAATGGTCTGGTGTAACAAAAATAGAATATAAAGAATATTTATTATTTCAAATATATAGAACCAAGCTATTCAACGGTTCACAATCAGGAAAGGACAAAAAGTAAAATACAATTTGCAATCATAACACAAAACAAAAACAAAGGATCTACGAAAATGAGAATAGATATATTATATTTTTATATACGAGGATAATACATGTTAAATAGGAAATAAGTATAAAAAAAAACAAAAGTTTAACGAAGTATTTAATAAATTATTAGAAACAATTACAAAGAAACGTTTGTATTGCTACGGTAGATTGCCTAAAGGAATTAAAAATAAATTGTTAACGGACATTGACCTTCATTCGGTGTTATTGACAAAATGAAAGTCTTTTTTGCCTTTGATAATTTTTCGCGCTTTTTAAACGAGCCTGTTGGGCCTACTTTTGACTTCACCGTTATCGGTGCTTCATGTCCTCGTACATGCATGTACATATTACCAACTGACCGACCTACTTAACATCCTAATTGATTCATGCCTTTGTATATTCCTGTACACACTTATTTATCTACCTATTTAATATCCTAGTTTCTTCATACCTTTATGTATTAGAGCACATACTTACTTAAATATATACTAATATCCTAGTTCTTTGTACATATCTCTACATAGTTACCTACATGCCTACTAATATTCTAGTCACTTCACACCTTTGTACGTGCTTGCGCATACTTACTCAAACTACATTTCAACATCCTAGTTCTTCGTATTTTTTTATATACCTCTACATAGTTACCTACCTACTACTATCTTAGTTGCTTCACGCCTTTGTATGTATCTACATCTTTACTTTGTTGCTTTTTGTTTACTCCTCATTATTGAGGAATTTCTGTATCCACTTTTTGGCTCCATCATCAGGTCCCGTTAACCATTTTTAATCGAAGGACTCGTCAGACAAATCAAATAAACCCTAAGTCAATTAATCTACTCCTCACTATTGAGGAGTTCCTGTCAACAACTTCCGGTTCCATTATCTGATCATGGCAACTATTTGTGATCAATGAACTCGTCAACACAGGTAAAACATCCCAAACTGGGTAAATCTACTCCTAACCACTCATAATTTTCGAGCAACGCCTTCCGGTTCCATCATTAGACCGTGGCCACGATTTGTCAACAAAGAACTCGTCAATACATAATAACATGAGTCCAAACGCGGTGAATCTACTTCTCATCGACAAAGCGTTCTATCACCACCTTCCGGTTTCATCGTCACCCCGACCACTATCTGTGACTTAAGTATTTATAAAGACATCAAATAAATTCAAACTCGGTCTCAAAGTTCTCAAAAAGAGCCTTCTATCCGTTGAGAAGTTCCTCAGCATATCTCCGAAGTTTATCATCAGATCCTGAGCATATTTATATGGGATGTAAAATAGAAAAAAAAGAATAATAGAAATCGGTCAGCATGTCTGTGAGTTACGGCAGTGCATACATAAAAAAATACATACGCATCAAATTGAGAACTACCTCACTTTTTGTAGAGTTGATGAGAAAAATTATGTTAGCAAACCAACATCATCCGTCTGCCTATTATATGTGGAATAACTTCAAAATATTTAAAAGTAAATGTAGACAGAGACAATGAACTTCGAAATGATTTTTTTTTTGTAAACTCTTCACATTCGTATTTTTTCTCTCATTGTCCTATTTTGTAGATTTTTTAAGTAACGTAATAAACCACGAATCATGAAATTTCAAATGTATAATTAATGCTACATAAATTCGCCATTCGTTATTTGACTATATCAAATTCGTAGCTATATGTTACTACAAATTAAAATCAGATAAACGAAGTTATAAAAAAAAACTTGTAGCAGGCCAGTAACCAACGCATATAAAAATATTAGCTACAATATTATCGTACTAAGCACGCGATTTAATGAAAATATCAAAGGTCAACAAGTTTTATTGTGGATATCGCAGTCTACGCAATTAAAGAAATACTTAAATCCTCTTTATTCTTGACACAATAATGACTTGATAACTGTTTTATTGATATCCTTTGAGATAAATACATTATTAAACTATATATATTATATATAGTGTATATATAAGCTTGTGACTCCTTTGCTTTTATTAAAATCAATTATAACATCACTGATGAAGAGACATAAAACGAGACGAGTTAAACCACTATAAATCCATTATATGGTAAGATAAAGTCGGTATCACGCGACCGTTCACGCACACACGTATTAGTCTCCGCCACTTTGCTGCTGTACTATAACAAGATAAAGAACAGAATCCAAACTAATCTTTATGTTGTTCTAAGCACTTAGTTACAAAGGATTACATCTAAAGGGAACTCTGGAATTCAGTACAGTAGCATCGTTCCGTAATTGTAGTATAATGTGAATCACCTTTCCTCCATTTTCATAAATATAAATGCTTCATTAAGCTTCACGTCAAAATTAGGCCGGCTTAAAATCAAACCAACTTTCTTATGAGCCATATCTTCTCACTAGATAGCCTCAATAAATTCTCCAAAAGCATCTAAAGTGCGCCACGTTATCGAATAGTACGAAAGAAGCCTGATGAACTGCGAGAATAGCAGTGTAAAGGAATCAAGGCAACTCGATTAAAATATTGCCATTTGATAGCGAACCCAAAGCGACGAGAACAAAGAGTCCGTAAGTTCAAAGCGTGTATAAAGGTTTGTTTGATCAGAGGGTCCGTTCCCTCGACCGTGACCTGCTTACCCATTAGACAGCCATACAAGCACGTATTGGGTTCGGAAGATTAGACCCGTCGACCTGAAGAAATACACGCGCCAGACGAGCGAACATAATTACCTACTCAACACGGGCGGATTAAGGTCCACGATTTGGCTGCGAACAGCTTAGAGTAGACCTAAATATATATCTAAGTAATATAAGAAATCTGAGACATGAAACACTTTCCATTTAAAATTAATATATATCCCTAAAATGTATTATTGCAATAAGGTGTAACCGAGATTTAAAGGATTTAGAAATCATCTCAAACAACACAATGAGGAAAGGAAATGATAAGAAATAATGACATTGCAAAACTGACATTAATCTGATCGGAGACATGTACTTGATCATTCAAGAACTTGTTGTGACATCAGTGTCACAACTTGAGACAGTGTGTCTCTGTTAAAAATTATCGCTTCACCAGTGGCGAATGGGTGGTCAACACTGAAACCTCAATAAACTTTACATCAAAACGATAGCAGCCTAATAATGCGACCAGTATAAAATAGAAAAATAAAAAAAAATTAAATCATTCATGTCATAATTTTGCCAGACGATCTCACCGTGTTAAAACAAATTAGGTAAAATACGTGTTAAAAAAATTGTTCTACTTTTTATTAAAATTACTGCATTACGGATTTAAATGACGTTATGTTTTAGGAATCAAAAATTTAACAGAAACAAAAGAATAAAAGGAAACACCATATTTAAACATTGTCGAAATTTTAAATATGGAACACCATATTTAAACATTGTCGAAATTACTTACATTTGCTTAATAAAAGGAAACACCATATTTAAACATTGTCGAAATTTTAAATATGGAACACCATATTTAAACATTGTCGAAATTACTTACATTTGTCGAAATTACTTACATTTGGAACACCATATTTAAACATTGTCGAAATTACTTACCTTTGATTAATAAAAGGAAACACCATATTTAAACATTGTCGAAATTACTTACATTTGCAATTGTTAATAGCATTTGATCAACCCATTCACTGCATTTTCTATTCTATCAACAAATTAATCTTAAAATGTGGCAAATATAAGCGCCTAGTCAAACCTAATTCAGGTTAAAAATATATCCTTATTTAAGCCAGAAATTATGCTTTTTTTTATCATTAATAAATAAAACGAGTGAAGACAAAAAAAATAGGCAAACATTTGCTGATATAATATGGATATGATACTTGAAATTTTCTCTAGAATATTTCCTGAAATAGAGTAATAAAAGGAATAACACGTATAATATAATCGTTGGACAAGTGTCTTTAAAAGAATGTTGGCAAGAAACAGGATGTTAGGATAAATCAATATGTTGTGTCGATGTAGCTATATCTATTTCACCTTTTTCATGTAATACCTTACGTTTACACAAAACCACATGTTTTTTTGTATAAATACATATTGAATTTCATTTTAATCAGGAGATCCAACAAATTGCATCCAAAGAATCGTATGCTAGTGTGCGTCCGGTTGAAATAAAAGGGGCCAGTTAAAGCAATATAACTACAATATCGTGTCTCAAGAAAGTCCATTATGCTCCACTTTCATCGTATTATAATAATAGGTATCTACTTTATACGCACAACCAAGGAGAAGATCAATATACTGCTACTTTAACATACACTCAACGTTAACATTGGGGTGCACTGATAAGAACCGAAGGGCGAATAAGATGTTATTACTCCAGACTAAGTGGCAAATACGTAACTTAACGAATCGCTCCGTCAAAATTATAAACAACATAGATAATATAAGCTCCTCGTTTTGAAAACATAAGTAATATTAGTAGCAAGGTCATGGCATAAACGCGGTTTATATGCTGGTATATTTGGCATGAGAACAACAAAAAAAACACTTTATGGGCGAAGCATCCGGTCAGTTTGCTAAATTCCGTCAATATTGTTGCGTCCGTTTCAAATATGTCTTGTCTATAGGTCATTATCACGCTTTTCCACAAATTTTCAGCGGAAATATTTGGGTTTATTATATTATTGCATACTATATTTCTACCAAAAAATTCTAGCTAAATTACATTTATATGGGAGAAAAATTCGGCGTAAAACTTGCTTTTGCAATTCTTAAATTCGTTAACATTTACCTTGTCGACATGTTCATTAACTGAAACTCACTTTCATTAACTACTATATGCAAAGATATAAACACCTATTCAAAAGGCTGTTTATATTTTTATATGACCAACTTTGTTATATACATTCGTATAAGACAAAGTGCAAGTGGCTTTGCATTAGAAAAGCACGTACAGTTATATACATATTTATATTTAAGTGAATGTAGTAAGACAATAAGTTCCTTTAATGAGATAGCTTATACAATCATTGCTTAAAGTAGACATTTTAACGATACTGTTGATTACGTTGAATTGTTATTGATTGTGTTGAGTGATTTTATCAAATTGTAAATTATTTTTGTGTTTGCTTAGCTCGCGATATGAAAGATCGTTTGCAAACACAAATACTGTTCAATTTTGCAAGAGAATTTGGCATACAAAGTGATGATCTGGAAGAAAGTATTTATTCCGAATATTAATATTATTTTAACATTAGAATGCCTAAATTGTAACAATTTCTAGCCAAAATGTTAGTTTACACAAAATAGTAATGTCAGTCTAATCGTAAGTGTTAATTGGACCCATAGTACACAAACCGACGCGCCACAAGGTGGCTAGACTAAATTACCAGTCAGTCAAATAAAACATAATCTGAACTGAATTTCCAATAAGTTACGCAGTTATAAATTGAGCAGAAAAACAGATTAAAGTTACTCGTAGCAGCTACGCACAATGTTGAACTCAATGAAGTTAATGTAACACAATTAAATGAAACTACGTGATGTAGTATTAGTTCTACTTTCTTTAAGTTCTTTACCACGACCTAGGTTTCGTTGTATTATATATAAGATGCTAACATCTCATGCAAAGATCTTTGCTAACAGCCCACCTGAAGATGTTGTAATACAACGAAACCTATTATCTATACACTATATCTGTATACAAGGTAATCAAATCTAGAAATATAGCAGCGTAAGCTGACATATTGTAGCTATCTCACGCTAACGCCTTATAAAATTAATTAATAGCATATATGGTGTAGATTTTTACAAAGTCGAGATTTTGACTATTTTCACAAAATGTTTGAAACGCCTGACTATTTCGCAAAAAAATGGAGGGTTGTCCATTTTTACCGTGTAAAATTTTAGAATTCGTATCAATAAAATTATGGTGTAATACTCGTATTTATAACATGTTTCATAGTGAAACTTTCCGAAGTTAACATTTTGATTATGTATATACTTTAATAATACTCCGGAAATAATGCAACGAATTTTATAAATAGTCGTCAGCTGATCGCTTATTATATTTGTGCCAACCATATTTTAACTATCAAATACGATTGTTTGTAAACATTCCATCTTGAAATTGAATGGATTATGGTCGTTGTAAAGAACTTAAAGAAAGTAGAAATAATACTACCTCACGTAATTTCATTTATTTGTGAATACTGAATTTCTACAAAATTAACGCCAAATATATCCAATAGAAGTTAACGTATGTAAGTATGCAGAGAATTGAGGACGATATGTATACGAAACGAGTAAATAAAACAATGTAAACCACTTTTCCCATAACAAAGCATTAGGGAAACGTTGACATAATATGTGATTACTTTAAACACGGGCAAGTTCTTTAATACGACTGAGTTTTACGCCGCCAAGCTTGAAATAAAAGCTTTCAGATAATTTTTCTCCAATCTAATATACCTCATCTCTTTCACAATTGTTGAATTTCGTCTCAAATATTACGTGTTTACTTTTAACCAGCAAAAAAGTTAATATGATATATAGACATACATTTAACTATGTCCCGCGTACTTTTTACGATACTTCCGTAGGCTGGTCTTATTATTTTGCTATTAAATCATCCATTTAGTTTAACAGCCATTTCGGCGAACCTTTCTCAACAACCTCTCGAGACGGACGTGCCCAGAAGCTCGGCCAGTGTCCCGAATCGAAATAACATTTATTTAAGTTTTCGCAGTGCGGAAAAGCGGGAAGTAGGGGCGGGCAATATACGTGAGTGGCATTGAGCGGGCGCAGAACACACGTAGGGTGTCGACGACCCCCACCCCGCCTTGGCATAGGGCCATATATCTTATTTAGAATTTAAATTGCTTTAATTAAGGATACACACTCGTTTACGGGATTAGTTGACAGGCACATTTGTATTAATGTCGCCCGTAAAAGTGTGAGCCTAGTTGTTCATGCACGTAAAATTGTGAGCCTAGTTATTCTTTGTGGCTTTGTGTATATTTTGTGTAGATCTCATTAAAATGGGGAATTTTAATATTAGCGTGATAAATGATTTCAATATATTTCACAAATCTTCATTTTGCGAGGAATATTTGAATTATTTCTTCAAAAAAAATTTATTAGCATATTTAGGGGCATATTGTCAAAAGTAATAAATAAGGTCTACCATTGACGTTGCTTAACGTGGTCATTATGCGATAAATAAACGCACACTGCGTTTCGAATACTAATTTAAGACATTTTCAAGTCCTACAAAATTTATGTTCGAAAACCCTAGATAATTAGGAAGTAATATCTACCACCAGACTAGGTACTAATGAAGGTAGGGACCATTCAACTTAAAGTATTGTGTTGGTGATCATGATGTTTCACAATTAGTGTTCTTGTCACGGCTATTTAGAATTAATATAAATTCCTGTTGAATGAACTGTAGTTAAATAATTTAAAGAAAGTTGTCCCGACGCTACGAATTTATTTCTATTCGATCTTTGATTGCAATCAGCTTATCTCCTGACTTTGTTTTGCATCTATTTTAGTTTAAAATAAGATGAACGAATATGGTATATCGATAAGATGTAGTTCTTAAATGGATGCAAGAAATCAATTTAAGTGACTTAATTACCGGTACTTCATTTAGAACGGATCAGAACATAAAATTTAAAGAATTATTCATATTGGTTTTTTTTTAATATATTCCTTTTTATTTTTCACATACGATAATTATTATTACGCTTATGTTGACAAGTATTAGACATTTATATGCATTTAATAATTTCAGAAAAGACCAAGAGTTATTGGCTATGTCTGCAAATGGTCTTGTTGATGAACCGGGGAAACGATATACTTCAAAACTTTCTACAATTATGTATTAGTGAGTTCCCAGTAATCCGTTCCCAATTGTAGTTTCATATCCGTAGAAAGATAGCGCCGAAGTCAATCATGCATTGAAGCAACTCCAACCAAAACAACCTAAAGTCTACATCCACAAGTAATCAAATCTTGTTGCAATTCCTTTAAACAATTGCTTACATTCATAAGAAATCCTTTCAGTTCTGGAATTTATTCGTACTTTTGGAATATTATTCAAGCGACCTTTGATTGCAAAACTGGTTCCAGGTTTAATAACAAAGGCTATAGACAAAAAACAGTGTTACCTATATTCGTCAACCAAAACCATTGTACATAACTGCATCTATTTATAAGTCCAGCTTCAATTCATAGACTATCAGCATATTACGACAAAATATTTAAAAAGATTCTGTACGGTTAAAATACGGTGCTCTAAAAGGAATGTACAGTTATTGACCTTTTTAGTGCAATAATCCAGGAGTTTTGAGTTTAGTGTCACTTTCTGATTCGAATTAAAATAAGGTAGAGCGAAGATCAGCTCTACCTTATTTTACACAAAGTGAGCAAGGTTTATTCTGCGGTCCTCATCTGTCTTTCATATGCTTACATTTACTAAAATAGTGATGGGAAACGCGCTCAATGCTTTGAATTTTTTTTTATGCAATGACCACTTCACTGATACAATTGAGGACTTCATAATCGTTTACTGATTATGAATTCTTATTTATTATTACATAATAACCATGTGTTTGCTTTAAATTTTAATAAAATTTCCAACCTTTCTAGTTATGTATAACGAACGCTTTGGCCTATTTATAAATCGTGCATAGAGTTTTTAAGTAAATAAGTGATTAATGTCAGTCTTCACATTTTACATTACCCACTGTCTAATACACACAGCAGGTAATTTAAGATTCAGCGGAAAGTGAATGCCCCGCTATTACGTTGAGTCAATGAATCAATTTCTATATCGATAGCGAATTATATTTAACAATTTCTACTATTTTCAAAATAATTCAAATTACATCGATTAACATCACTAGATGTATCTAAACGCGATTACTTTTATGACATATAGAGAAACAAGCTAAATAAAATTGTTTTTCTTCAACCTATGGAACGGCGATTGTAGCTTATATGTTGGATAAAACATTTTGAATCGATTAACTTTTACGTGAATGAGCAAAAAATCACTAAACAAACAAGACTTACATTTATATGTTGAAAACAATAGACTACATCAGTCAAGAATCGAAACAATTAAACAAACGTACTAACATTCACATGTTCACCACTCGTATTTATGTAACATATATGTTAAAAAGGAACGCTATTATTGTTTACAGAACGACACACATACAGTTTAGTTTGTTTTCAAAACGCTAAATAATATTAGGAAAAAAAAACAAACAGAAAAAAACAAGGGATAAAATAAATATTTCAACAGTTTGCAAAAATAAACGCCAAGCTACGGGTGGTTGGTCGACTTTTTATTTTTCAACAAGCCACTTTGTCATTAGAGGTTTGCCTATCTCGGTGGGCGTAAAGCGACACACTTCTCATGCTTTGCATCATTTAAATTCGTTACATGATAATTTGAACTATATACGAGCCACAATTATCACTGGACGCATAGGCAGCTTGTCACCGAGATAAATACGCTTCCATCTGTCACCCAAACGACATTATCTTTAAATGACGCACGTACGGATTTCAGAATCGACATAAAAAAACGAAGCAGAAAATTAACATTCTTGAAGAGCTCTTTGACACCACTCAAGAGGACAGTACATTTATTTTAATTGCAGTGCCGTTAATAATTCCGATAAAGATAATTAATACAGTTACACGCGAGGATAAAAATGTTAAGAAAGTTGACCTCTAACTATCGGTTTAAAGTGAATGAATTAAGCAAGCAGCGAGTTGCCGAGTCAAATTGCTTATATGTCACTATAAACAAATTAATAATATCAATTTAATAAAGATTAAGTATCAAGTTCCGAGTAATGTTATTATTCATTCCTATAGAAGATAAAAATGTTAACCACTAATTATCGATTTAAAGTGAGTGAATTTAGCAAGCAGCGAGTTCCCGTATCAATTTTTTTATATGTATGTTACTGTACAAATATTAAGAATATCCGTTAAAATTAATTTAAATATATTCCGAGTAACGTTATTATTTATTCCTATAGAAGCTAAAAATATTAAAAATGTTGACTACTAACTATCGACTAAAAGTGAATGACTTTAGCAAGCAACTACTTATCATGTCAAGCTGCATATATGTCACCATATAAATATTAAGAATATCCGTTAAATTAAACTTAAATATCGAATTCCGAGTAATGTTATTATTTATTCCTATAGAAGCTAAAAATTATAAAAAATGTTGACCATTAACTATCGACTAAAAGTGAATGACTTTAGCAAGCAACTACTTGCCGTGTCAAACTGCTTAAATGTCACTAAACAAATATTAAGAGTATCTGTTAAATTAAACTTAAATATCGAATTCCGAGTAATGTTATCATTTATTCCTATAGAAGCTAAAAATATTAAAAAATTTTGACCATTAACTATCGACTAAAAGTGAATGACTTTAGCAACTACTTGCCGTGTCAAACTGCTTAAATGTCACTAAATAAATATTATGAATATCTGTTAAAATAAACTTAAATATCGAATTCCGAGTAATGTTATTATTTATTCAAATAGAAGCTAAATTTTTTTAAAAATGTTGTCCATTAACTATCGACTAAAGTGAATGACTTTAGCAAGCAACTACTTGCCGTGTCAAACTGCTTAAATGTCACTAAACAAATATTAAGAATATCTGTTAAATTAAACTTAAATATCGAATTCCGAGTAATGTTATTATTTATTCCGATAGAAGCTAAAAATATTAAAAATGTTGACCATTAACTATCGACTAAAGTCAATGACTTTAGCAAGCAACTACTTGCCGTGTCAAACTGCTTAAATGTCACTAAACAAATATTAAGAATATCTGTTAAATTAAACTTAAATATCGAATTCCGAGTAATGTTATTATTTATTCCTATAGAAGCTAAAAATATTAAAAATGTTGACCATTAACTATCAATTTCAGGTAATTGAATTTAGCAAGCAGCGAGTTGCCGCGTCAAACTGCTTATATGTCACTATACAAATATTAAGAATTTCCTTTAAATTAAATTTAAATATCGAATTCAAAGTAATGTTATTATTTATTCCTATATATGTATTGGCACTTTATATATTATACAATCGATTACTTTTCAAGATTGCAACATACAAACTGTCAAGGTGAAACGATCTTGTCTACGGCCACGGTCAATGAGGTCCTAATTTTAAAGTTAATAATAATGTTGACATGAGAAAACTTATTAACTTAAAGTTTGTTTTATTAAGTAATAAACATTAAAAAACGTTGTTTAAAAAACATGACTTTACTCAATTATGGCAGTTTTGAAAGTTCCTTAACTAAATTAAACATTTTTAGAAAAAAAGCAAACAAAACTTATCTTTTAGTTACAAATTAAATTCAGACCGATACTTAACACAAAATTAATTTAAATGTAGTAACCTGGGAAAGAAATAAAATAATACAATAATCATTTCAGATCATTGTGTTTGAAACTGGCATGTCCTTAATCGTTGCCTATGTTTTTATTGATTCACTAGTTTGTTGATTTGTGAAATTGAAATACGAAAAAAATTAATGAGATTCTAATTCAAAATTTACTATGCTTTATAAGTATCGCTAAGGTATTATCATATATAACGTTAATTTTACTAAATTATCCTTTCCATTACGGTAAAATACATCTTGGATATTAAAGAAAAAAAATCAAACAACGTTAATCGGAAATACGTAAAAGAAAAGTTATTATAATAAATAAAATTTACAGTTTTTATCCATTAAATTATAAAATACAGTGCCAACCGTAGGCACTGAAGATAACGCTGCATCATCGACATACGGCCGCTTGCTACTATTATCCTGCCCAATTTTTTTAAGAGCTTGAAATATGAAATGAATCAAATTATTTTAAATGTATTGTCTTGTAGCCTTATTTGCCGCAGGTACCTTAGGTTACTTCCTAAATTAAACATATTTTAACAATTTAATAACATTGCTTTAGCCGTTTTTTGCGCGACATCCAGACAAACAGGAAAACAGACAAACATTACATTATTTTTTAGGTTTAACAGTTGCATACGATAAGTAATTTGTAAACAGATTTTTTTTAAATATTGGAATTCTACGCGCATATTTCTTATGGTAAGGACGCTGGATATCCGTAACTCATAATACTCCAATCACAATTTATAGTCTTGTTAAATAGCGGAAAGCGCATGAAACCATAGTTACAAACATAGCGAAGTAATAAACATAACGGCCAAACATAAAATTTATGCTTATAGACTCTGGCATGCCAACGCTGGCAAATGTCTGTGTAGATACTGCTACTCACGAAATGTTATGGATTATAAGTACTTTAAATACGATTTAAGAATTACAAAATAAGTAGTTAATGAAAAATTTAGATAATATTCTCATATTATAAAATATTTTCAGTTGCTTGAAAAAAATCATCTTAACTTTTTAATTTTCTCGAATTTCAGTATTAGTGTTTCTAAATGCCTGAATGCGTTTTTAGGAAAATTCTTAGGTAATCTACACGCACTGTGTAGATTTAGGTATGTGACGTATAAAACCTCAATAAAACAAAAATAATTTCAACAATAAAAAAAAACATCTTACGAGATATTATCATAAACGTTATTAACCTATAACGCATGTGGAAAACGATGGAAACATTATGAAAAACGAGCGAACAAACAGATAAACTTGCTGAAAACAATAAGAATTAAATTTTTATTCGTATTGTAGTTTCAAACAGAAATATTTAATAGTGAAATCACTTTTTGTGTCCCTGAAATATCCTCAACGTTGCTTCTATTTAAATAACTTAACATAACGGAAACTCTAGGAGAATAAAATACTTTAAAATAAAGCCAATATAACACACGACACTGGCTGATAAAGAAAACTAAAAAAAAATTTTAGTTTTTTCAGCCTCAAAACATTGATAAAAAGCAAAATTTATTTCACTACGAGGCGTCTTCCACATAAACCCCCTAATAATTCGAATAAGCTGAACGCCGCGTTGAGACGTCAACATCTCAAATTTTACTTCGTGCATCGTCACTATAATCAATAGATACTCAAAACATTATTTAACTGACTCGCGCCACGGCCAATTTGATTACCCAACTCAATTAATAACCAACTGCGTGACAGATAATCTATTATCAATTACGGATAACACTTTCCAAGCCGACACTCCCCGGTCACTAGCCCGGTGCGATGCGCCTATCGGCGGGAGAAAGTCGCCGAGACGCGTTTGATCCGTCCATTGCGCCGAAATTATCGCAAGTGCGCGTGCACTCTGAGACTTTCACGTAAAAATAAACAAAATTAATCTCCTTCATCTGCGCGAGATTAGCGCTGGACCCCTATTCGAACGTTAACACTGGCCACGTTACCTTGATTTAGTGTATTTTTTCCTAAACGCTTCGAAAATCCAATTTGCCAATAACGCTTTAAATTCGCTTCAGTCTTAGACTGTGCCATATTAGTGTATTTTCCTATTATATACTTCATTAAAATATAACACTGTTTCTGTTAAGACGTGGGTTACAAGAACTACTACCAAATACTAAAGTCATATAAGATCACTAGAATAATTGTAATAATTTGACCAAAAACTTTGTTTCTTAAGTTTATTTTTAATTTTTTAATTCATATTGCTACAAATCGTGTCTCTTTTATTTATTAAACTGCAATTTTTTTTTTTTAATCTTAAAATTAAATTGAAGCTATACGTAATGAGGACACTCGTGTCTTAGCATTTTATTTGTGACAAGGAAATTAAAATTATATTATTGTTTTTTTATTGTGACTTGATCTCAGTGAGAATATCAGATCATAACTATGGAATTATTGTATTGTTAGCGGTTCTTGATACGTGTGCAAAATTTTAAATAATTCGGACCTTTGAAAGTGGGTGATAAATCAAATGGAAAAATTGCGTTACATTCATACATACATACATGCATGTGAAGCTAATGTAATAACAGTGTTAATAAGACGATTATAGTAATGAAATTTTCTTGCAGCTCATCCTATTCTCCATTACACTATTTCAACGTTAACGCAAGTGTTAAATGTCGTGTAGTACATCACACAGCGGGTGTTGCGCAGTACCATCAAAGTAATACGACGCGACGGGACAAATCCTTTATTGCGCTATTCGAGAATAAAGGAAAAAAGTTCTTGCTATGGGACACTTAAATGTTTGTAAACTATGAAAGCGCCATTTATGACCAAACAAAAATTATTGAAATTAACAGCTACAATTCTAAGAAAAACAAACATTTCTATCCTACAAACTAAGTTTAGTTTCCCCTTGAAGTATTACATCATACTACATATACATACACATATCCATATATATGCGTATGTAGTATACATGTAGTAGTTATGTGTGTGTGTGTATATATATATATATATATTTATATTTATAATTTTTTTCGATAACAATCAATTGAATCCTACAACTAATATTCTGCGTTAAATTGATGGCTAGCAAATGGACTATTTTTGGCAAAGTATAAACAAGTATAAAGTGAATAAAAATATGACAAGTAAATAAACATATCTTCTTAACAAGACGCTACGGTTATGTTATAAAATGGTAATATTAATATGTACAAAGCAGCATAGTAACGACTATTCCAAGAAAATGAGTCAAGCCAAGTTTGCCTGCCGCCGACGTACAAATTGAAGCGGTAGGTTGCGGTTGAGCGCCGCACACGGTGGCGACATGCCATTGAAAGAACCAGTGCCCATTCATTAGGCCGACTCTCTCGAAATAAACAAAAAAACACACACACCACAAAAACTGTTAACCGGCGATAGCGCAGTCTGTGTTTCTCAAACTGCTTGTCGTAAGCCGTTGGAGTTTTGGCAAAAAAATTAAATATCTGAACAGAAGCTATTACGTTCATATTGCATGTAATATTTAAAAATGGAATAAGGATGTTCAAGAATCTTGAACAATTGAATTGGCGAAATCTGTTATATGAATCAATGTTAATAGCATTTTTAGAATAACGACAAATTAGTTTCCAGCTTTATTACTTTTACCGAGAGTTTGCAAATCAATACAGGCAAATAAAATTGAAGTACCTCTATGCTATTTTCAGATATTCAGCTTTTAAAAATGTTTTCCATTTGCATATTAAATTACTAAAACGAAACAAATTTTAAAAAAAATTGGATGTCTGTCTTCCCATCTGTATGAACGGCTTTAACTCGGAAACTACTGGTAACCTATTGACGTTAATTTATGTATAGTAACATGATTATAGATAGTAATCAGTTTAGTTTTTGTTTTATCATATCTCAAATAGTTTAAAAGTTATAATAAAAAAAGGTAAAACAATTAAATATCACTGTCTGTCTTCCTATCTGTATAAACGGCTTTAACTCGAAAATTACTAGTAAGCTATTTATGCGAATGTATATATAGTAAACTGATTATAAATAGTAATCTGGGTTCGATTTAGTTTTTGTTTTATCATGATATCTCAAACAGTTTAAAAGTCATAATAAAAAAGGTAAAAAAATTAAATAACACCGTCTGTCTTCCTATCTGTACGAACGGCTTTAACTCGAAAACTACTGCTATATTGATGTCAATTTATGTATAGTAACCTGATTATAGATCGTAATTTGGGTTAAATTTAGTTTATGTTTCATTTATTATATAGACGCAATACGGAAACCGAGGCACTTTCAAACGTATGAGAATGTTTAAATTTGTTCAACCGATTTTAATCTTAGTAACTAAACTTTCAGCCTGCCATTACAAATTTCACGATTAAAAAGACAGAAAAAAAACCTGTAAAAAATTTAGTTTTGCATAATGTGCCTTTTATGCAAATACCATAACAAATTTGCACATATAACAACACTAAAATTATTATTCATAATTTTCTCTAAATAAAAATGGCTATCAAGATAAGTAGAAACAACAGCTCGATATTAAATTTCTCGACACAACGTGCGATAACTAATCGACCTTCGCAAAAATACGCAACACTTTTTTAGTTGTATATCGAACATACAACATTACAGAAACATATTTCCGATAATATTTTACCAGAAATCCTCATTCAAAATACGATCATTAAATTTATAAAAAAAATTAAAAAAACAAAACGAAATTCGCTACGCACTTTGGTTTCTTGATATATTCGTATACAATACGACAGATCGCAATTGGGTAGTTTGGCGGAAAACTTGCAAACATTTATTAAAAAGCATTAAATAAAAGCATTTAAAAGTCATAACGCACTTAGCGTTATGACAGCGATAAATGCCTCCCGTATCATTCGTTCTCGCACAAGAAAAAATAGCATTACTAAAAATGATATCACAATTCAGAATTGCTGCTCTTATCTAAGTATTAACTTTAAACTCGGTCAATACCTAAGATTCGTCACATTGTATTCACTCTTCACTGATGAAGAGTGAATGCAATGTGACGAACCTTGAAATTATGGATTGAGAAATAAAGAAAATTAGTCATATATACAATTCTTTACAAAGTCATGTAATTTCTTTCATCTGTTATCAGAATATATTAGTATTGAAGATAGTTATAGTCATCAATACAGTTTAACTTTCGTAAGTAATCATTGCGTATAGTCATTCTTATAACTCGCTAAAACGCACTTTTTATTTAATATTTTTACTGGAAGTATTTGTTTCTCATCAAAAATTTGGTTTAGCACAGTAATAAAATTATCGCGTCACAAATAATATTTTCTTGCAAACGTGGACGTAATTTGCTTTTAATAAATCATAAAGCAACTTGTACACCCAATAAATACTTTTTAATTTTACAAATGATCTTAAAAATGTAATTAACAAGTTATATTTACTATCGCGGTATGTTACATTTTAGTAGTAACTTGTGAACTATGAAAATTAAAACAGGAAAATTTTAGTTAACAAAGTATTACAAGTAATATAACCATAAAACATAAATATAGAAATCGGAACACGTAAAAAACTGGTTCCTCTAGCCATTTCACAAAAAAAACATTTCATTAAAACAACGTGCCTGATTTAATTGAGCATTAGATACTTTAAAAACAGCAGGGGTATAAGAGATATTATATTTAGACACTTTAAAAAAACAGCAGAGGTGTGAGAGATATTACATTTAGACACTTTCAAAAATCAGCAGAGGTGTGGGAGATATTACATTTAGATACTTTAAAAACAGCAGGGGTGTAAGAAACATTACATTTAGGCACTTTAAAAACAGTAGGGGTGTAAGAGTTATTACATAAAACACTTTAAAAACAGCAGGAATGTGAGAGACATTACATTTAGACACTTTAAAAAAAACAGCAGGGTTGTAAGAGACATTATATTTCGACACTTTAAAAAAACAGCAGGGGTGTAAGAGACATTACATTTAGACACTTTAAAAAACAGCAGGGGTGTGAGAGATATTACCATTTAGACACTTTAAAAAAACAGCACTGGTGTGAGAGATATTACATTTAGACATTTTAAAAAAACAGCAGGGGTGTGAGAGATATTACAATTTAGACACTTTAAAAAAACAGCACAGGTGTGAGAGATATTACATTTAGACATTTTAAAAAAACAGCACAGGTGTGAGAGATATTACATTTAGACATTTTAAAGAAACAGCAGGGGTGTGAGAGATATTACATTTAGACACTTTAAAAACATCAGGGGTGTAAGAGACATTACAAAACTATTTTGAGTCTTGGTATTTCGATTCACAATGAGAAATAAGTTTTAGTAAATTTTATTTCATTTCAAAAAGAGTTTCTAATAACACTGCATGGTATGCGCGAAAAAGTCTCAAAATTTAGGCGTACGACGATTTAAAAAAAAAAATTGGGTATTAACTTTGACATATTTACTGAAATTAACATTTAAAGTCGTAAAATTTCATACGGATAGATCTAAAATTTTAAGACCTGTGAGACTATGACAGATGGATTTACAAGACGGAATTATAGGGATTTGTAATTTGGGTACGGAACCCTAAAAATGTACGTTTAAATAAATAGAGGATATTCATTATTTTAAATACCAAACATATACCTAACTCGTATCTGCCAATGTGTCATAACTCATAATTACCCTTTAATCACATAATTGTATGCGTTTTACCGGTTTTATTTGAAAATATCAGTACCTAGTACTAGGAAAGGCCGCCCCTAGAGCCGCGCACACTTTGAGAGCCGACGCCGCGCACGCGGACAGATGTGTTTATTTACACGCACGGACTAATGCCGCGCGGCAAACTAAGCCAGTAAGTCAAGTGAACTGATTTGTCATCATTCGTGAAGGCAACGACCTTGTCCGGAGGCCGGCGCCGCGCGCAGTGAAAAAGCGCTAGTGATTGACGGCGAGCGGACCTCGCATGTGTGAAAAATGAGTTGCAGAATGTCTAGTAGCGCTAGTGTTGTGCGCAGGCCGGACGTCTCACTCTGATACTAATTTCCATGCTGCTCGTGATAAGTACCGTCAACAATGCAAAAGAGAGAGATCGATTTTGATTACATTGTTGTCTGCAAGACACGACTATAGTTGGAATAAATGGTTTTGATAAACAATTTTATTTTGTATGTTCGGGGGATTTGATAAAAGAAATAAATCGAAACCTAATTGTGCATTCGCCTAGGTAAGATATAGCAGATAGGTTTATAGGTAAGATATATTTTAGTTCTTTTAGATTTTTCTAATTTTATTACACAGAAATACTACTGTTCTTTTCTAGACGTCAAAAAGTGTTCTTGTTTGATACGTAATATATATTTAAGTGAAGATACTATCTTTAACAAATTTAGCATACTAAAAGAACGCGTATTTGGGACAAACACACAGATTCGTCATTGAAAAAACACACGTTTCCTTAAGATATAACAAATAATATTTCTAAGGACGCTCTTAGATGCAGCTTCTGTTACCAAGCGAGCAAAATTGCGGGTAACAGCAGCGGTAAGTTGTTAGTAAGAAATAATCCGAATTCTAATAATTTGCATTAGATTTGAAGTCTTGTTGGTTATTTTAATACAATATTAATTTCTTAATGTAACATAATACTCCGGAAATAAATCTTCACAGTGTAACATTTTTACCATATATATATATATATACCTAATGCATATTAAAATTCGCTCTTCGGTTACTAATGAGCAATCAAATATCAATCCAACTATCTACAATACTGTTCGGGACGACAGTCTGTAGTCAGAGCCCCACACTTGACTGTCGCTGGATTGGAGTATTCGACATTCACCAGATCTACGTCACTGTTGACTATGCAGTCAGGAGAGAGCTCGTTGGGTCGATTACCAGTATTAACTCGTCGTCATTTTAAGACAATTGCTTTATTATTTATTTACTAATTATAAAGTATACTATTACTGGAACTGTACCGAACTAGATGTTAAACTCGAAGTCGAACTGATCGATGACTATATTTTTGCAGCGTTGTGACCCCTCTGATATGTCCTGAAAGGAGCACGAAGTGCGACCGCTGGTTGTCACGTCAGGGTTTACGAACCCACGGTCGCCCGATCGTCGCATAGGTTAGAGCGCCCGTCCGGAACAAATACAATACAAAAGATTTATACATTTTTCTCGCAAAAATAGAATAGGCATTCACATAATTTTGCAAGTTTCATGTTAAAGCCAATGACTTAAAAATGATGAGCCTTTTGACTCTTCTTAGGACACGTGTAATTCATGACAAATATATCCCCTATTTCATTGAAGAATACAATTTATATTTTCAATGTAATTTTTACTATAACACTAAATATAAGTTGAGATTCCGGCGCAATAGTGATAAAAATTAGTATGTTTTCTATTCAATTTATGAACGACGACAACGTTTCAACTATTAAGCGTTATGCTAATCAGAACGATGACAAATGCACGCAGTACGTCAAGCTGTGACATGTGCACATGAGTAATGTAATAGCTGCCGTTTTTAGTGGTAAATGTAAAATGTAAATGAAGGTCATAACTTTAGTTTCTCCTATATAAGTACGACTCTTTCTCTCCACCGAGTGACGTCATCTATAATAATTTATTTGGGTGCCACCAGGATAGTTTTGAGGGAAGATGAAGTTAGTGGGAAGCGGAATGGATAGTGAGTTTCGCTCCCGATCATTCTGTTTGTACATGGGTTAAATGAGAAAAAAAACCAACAAGAAATATTTGGTTATCACTTTCGCTGCCAACCATGAAAGTCTCTTTGCCTTCTCCATTACAGGGATCCCATAGACTCTAGAATCGAGGAATCGGATCCATAGCCCCTAGAATGTGCTAAAAAATATAAATTTCTTAAAAAACATACGAGTCGCAGAATACCATTAAAAAAAGTGAAGAACGACCATTTATTATTTCTAAATGCCAAGTACTTATACAGGTTGTTGTTAAATTGGTATAGCAAGCCGGTGTCTATGTGTTCCCGAGTACAAAATAAGGCGATCATAATCAAAAATTTTTTAACCGTATCATATCCCATTCTTGAAATTATTATACTATTTCAATTTTAGCACAACGGTTAAATTGTACTATTTGTATGTTACCAAAATTGTTAATTTATACTATTTCTATGTTACTACAATAATTAAGAGTCATGCAATATAAACAAACCGAACGTCGCGCGGCATCGTCAAAGCAATATACGACGCGACGCACTAACACCTTATTCGGCCTGGAATAATGACTGATACTCAGTATTATTTCATAGAAAGAAAATTATTTTCTTCACATATTTTCGAGAGGAATCCGAAAAAAGTTCTTACTTTACCACTTAACCAACATCATATATACATGCTAAATGTTAAAAAAATTACAAAATTTCCAAAAAAAGCATTTGTTTCGAATGCCAAATATATTAGGTACAATATGCGGCAAAGTTTTCTTTATTTTTTTCTCGCCGTACTATGAATCTACGAAACAACGCTAACGTAATTCTCATAATTTAATAAAAATTATGACATAACCTTCTTCACACAAATTACCAATGATTATTTATTTTACAGAACAGCAAATTTTTTTCCTTTCCTCAATAACCACGAATCTTTATCGTAATAATTGTATTTGGCTAAATTAGTCACGAATATCGGCTGCGACAATGAGGCGAGGGGCCAATGAGAGCGTGAAATATTACCGACGGATGTTGACCTTTTGAAAGAGTCAATACACCTTCTAAACGCATATTTTCATAGAGAGCATCCATATTATATTCCGCTCCGAGTCGATCGCTATCAAAATCATCGATCACTCAAAACATGTGATTGACGACTAACCGATATCTCAATTATTCGTTCATTATTTGTGTAGCGAAAACTTGACACAATCGCGGAAAGCAATAATGGATTGTGGATTGGATACACAGCAAAATAAACATGATAAATCGTTAAAGTAACGTGAAAGGAAAATAATTACCATAATGTATTAAAGGAAAATATTAAGAAATAGAGATTATGAAGTGTTTTTATTTGGAAGGTTTTTATTTAACCTTTCAATCGATCATTTTTAAGTTTATTGTTTTGTTATAAAAGAAATAATGAACGACTTTGACTTTTTGAAGTAAAGCTCCTTTTGCCACGATAGTGTAAGTTTGTACGTTGAGAAACGATGCCGTAACGAAAAATGAAACGCATCGGTAATGGGGACTATGTAGAATAAAATTTTACCCTCCGCTGTCAGTTATGCAATGCGTCAGCGAATAGAAAACTGTCAGTAAACTAGCACCTAGCTTGTTTCAGTTTTCGTTACGCTCTAATTTTACGTAAAGCATGTACTACTTCTATATTAAGTAGTTTTTGACCACAGCTCCGTACGCGTGGAAATTTTAATGTTGAACTTTAATTGCCGCTGTTTTTGCCATTATAGCACTTACTGCTTATACGCACTCTAGCACACGCCTCATAAATACTAACACAGCTCCTTGGTATCAACATCAACTATATTTATGTGCGCATTTAAATATACAAAAACCTTTCAGAATAAACAGAGACAAATATATTAGGTAATCGTGCAAACTTATGAATAATAATGTGAAAGGAAGTCTTCTAACGTCTATGGCAGTCATTTTGTCGTACATTTTTATTATATTTTTGAATTTTAAATCATACATCATCAAAAGAAAAGTAACTAAAGAAAATATGGACCTCGAAACTACGAAAATTGTGTTCAAATACTTTGAACAAATAAAACAAAACTCCAGAAATCTGACGAAATTTATAGACCTACAACGTGTATATAAGTATGTATATTCTTTATGATTGATATAAAGTACCTAATTGGTATGCGCAGAAGAAGGCCATTACGACAAGTACCATAGGAGTCAATTACATAAGACGACCCGTACTAAACAGGTGAGTAGTAAGTAATTGAGTGTGTAGAGATTAAGCGAAAGTTTCCACAAGGTCTCATTATAGACAAGACAATAAAAACAGCGCCATAAAATAATAACACAAATTATTAAAAAATGGATCTGGCACTTAATTTAAATTTTAATTAATTACAATGTGCGTTAATAACTCATTGTTTGAGTAGTAATGAATTTCTTGCAAACTGAACTCAAAAATGTGATCATATATATATATCTTATTATAAAAAACCTGTTCAGCACGAGTAGAACTTGCACTAAGCCGATTTCGTGTTTTCACAAAAATTAATTTTAACAACGTTAATATGGCCTATTACATTTTCACAGGCGTAAACATATGATGCATATATCATGGAGGATACTTGTTAAAATTTTCGCATAGACTTTTAATTTTTCTCTTATTTTATTTCGAAAAATAAAATAAACTGTAATAGTTTAGGAAATAAGAATGGGAACATATTTTTTTTGCATGTTTTTCAGCATATCTGAAGATATATTGCTTAAAATGATTTTAAAAATATTATGAGACCCTTAAAGGGCCCTTCCCTTTCAAGTGATACCCCCAATTTATAAGGAATTCAAAAAAAATCGGGAACCTAATTTGCCCCCTCGTAAAGTTTAAATATCTTTGTGTGTTTGTTAGCTATTGAGATGTGTGTAAAACATATTAGTTTTATTATAATGCTACATTTCAATTTTTCACATCAAGTTTCTGAGAAAAACGGCTGACATACAGACACGTGAGTGATCTTATAATTATTTGTTTTGAAGTACCGAACCCTAAAAAGATAGGTACCGAACCCTAAAATATTCAGGTCACCTTCGATTAGATCAAAATAGAACACGTCTTCCAAACGTGCAATAAAAATATATAACAAAAGTCAAATTTAATTAGATTAGTACAAATTTGACAAAGCGACATGTCTCCAACGATTGCGCATGTCAGGAAGTGTTCGTACCTACCGCATGCATGCGTATTCTCGCGCCCACTCAGCCGAGGGTCAGCCGGTTGCCTAATAATAATGCTCGAGAGCGCGGTTTATTTTTTGTCACGCGTCCTTTCGACAAGAATACCACTTACCGGGCACTTTAAAACGTGCTGCCACATAATCGGCGCGGACCGTCTTCAGCTGCAGACAATGACGATTGTTTTAAAACAATATTGTTATGATAATATAAGCCCGTCGGCGGTGCGCAATGCGCGGCTGGATCGACGTGAAAATTTTAAATGCTATTTGTACAATGAACAATTACCGTGCTTACAAAATTGTATTATAATATCCGTACTAAAATGTAAATCAACGTCGTCAAAGGAATGATGAAGCGAAGAAGTAGAAATAATGGAAGAAGCTTTTCATCGTGTAAATTGGACGAATAAACATTTATTAACGAAGTCCCTAGGAATTGCAGTATGTATTCATTTAGAAATACTAGACTAAAAACTTTCTAAAGTGTTCTCATATCAAGATAATAAAAAACCAGCCAAGTGCGAGACGGACTCGCGTATGAAGGGTTCCGTAACACCAAACAACACCAAACTTATAAGTTTGTATTTCTCTAAGACATTGAAGAACAAAGTTATTCCTGCGGTCGGTACCGAAAATATTTCATATCTCAAAAACTACGCAACACATCGTATTCAAACCAGTTTTAGTTGAAAGTGTATTTTAAGTTCTACTACTTAATTTTTTTCAGAATTTTTCAGATACTCTTTCTCAGACTTTCGAAGCGCATATATCAGAAAAGTTATTTTGGAACCTCTATGCAATTTTTAAGACCTATCTAACGATACCCAACACACTGGATTTTTTTATCCCTCAATTAAATGTACGGAGTGGCAATCCTCATATTATTTTTTTACTAATTCCATTATTTCATTGTATAGCGGTACAAAGAAGACCCTTAATATCCCAATTTCATCTATATAGTGCCAATAGTAAGTAGTATGAGTGAAGTAAAATGGCTGTGACATAAGGGCAGACAATCGGACAGACGGGCAGGACGAAAATATAAGGGTCCCTTTTTTGTCATTTGGCATACATATAATTATTATGAAGGGAAAAAAAGCAAACGGTAATCGCTTTTCAATTAAAAGAAAACTTCATTTTAGACTCTGAAGTATAAGGCACTAACACTAAGGGAAAAATTTACGCTAATTTTCTCAAAATCGTTAATACATAAAGATGAGTAAATGCTTTACTAAGATCGCTAGAATAACGAAAACTGAAACAAGCTAGGCTTACCTTACTGGTAGGTTACTATTTAGGTACTGACGAGTTGAGAAATTGAGAACACAGGGAGAAATCTATCCATCGATTGCTCTCCCCGTTACTGATGAGTTTCGTTTTTTGTTACGGCCTAATTTTACGACATTTAAATTTATGCTACCGTGACAAAAAAAACAAGAAAAAAACTGCTTGTAAATTGCTCACCATTTCTTAAAATATAAGCAAATACGTACATATACAAACATTCGCAAAAACACTAAGCATCTCAAGCGTCTGGCGACAAAAAGGCGAAAGAAAAAAGTTCGAAAATTGCGAATGGCTAATCTGAAGAAAATCACCTACGAATACCGTATATATTTCATAAATTAAAAATATATGTAATATCGTTTGAAATTAAAGTTAACTACCTTTTTTATTAAGTTATCCGATATTCAAATTTCATAGTTAAGGCAAAACGGTATTATTTAAAAAAATTGCTATTATAGCCAGGATTCTTCTCAAACATTTAATTCCAAATCGCATTACCCCAGGTAACAGTTACTACAAGGTTTATTTTTATATTGAGGTTTTGCGGCTAATTAACAGCAAATCGCGAATCAATTGTGTACTCTGCGAACGCTGCTTTTGATCTCATTGCTATACAGTAGCAACATGCGTCTAGCCCAGAGAAAAAAATGGGACAAGTAATACATAAGTAAAAAAAACGACTATCAATCCGTGTTGCCATGTCATCGATACCGACGATCCATTTAAGCCGTTTTATATATTTCTCCGATTTCTTTCGATGGCATACAGTCACTCATCATACAAACCCTCCTCATTTACCAAAATCTTTGCAAACCACACCATCTTATTCATCCTTAAATGATAGTTTAGAATTCCCAACACTGTTGTTTTCGAAAGACCTAACTAACACTTTAGTGTGCTACTAACCCTTTAGTCTTTAAACATCTGTCATCTAGTATCTCTTTTTGTATTAATTTTATATTATCCTTAGTTATCGTGTCTGATAGTCGTACTAAGCAACGTTCATCTTCAATGGATTCTCTGCCTAAACGAAATTATTTTATTCGTTATTTTAACGTGTATAATAAACGCAAAGAGTCTCCATAAAAGCTTCTAGACGTTGCTCGATGTCGGTTGGAGATTTCCCTTTTATTCACTACAATATTTATTCAGTACAGTTTCTCTGCATCATATCAGTTAAACTTTTGGAATAACTCCCTATTTAAGTGATAAAGCAACATCTGCATATTAAGGTGAATCCAGAATTTACTTTCAACTTATACAACATACGGTATACCCACGCAATAGCGGCTGCAAATAAGTATACTTAAGAACATATTAATAATGAATCAATTTCAAATCAACGCCTGCGTCTGTGGTTTGCGTTCAAAATTTGCGACTACTAGCCGCACCGCACTTATTAACGCTGACTAATGTTTGGCCACTTTAGCTCTTAACGGGAAAGGCAATCATAAAGAGCGCAAATCATAAGTGTCGAAAGGCAGACTTCCGCGAAGTCCATTACTGCGCAGCATCGCGAGTAACGGCCGTGCGATTGTATCGGAAGTGATTGGCGAATGGCTCTAGGCATTCCATATTCAGGAGGCGATCGAACAAAGAAGCGACCGAGAGCGTTCGCATAAAGATCGTCGACGACCTCGGTTCGATACATCGCTGTACATAAATAATCGCTGGCGTATCGTTAAGGTGAATAAATATTGATCGAATAGTTATTAAAAAAATCGATCTGTAATTCATTCATCTTTTGTTAATAATCGTTCGCTGATCACGTCTGCACTTTTTCTTCTTAATTCTGCGCGTAGTATTTTTAATACGTATAAAAATGGTCTGTGCTAAGATTCTCTAAACGTTTTTGTAACAGAATGAACAGTAAGGGAAGAAGTGATACTATTATCACTTGTCCCCGTCAGTTAGCTGACGATTCATTGTGAAAGAATAAGAGCAGTGGTAGCCAAGTTTTTTGATAACCTTTGAAGTATCTACTCAAATTACTTGCATTGACAAATATGGGGCAATTAAAAGTCTACGTGATTGATTAACGATACATAAAGTGAAAAATGTTTGTTAAACTCCGACATTTATTTTTTACTAGCTGTAAGTACACGCGACTACTTTGAAGTGAACCTTTGGAAAACGTTATACACTCTAAGATTGAGGACTAAAATACATTTAATACCATATATAATCGTTATAAAATATTTTTCCTAACGCGTTTTTATCGAAAGTTTTAAATTTACCATATATTTTCTACTGGGTTGATTGTAATGAATAAAAAACGGTTAGGCTTCTTTAGTATCTTGCGTGATAGATATTTCTTGAGTGGTGTAAATAAGCAGATAAAAATTCGAAAAATAATATTTTTGTGTTCTATTAGTTTTATTTTGTCCTCCAAAATAATTTTTTCGTAAATATTTTAATGTGCCTGCATCCTCGTCCTACAATTTTATTATATATATATTAATTAAATACCAGTGTTAGTTAACTCGTTTTAAAGTTAAACCTCTATTGTATTGATAGACGAAGCGCTAAAACCATAGGCTTCAAACGCTATCTATCGGTCACTGTATATAAGTATTGACGATAATATTTTGAAAAAGAGAACATTACCGAACACGGGAAAATTTGGACGTACTCGTTTCACATACAAAGGCTTTAAATGACAATGAAGATTTCTGACTTTCTTTTAAAGTAACATGCAAAAATAAAACATATCGAATTAATAAATAACAACATTTCAATAATTACGCGTAATTAATAAAATTATATCTTACTTTTATTACAATACAATTGTTTATGTTAATTAATACACCCGACGATACGTTACGTTGTAAAATGATACAGCAATAAGTCACGTACAAACGTGTCCATTGCCACTTAATTTTTTAAAATTTATTTAATGAAGGGAAATTAATAATCGTAACCGTTTTAGACTATTATATCTTTTCTTAACTCTAATAAAAACGACAACGATAACTCATACATTTTCTTAGTAGTTTTATGTGATGGGAGTATAAATAAACAAACAAGAGAGCGGCAAACAATATTCCAAAAAAATCGTCAATATCAATATGTATTTTTCCTCAAACTATCAGGAATATAATAGTAAAACCCTATCTATACAGTCCAGTGAAGCGCTTATAACATATTCACAGACAGGAAAACCGAAAAATTGGCTAGGTTTTCTATATTGCTTATTTATATCTCCATAATTTATTTTTATACCTTTACAATAGACTTTTTACGCCTTTTGTTATACAGGGATGTTGGTTAATTGGAATAGGAATAGGTTAATTTGAATTTTGTATGTGGGTATATTGCGGGGTTTAAACCCTTGCGGGACGGTTGAAACTCGACAACGGGATAAGAAATTTTAAAAAATATATCGATTATAATTATCTTATTTGATACTCGGGAACCCTAGGACGCTTGCTATACCGATTTAGCAACCTATATAAAACTATAATATAACATGATTCGTCTTTATAAAATTATCTGGAAGTCTTTAATAACTCAAATTTTAAGAAGACAATTTAATTCTGAAAAATAAATGTGTTTGTCTATTTAATTGAATTATATTCAAGGTCTTCGTAAAATTCCACTTTGGGCTACAGGCGGCCGCAAACTTAAGTTTGATGCCACTGTCTTGGACGAAGCACACGCTTTAGTAGACCATCTTAAACTCGTGAGGCGCAATTTACTTTATGTGCCAAACCGACGAAGTGTTTTAAAAAGTACAATGCAGCGTATTTTTATCACTTTATCCCCAGTTTTATTTTAACATTTTTTCCACTGTTTACCTACTGTTCTTTCAATGTGTCGCAAAAAGTCCTACACTGGGATGTCCATTTTGCCGTGGTACCGAGTTTAAAATAACGTTTTATTAGTTTAGTTGTTTCTCTCATTTTATTTAGAGCGGTTTTTACGTCCACCGTTATAAAGATTAAGGACACTCAGGATGACGGAATTTGATAGCTCCTGTTGCTAGGAGCGCGCAAACTCTTAAGAGAGCCCGGGATATAATCCTACCCAGCGACAGAAAAATATTTTCTGTTATAAGCTTAATTACTGAGTACAGAACAATACTGCGAATAAAATTACTAAGACTATCTGACGCCGTTATTATGACTTATATTACGATATTGCGGGATTTTAAAAAAAATAATATCATGACATTTTTCTTAACATGTATGTAACTTATCCATATGGTATATTAACATATATGTAACTTATTCATATAGTATATTAACATATATGTAACTTATCCATATAGTTATTTTTTCTCAATTGATGTCATTTACTAATTTCATCTTCGATATCTTCAGTTACAGTGTTCCCCTATTAAGTGTACGTTTGACAATACTTTTCATTAACTTTTCCATAAAAGCATGAATTTTCAAAATATTTTGTCCTGGATTGATAATATACACATATAATTTAATTATAAATTTCCACAACTAATCTATTCTTTCTACTGCAGTCTGAAATGTCTTTCAAAAACCACACAGTCTGTATCCATTTTCCAGATGCTAAAAATCGAATTCTGGCACATCTTATCAGATAGGTATAAAATATACAGCATTATAATAATAGCTTATTAGCAAATCGTGTGCGTCTTGCGATACCTAAAGCCGGACTGATTTCAATTAAGTTTGAGCGTTTGTTAGTTTCATTCCTCAAAATGAAAAAACGTGCCGTTTTTTCGCCTTACAGGATCATTTTGTTGTCTGTTCGTCCGTCCGTCTGTCGAAGTCTTTTGAGATATCAAGTTAAAATTAATATCGTATACTAAGGCCTATGGCTTTAGATTGCTGTAGAAGTTTTTAGATCACGCAAAAAAAAAAAGTGTATTTTCTTGTTATTTATACCGTCATAAAAACCCATAGATTACTCCCGGTCAACCCACACAATCATGAAAGTCGGCATAATGACTGGTCTTATAGCACAAGTAAAGGGAAAAAAACAAATTATGTTTAATACCAGGTAGAATTATACATTTTTTTAATATATGCATGTGAAATATATTATAGGCAATATATAAACGTTCTAAAAATTAAAATATTCTTTATAATCTAGCAGAAATATTATGTACCCTAAGTGTTTATAAATGCCTATATGCGTATGGAACTAACGAAGTGCGAGTTCTCAATAGGGTTTTTTTCACACAAGGGAAATATATGCTGTTATGAGTCTAGTATGTTTTCTCTTGATGACAAACTTAATTTCAAATGTAATCTATAATTAAACCTGTAATCAATCTAAATGCGACTTATCACAAATTTTAGTTTCGCTTATAATAAAAAAGGAGTGAAATATGTACGAAATTCAATTTCCAATTTTTAAAAGGATTTTCTTCGCATTGCATAAAGACTCATTCTTTGTACTTAATAACCTTTCACATTTGCCAATCTACTCCTTTTCGTAATATCATTATATAAAACTATATATGTCAAAAACTCTCCAAATCAATCTAAATGTGACTTGCACATATTTTAGTTTCGTTTGTAACAAAAAAGGACTGGAATTCATAGGAAATTCAATTTCAAATTTTTAAAAGTTGTATCTAAAGATTTTCCTCGTATTACATAAAAAGCTTATTATTTGTACCCAGGCCTTTTACATTTGCTAACCAACTTCCTTTTGTAATACCATTATCTAAAAGTAGATATGTCAAAAACGCTTCATTTTATCACGACATTACACCAAACTGATGGTGACACTGTGAGATTAGATTATGTATATGATTAATGAACATAAATTATTTAAAACTGTTAAAAATATGTATAATTCATGGTAGTTGCGTTAAGTTGTTCATCATAACTGAAATTTATATTATTAATATTATCTAATTATAAATATAATTTCGTGTTTATATCTCGTATTGTAATCATTAATGAATCGAAATTTAAATTGGAAGCTCTGTAATAAGTAACAGTTTATTGAAATTAAAAAACCTGTCAAGCGCGATTCAAATTTGCACAATGAGTGTTTCGTACACATTTCCATTCATATTTCTATTAAACTATTTACAAATATTGAACTTTTCACAACGTAAATACATATATTGCAACGTATTATATACTACATCTTTCACAGGCGAAAAATCATGGTGCATATTTCAAAAATTATAAGATGAAGGATAATTGCTTTAGTTTTTCTGTAATGTTTTATTCAGATTTTTCCAACCCTGTTTTTCGGAGGCGGAAAGCCACATTTTTGCATATTTTTTTAAATACGTATTTTAAAGTGGTGATATTTGTGTATTCCTCATAACAAGCCTTTTCCAAAAAAAGATCTTCAACAGATGAACGAACAGTCGGAGGACGAAAAAGCAAGTAATTTTATGAGGGTCCCTTTTTTCATTTTGAGGGAAGGAACCCTAAAAACAGACGAATTGGCTAGTACCAAAAAGATGACGAGTACAGTTTGTAGCTTTTTTGTCCAGTTCCAATGAGTTTCCATTTCGAACACATAAAGCTTACAAGTAAGCTTTATTTGTAGCTTACATAAATCTACTTACGCTCCTTATCTTCTCTTGCTTTTGTTGGAGATTCGCGTGAACCACTTGGTTAATCGAGTCTGTATGACCATAGACCGACACTTTTTCCCATGTTTTTTAACGTTTTCACGTCATATTAAAAATACAGCTTCTTCCCTAGACAGTGAAATTTATAAATGTAATATTAATTACGAAACTGAAATATCCATATAAATTTTCTTAGTAGTTTGTGTACGTTGAAAGAACAATACAAACAAAAGAAACAAACTAACTGGCAGACAGATATCAAACAGATCAAAAAACGCATCATGTGTCATGTTCCTCATTACTTTAGGAATACAAGTGATTCCACAATTTAAACTAATCTAGCAGTTTTTATGGTTCTATAAAGGGAAAAATGAAAACTCAAGAGGAAAAATAAAACCATTATAAGATAACTCACGTGTCTGTCACAACCGATTTTTCCGACAACTGTGGAACGTAGAAACCTGATGTTTCTTATTCGCGGATGATATGACGTTTTTTACAATTGTAAAGGATGCAGCAGATGGCGAACGGTTGCAGTATGACATCAGCGCCGTCGTTCAGTTGAGCAGTGGATTACGGCTTAATGCAAACAAATGTTACAGCCGAGCACACGCCCCTATTAAATAGGAATATAAGGTCAGCCACTGCATTGTCTGGATGAGGCCGTTGATTTGGGTATCAGATTTGATTCGCAATTTATATTTCGTGGACATATGGCGGATGTAGCAAAAAAAATGTTTCGAAAACTTAGATTCGTGTTACATAATTCAAAGTAATTTCAATGAAGTGTTCAGCAAACGAAGTGATGACACGGATCACGATAACGCAAAGCCAATTAGAAACTGGTTCCATTATTTGGAGCTTACACCAAGCCAAGTACAAATTGATGATTGCAAAATGCACACGTCCTCCGATATATGTATATGAGACAATATGGTTACTTCCCCTTTCTATTTCCTACCGATTTCCTTTTGAGTATGCTAGGTTTCCATTCCTTGCAACTCAGAACAGACGTTGCGCTTATGAAACTTATCTTCCAGCTATTAAAAAAAAATTTATTGTTGAGTAAACTTTTGTTCTTGTACCTGACAATTTCATGCGCTCATGCAATGACTACCTTTTTTCTATACCACTTTCTAGAAACGAATTATACAGGAACACTCCAGTTTCCCATGGTATTCAACTGCTCAACAACTTAATCGCGGTCGCAACAGAGTGTGATTTGTTTATTATGAGAAAATCTGTTGAAATATGCGTTATGTTTTGTGATTATTGTGAACTTTTATAGTGATCCTTAAACTGAAAGTTTAAACTTTGTTAAACCATTAAGTTACCTGTAGTGTGTCAATAAATGTGTGTTCGTAAACTAGCTAACTTTTTGAAAATATACATATAAAAAGTGAAGAGAGAGAAAGTAAAGGACCCAAAAAACATTATTTTTAATTTTATATATCATGTGGAATATCATTTGCAAGAGCTTGTTACGAGGAATACAAAAAAATCATAATTTAATTTTTTCAAAGTTAAAATTGCATATTTAAAAAGTTATTCCAAAAATATGCGAAATTGAAAAACTTCCCTCTCCCCTCCTCAAAACTACTGAACCAAAAATCATGAAAGAACAAGGTTGGTAAAATCTGATCAGAATATTACAGGAAAACTATAGTTATTATCCTAGATATAATAATTTACAAAGTGTTCAACACGTTTTACATCAGAGAAAAAAATATTACACATGCGTTGCGAAAAATTAATATTTACCAATATTTTTATGGAAATACTAATTTTTACGGAATACGAAAAATTAATATTTACTAATATTTTTACGGAACCCCCGTAGTGCGAGTTATATTCGTACATGACGCGGATAAAATAAACACACAAACAATAAAAAAGGAAAACGATATTTTTTCGAATGTCGTCTATGTCTGGATGTTTTCACTTCTGCTGTTATCCGTATAGATATGACGCAGATCAATCAGAACGAAAGTGGCACAAGTCAAAAATGACAATATTGATAGGAAGCGGCGTTTAAGTTTTAATATTTAGCGTATAAGCAAACTAGCTTAGGAGGCAATTAGTGTAAGGAACCAAAATACGTATTTACATATTTACTACTATTCTATAATCTACAGAACACGGACGCTTCTTAGGGTTCTTCAATTCCGTTTTAACTAAGTTTCTCATTCTTTACGTTAGATCTGTTTTATTCTGAAGGTATTATTCCTTCATTGTATGTGCTAAGCTATGGAGATGTGTCTGTGCTAAGCTACTGAGATGTGTCTTCCTGACGCTTTAGTTAAGCTAAAGCAACAGGAAGACATCAAGAACTGTTTCAATATATAGGGAACACACCGTCCCTAATTTTTGTATAATCGGGAGTCAGTAATTATTTTGCTACTTATTCTATTCGCATTAAATATTCATATATTAAACACGGAGTAGCAAACTCAATGTTTAATGTAATTTTTATGAAATCGTCGAATAAATTTTTCTTCATACCTGGAAGTAAACACCAACAAAAAATATCGACGATCTATAAAGAAGTAAATAAAAGACAATTAGAAACATCGTACTATCGCGACCTACGTTGGAATGCAGGTATCTCACTGATAAAACAAGGAACATCAAATCGCTTAATACCTGTGTAAATATTATCGTAACAAGTTCATCCGCAAGGTAGGTAAGTGTCGGCTTTATCTTGCACGAGGCACGATAGCCACGTTATTCATTCTGGGTCGGCGTTAACATCATTAAATATCAAACGTGTGTGTTGTTAATAAAATGCGATATCAGTTGGCAATTTTGCGAATCGTGTTGTCGAGCGAAATTTTCATAGATGTCTGTAATTCACGCTTCCACGGTAGAGATTTTTCAACTGGAATTAGTTAGTGGTGTTTTTTGAGTAGAAATGGAAACTGGCTCAGCGCTTAAGATTTTCGCTTCTGCCGCCATCTTGAAAAACGTTTTTCATGATTTTTTTAAATATCTCGAGAACGGCTAGACTTATGACAAAACAGTTCAGATATTTTTTGGAAAAAATATGCTTCTCCGCAAGTTTTGCACAAAATATTTTTTACAAAATTAATAGTTTTGAAATTAAAGCATTTTATACATTTTTATTTCTAGTAAAATTTGATTTTATTTTACTAGTTCCAGTTGAAAAATCTCTCCTATAGAACCATGTAAAAAATTCCCCAATCGTTGGACTAATATATAAAATAGCACATAAAACTGACGTGGAAACAAATTCATAAAATAATACTCGTAGAGTATAATTTATACTAGTGGTGGCCCAGTGGATGAAATTCAACCGTAATTCATTAAATTTTTAAGTTTGAACATTATTGAGGTTCTTTCGTCAAAGAATATATCTCTAAAATATTATGTGTTTGACACTGACAATATGAACATAAACAATGAATCATTTATTGTTGATCGTAAACAATGACTCTTTTAATGTATTTGTAACACATATTATATATAAATTTTAGTTTTCTGCACTCCTCCATATAAACTTTAACTATGCCAAATCTCACACTTCTCAGTGCGCTAAAAAGCTAAAAAGGGGTACAAAGTTTTCTTTTCACGTATTAATATGTATATCTACGTGTACTATCAATCAATTTAACTTAACAACCGTTGAAAAAAAAGAGAAGATGCTTTTACTGTACCGTAAATAGCAGTACTCGTACTTTCATTCCCAATCGTTAAATTGAACTTGGTTACAAGTATTTAATGATGGTCATGTTGATGTTGAAACTTGCTAATGTTACAGCAGGCGATCTAATAACATAGATAAAATGAAATATCTTCCGTTACCTAACAGACTACCTTTTGCTCGCGAAATTCGTTCACGTGGATACCAGAAATGGGTTCATTGGTAAGAACGTCTCCATACACTATGTTTTTTTCTTTTATAATTTTTTTTGAGACATGACCTTCCCGCTTAAAACTACTCCCAAATTTAAAATAAAGATTTTACATTTTATCTTTCTGTTTTAGTTGCCTCTATAAATAACTGTACAAAGTTACTATGCCAATAAACCGCCTTTTAAAATATAGGCATTTTCCTCCTACATTTATCATTTCAACGCCTTTTCAGCAGCTCCATTATATTAAAGGGGATAAAAAGTAGTTTACGTTAGAAAGCAGGGAACACTTATCCCCTAGCAAAAGAAGATTTAAAATAGAAAGGGTAGTTCATGAAATAATTTCAGACTATCAAACTCGCAAAGTATATTCTTAAAATTTAAATATATAATATCACGTCATATATTTCTTATTATCATAATAAATGAATGTGATTATCATAGTTTTTTATTAATACTTTCTTCATAGGTATTACGCAAATTTGTTTCACAGCGCTAAAGTTACTGCTCAAATAATTAACAATAACAGCGCCATCTGGTATAAAAACGACGCATTTATTTGCAGAGTAGCTGTCAAATGTCGCCGTGTATATTCCGGTTGTTACCGTGCACACACATTTTATAATTTGGAGAGTACCAGAATATTATGAAACATCTTTAAAATATGCGGTAAGCATTGCTTTGGTAATACTCGCCAAAATATGTGCAAGTATAAAATTAGAATTTTAATTGCGACTTCATGTTCTAATTCTATTCAGAATGTAACCTAAATCCAAAAGGCGGTCAAGTGGGGCCTCACATGAATAGCGTTTTGTACTGGTACGGTTATAAAAAAAATTAATTGCATTACTTGTAATGTATTGCTAAGTCTGTTGAAACAAATATTTAGATTAAATTGCCTTTAATGTCGTTTATTATAAATAATACGAACATTATGAATAGCAGTTAAGTTTGCTTATATTTTCGCTCAATTGTTCTGAAATTTCATAATTCTGAAGACTACTACCAATTTTGCTGCAATGTTAACTTCATACAGATTATTTGACAGATTTCTTATTTTTTTTCAAGTTGTTTTTGAATTATTGAATGAATATATCACTCTCTAGTATAATATGCTCACTGTACTGCTCCATAATTTTAAAAATATTATAGCTTATTATTTTTGATTGGTTTATTAGCATAAAATTTTATTTTATAATTAGCATAAAATTTCATAGCTTATTATTTTTTATTGGTTCATTAGCATAACATTTTATTTTCTTAGTTGATATATTCAGATTTTAAAGCCTTATGAAATACATGCAAACGGCGGTATAAGGGTTCTAACTTCATAATTTCGAAACTTTGGGCGAAAAATAGGGAAAATTCAAAATTTAACCGCGTCCCTAACCGCTCAATTTTGCAGAATTACAAATATCAACCACAAAGCATCGCGTAAGGACAAGTTGAACCTTTCCGAGGACTGGCGATTTTCTTGATACATCGATCTGGTTTTTACAGAAAATTTGTCCATTTAAATCACTAACATATTGCATACAATATCTAAGCATGTGTCAGTTCAGCGCAGGCATCGAAAGGTTAAGCAAATATCAAAGGAGGTAATAACCAGAAAGCGAATGAGACTATAAAGACTATTTATTACATTCGGTAACATTTTCGCTGCGCAGACGCTAAGCCCGACGTAGAAATCAAGTGAAGTAGAAAACGGGCGGTGAAAGTGCGCAGACTCGTCGCGGTGTCAGACCGTAATTAACGTTTAATTACGATGCTTCCGCGGAGCAATTAGATGGCATCGGCCAGCCATACCCGTGGATCACCTCCGAGATCTGACACTGCATCAGACGTATGCGACATTGTACTCTTTATAATATTTTATATATGGCTTTTGAATGTACGATAAATGGCGTAAAATGACTTGCAAAGTAACCACCGACTTTCGTTTTGATACAAATTTAGAGAGTAACTATTCATTGCAGACAAAATTTAAAATTAAAAATCGGAATGACATCTTTATAGTTAACACGCATAAGATGTTTAAGTAACACGCACATAACGTTGGAAAGTTAGTTACAGAAATAATATTTTATATTCGATTATACAGAATGTTATTATAGCGTAACGTAACATCATATATCCTGAGCACCCATACTATCTGATCCTAAAATCGATGCGCCCACGCAAATATTCAATTTCACGAGTATAGAGTTGGTTTGACACACGAACGCTTCTTCGTAATTTTATTTTTCTGGCAGTTTTCCATCGTAAGTCAATCAGTTGCCAGACTTGTTTCGAAATTATTGCACGTCAACTTTACCGTTCGCTTTGTTCTGAAATTTCATAACATATTGTGCGTCGTGCCGGGGCGACATATCTATATTTTACGAGAATAATTCTGACATATTTAATATATTATATTCAACGATTTTATATCGTGAAGATAGAAGTAACTACCTGAAAGCGAAGACTAAAATAAAATAGAGAATTCTAAAGCGAGTGAAATATTTAAAAAAAAACGTAATAAAATCTTGGGCGAATAAATGGTCGAATTTCTTGCAATTAACCGCGGTATAAATGCAGTTTTATTATTATCATCGTTTATAACCACTTCCTTTTTTCTTTTAAAATATTTGAAAATGATGACGTATATTTTGATAAGTTTATAACAATACTAAGACCAATTTGGCCATATTTTGAGCTTTATTGCTATTTGTGAAGTTATGCTGTATTCTCTATTTGAGTTTTATAAAATACGCCCGTGAAGTTTAATTTATGTGGCAAAATAATGAACACCACCGAATAGTTTCCGAAATTTAAAATTACCCAGATTTTACAATCTTCCGTCATTTCCCAACAAATTCACTACAAAAAAAAGTGATTTTTGACATTATTATCATATAAGCCGTAACTGCATATGGCTTTTAAGTTTAATATTTCAAAAACGGGGTTTAAAAATGAAAAATGGTGAACGGAACTTCAGTTTAATTTTAAAAGATCTATCTAATGACATCATTTTAATGACGAACGGAACTTCAGTTTAATTTTAAAATATCTGGGCAATGATATCGTTTTAATGGTGAATGAAACTTTAGTTTAATTTTCAAAGATCTGTCCAATGATATCTCATTCGACGAAAAAAATTAAAAAGTACTGTATCATTGCAGAAACTGAGACACTAAACGCGAAAAGACGGATGGACGAATATGATAAAGCTATTTTATTATAGAACCCCAAAAATGCAGAAATAATACCTAAACAATGTCTGTTGAGTAGATGGAACATGGAATGTTCCATCTACTCAACAGACATTGTTTTTGTAAGAAAGAGTCCGCCTTACAATTTGTGATGCATGATGTGGTGTTCATTGATATTACATTGCCTATTACGATAGTTACGCAACCGTATCAAATATTCGACGAAAATAAACCTTTCAGAAGGATTTTCATTGTCACTTTTACGTTAATAAAAGTGACAATGAATATACGGGAATAGAAATTACTATATTTATATTCATTTACCGTAGGAAACCATACATTTACGCATGAGAGAGGTCGACTGAATATAGATAAAATAAATCAAGTTTAAGAGCATTCATTATGCAGTATTTACCACCAACCGTATTTCACAGATAACGGCTCAAACAGTATCTCTTTATGTGTTTCCGTTTGAATATTGACGTTAACTAGCGATAATAATAACTGACAGATGATGAATGACGGTGCAATGACATTTCGGACAACTGAACCCGATGAATCGTTCAATAACATTAATGATATTAACTCATTTATTTTTAGATGAACCTCGTTTGATCTTATGATGAACGCACGTTCTAACTTAATTCCCCAGTTGTTATATCAATGAAAGCGATCAACTGAACAGGTGACTAATTCTAAAAGCTATTCGTAGAGTATGTATATCATCGTGAAAGGTGCCTAATAATAGCGGCCTTGTGCAACGAAACCTTATATAGGACTTCGTTCTTTCTTGCGCTTTTCAGTGGGACTGTTCGGTGGTGTTCATTATGTGGAGTGGGAAAACTACCAAACCTACATATTTCATATGAGTATTAAAAAAGTGGCTCAGAGAACTCGAAGAGTTAGATAGTTCACGAACCATAAAACTGTAAAATAGAAAAAGATCAACGATCTTTAGTGTAGAATTAATTTGATGTTCAGATAACGAACGATATTAGAATATGATCCGATTTTGCCCCTTCGATAAAAATTCATCGATGTTATATTAACTATCCTAATTTAATATTATAAATGGACAACTGAGTTTATTTTATTTTTTCTTACTTCTTCAGTAAAATTTTGTATATATGTTAGCATGTATCATGGAGATGAACATAGGATACAAACTTACCTGGTTAGGGATAGCAGCGTAACAGTATGTATGTATATTTACAACAGTACGTGGATAACATTGCCCCCTCTAATCTTAAAATTTTTAAATCCGATACCATAATTTCACTTTTCTACGCGAGCAAACCCGCGGGATAGCTTCTAAAATATAATCTTCGAGTAACATGCACAAATATGTATATATCCGGGAAAAATAGTGAACACTTTAATATATATACAGTATACAAATAAAGGAATTAATTTCGCTTGCAATTTATCTACCAGATAGCTAATTGACTCGACGTCTGCTTAATAATAATAAAATCTCCATTAGTTATAGTAATAATGTTAACAAAGCTCATTCTCAAAAAAAGCTAGCATTCTTAAAAGAGCTTATTCACTATAATTGAATATCTACATATATTTGATTGCCACTTGATATTTATGAATGTAAATGTTCGTTTACAACTTTATAAATATCGCTTAATATTATCTTGGAGCTAACGACTAGTTTTATTAATTCTCTTTCATAGTGGAGTTAAAAATAGCTCAAAATTTCAAATTGCTAACAATTTAGTCATTTTTAGCTTTGTTTTTACCGTTTTAAATAGGTGAATAGTATAAACTAACAAATGTTTGCGGAATGTTTATTAAAAGATCTATGAGTACCTTTGAACGCTGATGATACCTGCAAAGCTATGGTTGTTCTGACGATTGATTGTAAAATCGTATATGAACTAGCTTTTCCTCGCAGCTTTGCCTGGTTTAGTCATTTTTAGCTTTGTTTTTACGGTTTTAAATAAAAAGTAAAAGTAAAGGTTCACTAGTTATGAAAACGCACATATTTGTTTGTATGTTTTTCAGTATTTCTTTTCAAACTACCAAACATTTTGGAAGTCTACACAAAGTTGTAGGAAAACTATAGCCACGATTCTAGATATCAGTAGGCATGATGCTACTTACTATATTAGGTATTATTAAATTTTTATGGAGCTAGGAAGTTCATATTAGTGATGACTTATGATAAATAAAGTAATATCACTTCAACCTGGTATGAAACCCTTGATGCGCGGACTAGACACGCATTTGCTCGGTTTTTTAGGGTTTCGTACCTCAAAAAGAAAAAAAACGAACCCTTAAAAGATCACTTCGTTGTCCTTGTGTCTGTCTGTCTGTTTGCCTGTCAAGGCCTTATTTCTCAGCATCGCGTGGACATATCAAGTAAATTAGTAACAAATATTTAGATGTACGGTCCCTTGGAGCTGTAAACAAATAAAAAAAACAGCATCCAAGTCAACACAATAAAAAAACCCTAAAAATACGGCCATTCATTTTTGACACTCGCCAGTAAAATGAAAGCATTATAGCGTTCTTCCCGTTGACCTATCCATGAAATTTGGTAAGAAGCGAAGTCTCACAGCACAAATAAAGGAAAAAAATCGTTAATTTGTAGTTATATAACATAAAAAAAATATTTTTTATTATATATGCGCCTATGAAAGATATAGCAGGAATTATATTTTCGTTCCAAGAAAATAAAATTTTGTAAATAGTTTAATAGGAATATTATGTACCATTAAATGTTTATAAATACCTAAATGTGTACGGAACCCGCGTAGTGCGAGTTCCACTCGTGCTTGGCAGGTTTTTTTTTAAATTTAGAACTTATTATGTGGGTATTAGATTACTCATTTAGAACATGTCATATGGTCCTATAGTAGCAATGCTAGTTGCTATCAGGGCCATCTGCTGATAAATTAATAAACTTTTGGTTATACTGCCGTATTTTTTGTGTAAAGTCCCCATAGCGTACATATTATAATAAATCAAATTGTTTGTTATGCCTAAAGGTAGTGTAGTGTGTTGTTTAAAAGCACTCCACAAGTCTTTAATTTTACAAAAATGAACTCTAATATTAACTCTGTAATATAACCTCTTTACACTCAATGACGTTTACTAATTTGTGTCGATAAAATACTGCACTAATTTATGCTCACAAAAATATAACCAAAATTCTTATTTCTATTGTTTTTAAGGGATATTTTTACAAGATCCCTATACAAACGATGAAAATCAAAAAAACTTTCATTTTTATTACTCATAACATACAACGGCAAATTTCACATATCGTTTCCTTTCTAAAAAAAATTACATTTGTATTCCACTCAACGACGATATAGGTCTAAATGGGGAAAAATGGCCCTCCTTAGCATGTAAGGCACTTTCTTGAAATAAAATCTCTACTGATTCACTTATTTTTAACCCTAGAAATAGCAGAAATCTTATATGGTGGAAGTGGCTGTGATTTTCAAATTTTCAAGTTTTCAGATCGTATTTCGACTACTAAAACAAAACTAACGTTAAAAAATTTTTATCAGTCTGTCTGTACTAAGAAATTTAACTCAAACACAACTAACGCCATTGATGTGAATTACACAGGTTATAGAGAGAAACCCTTTGGCCAATTTAATTTTAGTTTCATAACGATATTTCAAACTTTATAATGATAAAAAATTTAAACAAAATCTCCGTAACATGTATGGTAGGCAGGGACGGGCTGTAGGAAAGTGAGGAAACGGGTGGAGAAATGGCTGCCCCAGCAGCACAAGTTAGCTCGCGGGGTTTAAACCGATTACTTGTGTCCAATATAAGAGACGCAATAATACTTGAATTTCAAAATTCCGGTCGAACTTCCATTTCGAAAATCGCAAAGTGCTACAAGTCAATAATACAAATTTACTTCACAAATTAATTTTAATCGATTCTATTTTGTGTCAAGAAGACATATGTAAAATTTAAGTTTATAACTTAATTAAAAATAATTCCGTTTAAACCAAAATCTTATGTTTAAATACGTTTTATAACCCAATTTATTCCCATATCGACTGAACAGAAACAAAGATTTACGATCGAAACTCGCTGAAATCACAATTTCAGTCATCCTCTGCTCTTTACAGATAAGATCCGGATTATTTTATATCCCTATATAGCAAAAGGCATTTCTCGGTCTATAATTTCGAGTAAGCCGATTATATTTGTTGACAATATTACCTACTAAGTCCGCAAACCCCATCCCGCCCGCCCCTTCGTTAATGCTAAATGTGGGTACAATATAAATATGCCTCCTAATATGTACGGTATACATGTAAGTACATAGATATGAACGTGTGTTGAGATGAACATGCCTACACAGACGGTACATAACTGGCGAAACCTATTCCTTTGATGCCTTGAAGATACATAAACCGTATATATACAACATACACATATTTTTGTTTTGCATTAATTTTTTGTAAACATGCAATGTTTACAAAAGCGATGAGGAAATTTACACGAGAAATCCATTAAGACCAATCTGTTTGCATATTTTGGAAATCTAAACAAAAAAGGCTGTAAATGCCTTACTTCGTACATACGTAATAAGCGGGTTTTGTCAAAAAAATTAATTAAATTAAACAACAAATTAATTAAATTAAATAACAAAATTTGTTTCAATTTAATTTAAATTGTTTTTTGACAAAACCCGCTAATGAAGTATCTATCCAATATCAATTACGGAATTGCAATGTTTTTATTTTACCACACTGTATGTTTTGAAATCAATGCCACAATATCCAGTATTTATATATCATTTGAATATATACAAAAAAAAATGTTTTTTTTTCAAATGAATGTGTTTTGAGTTTTTGACGCTTGCCAAAATCTGCTTTTTGATACCAATTCGCCGCATCTGCTCCGACGTTCCACTCAGTTCTAGCTACACTCATATTTCCACTCATTAGCAACTTGAATTTGAGTATTTCGGTATGAAAACTAAATGTATTACCCATATATACCCGTATTTACCATAGTATAAAAAAACCATTATTTATCAGAACATCTGCTTCGATCGCGCTACTAATTCATTAAAAACAAGAATTTTATTAAATAATTTATACAATATGACTAGTCTTCTGATGCGCTTATGTAAATTAGCCGCTTCTATAATTTGTTTTTTTTTTTAGTTTCGTGATTTGCCAATATTATTGTAATTAGTTTTTTTTTATTCATATCTTTTTTCCATTTATTATAATTGGGCACGGCGGACATTTATTATTCATTCGATTTAATTTTGACACGTGTCATTAAATTTGACATTTATCCAGAGATCTGTAATTAAGGCGAGCGGACTGTTCGAGTTTATGCAGCTACCGATTGCCTGCAGACTGTATAAAATTTCTTCCGTATAACATGCCACAAAAGATTAATATGGAACAGCTAAATTGTTAAATATATTCATTATACAACGAACGTTTTGGACTGGCAGTGGTGTACTGCTTTACTGATTCGCTTCGCTTGCATTACAGGCATTTTGCAATATGAATTATGTCAGACTTAAACCAGACTTCAAATAATTTTTGTTTTATACTTTATAATTAAGTTTACTCACGCACAATTAAGTAAATGGACTTCGGTATTATCACATTTAAATTGTATAAAAAAACTTGGTTATCAGTTAGCAACTCAATAACAATCGTAAAATAGTCCAAGAATGATCAATATAAACAGATTCGGAGTAAAAAATTAAACTACAAAAAAAGAAATGGGTCAAAAAAAATAATAGGTTTCTAACAGCAACATTGGCACAAAACGAAAAAGAATTTCTTCTAGAATTGTGAAAACTAACGGTGCAGATTCGCAGCAAGAAGTGGGATGAATAAAACACTAAACCAACAAGAAGAAAGTAATATCGAAAAAGCATATATGGCGGTAATAGATAAGATTTATGTGAAAAGAGTGTAAGTGATTGTCAAAACGATGAATGGAACACAATCTGTAAAATATATAAATAGGCGAGAATAATAGAGTAAACTAACGATGAGAATGGGGCATATCAGAACTGGACTACGTTGCTTTCCAGCACAGCTGATGCACAGCACCCATGATGACCCAAATCTTGTCCTTGTCGATTGTCTAATTGTGTAATAGCAAAATCAACGCAACAAATACAATAAACTAAATATATATATGGAAATATTTTGTAACACAGAATGAGAAATAGAAAGCAAGACTGTAATGAATTGAACTGTAGCTTCGAAAACGAGGAGGAAATGATGAAATATCACAAATGCACAATGAAACGATTGACTAAAGTACCTGCGTCTTTATACTCATACACACAATATGACAGATAACAAAGTGCGTAGAATGTTGCACGAGTTCGAACTCATTGAGTCATCTTAGCGACAGATAAGAAAGTATACAAGTAAAGTAACCTAAGGAGCCTCATTAACAAAAGATAAATACCTACTGTGGTTCGATAGGGCACAGAGTTCGACAATATAGACAGATCCTAAAACACATAGCGACCAGCCAGCCCATTCTATCTCTCCGACAATATCTGACAATATAGACAGATCCTAAAACACATAACGACCAGCCAGCCCATTCTATCTCTCCTCATACACACAATATGACAGATAACAAAATGCGTAGAATATTGCACGAGTTCGAACTCATTGAGTCATCTTAGCGGCAGATAAGGAAGTGTACAAGTAATGTAACCTAAGGAACCTCATTAAAAACGATAAATACCTACTGTGGTTCGACAGGGCACAGAGTTCGACGATATAGACAGATCCTAAAACACATAGCGACCAGCCAGCCCATTCTATCTCTCCGACAATATCTGCTACATAAAATTTAACCAAACTTTATAACGCTGCAAAAAATGTCAAAACGACAAGAAATAAATTTAGCGGACAACAGCGAAAGGCGCCAGTAAAAAGAGATAGCGGGCAAGGGACCCGCGTACAGAGATAAAGCCCGAACGCAAACAAAGCAATAGAATATGACGGATACCCATCTATCGCGTAACGACCTACAAACATTGCGCGCACTGGTGATAAGGAAAGCGAGTAGTCATACTTACGGCCAGCCGGACCATTATGACCGGCATAAAATAGCTCACACCGAAAAGCTTATTTGACACATTGCTAATGCTTGACAGGCGTGTTCGAAGCGTCTTAGCGTACCCGATATCTATACATTGTTATCGGTCGTGCTGACATAATTTTAAGACTTCGCAGAGGTGACGATATAATGTCTCAATAGTAAACATTTTATGATAATGACGGACTCTTGACAAAAACCATAGCGCGTAGTCCTTTGCTGAGAGTTGACGTGAAAATATCCTTTTCTGAAAATATCCTTTTTTAATTTTTAGCAACCAGTGTCTGTGTGCTATATATATTGGATGTCCGTGTGGTGCAGTTTAAGCTCGTAATACGGTAAACCCAATCGGAACATTCTGCATTTTATCTTGATTCCTCCTTCAAACGAGGAGTCATGTGATGAATTTTTTTACCCAACCTTAAATACAAAACGAATATTCGCTTTTAAGGAGTTCCATACTGAAACGAGCAAAAAGAACCATTAACATCATTTCGATGTAGACCGGTTTGTGTCTCACAGCTGTTTTTATTAAAAACTACATGTTATCGACATGTAACTTAACAAAATTATATAACTTACTTGCCCCATATAACTCAGCAAAATCTCCGGAACATTCCCGTTTTCTGGAGAATGTAAAGTGGATCAAAATGCAAGAAACTCATCCACCTCCCTCCCCTTCATAGCTGGATGAAATTACTTATAATTAATATATATTACAGAAAAAGACGTGCCTGATATTTGTAATTTCCGATAAAAACCACGAAAATTATGATAAGTTTAATGTAAAGTATTACTATAACTACGGATTAGATTCAGTTATTGTTTGTGAACCGCAAAATTAAAATGGTTAATTATTTATAAGAAGTACGATACCCCAGTACGATTCAAACTTAGCCAGTTTTTTTCAGTTGTGTTCGCTATAGATAGACAACATTTCAAATATTATAAACATTTCTAATTACGACGAATTTTAAATTTACCTATCTGCGATATATTGGTCATATCGCATCATATCGCTTTGCTTGTAGATTTAAAGTAATAAGTGAGCTATTTTCTATAACATATTCTTCCAGGGCATAAATGAAGCAATTGAAACACCATCATGAGGCTCTCTCTACATATAATACAACTGTAACAGTGTGAATTCTGTAGATGAAAAATATTCTAAAAAGGGTGATTGATTTAGCGTACGGAATGATAATAGGTAAACCTGTTTTTAGAATCTTCGTCTACCCGCCTGTCTGTTAATTTGTTCTTCAATCATGTCAAATCTGCTGGACGGATTTTTATGAAATTTAGTATGGTAATAATTTATACCCTCAAGCAACATACAGGATACTTTTTATCTGGATATTACAGATTAAAAAACCGAACTTGATGAATATTACGGTATTGGTACTGCCAACGCCTTTATTAGCATTTTTCGTAAACTTAACACTAATAGATATTGTAAAAATAAACAAAAAAGAGGAAAATAATAATGTAAATTATTTCTAACAATCTTTCTTTTTCACAATTTCACTCAAACGAAGTCGCGGGCACAGCTAGTATACAATCAATTCAATAAAATTGTAGGCAATCAAAAAACCGTTATTATATTCTAATCTGCGATAACGACTTTAATGTGTTAGCTTGTTCATGCTAAAATTTAAAAAGATCAATCTAGAAATAAGCTGCTTTTCCATTTTAAGAATTCAAAATGAATCACTCAAAAAAAACTACATTACAGCATTGGTCAACTAACGTCTTCTTAGAAACTAAAAATAAAACTGTATATTTTAAAAACTATTAAGTTTTTGTGATGATTTAATTAGAAACAGATTAGAGTGAAGCAGGCAAAAGATGTTTAATCAATCTCTAAATTGACATATTTTTAATAAAATGATATATACAGATTATGCGTTAATGGGTTCTCTAGCGAATAAAGAAATCCTTATATATCTCGTCTTATTCGTCCAACGGGTTTCACAATTTTAAGACCTATGAGCATCAAATTCTTCAAGTGAATTGTACCATATGGAGATCTGAATTAACATATAGCCAAACTTGTAAAGTGCGACTGAATTTTTGTTCAAACAATTGAAAAAAATTGGATTAATTTTTTTCGACTGGTATACCGCTCGATACATTTTTTTAAAATGAAATTAATTTTCATCTTTCATTTTTAAGTTCTGTCGTTTCCAAAATATTAAACTTTAAAGTGACGTGTAATGTAATCTTGACATTATCTTTCAGAAAGTTATTACAAAAATCATCTATCAATGAGAGATTAAGTTATCTAATAGAATAAGATTTCCACTATTTTTATTATTTCAAGATTGGAAATCTTAAATATACCTCAGGTACTCTGGACCAAAATTCTGTAGATGAACGTCAATAATAAAATTTAGCTTTATTTGTCAATTTAAAAAAGTTCACTTAATCATCCTCGGCGTTGCCAAAGATGATAATTCATTATTACGCTAATCGTACGTAGATCATAATTTCTCGCAAGCTAATGGCGTAGTTTCGATTTCTGCACGTAAGTATATATAGAAATATCTAGACATACATACATATTTCTTGCACTTTGCTGCCTACGCATTAATGCAAATAAAGACGGAGCAACAATAAACTCGTATCCGTACAAGTTATACGACACAATCATAAATTCATGTCCGTACTATCGATAAGTTCGATGGACTACCCGACCTACCCCAACAGCTATCGCTTCTATTTCATTTGTGATAACAAGACGCGGGACGAGAAGTGAATAGCTATGCACTCTACCACGAAATGCGCAGACTGTGACTCACGCGGAAAATTTAGTATAATCTATTCAGTCCCAAATTAATCAAGAGACGGTCCAAAAAATTATTGATAGAGACAAAGACAATTTTGTCAAACCTGGTTAACCTCTGCCACGATTGACAAGTACCGCTGGCGAGCACTTTCGCATACGACTTGTGAGAGTAGTACATAGCTTAATTTATATAACGCTGTTGTGCTAACTATGCGCTCACTATCCCTCACTGGCTTTTTTTTCTCTGGGATTGGTTTTGGCTGTCAGAAGTTTAAGACCAGTTTTGCTTGTTTTTTGATGGCATTATTTTGAAATTCGACCGATATCGATAACGCTTTTCGATATTAAATAATTTGAAGTAACTTCAGTAAAGACACAGGTATATATATATATATATATATATTTGTGTGTGTGTGTGTATATATATATATATATATATATATATATATATATATATGGTAAAATTGTTCAAAGACATTGATTTTCAAACTGGCCTTTGAAATGCTAGTGCCGGGATTTCAAAGTTGTCTTTTAAGAATTACGAATGTGCCATTGAAAATAATATGAATTACATGGGTAAGAAAGAAGTTAAGTAAAAAAGAGGAAAGAAGTTAAATAACTCTTTGTATAAAATTAAATCTTTGTTAAAAATGCTGATAAATAATTTTGTGTACGTGTGCACTGTACTGTGTTTGAAACCGCATTTATGGCGCATATTAGACGGAATTTTTATGTGAGCAAATAAATATTTCACGACATTATTCCATTACGGAAATAATTCATTATTTATACCGTCACTGTTAGTTGCCGATTGACTGGAAAAAACTAGTAACACTAACTAATAAAGAGACAAAATACGTTAGCTTTCACAAGCTACAAACAAAGACGGTAACTGCGCAGATCTTAACATAATATCAAACGCAATAGTGCAATATCCTAATTTACATTATCGAAAACTCAAGTGTTATGGCGAATATCTATGCATAACTTCATCCACTAAAGTGAGATAATTAGTTATGACAAAACTCTCCATTCAATATTCGCGCTGCTAAATAAACCTATCCTCTCCATAGAGTGGAATTTGGCCTTCTCCTCCCCTACTACCCCTTATTCAATTTACATGTATAATGTGATCAATGACCCACTAAGTAGCGACTGTATTTTAGTAACATTCCACCTGATGAAACGGAAACGACCATTTTACCTGAACATTTAATAACAATGTATACGCGTTATTTTTTTGTCTTTATGAAGGTTAATTACAATCAACAAAACGTTTCATGAAAAAGCTTCTTAAAAGCCTACAGACTTCACAGCTTTTAATTATAGTCAGTTTGTTTACAGACACTGCGTTGTTCCCTGAGGACTCCCTTTTCTCATCTAGTCACAAATAATTAAGGTTAAAGCAACGCTCAAAAGACGGTAGAGCTACGCTGTACATATTTTCTCGCGAAACGTAAACCTGGATATATGTTGCAATAAAATTTTATTGTTTTTGTTTTATTTGCGAGTTCATAAAACACTCATCGCTGCAGCAAGGCGTAACACCCGCCAGGGTTCGCCTTCGTGTCAGTTACTTGGGCCTTGTATAAAAGGTACAAAGTAAGTAGAATCTTCCCGACAGAATTAATTATGGCATATTATTAAGCTTTCGACAGACTAACAATGTCGTAAACGAGAAGAAAAACGTCGGATTAGTTCCTATGAAAACTAAATTTTGAAATTATTTATGGGAAATACATACAAAACTTAGGAACTACCTACGAAACTTAGGAAATACCTAACTTAAATTTTGAGGTTAGATAAAATTAAGGAACGACTGAAGATGTTAAAAAAATGGCAAATACAAAGTAAACTGTACAGATTATTTTGTGACCCATTAAATCTTGAAAGATCTTGAAAATATAAGCAACAAACATTAGAATCGTAATAACAATACGAGGTGAAATAGATATCAGGATATAAAGTTGTTCTATAATTGTTTCTTGTCCGATTTAGTTAGCAGACTGCGAATGGATTAACACATTAAATGTGGAAATATAATCATGTGTGAAACAGCAAATTTTTTAAATATTTTCTTAAAGAAAATTTGTATTAAACTTTGTATAAAATAAACCATGGACGACCTTTGTAACTACACAAATGCCGCCCATGGTTTTTTATTTGAAAAAAAATTAAGATAAACATTTTCCATACTGTGTTCATGCAATTAAATAATATTGAAATGATTACCATTGTTTTTCACTCAATACTTAATACATTTAGGCGAAAAACTGCGTGAAGACGTTTATAAACTTGACAGCCATTAGCATTACTTGTCAAATAGATCTATTTTTTCTGAATGAATCGTTAAATACGTTGTCTTTTATATAAAAATAATAATGAATCAATTTCTTTTTTATTATTTCATTTCGCATTCAACGAGCATTTCGACGTCAATATCTAGAAGGAAATAGACATAGTGATTGTTTTTCTAATCGTTTCTGATATTCTGTACCCAAAAAACGGAAAACCATTAACACTAAAAAAATGTCAAGTCTGTCCAAAATGGTATCATTTAAAAAAGTAATGAATAATAAACATTTAAAAGTTAAAGTTTTTTACAATAATATCATTTTCATCCAAAAACTTCGTGCATTCTAACAATGGAAACTCTAAAGGAATTCTAACAATGGAAAATTAAAAGATATATAACTTAGTAATCATTTTCTCTTTATTTTCCCGAAAGACTTTACTGCAGTAGTAAAAAAACCTTTCTCTTTAGGAGTGTCATACACACAAAATCCAGTATTCCAGATTTCAGGAAATGTCGAGATTTTTACACTTGGCGATCGGACAATAAAACTATCATTGCTTGTGAAATAGAAAACCATTTTGATTCTATAGCTCCAACGTCACAAATGAAGTGAATTCAAAATTCACCTTTTTAGAGTCATTAAACAGAAAAACAAATTTTATCGAAACAAATTTCGATTTACCAAACTAAGAAAGATGACACTAATCCGACACTAATAAAAACGACATGCAACGAGATAAATCATTGTCAAGATCACATCTTCGTTATTAAATAAGTATTATTTAACGTTTTTAAACGCACCTTGAACAATTAGCTCCTGCAATTAAATAATTAACCGGTTACTGATATCTCGCTTTTTAATTGCCCCGAGAACGACGCGCAAATAGCACTTGATTGCGGCCGACATAGCAACGGCCTGTCAAATATGACAATCGCTCATTCCGCAGAGGACTCCTCGATGTAGTTGTCAGTTTTTTGTTCGTGATCGAGCGAAGCGGTAGATGAGGAAGTTGTATCGACATCTGTTCGGAACTCAGCACTCGGGCAGCGTTTTATATTATTTAAACCGCGACTTCGGGTTAGGACTAAATTGAAATAGCTTGTCACAAACGATTACGCTGTGACACGTCCATTTTTGTTATTTTGAATTATATAATATTTCTTTCAAAGGAGATTTAGTTAATTGTAGTTAGTCAAATGTTTCACTGAAGTGAAATGAGTCTTCCTCTTTAAAGACAATTGAACTTGACGATTGAGGAACTAACTGACGAAGAAAATTCCAGCTAAACGAGTTCTTTTTCGTCAATTTGAGTTATTTTTCATATTAGTCAAGCTAATACAAGCAATACGAAATTAATCTTATACGATTTTCTTTCTATATCACATAAGTTCTCTCTATTACGCAGTTCTTGGTCATAATACCCAATGTTCCTTATCCAACTAAATTCCCCTATTGATATATTCACAAAAACTGAACTTTTAAATAACTAAATTGAATAAAAGAATTTTTCACAATTTTCGTAAGTAAATGGATTCAAACTTAAAATGTAATACAAAATGTTAATTCCAATAAATCAATTAGTCTAAAAAGTTATTGTTTCTGTAAACAGTCTTCTTCCAAAAATATTCATATTTTTATAGAAAATGTAACACTTGTTAATGACGTTCCAATAATTAACAGCAAAACTCTTGTTCGGCGTTCGTTTGTTAACAATGGAAAATGACGAAATAATTTTTTATGTATTTTAAGTAAACATGCAAGTTTCCGTTCACCTTTGATATGTTAAATAAATACAGCTGCAATAAACTACATAACTAACGCAAGCGTTACATTATAAAACTGACAATGAAGATAGGCGACATGTCTCAACAGATGGCGATACATCTTTCTTGTAAGTTCATCGGCATTAAAAACCTTTGCGAAGAAAATTGACATTATATATATATATATATATATATATATATAAACATATGATCATTTATTTACTGTCGTATAATGGAGCATCTTCTTGTCATCATCACTTGTTTCAAACGACCCAACTGATCAAAATAGAACGATTCGATTGATTATGTAGGATTTTAATCTGAACATAAACAATTTTTCAATAGAAAACTAAAAATAATTTTCCATTTATTGATATTGTCCTATTTATTGATAGCTTATGAAAAATGTATTAGCAAATTTACAGATATCTTTACATTAACATTCAAGTCCCATTCGCGACTAGATGTAACGTCAAGGCACTTTTGCCTCTCGTAACGTCTAATTACGTCTCAATCTTGTTCCCCGGAAGTAGCTCAAAAAATGTTATTAAAACTACAGTGTAAACTCTTTATAATGGAAAACTCTATAACGTAAATACTGATTGATCTTGGTTGGTTTGCCTTCTAACTGATTCACACCCGTACATTGATTCACATTTGTAACGAACCCGCCGTTCTCTATTACGAACGAGAATACATTGTATATAAAAGTAGTTTATTGTTTATAAGTCCCATTCGCGACTACATGTAACGTCAAGGCAAAAGACACTCGTAACGTCTAATTACGTCTCAATCTTTTTCCCCGCAAGTAGCTCAAAAAATGTTATTAAAACTACTTAGTGTAAACTCTTTATAATGTCACTCTTTATAATGGAAAACCCTCTATAACGTAAACACTGCTTGATCTTGATTGGTTTGCCTTTTCACCCGTACACAGATTTACCTTTGTCCACATTCTCTATTACGAACGCGAATTCATTGTATAGAAAAGTTGTTTATTATCACTAAATACATATTTATTACCAATAGGTTCACATACTCTAAAATCTTTACGAATGACGACAGTTCTAAGAATGAATCGACACAATTTTATTGGTGTGATTGTATACAGTCATTACTGCTGTTTTCGTTAGGCACGCGTGTTTATTGGGTAAAGTTGACCTATAACAAATAACCGCTTTCCTATTTAAGAAAATACAAAATAGCTATTGGAATAGCAAACAAATTCTAGTTGACGGATTATTTTAAATAATTATTTTAAAATGTAAGAAACAAATGTAACCTATCAGAATAATAACTGATTATAAGGGAATATATTCGCAAATAAAACCGTATAACAATTTGAAATCTTAAAAAAAATATATATTTTATTTACATCCTCCATAAAGCGAAAACTCTCTATAACGAAAGAAAATACTCGGTCCCTTGAGTTTCGTTATAGAGTTTACTATGTATTTTCTTGATAACAGTTCCTTTCGCGCGGCTTAGCACGCGTAGATTTCTTAGTTTACCCAGTCATTAACGACCTTCCTCTCTTCTTCTTCCCTCGACTCTTAAGTAATAGAACAATAGAAAGCCCCATTTAACTAAGAGCGCAAACAAACAGAAAAATAAACATTACTTCTCAACTTGTAACTTTGTGTAAAAATGATACCCGACCATTCCTATGGCATGTAAACTGTATAATATTGAAAATTCCACTAAAATCTATCCGAAGTTTTTGCGTGATGTGCATACAAAAAAACACGATGGAAGAAAATTTAAAAAGGGCGGCACGCGGAACCCCGGACACGTAGCGAATTTCCGGATACGTGGGGGGTAGGAGAGAGGCAGAGAGGGAGTCTCTCGAGTATACCGTTTGGTCGTAGCGAGTGTTCGACGAGAGCTGGCGACAATTAATTCTATATTTGAAAGTTATTAAGTTTAGCTATCAAAGAAGGCAAAAGTTTGTTATTTTTTGCGTCTGTCAGAAGTTGCTAACTTCTGAACAAAATACGATAGAAACTTGAAATTCATATACAATATTGGCCCGAAAATAGAAATACTATTGAAAATTACTTGATGTTATATTTTGCAGGGGCTCTCGAACATGTAAGGGTCTGAAAAATTTTATAGTTTATTGAGTGGTGTAGTGTAGTGTTTTTTAATTTTTTTCACTGGCAATAAATTTTTTATAGTAAAAACAAGATTACTATTTGATAATAATTTTAACATGTACGCATTCTACTTGTATTTACAGGTTTATTGTACAATTTTCGAAAATGTCGTAATCTATACAAACATAACAAAATTGTAACCGATGAATTTAGTACATGGTAAATATTTTAAAACGAGTGACTGTATTAACGCGTAGAATGATAGTAGAAATCAGAAAACTTATTTTTAGAATTGTTGTCTGTCTGTTAATTTGTTCTTCGATCACGCTAAATCTACTGCACGGATTATGATGAAATTTGGTGTGGTAATCATTTATATCCTTGAGGAACATATAGGATAACTTTTATCTGGATATTACAGATATAAGAAATCATTATTAGTCAAATCGATATTGGTATTGCTAACGCCATCTATTAGTGTTTTAATGAACTGTATGCTCATAGAATTTTGAAAGAAAAATAAAAAAAGAACAAAAAAAATCCTGATAACTTTTCTTATACCGAATTCCACACAAAAGGTGTCGTGTCGGCAGAGTTAGTATTCATATAAGTAACAAAATAGTACAATGACTTCGTGCATTGAATTATTTTAAAGTTAGTACTTAGGGCTTGATTTAAATAGGTTTACAAACCAAAAATAATTTTTTATTATTATCTACGATTTTTGCATGTTTGTTAAGCACAAAAAATTAATAAAGCAATTTTAATGACATTTTCGTCAAACATTACCTGGAAGTCTAAAATAGAGTGATAATTATTTATATTATTATCAATATAATACGTAACATTTAAAGTGATCTTACGTCTTGTGTCAAAAGCACATTTGAATATCATTAAGCAATGACTTCAAGAGACTGACTCCCCAAGACAAATTCAATATGTACAGCCTAGCGCAAAATCTAATTAACAATAAAACCTTTTAGTCTCCACACGACGAATAGCAACAGTACGGCAGTAACATAAACGTTACAAGGTATTGACACAAATTATTGCGGCGGGTGTGGTGGCCGGTCAATGACCGAGATGTGGGAAGAACACTATTTCAGATTACGCAAGATAGACTATTGCATTTGCGAAACCATACGGTCCTCAAACGTTAAACCCAATTAAAATATATATATATATATATATATATATATATATATATATACACACACATATATACATATACACATACGCTTATTTCTATTTCCTTCATTTTGCCTTTTGAATACACGGAACCGATTCTTGCGTAATAGTTTAAATTTTATAATACCACTCATTTGTCAGATTGTATGCTACCGATTTAGAAAAAAAAACATTTAAAGCGTTGACCTAAAATTTGGTATAATGGTTGATTTTTTGAAAGCGTTTTAATAAACTATAAAATTAGAGAAAATTAGCAAACATTTGTGCTAAGAATTAATGTCATTTTTTTTAATAACAAATACGATAAGAGACAAAATTAAACTGGTCGGAAGCTGACTCCAAAATATACTTTAAGGTGTTTATTATTACAGTTAAATTAAAAAAAATATTGTAAAAATATCTAACAAAGTATTATCTTCCTTTGTTTTCAAACCAATTCAATCGTAAAACTCTCGATGCACACGCAAAAATAATAAGTATATAAATAAAAACGTTTTATAAATAAAAACGCTTTATCACTTTTAAGTTAGTTTTTAAATTCTCAACATTAGAATTCGATTTCTAATTATATTTTATTTATATTTGAGATTTCATGTATTTCTATTGTTATCGTACAGGGTATTGTTTAATTGGTTTAGGATCCATTTGCCGCGGCCATTGCTCTATGGGTAGACCATTTGCTACGAGTTCCCGAGTATAAGAGATAATAAATCTAATTTCTGTTTTCGAGATACGCTACTTCAACGTTAATACAAGGGTTAAACGTCCTGCAGTACATGCGCACTGGGCGCATCATCAAAGCGATAAGACGCGACGCAAAGAACACATTTTACTGGTTTTATTACCGAGAAATAATTGATTAATTGAAAATAAATTATTTCTCAGTAATAAAGGTCCAGATCAAAAAAACTTCATTATTTTCATCTCATATTTTTCAAAGAAATCCGAAAAAGAAAACATTGCTAACACTGCTTAGTCAACACCTGCATATCAAATATAATTTTTTTTTTTTAAATTATCATCGGTGCACGAAAATCTAAACTATATCCGATTTCTCAAATATCTCAAAACTAAATAAACAATCGCTGCGATCATAATATTTGACAAATCTATGGGAAATTAGTCCGTCTATATCTGCACGAGGGTTGAATCGCTGATAAGAATATGTGTCGATTCAAATGCAATTAGTTGAATTCTATACGGACATATATATTGCGACAAATTTTAAAAATAACGTTGGAAGTGTTATTTAAGAAGAAATACGAATGTTATCTATACTTATGATACCACAATTTTTACGAACCTTAATATCGCTATTAACCGCGCACCTAAATTACCTATACACTCTATATTATAATATAGAGTATAAGGGTTGTTTTTCATTATAAAAAATTACTTATGTGAACGCACAAAATTACTTATGTGAACGTAAAATTCACACGTTAATCTTGATAACTAGGTTTATTCCTAGGTGTGTATTTATTTACGAGTTTACGAGATAAAAATAAAATAAAACTTCTCCGCATACCCATAAGAGCAAATTTTTTCACGCCATCGAACGCTGAACGCCTACTCGTTCGGGGCGCCGAAAGTGACCTTCACAAAACTCACCGCCTGCACGCCATTAGCAACAATTACTACCAGTATGCGAAACAAGCGCTTACACTTTCTAAATTCGGTCGTAAACACACATTCGGCTAGTACTCGCGCTATTAATAATACGAAACATCAATAAACTCGAGGGCCAATGAACCGCGCATATCACGCTAACCGGTGTGCAGTCGGATTTCGTCAACTTGATTGAAAATCATCGTCGATTTAAGAATCTCTAGGGAATTACAAGAATCACACTTTAGAAAATGTGTGCAGTAAATGTAAACAACTATCAGTAATGGCTAGTAATCCCACAAAGCAAAGCAAAGATTTTCTTTGCTAATATCCCACCTGAAGATGTTGTAATACAACGAAACCTAGGTCGTGGTAAAGAACTTAAAGAAAGTAGTACTACATCACGTAGTTTCATTTAATTGTGAATAATGAATTTCTACAAAATTAACGCCAAATATATTCAATACAAAATGAAAATGCTTAGCATTTCAGTTAGTTTTCAAAACAAAGCGCTCCATACTTTCCATAATCTTGGTAAATTGGTATTTTTAAATTTCATTAAGTATAGTATACATTTTCAAATATTACTTGCGTTTATACTGTAATACGTCCATTCTACGTCAATTTACAGTGTAATAATTTATACTAGTAGTCACCCAGTGGTCGAAATTCGACTCTAATTCGTTAAATTTTTGAGTTTGAACGTTATTTAGGTTCTTTTGTCAAAGAGTATACCTTATATAGGTATACTCTTCATTATCATAAATAAGTCAATTCAGATTGCTGCTATAAAATTTTACTTTTGTAACAAGTATATATTAAGGAAGCTGCATTTCGCTAATATAAAAAACACAGATATCTATTACACAAAATATAAAATAATGGCTATCTTGCCTTGACATACGCTCCATATACTATTGAAAAAGAAACTATTATGTTTCACATTGACAGTATGAACGCAAACAAATATAATTTAATATGCATTTGTAACAAATATTATACAAAAATTTTAACTTTCCGCACTCCTTCTTCCTATAAACTTCAACTATGCCAAATCTGACACTCCTCCGTGCGCGCAATATGCTTAAAAAGGGATACAAAGTTTTCTCTTCACGTATTAATGTATAGATATTATGTACTGTGAATAGGAATTGGCGATACCTATATAATCTATAATATTATCGCTGGCTTTGGCTATTCATCTTGAATGGAAAACGGTTTTAGTATTAACAAGCTTGGCCACTATTTGAAAAACGATTCGGAAGTAATGTTAATTTAATGGTACCAAAACTAACGCAATAATATACATCTTAATAAAAAAAATCGAAGAAGGTTTGAGTAATTATGAAATATTTACAGATAATTTAATGTTTGATAATAAATCATTAATTTAGATTAAAATCAAAGTTTAAGGAAACAAACACGGAAAATCGCGCTCTTAAGGAACAGGTCAATTTCGATAAACTTGAAGCATATAAAGATTTTTACAACTTTGAAAAATTTTTACTTGAAGTCATACACCGTAGATATTATCAGGCCATTATAATGTCTCAAATATGTTGATCTTTCATGTTTTCTATGGATCTTTTCCTGTTATGAGGGAAAAGAATGTTTCCTATTTCTTCAATGCTGCATCTATTCCGAAGTCCGAAATGTATGAATCGTGCCACACATTGCTAAGATGGTAAGAAAATAAAAAATACACATAAATGCACCTTCAGGGAGTTAACTTGTTTTATTCACCCTAAGTCTTAATCTATACTTTTTTATTACTCTAACTAGCATTTTGCTCACCAACTTCATTCCAGTCGATTTTAACAATTTTCGTTGGCCATTTTCGATCGATTTAATTGACGACGTTGTTATATTAGGCACATCATTAAGAAACAATTAATTAAATATGACGAAGTGATTTTACACAAATTATATGTTAGGAGATCGATAAAAACTCTCGAAAATGGTTAGGAAAAAAAATCGATTTTATATATTGTTGATCGTCTTCATTGTTTAATACATATTTGACAATTTAGGCAAGGCAAGGTAAGTTTTGAATAAAACATTTAATATTTTCGGTGGTGTGGAGTATCTGGTAAAGGGGCAAGTTAAAAGAATTCCAAAGTCTTTTTCCTAGAATTTTATGTAAGATATTTCTAGATAAACGTCAATAAAATACGTGTCGCCTTTGAACCTCCGGATTTGCTAAGTTAAAATTGTAAAAAAGGTTTGCAAGAAATTTATCTAAAGTTTACCGAAAACTATAGTAATGATTTTAGGTCTCATTATTTTGGTGAAATTCATGACATTTTGACGCCTGTAAAAGATACACTAAGATATATATTTACATGCTGAAATACTACGTACCCTTATACGTACTTAACTGTATAAGGAAAGGTCGAAATGCGAGTACTACTCGTAGTGGCCGTCGTTTTTAGGGTTCCGTACATCAAAAGGAAAAAAAGAAACCCTTGTAAGATTACTTCGTCGTCCGTCAGTCTGTCTGCAAGATTCTTTTTCTCAAGAACGCGTGTTAAAATTAAATCAAATACTTAGGTCTACGGTTTTTTAGAGCTGTAAACAAAGCTTCTAAACCAACGCAATAAAAAACCCTAAAAATACGGCTATTTATGTCGCATTTTTTGGCCTTCGCAAATAAATCAAAATTTATAGGGTCAAAATTAAAATTAAATCAAATACTTAGGTCTTCGGTTTTTTAGAGCTGTAAACAAAGCTTCTAAACCAACGCAATAAAAAAACCCTAAAAATACGGCTATTTATGTCGCATTTTTTGGCCTTCGCAAATAAATCAAAACTTATAGGGTACTTCCCGTTGAATTAGAATCATGAAAATTGGCAAGAAGCAAGGTCTCGCAGCACAAGTAAAGGAAAAAAATTAGAAAATCGTAAATTTCTAGTTATATCAAATAATTTTTTTTAAATATGCGGCTGTGAAATATATGTTGTAGTTTCTGTGGTTAACATATTTGCGTTATAAAAATTAAAATTTTGTAAATAGTTTAATAAGAATGTTATATACTATTAAATGTTTACAAATACCTAAATATGTACAGAGCCCTCGTAGTGCGAGTTCCACTCATACTTGACAAGATTTTTAGCAGTAGTTTTTGTATAATAGACTCTAATATCATAACTAGTCCAACGTAATTACCCATTTAAGCGGTACATATACTGGCAGATAACCCTACGCACTTCACACACGTCACAACATGAAAGGTCACATCCACTCACGGTTCTATTTAGGATATGTGAATCAACTAAAGTTTAAATTCTATTTTTGCCCCATTACGACGAAGCCGAAAGGAGGGTAATGTGTTTCACCATTACATGTCAACTATGCATGTAAGTACGTAACTATTTTTGCGTATCATCTTCGTGTATCTACATGGCATCGCCTATTTTAATAAATGAGGTGTCGAAGGATATCTGTATTGAGAAAATAACACTGCAAATTTGGGACAATATTTAGCAGAGTAAAAGCTGTCAAGCACGAGTAGAACTCGCACTACCAGCGGTCCGTACACATTTAAAAATAACTTCCAATTTTACTCCTCATAAAATGAAAATCGCTTCTTAAGGAGTAATCTCCAAAATATTCGCTTTACAGGATCTTATCTTCTTGTTGTTGTGACCCAAAAGCTTTGAAATTTTCACAGCAATGTAAGCCTATAGGCCTCAGCTATTAATTTCAACTCGATATTTCAAACCCTTTCTGAGAAAAATGGCTTTGGCAGACGGACGGCAGTAATCCTACAAGGAATCCGTCTTTTTTTTATTTTCAGAGACGCAACCTTAATAAGCTTTACTTGATATATTCATATTGGATCTTATTTCGTCGTATCGAGCTGTAGACAGTTTGTTATACAATCTTCTAAGCATAGATTTTTCAGTCTAGCTTATCAGGATTTGTAATCCTTCTTTTAAATTACCACCAAAAATATTTCTCTACTTTAGGCATTTTAAAGTTCAGAACACTGATTAGCATATATACAGGCACAATTTACCAAACAACTTCAAATTTATAATAAGTTATTTGTTTTTATTCCACAACTAGAATGAAAATTGATTCTCAGTTTTTTTTTTCAAAACTAAATTAATTTTACAACTGATTTCGCTAGCCCGAAATCAATAGATACAAAAAAAATCCATTGTCATAGAAAAATAAATACTTTACACTACACATTTATAACACAATATTATCGACAACAGACCACACTTGTATGCTTTAGAGTGACAAATAATAATCGTAGCTTAAAAATCGGTTGTCCAATTTTCAAATATTAAAAAGTGTCAAATGTGAGCTATACTCGTACAATTAGTGCTCCGTGCCATCAGCAAAAATACTAATAGCATATTGCACTCCGACTATGTGTTTAAAAGGCGCCCTTTTTCCGCGCTGCTCGCCGCCAACGGCAACAATGCCGTATCACATCGCGTATGCGCAGCAGAGCTGGAACGTTTTGGCTGAGCCAAATTGAAAATTTTGGAAAACGTTCAAGAATAAAAGTTATTTCTTATGTCGTGAGAAATATTTCTTGTATTTTTTTTTTGTTTAACACGTTCAACTGTTTTAAGGAAAAACAAAATTAATTTTTTTTATATCAATTCATCGCACTAGAATTTTTGAATCCTGATAATTTTGGTTCAACCAATACCTAATTCTCAATGTTATTCTATCTATCTATGTGAATCTAAGTGATCCTTTAAGTGATAAGAGTGGAGGACAGCAATGTTTAAGTTTTCCAAAAAATGTTTAAACAAATCCATAAAAACATCACGTATATTGTTGAATTCGTGCTTCAATAAGTTTTCATTTTATACCCTACACAAAAACCTTAAAAGAATTTTTTTTTAATTTCCCAATTTAGCTACTGAAATTAATTCTCAAAATCAAAATAAACTTTTTATACTTCCGTCTATAATTAGACCACCATACTATATCTATGTTAAATTTCAACACTTTCCGAGAAAATTGCCTGTGACAGACGGACACCGAAATAATTCAATTTTAGAAATTTTGCCATGGGACACTAGAAATGAAATAAAATAATACTGAGAGAACCGACTGAATACTGTTATTATTAAAATTAAAAAAAAAGAAAATATACACAATAAAGATATACAAAAAAAAGAAAATATACAAACACATAATTTCGCGATTTACGAGCAAGATACCTGGGAACATACATAGTTCGTTATGTACAAAATGAATCACGCGAGAAAATAATCTCGATGCTTGTCTAATATTACAGCTCCATCTTAAATCAATTTACGTAAAGTTTTACTCGTTTTAAACGTTTTTGAATTTGGAAAACGGCTTTTACTCTTGCCAAAGATTTATAATAATTTTTTTTACTTGCTCTGTTTGCATTACTAACGTTCGGAACTGCATCCACGTTAAATACTATTCGCATTTTAAATCCGCCAAATCATTTCCTTTTTGCTTTTATTTGGATCGGATAACGATTATAGCCATATTTAACAAAATTTCATTCATACGTAGCACACTGCAAGACTAAGAAATCATTAGAAGAAAACGAATCAAGACTGTGAAGTTCCGTACCTCAAGAAAAAAAAAGAAACCCTTATAAGATCACTTATATGTCCTTCTGTCAAATAAATTTTTCTTGCTTAACGTAGAAATTTGTACATATCTCATTAGCTAATATAGAAAAAAATTTTAGAGATGGGATTAAATTAAGTACTCGGCATTTTTTTTTATTCCGTATATAGTGTGGGATATAATTTGAAAGACCTACTTAAAAGGACCTGAAAAATATGTCTTTTATATTTTAGGTAGTATGTGTTTAGAGACATACTGAAATATATGCGAAAAAATATGTGTCCCGTCTTATTTTCAAAACTATTGAAATATTACTAAAGTTATGAAAAAATTAAGGTTTTTAGCCTACACAAATGATGGAGGAAATCATAATGATGACGCTAATAGATGTAGTCGTTCTTGAGACAATACTATAATGTTATATGTTAATTATATTAGGTATTAATAAATATTTATTTCACTGATTGCAAAAAATATGAAAAAATCAAGGTTTTTAGAAGCCTACGCAAAGTTGGAAGAACTTGAGACATTCGCTGTAATATTTAATGTTCATTCTACTTAATTATTTAAGTATCATTAAATATTTATTTCACTGATTGCAAAAATTATCAAAAAATCAAGGTTTTTAGAAGCCTACGCAAAAGTTGGAAGAACACTATAATGATGACGCTAATAGATGTCATAGTTCTTGAGACATTCGCTATAATGTTTAATGTTTATTCTACTTAATTATATTAGGTATTATTAAATATTTATTTCACTGACAAGTCCATATTAGTGGTCATATATGATAAATAACTTCACTTCAAACAAGCTACAGAACGTTCGAATGCATAAATCAGGCTCGCGCTTAAAATAACTTATAGAATGAAATTTTGAAGTGAAACTTTTTTTACTGGAGTAGTGCAAGGTCGTATGTTCAATAATAAGACCGTAACTAAAAATGAAACACATTGGTAGTGAGAAGAGTCAGCGATGGATAGTATTCACCCTCTGTTACCAGTCATACAGCGCGTCCGTGAACAGCTAACGGCCAGTAAAATAAAATCTAGTTTGTTTCAATTTTCGTTATGCTTTCCACTATATTAAAAGGATATGCTTTTCATTATCATGAAAACTTTGACCCTAATTATTTCAATACACCTAATTGAAATAATTAGGTTCAAAGTTTTCGTTAGTAATAGTGCGTTAAAAGGACACTTCAGAATAATAAAACATATTTTTGTCAATAAAATCTTCTCATTTTTATAACATAATTAAATACTGTACAATTGGCATTGTCTACTTTGTTACCAAGTAGCGCGCTAACCTCAAGTTTTGGCGATAGAATTAATTATAACCGGGATAATTTTACCAGTAATCAAATCTGAATATAGAAGCGATAGTCCTCTAAAAAATTATATCATTTGTTAATCTTTACTATGATCTAAATTTGCCTTTGAAAAATGACACGCGTCTTCGTTCATAGGTCTCTAGGTATGTACGTTTGAGGACACGCTACAGATCGCAATTCTTGGCCGATTTTGGCGATTATTTTTTCTATCGATAGGTCAACTATCAGAATCTATTGATCTTATAATGATTTGCCGTATATTTTGATTTTTATAAAAAAATTTCTACAAAAATGCTCTTTTTTATGCTCGGCAACCGTTTCGTGTGACTCTTCTTTTGAACTATTTTACAATATTTTTATTTTTTTTATATGTATCTGATCAAAGGCATCGTTAATGCCTATTTTTCATTTATTCTTGTCTGATTATTAGGTATAATTAACTAATGTAAATTGGCATTATTTAAATATATAAAATATGAGAAAAAATATCAATATAACAATAAAATCAATAAAAAACACTGGTGTGTGCTTATGACCACACGATAGAAGTGAAAACTAAAATAAAAAATACAATAACATTCACGTATTTTATTAAAATACTCTCCAATACAATATTAAACACGGACTTGCCTACACTTGAAATATTATACTGATTACATACAATAACATATTATATTAAATTATACTTAAATAAAATATTAATAAAAAATAAAACGCAATTTTTGAAACGATGCTCTCCGTATTAGACAGTGAATTCGCTGGGCCGATGCTCAAGGGAGCCGAGTGTACCGAATGTAAAAAGTGAACTCGCTTGGTCGGTGCCGAAGGGACTTCATTCACTGCTCAGGACTTCATTCACTGCTCAGGGAAAATACACACGGTGCACCTAAAAATCTTTTCATAGTCGAAAAAACTATATTTTGAACAAAAAATTATGCATCAGGATATTGATTGCTGATATCTAATCAGTTATCTCTTGAGTCGATGCTAATTTCAACATACCGTGCATTTTCAATAGATAACCTATGGTATAACAAATTCTAATATTTTCTTCGTCGTCTATGCCCAATTGTATATACTTTATATAGAATACATTACTAAATATACTGACAAATTAAGTGTAGGTACAACTTATACTAGTTTCAAGATATCGCCGTTTTGTTAAGAACATATATAACGTATTTCAACACTTTCTTTTAATCCATTTTATTACGTAATATACGAAGATCAACAAATTGAGCACTGCGATAGGAATTTCCGTTATTCATAAACATTTACGTTTATGTGACAGAGCTTAATGAGTATACCATTACGACGACGACGTCTACAAACACGACGATAGAAACATTGGACGCGCAAGCTACGTTCTGCTGACAATTCGGAGACAGCTTCACACGACAACTCCGATCACAGCCCATTATTAAAAAAGTTCCGACGCCGCCCACTTACGTCATTACGGTATTTTCTTGACCTTTTTGCATACGTCGAAAAAAGTATCACAGCAAGCTCAGTCTCGGAGGAAATTACAATTTTGCAAATGTTGAACAACGTGCGAGACGAGGCCAGCTTAGCGCCTCCCGACATAGTCTGTGACAGGTAGGTATATTGCTAGAAGTATGTATTCGTGCATACAATAACTTGTCGGGCATGTTATAATAAAACATTGTTTGTGACGTAAACAAGTGTTACCCAAAAATGTATATAGCATCAAAGTTCAGTTTTGTTTCTTAGAATTCGAAATTATTTACAGGGATTTGGGCTATTGCGTGTGTGACGTACAAGTAGTGCCCAAATATTTTTCTAGCATCAAAGTTCTCTTTTGTTTGTGAGAATTCGAAATTATTTACAGGAATGCAGATATTGCGTGTGAGACGTAAAAAGCGGTGCCCAAACAATTTTATAACATCAAAGTTCACTTTTGTATGTGAGAATTCGAAATTATTTACAGGGATGCAGATATTGCGTGAGTGACGTAAACAAGAGGTGCCCAAAAATTTGTAAAGAATAGAAGTCCACTTTTGTTTGTGAGAATTTAAAATTATTTACAGGGATGCAGATATTGCGTGTGTGACGTAAACAAGTAGTGCCCAAATATTTTCATAGCATCAAAGTTCTCTTTTGTTTGTGAGAATTCGAAATTATTTACAGGGATGCAGATATTGCGTGTGTGACGTAAACAAGTAGTGCCCAAATATTTTCATAGCATCAAAGTTCACTTTTGTATGTGAGAATTCGAAATTATTTACAGGGATGCAGATATTGTGTGAGTGACGTAAACAAGAGGTGTCCAAAATTTGTAAAGAATAGAAGTCCACTTTTGTTTGTGAGAATTTGAAATTATTTACAGGGATGCAGATATTGCGCGAGTGGCGTAAACAAGTGGTGCCCAACATTTTTATAGCATCAAAGTTCACTTTTGTTTGTGAGAATTCGAAATTATTTACAGGGACGCAGATATTGCGTGTTTAACGTAAACAATTGGTGCCCAAAAATGTTTATAGCATCAAGTTCACATTTGTTTGAGAGAATTCGAAATTATTACAAGGAAATTATTTACAGATATTACGTGGTGTGTCATAGGCGCCGCTCTGCCCATCAAGAGTCCTGGTAAATAAACGGTGTTAATTTGAGGATTCCACAGCCTAATGGCAAAAGTGAAATGCAATCCAAAATGTCCCATAACAAGTTTATGTGCATCTGCGCAAGATATGAGGCCCCCGAAATTTTTAAATAGCATACATTTTCTACGTGAAAATGAAAACAGAATTGCCAAAACTATACGCGATAACTAATTCGTAAAATTAAAAAGAAAAAGAGAAAAATTAATTCGTAAAATTATAGTATAATTGTTTGCATTAATAAATTGTAGTATTATAGATGACCAGTTATATTTTTATTGCAATAAACAATATAATATATACGTGACGAAAAATAATATTTTTATTCGTTTAAAATAAATACTATGTGACTTGCGTTTAAAATAAATACTATGTGACTTTGTGGCAATGCGTAGTGTGTTTAAACTTTTGTGAAGAATGCGTTAGCGATATCAGAGATGACTTTTTGTTTTTTATATTATTATTAATTTCCTATTTTCATTTAAATCCAAGAGTATAGCACGTAAACGAACAAAAGAAGGTACAGACAAGGTAAAAAAAAGTAATCATACATTCACGCGCGTATGTAAATGGAATAACATGTTCTGAGAGCATAAAACTTCACCAAACCCGATGATTTTATACTCGAATGACTATTATTCAAACTTTTAAGTAACTATTTCAATTTCAATTAACGCAGCCTGTATTTAATATAGAGGTATAAGTGGTTACCGTAATTTGTTCAGAGCCCCGAACACATAAATCGCTCATACAAAAATATTAAAATGAAACGGTACTAATAATACAGTACTAATTCAAATTATTTTGTCTTAATGAAATCTTATTTATCGTACTGTACACAAACAAAAAATTATACCTATGATTAGATACATAACAATTATAATGTTTCATACATTGTGTAAACGATAAAAAAATCATATTCCAATCTACATACTATATAGCAACGAACTTTAAAAAATAGGCCAGGCGAGTCAGACTTGCACACGGCGGATTCTTTTTAAGAATTTAGAAGCGCATATCTCACCATCTATAGACTTAAAAAAAGAGATTTTGGTTGAACTTCTATATCATTTTTAAGACCTATCTAACTATACCCCACAAGCCTATGTGCACTGGATTTTTTCATCCCTCAGATACGTATATGAAATGCCACCCCTAATATGATTTTTTCATAGAAGACACCTACCACCCAAATTCATATGGTTCATAGAAGACACCTACCACCCAAATTTCATCTATATTGTGCCAATAGTCTCCGAGTAAAGTGGTTCTGACATAGTTACAGATAGACGGACGGGGCGAAGTTATATTTTTTTTGCCATTTGGCTTAGTTCTAAAAACAAAATCAACAGTAAAATAAATTTCTAAACTCCCATGTGTTTTAAAATTCCTGGCAAGTGATTGTAAATTTATACTTAGTCCCAACAATATAAGATATAGTTTATTTTTATTGTCCGAATTAAAGTAATGTAATAATAGAAAACTGCTTTCTCTAAAATCCCGGACACTTTAAAAATCCCCCGGACGGCTCAGGAGAACAAAAGAGGCCTTTTGTCCGAGGAAAATAATATGGATGGCAACCCTAGCTACAAGTGACGTCGGTTTACGCATATAAAAATTATCTTAAGCAAGTTACGACATGTGTGTTCGTATCGTACGAAATGTACACGTCGTAACATACTTCGACAGTCATTTTGCTTGTATAAGAGCACGATTATTTTACTTTACTTCGGTCATGCTGTCTTTGTTTCAAGACAGCATAAGTCGTATGAAAAAAAATAAATATGGATTCCGATAAATTTAAAATTCGTGTTCTTTTGAGATTATTTATATTATTTATTTAGGAAATATTTATATTATTTATTTAGGAATTATAGATTATTATTTATTTAGGAACAAAGTTTTAAAGCAGTCTCAGCGTGCAAAAAAATTATGAAATTGAAGAAAAACGTGACGTGATTAATGAGCGAACGGCACCCCGTCAGTTCATGTCATTAGTGGAGATTCGATACTTGAAGATCGAGCGCCTGCGGAAAACAGGACAACTCTAAACCATATGCTACAAAAGTGATAGAACTCTTATTTCGCACATAATACATATTTTGTCCGGGACTTGCTATTTCTGGTTTCTATTTACACATGAACATGCCGTGATTCTTACGTGGAAAAAAATTAACATCTAGAGGAAAACGTGAAAATGCTCCAAGAGATTTCTTTGCTTTTAAACGTAAAGAATGACCTTATAAACGATATACTACGGTAATACGAGAATCTTACAGGTTGTTGAATTAAAACAGCAGAAACGATAATAATATTTAACTAACTTGCAATTTTGCAGAAATTAAATAAATGTAGAATTAACAATTTTTCGGTCTCAAGTTTGAAATAAAAAAGATTACGCCCATCTCTGATAATGTTTTTAGACTTGGGCGTCCGCATCATAGGTTACGTTTTGAAAAAAAAAATTATAATCATAGCATTGTCTATGGACAATATCTGTATGAACAAGAAGTTCGTTAAACGTAAATAGTGACTAGTTTTAAAATGTGTTTATTTAAGCAGTAAATACATTTTAATGGATTTTAAAATAATTACTCCTTATTATTTCCTTAAGTATTATTAGGGTTACAGTACATATGAAACTATCGCAACCTAAAAGCTGCATACATAAATGGCGAGCTTTTTGACAGTCAACCACAATGCAAGTAGTGTAAAATATTAGTCTTAGGGTTCGGAGTCTAAATTATGATAATAAGGCAATAACAATATAATTAATGAGAATAGTTAATGACAATAAAGAAAAAAAGAAAGGTCATATAACAGTTATATATAATCGAAAATACAATAAACAGTTAACTAATCTGCTTTCCGAATCTGAAACAAATATATGAAAAGCAAAGTAACGTATGTTCGGAAAATCCCCTTTTAAACGTAATGAACGTATCTTATGCATAGAATATTTTACTGTATTTTCGTGCATTTGAGTTGTCTTATTCGAAAAACAAATTCGGATATAAAGTTCGAAAAACGAACATGTGTTCTCGGACTAAAAGGAATTTCGACTTATAGATAATGTTAAACACGAGATTGATTAAAAATTTCGTGGAATGGAGGTGTATGGCGTGGGGTGGTATTGTATAGTCGCTAATATATATATATATATATATATATATATATATACATATATACATATATATATATATACATATATACATATATATATACATATATATATATATATATATATATATATATCAAGTTTCAGCTTAATTGTGTCATTAACCTCTGAGCCGTCATATATCAAGCAATTCATTCAGGAAAAATCATCGACTATGGAGAAAATCTAATATCAAGCTATCATCAAGTTCCTGACGAAGCAAGAAAAACACTACAAGTCATATTGAATGAGATGTAACCGGTTTATCGGGACACTTGCCCTAGTAAAACCATGATTTAAAAGTGGCATAATAACTTCTTCAAACAAGGTAAATGTTCGATCGAAGACGACCCGCGCTTACGAGGGCCGATCGAGGCTACCTTCTCGGACATCGTTGAAAATGGTATTGGAAAATGCCTGATTAAGGAAGAGAAGCAATTTGAAGAAATGGTTAGAGCATCTCCTACAATCATTTTGAATATTCTTGATGACCATTTTGGCATTTCAAAAGTCAGCGCAGGGTGTGTGCCAGAAATGCTCATGCCGCTGCTAAACCAACAACATGTCGAGTAATCCCGCGACTTTTTAGATCTCTATAGAAAGGTTATAAGGATAAAATGTTGAGCCAAATTGTTACACGTGACGAAACTTGGGTTCATCATCAAGAGCCTGAATCTATGACGAGTCCATGCAGTGCCATAAAAAGAATTTCCCACCCCATAAGCCATTTAAGTCGTCGCAATCGATCAGAAAAGTCATCGAAATTTTCCGGGATAAGGATGGTATCCTCTAAAAGGTGTTTCTATAACGGTAGATACTAGGGTGGTCTACTGCATCACCTTAAAGAAGCATTGAAGGAGAAAATGCGAGGGAAATTAGCGAAAGGTATGCTACTTTCACACAACAATGCATGAATACACGAGAGCCATATTGCGATGGCTGCCCTTCACAAGTGCGGCTTTCAAATATTGCAACATATATTACAACCCAGGCTTGGCTCTCCGCCACTCTTATTTGTTTCCAAAAATGAAAAAGAAGCTTCCTTGAAAAAAATTCAGCGATGATGTAGAAGTCAAAACTGCAATTTCAACATATTTTGAAATAAAGAAAACTTTTTTTGAGGGTATAAATAAATTAAACGTCAGATATGAGAAATGCATTAGGGTAAAACGAGAATATATTAAAAGAAAAAATAGCATCACTTCTTTTTAATCTTCCTTCCACCCCCTTCCGCGAACTATTTGACCGCCCTCGTAAAGCAATTCCAATGCTTGGCATACTCAGCCGATTCCATAATTTCGTTGCATACAGTGTAAAATATTTTCCGTAGAATGTAATTCTGCGCTGAGGGGTTCAGAAGGTATTTTTAATTTTATATCCCAGTTCAAGGCCGCGGATTGTTGACGTATGATCACATAAAATGTTAATTGAAAATAATATATTACAATTCTTAATGCAATAAAAGTAAACATGCACGCCGACACTGTCTATGAACTACAAACGCATTTAATTCTATTTAGTAGATACGTCAAACGCGATCGTTAATTTTTTTAACAATTTCTCGACGCATTTTTGATCGTCTGCCAGCATTTAAAGTGAAAGTATGCAATATATAATACAAATATGTTTTTCCTTGATTTAAAATAAATCATATCTACTGTACTATAAATAATACAATTTATTGTACTGTATATGCGTGTATTACGAAGTTTATGGGCGAGTATATTATGATATTGAATTAATTATCCTTTGTTTATATGTTTATTAACAACCTATTTTTAATTAGGTTTCGTAACATTTGTTTTGCGGCAAGATTATTATCTAATGCACATATATATTATATATACCAATTAAATATATGTAAGTTAAAATACTTGGAAGAATTTTGAAGCATATTGCAGTTTTAATTATAATAAAATGAATTGTGGTAATATAATTGTGTATTTGACTTATTTTTTTTTTATTTCATTAATCATAATTTCAAGGTACAAACTAAGGTACAAATTTTTTTAATAATCTTAAAAATTGGTCGAGTTATAAAAGTTTAAATTTAATCTTTAGATAAGGACGGCAATACTGTGTTGTGAGGTCATTTTTAATATTGCACATTATATTCTACAAGAGGAAAAGAGACATGGATATACCCAACTTCATCCGTATCTTCAAATTTAGAAGCCTATAACTGGCTTATTTTTCAATCAATTTTTGAATTATTTTTAAGACTGGTTTTTAATTAACTTATATATCACAATGTTGTATGAAAAATATCAAAATTTAGAATGAGTCAACTTCCGTATTGTGGATAAAATTCAATGCTTATATTTAAGCTACCACTAGCCACTTTTGTCCAATGACTGAGAAAACTCAGTTAACAGTTTATTTATAATTAATTTAAGCATTGGCTATAAAATTTAAAAGAACTATCAAAATTTATATATTTTTCTAAAAAGCTATTACGTACTTCATCCGATTTTTAATGGTATTTTCATTTTTTATTAATAATTTTTGCCATATTAAATATAAAATATATGTGTCTTTATGAAGCTGGCTTAGTTTTGCATGGTTAGAAATTGTATTTACTTTTTACTTTCTTGATTGTAAAACACTAAATTGCTTGCTTTTTGTATTTTAGAAAATAACTACCAGCTTTTTAAAACCTACATTCTATTTCTGTAAATACCATGTCCATTTCCGCAGATACCATTTCCTTATAAAACTTGCAGGCGTACTATTTAGATAAATGCTGGGTTTGTATTAACCCGCTCTACGGCTATGACAAATTCTAAGTTTGTACGCCAAACAGTTTCCGAGATAAACTGTTGTGACAAACAGACTGACGAGCGGACACGTGAGTGATAGTTACCGAGGATTCCGTTTTTTCGTTTAATGTAAGGAATCCCTAAATACAAGCATACTCCTTAAGAGAATTGTTTTTACCATCATGAGGCAAAAATGTGAAAAATTATACAAAAAATGTAAAAAAATTAATGACCAGTTCAGTACGCGTTAATAATGACACGTCTACTACGAAATAATTCGTGCTTGACAGATGGCTACTGTACTATGAAGATATGGCCACACTAATTGTTGAAACAGATATAGGTATCTACTGCTTTATGAAGTCATTTGAATAATGAATCTTCAATGAAGATATTATTAAACACGCCTATATACAATAGAACTTGTTAAGCATTTAAAATATGTATTTGGTGTGTCTAAATGTATTTATTTACCCATCCCTGACATAGCAGTCCGAGCGAAGGCAAAAAAATACAAGTAACATGCTTAGTCAATTCATAAAAGCTGGGCGCACGTGTAATGATTTAATTTCGACTTGTTTACATAGATTTGTACAACCAGTACGTCACTATTTGTGGGAATATCATTTATAACTTTTTTTCTTAGAGATAATCAGATTCTTATTTTTATTTTCCACATCGGTAAAAACTATACAAATTAAGTTTGTCACCTTAATCGTTCATGAAAATATTAATTTAAATTAGCAATGCATTGAAAGCGATCAATACTTTACTTCACTGTAATGGAGCCGACAGCTCAGAAACTATATATATAATCCGTGTAGGTATATGGAATTTATATTTTATGTGTTGTCCATTATTACATGGTACATATAAACTACATCTTTGGAACCTCAGATTTTAATCCATAAAATTTACCTGCGGCGTTATAGTCGAAGCGGCTTTTACATTATAACTTTCAATCGCCGCAATAAAAGCATAAAACTACAATAGTATAAATGTATACACTTACACAATTAATACGTATGTTCCCGAGATATGGGATAGCTTATTATTGCTTATGGTCAAAAGAATATTTTATTACTAATTCCAAGTGAAGGTTAACGTTCCATTTAAGTCTTAATTAAACGTAAGTACCACCAGTTAGTCGGGAATTACTGAATGCACATTATCGTATTATTTTATTATGTTAATTCGCGTATAGAATCGTTTTAACGACGGCCCGTCTGATACGTGCGTGCTTGGGTGGTTGCGAGCGTGCGTGCGTGCACGCTCACACATACGGTCCAGGCGCATACAAATATGGGACCGCAGCCACACATCATGGAGATTCTATGCAATCTGGTTCTATTTATGTATTATTGTCGAGATTATCTATCTATTGTTCCAAGGACATGGTCTACGCGTGTAATTAAACAGAAACAATCTCGTCATAATGTATGTAAACACGATTCTAGTTTCATTTATCTGAATCAGTGAGTCATCACTATTATTTTGAAATATATCATTTTACAAGTAGTAGATATGTATCTATACGATATGACGAGATCATTTCAGTTCCATTTCCTTTTTATTACTTTTTAAAATGCACTGTACTAAAATTGTCGCTTCTTTTCAAATAGATTTATTTAATTTTAGTACAACCGTATTAAATAAATTAGCAAGTTACAATTTATATAATAAAGTTTGTTGTAATGATTCGATTTCATAAAAATAAGTAATTCAGACGGTTATTGAATTCGTCAATATTTTATTTACATCTTCTAAATTATTAAAACAAATTCATTTCAGCAAAAGTCACTTTTTTATTATTTATCTACAGAAAGAAAACAAGTACTAAATACTGTTATGGGTAGTTGCAAACAACGCTCACTGCTTATCTTATGAAAAAAAAAACCTCCACACAAATGGATTTTAGAGTGTTATAATTTTTTCAACTTGATCGTAAGCGGTAATTATTTCAGTATAAAATTGTTTTTACGTACTATGTGTATAACGTTGTTTATTACGATCTTTGATGTTTTTATGGTTATTCTTTCGCTTAAAAATGCAGGGTTACGATAAAATCGTTTAAATTCAAGATATGAAGAATGAATGAAATTCAGCATTTACTTATACGACTTTCTCTTCACTCTATTTATAATCAGAAATAAAATTAAAACCATAATAATCAGCAATAAGTTTTATCACAAGATGCATCCTGTGTAGATAGAATGTGTTAAAACAAAAAAAAATTACAGGGAATTAAATGGTACCTAAGAGGCAAATAAAAGTAAATTAGTAAAGGGTTAAAAAAAATTAAGTAAAAAAGTGCTTTTAAAGACTTTTGTTCTATTATCTATACGTCTAAATTAAAACATGAAACAAAAAATAACCATAAATATACTATATGCAAACAAAAAGGTAAAATTAATTTTCGTAACGAAATCGCAACACACATGAGAAAGCAACACAAATGAGACCTAGTCGATAACATTTTGTTATTACATTTAGTTATTTCATTTACTATATTTGGAAGACTATTGAAATAAGTCTCCGTAACCAGTAAAGGTACACGAAAAAATTAAAAAGTAGGTACAATGAATATACATTCCGTTCACACTGCGAAACAAAGTGCCCGGTTAGCAGCATCAACACAGGTTTATATTTCCAGGGGACAATTAGGGTGACGTTATTTAAATATGTTTGTTACATTGTTTTCTGCTAATTTTTCTCTAGGAATACAATCAATATTCACTGCAAATTTATTTCATACATACACATAAGCGTTATTATTTCGGTAGTTAAATGCATATTTGACAGCTGATATATAAATTCAATAAAGGCTACAACGGCGGAGTCAAATGCTATTTTTACAAAGTATTTTTCATATTTATTCAAATGAAATATTTATAGACGGTCTAACTAAAAAAATAAAAGAATGCAAACAACGTTTCAATATACATCAATGTCAGAAGATTAAGTGTGACCCAAAATGCCGTTGAACAAATGTATTAAAGGAATTTTGACCTACCTCTTCTCGACGCTTCAACCACCTCCCACAAGGACTCTCTTCCAAGATTTCGCTTTCATCTTCGGAATCCTCACCACTCTCCCTAGGTGATTTTCGCTCTTTATCTATACTTCGATTTCCAGACATAACAGGATTTTTAACGAATTAACTTCAACAATAAAATGCACCACTTATTATTTATCGTTATTACTTAATATCTATGACACTCTGAATAAACACCAAATTAGATATACAATTTACAATAAATATTTTTTCCTGGTGATCATAATATCCAAGGTTGAACGTCTAGACGTCATTGATCTTTCACTGCGACTCATTATTTGACACTTAAATCAATTAAATGAAAGCACTTAATATACAAATATTCACATACTAGGATTTATTTAGGTCTATTGTTCATCTAACACAAATATAACGTCTAAAAAAATACTGCCAACTTTTAATATCAATTTCTCGCCGGCAATAGTACCGAATTTCGTTTTCCATCACATAAATATAGAGAATAAACTAAAGAGCCAAGAGACAAGGACGAACAGAGCCATAGACTTCAAATGATGAAAGTGAGTTTTTGACAGCCAGTACTTTGTTTCTAAAGTGTTCTAGTATGTAATTTGAAATAATTATAAAATTTATAAACACATCTTAATGTATCTTCATGTTAGTATTAAATATTGAAATTATTATTTTATTACATATCGCCTCTTTTATTTTAAAATTATTCTGATTCCATACTATTTATTAAGTTTAAATGGTTTTAGTCAATTTATAGATAATAACACATTTTTTAGCTATTTAAAATTCTAAAGATATATTTTATAATAAAACAAACATAATCGTAAAAAAAATATTTGTATTACTTAAATACATATAAGAACTTAATAATTAATTTTAAATTTCATTAGATACTTTAAAGTGTCTATGGTCCCATATATTTTAAATGGATTTAAATTATTATGAAAACGCATATGGCTTTAAACACTTTTTGAGCGGCTTCACTGTACCTACCTTTAATTGGAGAATGATAATTATGTTATTTTTTCATCAATCATTAGTTGAATTGAAAAATTTGAAAAAAAAAAAAATAGTCTATGGTACAAGTTAGAATGTATAGTTTGCTGCATTCGCGTCCGTGAAATTTTATTTGACAGGTTTGTGAATTGTGAATGTAAAGGAAGTGATTGTAACTTCATGGGGCTACTACAATATTATGTTAAATGGAATTGCATGACGATTAAACCATTTTTACACAGTTTTAATAAAATTGCAGGTATGAACTTATATTTCCTGTTGAATCCTGATAGTATTCGCATATAACATTTTTTTTATTGGTGTCAAGTTATTGACCTACTTTTTTGTTGTTATTTATAGTGTTGACTGTTAACAAAACTTCTTAATTTTCTAATTTAAAAAGTACGTTTTAAAATACTTTAATCAATTAAAATGAAGTATGTTTTAGTCTAAAAACTTAGTTTGCCGCAAATGCTTCTAATTTTTGTAAGTATTCAATTGCAATTTTTGTTCATCAACTCATCATAGAGTTCTTTATTCTAACATTACTTTTCTCAGCAATCTTCTCACGGGCCGTTTGTAATTAACCAACAATTGTATATTTATTGTTGAGTTGATTGTGGTTTCTATCTGATTTGAAATTACTTTCTCTGTTATGGCATTATTATTGTGTGAAAGATTGTGAATTAGTCAATTCGAATTAGCTTAGTAATTGGCATTTTTACTAAATTTTATCTTAACTCTTGGCAGATATTTGCTCTTCTATACACTTTTATTTTTTGTCTTACTTGTTATAAAGATGTTATGTAAAAGCTGCTGTAACTTGAAATCATTATCGAAAGTTTATAAATATATTTTAAAATAATGAAAAAATTAACTATAATAAATTGAAACAATTGGTTATTAGATAAATTTACTTTACCTGTAAAATTCATCTTTCTAAAACAATATAATGATTGCTATTGTGAACAAGAGCTAAAAAATTATCACATTACTTATTCATGTTCAGCGTGATAAGGATATTTATAACAATTTGATTTTAATTTGTTAATGTGAGACTCTTTTAAAATTAATCTCATTATGTGTTCCTGTCTATTGATTAACTAGAATTACTTTGATGTACCAAATTACTTAACAGTTTATAAAATTAATTTGCGTTTTCAGATCAAGTTATCAAGTGTCTGTAATGGTTGCAAGATACAATGATGCGGGTCATCAACTGGTTCTATGGTGAAAAGCCATTGAACACTGCTTTCTTTGAATCACAATCACATTCTGATACATTATTGCTTGGCTTGGATGCTTTAAGATCAAAAGGGCAGCTACTTGATGTTACACTGTATGTACAAGGACTTGCCTTTCAGGTTAGTTAATCACTGTTTTGCCTTAAACAACTTTTATGGTTCTTCAATTTCATAACAATGTGCATCAACTTTAAGTTCCGGTAAACGTAAGCATGTGAAAATAATCAGTTACAAAGTTGAGATATATCTTTAAACTGGAGTCATTTAAGCAATTAAAAGACTTCATATGCTTAAATTATACATTATACTATGTTCTAGAACAATCTATTTTAAATTCCGGGAACAGTTTTGTAATAGTAAACCTACTGGTTTCCAACGACTATTGTGAATATATAAATGCAAACAAATTGTATACTTTATAAAAAGTTTAAGCACCCACAAAAACTTGTCAAGGGCAACATTGACAATCACTTCACGTAACAATGTATTTATAGTCAGTTTTTATACCTGTGAAATTAACAATTTATGTTTTTAAATTACAGGCTCATAGAGCAGTTTTGGCAGCATGTAGTGACTATTTTCGAGCAATGTTTACAGATGAAATGCTGGAATCAAAACAAAGTGAAATACGTTTGAATGGTGTTACAGCAGAAGGCATTAGACTCTTATTGGATTATGCCTATACGTCTCGTCTTGGTCTCAATCTTGCCAATATACAGGATGTGTTATCAGCTGCTAGCCATGTTCAAATGGTAGCAGTAGTAGAAGCTTGTTCAAGTTACTTACAAGCACAACTTGATTTGGAAAATTGTGTTGATATTGTAACAATTGCGGAAACATATTCTTTAAATCAGTTAAGAAATAAAGTATATAGATTCATAAGTGGCCATTTACAAGAATTCTCAGGATCTAATGAGTTTTACCGTTTATCACCTCAGCAATTGGAACATTTGCTTGCATGTGACTTTCCTGTAGACTGTAGAGAAACAGAGGTGCTAAAAATAGTAATAAGGTGGTTGAGATATCATGATAACCTTGGGTAAGTTTCTTAAATAATCTCTTCTCAATCAGCGGACTTCTTTAATTCAAGCAAATTATCCTTTTACTATTTTTAAGTCTTATTAAATTATCTTTCTATTCTAGATATAAACAACGCTTGTCTTATGCAACTCGTTTTCTCAGACATGTATATTTGTCAGAATTGACGAAATGGGAGATTGAATCTATTCTACAAAAATCATTCACTGGAGCAAATCGCCAAGATCAACAGTTATATTGCCACATAATAAGAGATGCCTGCCACCAAGTTAGTTTAAAGTCAAACTCCTGTGATATTTCAAAAACGCACAACTTAATTAACTCGCGGGGAATGGAGTTAGCCATTGTTAAAGTTGGTGGCTTTGGCATAAATGGTATAACAAATGAAATTACATATTTCTTACCAAGCAAGGGGAAGTGGAAACGTTTGACAATGATACCTCATCTTGAACAATGTAATTTTGGAACAGCTGTATTTAATAATGAGCTATACGTTGTTGGTGGCTGTTTCAATCAGTCACTTCAAGAGAATATACATCCATTTGGATTTAGGTATAGTCCCAGATTTAACAAGTGGATGACAATGGCGCCGATGCAGAGAGAAAGATGTCGTTTTTCACTGAATGTCGTAAGTATTATTCTTATATATATTATAATCGATAGTTTTGCAAGTTTATTTACTACTTGCTATATTGTTCTGCATGTTACCTAAAATAATAAGTTTCCTTATTACTGTATTAGTTTTATATATTTTTATATGGAATCTTTGTGAGATTACTCACATATTCGTCCGCCGGTCTGTATGTCACAGCCACACCATTCTATGTAGAAGTGATAGTGATAATGAAGTTTCTGTATAGTGATATGTATCCCCATATATGTCAATAGCTAAAGTTCAAAAACTTTTATATCGAAGTATTAGGGAAGGGGAAATTAAGTATATTAAATTTTTCATTTCACTTGTTGTGAGAGTTATTGTTTGGAAAGGCTAGTTATAAGGATCTTAAAACATATTTTTTTCCTAATATTATGTAGTAGCATATCCCTAAAGACATAGAAAACTATTTCCGAAACATTGTACATCAAATGATATCAACATAATTTTAGAACAAAGTCTTCAATTTGGTATAATAAGTGATTTTATAGATATAAAGAAAAATCTCAAATCTTATGTTCAAATGACAATTAGTTTTGAAGTTAACAATACTTTAATGTTGCCAGATTTGTTCAAAAAATTTGCCATTAGCATTTTTTTGAATTTCATTTGATGCTAACATAATTAAGCTAGAGACCTATGCAAGGTCTCATTTTAAACATATTTTATGGGCGTTCATATGATGTACAACACAATCTTTTGATTGGAAATCAAAATGTTTTTATATCAAATTAAAATTTAAAATATGTATTTCTCAAATAGGCAACATTTTTCAAAAACCTCAAAAGTTGTTGCTAATAATTGAATTTGAAGTTTCTTCGGAGATATTTGAATGAAAGAAGTACTTTAGATTTTAATATTTATCTTAAGAATTATTTCGGTAACTGCTTCATTCAAATTAGTGTAATAGTTTTTATGTGATGTTCAAACAAAAAAACAGATGGGCAAATATCCTTTAGGAAATAATAAAAAAGGACAAAAATGGCCTATATTTCAATTTGAATCACAAATATTATTCCCACTGAAAGTGCCATTCAAATTATTTTAGTAGTTTTTACTTTTTGCGTGATAATAGAACAAACGGACAGACATAACAGAAAAAGATTGTTGTAAAAGTTGTGAGTTGATATGGCCGTATCCGTTGTTACCATGGATATTAGAATGTGTACACACACACAGAGCACACGCACAGCTTCCGACGTGTCCATTCAAATCGCCAGCAATGATCTTATTCTCCACTGATGGTACGTTGTGGAGCACATCCTGCAAGTCAGACTAGAATTTGCTTTTTTCTTCGCTTGTACATCCCGTTTGCGGGGCATATGTTGTTATTATGTTAAGGCATGGTTGGTTATCAAGTGCAAATTTTACATACATTATTCTGTCACTACGTCTTACAACAGATATTACTCGTTGTTTAAGCTATTTATGTAGGATAATGCCTACACCAATGCGATTGTTTGTTTTTATTTAATACTAATCTCGTTAATTAAGCGTCTATCTGGCTTTGGTCTTATTTTCTATGGATCGATCAAAAATTGATAAAAATTATAATTAAAGAGAAATAAAATACTGATTTCTTTAATATTTAAGTAACAATTTCGTTATTATTCTTTTTAGTAAAAGTTAAAAAAAATCAAATAGGTCTTACGGATCCATATGTATCATATCCATCTGATCAGATTAGTTTTCCATATGACTAAGGAATGTAAATTATTTAGCTTTTATCAACATTTTCAGGTATCAGATCACCTGTATGCCGTAGGGGGTGCCAGTGAGGCAGATAATGATGTGGATGAGGAATCGCTGGACGAGTATTCTGCAGTCGAACGGTATGATCCTAGCACGGACTGCTGGCAGCCCTTGCGCTCACTTCCCGGTGCCAGAGCACAGCATGCAGGGTGTGCTTGGCCTCCTACTGCTCCTGATAGGTTGATTGTATCAGGGGGATTGGAAGGAGATATCGTCTTGTCGTCTGTGAGCTATTAAATTATCTATATTTAACTGTGTAAATATATTTTTAGGGCCTTTTATCAAATTATAATTAATGTCAGAGTACAGCGGAAGAGATTTTCAGACGAGCATTTTGAAATAGCTGTAACGAATTAAAGTAACCTACCTGCACCACTTTTTAATTCTTAGAGCATAGTAGTGGCACACAAATATTTTTAAAGTCATGTGATGAGGGTGCAAGACGTACTTTAAGAACTTGTCAATAAAAATTTAAAATACTTCTTAAAAAATTAGAGCATATATATAATTGGATGCTTTTTTGTTTGCAATAAATTTTAATGATGGTTATATAGTAACAAAATCTTGGATATGTGATATGAATTCTTGTGATTTTAGATATGCTGCTAGACTTTGATAAGTTTAGCATACTCATGCACATACATACATAAATATATACATACATTGCCTGAGAAATTCATAACGTTGTATAACCAAGGATACTCTCCGGATCGAGACGAATCTAAGGATACCTCATTTGTTGAAATCACTTTAGTAGTTTAGTCGGTACAAGGGAACCAACTTACTCACATATATACAATACATAGCCTGTGGAATTCATAGCCCTTCCTCTGACATAGTGGTATAAAAATAGTATTTATAAGAATTTGTAAATGTAATAATGTTCATCTGAAGATACCTCAAAAGTAAAAAAAAACAGTACCCTTGTAAAATTATTCACAATTGGTTTTGAACATTTGCTGAGAAGATAATTAAGCTAGAGAGCTATGCAAGGTCTCATTTTAAACCTTTTGATGGGCTTTCAAACGATATATAATTTTTTGATAATTGAATATATTAATTTCCTATTTAAGGTCTTTGAGACGGAGTATAAATCCAAAAACTCAAAAAAAGCAAAGATCTTTGCTAATTGCCCACCTGAACATGTTGTCATACAATGAAACTTAGGTCATGGTAAAGAATTTAAATAAAGTAGAAATAATACTACATCACGTAATTTCATTTAAGTGTGCATAATGAATTTTTACAAAATTAACACCAAATATATTCAACATCCATTTGGCGTTTTCATTCGAGTCAAAATGGGTTCTACCGAATGTTAATTTCAGTTTTGGAAATAGGAAGAAGTCGAATACGGTGGATGGTTGATGGTATTAATTGAGTTTTTGGCTTTGTACTCAGTCACAATTGTTGCTCTGTGAGAAGGAGAAAAATCGTCATACAAAATCCATGATTTATCCTTTCACAAATCTAGCCTTTTACAAAGAACATTCTCATTCAAATGCCATAAACCATTCAAATAATACACCTTTTCCACTGTCTGTCCCTCCGGAAGGAATTCAGAGTGTACTACGCTATGGCAATAAAAAACAAAGTCAGCAGTGCCTTCATTTTCGAGCCTTTCTGGCACATTTTTTCGGATTCAACTCGTTTTCGAAGTGCCATTCGATCGATTGTTGGCTCATTAATGTATCATAGACTCATGTCTCATCTCCAGTTATTATGCGTTTCATGCAGTCAGCGCCTTGAAAAATTACATCTTCAGAGACACTGCAAGGCCTCTTTTTGCAAGAAATTAAGCTCTTTCGGAACTAGTAGTACGGCAATGGGTCTCATGCACAAAACATTGGTTAAAATTCTATGAACGGTTATTTTATCAATGTTTAACTCACGAGCCAACTCAACAATACAGAAATAACGATTTTCAAGCACTAATTGTTGATTTTTTTTAACGTTATCGTCAGTAGTAGATGTTGAAAACCGTCCAGGAAGAGGCAAATCTTCAACCGAACCATGCGAGATTTTAGGTATGGAGAAAAGAATGTAAGAAATGATGGATGACCGAAAAATGGGATTATAACATCAAGTTGTATTCGGTAGCACAACTTTACATTAATTAGGAACCCAGGATCTAATGTGTATTCCGTATGCTCAAAGGATGCTGGCAAAAATCCATATAGTCTTGGACCCAAGGGTTAAAGAATAAATTGATTCTTATATATGACTCTTATATAGAAAAAAATTTAAGTTATCTTTTTAAAATATTCACTTAAATCATAGGACAAATGAGAAATATATTTTTTTAAGTCAGGTTATTTTTCATAGTTGTGTTTTAAAAGCTTCATCTTTACTTTTATAGGTACTTTTTGAATTAGTAAGATAAAACAAAGTGTAGATCCATGAAAATTACAGACATAATTGTCATCAAAAAAACTATGTATTCATTTTGGCAACACAGAATGAAAGTCAATGTCGGTTAACAGTTCATTCTTTAATTAGGTTACAAATTGTATTTTACTTTTTGCTCTTTCCCGACTTTCAATCACTGAATTGTTTGTTTTTCTGTATTTTAAAAAAATATATATTTTTTTAAAAGTTATATTCCATTTCTGTAACATAAGGTCCATTTTTGCCAATCTTCTTTCATTAATTTCCCGACATCTTTGTGCGGATTGTAAAGGTTTCAGCATAGAATTGTAGTTGTTTTGAGAAATGTAGAGAGAGTTGTTAATGGAACAATTTCGAGATTACGCTGATAGTTGTCGGACTATGGATCAGCAGTAAGATGGAGGGACTGTAAAGAATATTATTAAAAAAAATAGTAGGCGGAGGTTGTGTTGCTCTTTTTTAGATTCACAACCACTTTTTAGAAATATGTAATTTAATCTGTATTTTCAGATATATATTATTTTCTTTGTATTTTTAATGGGTAATTTCTGAGGTGCATTTGACAGCGACCAAAAATAATTTTTTCAAAAATCATTTTTGATCGCCCGATAACGAGTTGTCTATTCGACAAACTCCCTTAAGTTAACTGAACAAAAATGGTTGTTTATTGTATGTTTATGTATTGAGCTGTCATACATGAAACTGCTATTAACCTTTTCATGTTATATTTATTTAATGTTACGTTAAATAAAAATAATATTTTGTATTTTAAAATTGAATTTGGATTGTGTAAAAATTCTTCATCACAATCTTACGAAGATATTATTCATTTTATAAATAATATCTCATTTACCAGAAATTAAGGATATCATGGAAATCCCTTCAAAATATTTACAGATTAAAAGTTTAAAATGAGGTATAGATTAGCAGCAAAAAGCGTAATGCGCAACGTTTATGTGAAAAATTAATAGTAAAATAGTTCCTTTAACCTGCTGTAAATATACATTAATAGTCTACGTTAGACTGTAGTATGAACTGAAGTAGGAGAGTAAGAACTTCACCGTTAATTTTGCTGTTGTCACATAAACATAAATTTTAACATTTTTTAAGATCCGTGGCACAATTATGCATATACAGCCAATGTTATTAAACAATTAGACTATTTTTAAATATATTAATATTAATATACCTAACTGTTTATTTTTGAATACCTTTGCTTTATTTACCTGTCGTCTTGCCTGCTCTGCCAGAAGTGGGCCCTTGTCTTCTTTGTTCCATAGACAATTGATCTATTTGCTACAAATGTTTCTTTTCTTCATAAATCATTCGTTAAATCGTCAATTAAACCTAACAGATATAAGAAATCATCTCCAGATATAAAAAACGTCTCCATAATTTAGACTAGGTAGAGAGTATAAGAAATATTTATTTTGATTTGGAATGGAATAATTTAGGAATGGAAGTACTCTCTCTCTATATTGGTGAAAATTTTATGAGTTTATTTTACCAAAAATTAGATCTAGAAATAGAAAGAAATATCATAACAAATTGCGTATCTAGAAAATTAGTTATTCGTAATGATTCCAAATACTAGCTATATACAAAACACAAAATATACATGCAGTGTTATTAAAAATTCTGGAAATAAATAATGGATTATAAGTTATATTTTTAATTGCTTTCAGGTTCGCTGTTATAATACGACTAATGACACCTGGGAGTGTTTGGCATCTATGATTACTCCTAGAGCTGATCATGCAATGTTGGCTATCGGTGATAAAATTTACGTGTGCGGCGGATGGTTTGAAGATTTAGACACGGGCAATCGTGTCTTAGTTAATACCATTGATTCTTATGATGTGAATCTTAATACCTGGGAAGTTGTCACCGATATACCGACGCCGAGATATCATGCTGGTATAGTGAGTGTAGGGACAAAGATTTATTTGATTGGTGGATTTCATAGTGATGCTATGTTTGATCGGGCCACTGCTGCTATAGAGTGTTACGATATAACTAAAAATTTGTGGTCTACAGATGAGAATTATCCTCAAGAGATATGGGAGCATGCCTGTGTTACCTTGTATATACCGAAGTGCAGAGAGGATATGGATGTATTAAGTGCATCACCGAATCCTAATTTGAGCAGAACTTTTACAAAATAGTGTTAGGTGTAAATTTATTAATTTGGGTCTCCGTACGTGAATATAATTGGTGACTAAAGTTTAGTCTATAGCTACTACTAAATATATATTACATCTTTGAAGGTATCTGAATAAATGTATAAAGATGACCAGAAGTACAGTATCCTGAGAAAGGTTCACAAGTAATGGTTCAACTACACATGTTAAATACATTTTAAAGGATGTAATAATTCACAAACCCACAATATCAGTTCACAAAATATAACCAGTGAAGTTGAATTTACTTAGTATATAATGTTTGGGTTAGTTTAAAAATAAATTAAAAACTATTTTTAAAAAACAAAAAACCTTATTGTTTAAAAACTGAAAGGAAAAAACGAATTGACTGAATTTTGTGTGAAACTGACAAAATTTTAAGTAACGATTTGCACCCGAGATCGAACAATCAAATGTCTATTTACATTAATTTATTAGTCTTAATCAGATTTCGCCTGTGCATTGAACCGCAAATGGGGGGTTTTTTTTTTTCTTAATCATTTTTTTATTTTAAAATGTTTAGTTAAATAGTATCTTTAAATACCTTTGCCAGTATTATTTAGCTGTACATATATGTATCGAGTGCAGTATTCCTACGTCTACACCACACCGCCACTGCACCCGTGCCTTGGATAGTTGCACTAGCAACTTCAATGCTCGCCATATTGGATTCCGAGTAGTGTGTCCAGTGTTATTCTTGGAGCCAAGATGAATCCAAGTACACTTGACACATGAAAATCCATAAAGCCTTACATTACAGAACAGAATAAGTAATCACACTCACACAAGTACATCTCAACCTCCTTCTAAAGTGCTGATCTTTTAAAAGGAAAGTGCCAAGCATCCATAGCTTTTATGGCTTCGATGATAGTCCAAGTACCTTTTGGAACTTCATTGGATAAATGGATGGGAAACAACCATTTTGGAGCCACCCAGGGAAAAAAATGTTAATCATTGTGTATGAGCTTCCATCAAGCGAATGCTGATTATGCAATAAACAAATCCTGGATGGAGCTCACCTCAACGCCTGTTCGGTCCTATGGAATTCAGAGTAGGTGCCACAAAAGGCTGGTAGGATCCACCAATTCTCAGCTCTGTACCGGCTGGCATGGACCCAATGGCAGAAATGCCAAGAGTTGGCGTTACCTAGTAAGTAAGTAACACCCTAAAAATATTATTCTCTGCTTCAATAATTGGGCAGTTATGTTCCCTAAATTAACTTATACTTTTCTCTTACTTTAACATTAATCTGTATATTTTTTAGTTTTATTCTCCTATTTGTTTTTATATGTTACTGATTTAATTAATGTAAGCACACAATACAATTAATTGCACTATACTAGCCCACATGGCATTATAGAGCCGCTTCTTATGACTATAAGTAACAGTGTTTCAAAAGTACCAGAATGGATTTACAAAAAAATCATAGACAAATCATATTGCTAAGGATATTGCAATAATATAAGATATCGACAAAGATTCTGTAGTATTAGTAATAACATTTTTTACCGTAGCATGTAAGTTTAAATATATTATAAAAAATATATCTATACATTAAGATAATATTTACATCAATATATTTTATTCATCAGTTACGGAGGCCCCAATTAAGATGTGGAGGTACCTGATGCCATTGTTTAACAAAATTTTATGCATTGATGTGATCGTTAATTTATTTTCGAATATTTTATGTGGATTCAAGTATTTTGATGTAAGAATACAGTTTACTTAAATTTTGTCTTATAGTATATACAAACATGTAACTGAATTACCTTTTAAGAAAAAAATTATATAAAGAGTTATAAGTTTAATATATAAAAATATATTTGACAAATAAAATATGACCATTCCCATATATGCAATATAGAAACTATTATGTAAGGTTATTCCAATACACTGAAATAAGATTCTATTTCCATAGAAATTTTTCAAATATATATCTCCACAAGTGATTTAAGGAAAGAAATTTGTTAAGCAACCATTATATACAGTCTTTTAAACAATATTTGCAATCTTCTGCGTTGTATGCTTTTTATGATCTAGTTTTATAGGTATTTTTTGAAGGTTTATTGGACTGCTCTTGCTTTTTGCTTAAACACTGCGGAACGTGTTTGTGAATTGGAAATTAATAGTCACAATTTTGATTAAACTAAGAATATAATAAATAAAAATACACACTGACCACATTAGTAAACATGTAATGCTAAAAACTAGTTTTCATAGAGCTTCAATTATTTTTAGCATAAGTCGTGTTTACTATCTTTGCCAAAAATCCAGAATGCCTTTTCGGATCCTTCACAACGGTATACCCGTTAAAGACAACGGTGTACCCGTTAAAGACAACTTTGTTCAGGAATCACTTTCTATAATCTTGTTCGTAATATTTTATCTTTTGTCTTTCAGAATAAGTTTGGTCAGAAAAATCTTTTTACTTATATGGTAACCCTGTGAAATGTATATTGAAGCGTTTGACTCAGCTGATTTCTTTATTGACTTTGAAATTCAGCTTGGTTGATTTTGTGGTTTCATGTCCATAGAGCAAGATATATAAAAGTAATTTTTATTGGTAATTACATTCGATGACACATTATTTACTAGACTTGAATGTTGGTTTATGGTTTTTTTAATACACCCTATGTTATTTAATTTTTCATTTGAAGGATAAGAAAATTGTGTCGCAAAGAAAATTGTTTTGAACTGGAATCTTTTATTTGGGGCATAACAGTTGATTTAAAGTCAAGTTCATAGTAATCTAAAATAGGATGTTAGTATGCTCTCACATTGTAGTGGGGTTATACTGCTGTACTAAACCAAAAGGGTGTATGTGTTGGATATGATTTTGAGAAAATGGAAATTTAAAATTGTTGTTTTCATCTAGATTATTTTGGGAAACTTCTTATTTTTTTTTACATAATAATGCTTCAATGTATATAGTATAACCAGATATAGCCTAATTTACAATGAATTTAAATATATTTTTGATGTATGTCTTCTGTTTAGTGATTTCTTTGTAAATGATCTGACATATGTTTTCTCGGCTTACATTCTTTAAACACTTATTATGGAAAGGAAGATCCAATATTGATATTAAGAAAATAAATAATAGACCATGCAAATAAAAGAAAAGAGCCATTTGGGAAATAGGATATTTTAATTATTTGTAACGAGTGCTCTAAATTTCCAAGGAAATACTTCTTAGTATAAAAAATAGTCTTATCAATCCAATTAAAGAGCTCTATGAAGTAATTAATAAAATAAAATTTAAATAGTATTTTGATAACAATAATGCATGCAACTTCAATGAATGGTCAGGTTTAAAGTACCTGAATGCAATTTATTACGGTGATATCTACTTTACAGTGTTACCGTAGCACTCTAGATATAAGAGGACATACCTACTTTTTCTCTAGTATTTCTAATATATGGCTAACTTCCTTAGGATATAGTGCAAAATTAAGCTTTCCATCTTTTTTTTGTAATGGTTTTTAGGTACTTAAATTTTGAATATCATTAATTTCATCAAAAATTAAGATTTTAAATTATATTTTACAAAATGTCAGACTTGCTCTTTTAAATTAGGACAGCAATATACTTGTATCTAAATGCTGAATATTGATATGCTACAAAATAATTGTCACCAATATATATGTTAATTCAGAATCTCAAGAGTTGTGTTTGTTTATAGTAATAAATAAGTAAAAATTTCGCAATGTTTGTCATGTTGTGTAAGTTTATCAATATTTTTTATGTGAAATACTTAGTAATTGATCAAAAATATCTTTAGGATCATATTTTTTTCTTTTCACTGTCATAGAAAAGGAATAGTTAATTTAATTTTATGTAAGTTTTGTTTGATATATCATATTTTGATTTGTAAAATAGATCCAGCTTACACTACCTTGCAAGAAAATACTTATATTTTTTAAATAAATATTTGATTAACAGATTTGTATTAAGTAAGTAAAACAAAATTTATTTGAACACATTTTTATTAGAAATCAGAGAATACGCAATTAATATTTTGTATGACAAAAGATTTATATCTAAGAATAATTTACTTAACTATTTAACAGAACATGATACAGTCCAACTGCCTTGTAACGCAATATTTTAGGTTAATGTTGCCATTATTACATTAGTCAATGAGTTTTTTTGTATAATAATTAACATTCTTGCCACTAAAATGGAGAATAAAATTTATAAGCGTTATAAATAAATACAAATATATAGAACTGTACATGACTATAGTATAGATATTTTATTGGTATATAACATTGTTGTGCCGTTGACATTATAGATATTAAAGAACTGTTAAAGTATTGTTTATGCACCGTTTATATTTTATTTTTCTCTACAATATTTTGTAAGGTGTGCGGTATTGTTAATATAAATAATAACTGACATTTTAACTCAGTGTTGTGTTTTATTTCATTCCACAATTACTTAAGTACTGGATTTAACTTTTCTTCTGATGTGAAAACAAGAGTAAAATGAAAAGGGTTATAAATATATACAGTGGCATAATGGTTTCTGAAGTAATAACTTTATTATAGTATTTAAGAACAATAATGTAAAATTCTATTTAGGATTTAAAATATAGTTAACTCATTCAAACATTATATTAAAAGAAATTTTAACGAAATTGTATACTCCGAGCTGCTTGCCAGTCAAAATTGTATCAAAAACTCCAATATTGTAATCCTTGAAAAATAAAGGTTACTTTCTAGTATACCTCTCCGTCAAGTAATAAAATTCCATACTTATGATAGTTCTCTATCCTATATATGTGTTATAATAAAACACTAATATTTGCAGGTTTGTACATCAAAAATATACAAAAAATGATTGGGAAGATGAATAACGTGATAGAATGCGTTGAGATCATTTTCATATCAAAACTGCTATAACCTAATCCTGATGGTGTTTTTAGAAAAATATAGTGGTTAACTTGAAATAACATTTCATTTTTGTTCAATCTAAATCGATTCAATCAATGAAAATATATGGGTATTAAATGTTTTCAAATATTAATTTATATTGCATAAGTACAATAACAACAAAGAAGTGTGTACTAAATGCCGATCATTATGCAACTAACCCACACACATATACAGTAGGATCCGTTTACTATGGCCCGCATATAACGCAACCAACTGTTTATTATGACGCATACCAACTGTTTATTATGACGCAACTGTAGTGTCACATTACATACTACTAGTTTTCATATAAATTTCTGTGTAATAAAGTTTGGCTATAAATGACAAGAAAATACGTTTTAAGAAAATACATCCAGTTGTAGTGATTGACATTATTTGTATTGTGGTTTTCTTCCAATTTCACTTGATACTGGACCTCTTATACCCTTCCTTTGCGACATCTGGTGTGTGGCTTGTTTTTGGTTTGATCCTTAGATATGTTTTATTAGTGTAACGTAATTCATCAATTAGTAATTTGGCACGAGAAATTAATTCGCATATTTACCATTGAAGAGAAAGGTGCAATTATATGTAGATTTGGAAATAGAGAATCAAAGTCATCTCTAATAAAGGAATTTGGTATTGGCCGTTCGATAATATCAATGGTTTTTAAAAAGAAGGACAAAATTAGGGAATCTTTAATTTCAAACATTTAAAAACCAAAGAAACTCCACAAATTATCACATGAAAATATTGAGCAAGCTTTGATACGGTGGTTTAAGATGATGAGAAACAAAGGAATACCTATCAGCAAGGCTAAGTTAAAGAAAAAAAAAGACAAATTTTTTTATATCACATTTTGATTTGCTTTCAAATGTTCTGCGAGGTGGATAAATTGTTTTAAAGCTAGATATAATATTGTAGTGGGAAAAATTGCCGGTGAATTCAACTGTTGATCAAAGTTCCACAACAGAATGTTGACGACTGTGTGGCCAAATTTACGAAGATAATTTTCTGACAATGAAATATTCAATATAGATGAAACTGGTCTTTTTTACAAATTAATGCCTATCAGAACTCTGTACTTCAAAGACGAGAATTATTGCAGTGGCAAGGATGGAATAACTGACTGCGGGCAGCAAAAATGAGCGGCACAGCGAAAAAAAAAATTGCTCATTATAGGTGAATCTCAAAAACGAAAATTTCAGTGGTGTTAAATCATTGTTGGTAGATTATACAGATAACTGAAGAGCTTGGATGATGTCAGAATTTTTCAAAAAATGGGTTTGAGATTGAAATCGTAATTTGGTGAAGATAAAGATTTTATTGCTGGTTGATAACAGTCCGGAACATCCAAAAGTTACTGGGTTGAAGTCTATAGCACTTGCTTTCCTTCCACCAAATATGATATCAGTCTTGCAGCCTATGGATCAGGAAATAATATGGGAACTCAAAAGCAGTTGCAGGAAAAATTCTTGGGCTTAAAACGATTGAGTGTTTAGATTTTGACAAAAATTGCTCTTCTGCAAATATCATAGTTCTGGATGCTATTCGCATGGTTTATGATGCGTGGCACAAAATTTTTCACAAAGTACAATTCATAACGCTTTAAACACACAATATTCGTTGAAAAACTAATTTTCTCAAGGAATTGCAGAAAATGTTTCTGACTGGCTTCGTGGATGAGAAATCTACAATCAGATATGTTGGTATTACAGGGAATCTGGGACAATTATATTGACATTGGTAGTACCATCCTCACATTCGAAGAATTATGTTTATTATAATTTTTTATTATCTAGTTTTTAAGTTAATTTATGACAAAAATACGATAAAATTAAATGTCTATCACACTACAATCATGCTTCCCCTTACTATTTAAAACTTCATCAAACCTTCATTTTTCTATTGGTTGAGAGTGTCAATAATTTTTAGGAATTTAATCTAGGAATTGAATCTGCAAATATCATAGCAATACTGTAATTTAGCCATTTTGACCCTTTTGAGAAGTAAATGTTTAATTAGTGGCTTCTTTCAATTAAGTCTATATCTATTTTGACAGCTAAATCATAATTATTAATTAAAATGAAAGCTGCAAAACTATGTCAGTATTAAAACGCTATATATTGCATTTATATATCAATATGATACTGACATTAATTAATTAGTATGCAGTGCCTTAGGTCAAACAAATATTCCGGGGGATCTGTAACTAGTCTTATTCTATTTTATGATAACGTTACAAAACATTCAATACAATAGTTGTTAAAAAAAATGTACCTATCCATAAAATAGAAATCTGCTTAATAAATTTTTTTGCCACTATGAATTTAAAAATTAATGACAAATATTTCTTCCATGAATTTATGTGGTAAAATAAAAGGAATTAAATATTACATACTTCACCTCAGATTAAGGTGATCAAACGTCACGCTTTTGGCGGGACAGTCCCGATTTTTAACAATTTGTCCACGTCCCGCGGCGTTTTAGAAGTCCCGATTTTTGGAAAAAAATGTACGACAAGCTAGGGAACGGCGGGCGAACGTGAAGGGAATACACGGTTTTCGGCGGCCATGTGGTTATTTCGTCAGGATATGAGTTTTATATTATTTTTATTAAATTTGTAATGTTAAACTTTAATAATAACAAATAATTGTTGAGAACTGATTATCGTGAACTGCTTATCAAAGTTCGCATTGTTGATCATTTGTTAGAATTCGACGACCATTGTTTGGACTTAATGAACAATGACATTTTTTGGCACATGGTTCACTCGTCTCTAATGAGTCTGAAGTGAACGACTCCATTGATGTAAATTGGTAACATTATTTTTCGAAGAACTTTCAGTTTACTGCATCGAATTAATGAACAGACTTTAGTTAAATAACAAATCAAATATTCAGATAATTTAGGTACCTAAGTAATTTATTTATTTATTTCGTAAATACATAAATTTTCTTGAATTTAGCAGACAGTACTCGCATTACTTATGTTTTATAGTGGCGGCAAAATGTTTAACGCCTGCTTTGAAAATGACACGACTTACATTACGGCAAATTCAGAGAAAAAACAAGTTAGTATTGTTATTTTATTATTTAGAAAATAATATAGGATTAAAATTAAAATCATTTTATATTTTATAAGTTACTTTATAACAATCGAATTAATTTAATTTATAAATTAACAATAAAATATGTTCATGTAATTATGTACCTATTTACAGTGTTTTAAGCAATATGTACCTATATAATAATTTATAATATAATTTCAAATAATTTTTTTTAGACGTTTAACATAATGAGTAAGAAAAGAGAGCGGACGGTACATTACAAGATAGTGAACATTTTCATTGGATTACGTTAAAACAAGAACTAAATTGGAATGATGTCCAAAAATGAGAAATATGCCATAGAATAAAATAATACTATACATAATTTTTTTTAATGTATATATTATATTTGTAAGTGGTACTTATGTTCAAAATAAAACTATATATTTCAATACTATTTTTGCGTTCTGTGAAAATTTTTGTTGCTCCACATAGATCAGATTCACATTACCAATGTTAAAATCTGGTTACCTTGCTTTTTGGTATTTTACAGAAATTTAATATCAATTTAATCTAATTCCATTTATCATCTTAGTAATCTTCTTATTCTCTATTTAACAATATGAAATCAATCAAATAAAGAAAATCTTTAAAATATACCAATCAAAATAACTGTAGCCAAGTAAATTAAACTAAATTTAACAAAGAATTCCAAAACAATGGTGCAATCTAGGAATAACTTAAAATATACACATTACATGCTAACTACATGTGTTCTCTATTTCCATGCTAAATTAAATTTAATTTAGTGGAATAGTAAACCAAATAGAGTGGTTTATGTAACTAAATCGGGAAATTTCTATAAAAAAACTAAAAAAATCGTAAGTACTGAACTATTGATTTTCGCGGAACTAATGTTTTTAAACGATATGTTATGACGTCTCCTACACAACAAAGATATTGGACCACTATACATGGGCCAACTGTATATTAAAGTGTTTAATTATAATTTACGTATTGAAATTATAATTCTCGTAGTCTTTATCATAAACTTTTGGGCCAAAACGGATAATTTTTTGGACTAAATTGCTTTAGATATTTCAGAAGAATATTTAAAAACTTTAAAAATCGATATCATTTTATTTTTTCAAGTAATATGTATATATATATATATATATATATATATATATATATACATATATATATATATATATATATATATATATATATATATATATATAAACTTTGGGTTCGTTTCCACGTCTGTGAAAGAACAAATTAAACTTAATAAAATACCAAATTAACTAACACTGGTGCTAGCTTAGTAGAACCAAGGGAACAGGAACAGGATTTCGAGGAACAAGCGCATAAAGATGTAAAGTTTTCCACGATTTTTACGACGACCCTTTACTCCTTCATATGCATATATCAATAGTCGAATATAGCATCTCATATAGGCACGGAACCCTCTATGCCTGACTCAGACATACCAAATGGACAGTTCTATTTCTGTTCTTATATCTGAGATTGACTAAAATTTGGAAATGTTATTTTTTTTTCATATCGTATAAACTATTATAAATTTTGTTAAGCAAATTTCTATTTTATATAAAACATTTCCTTTTCTTTCCCTATTTGATAGTATTTTAGTGAAACGTAATATTATTATTTGTAATTTATTTTCTGTTTTTGGAGAATATTTATATTTAGGTATTAAGGTTACTACGAGATACCTGATAACAAAAACGTAAGGTGATGTCTCCAAATATCGTTACTTTCCAATGAAAAGAATTAAAAAAATGATAATCTGCTTGGAAAGTCATATTTAATGATATTCTATGATACAAGCCTAGTTAGAAAAAAAATATTTAGACTTTGCACGTGTGGACGACTGCCTTAAATAAAATGATAATACTATCGGTTTAGGGTGAAAGAATTAGATAACATATGTAAGATTTAGGTCAGAATTTATTTAGTTTAGGAATTGGAACCCCCTGGTGGAGGGACGTAATTAGTGGTGTATTATCAATACTACCCTTTAAGTACTAAAGCTGTATTAGACGTGTTTCATAATGAAGTTAATTTAATGATTTGTCGCTAAAGTGACTAACCTACTAGGTCTATATTTCAGAAAATATCTGTCCACTGCACTATAATAAACAACGTGTCTGTTATTCATGCAGGTAATTCCGTGCATGAGTCCCTTAACATTTTCTTTTTAAGTTTGATGCATAGAGCTACCGATGTGAAAAATATACACATTGTTACATATTTCCTCACATACAGACTTAATTTTAATATTTCCATTGCTGATTAATGTCAGCTTATGTCTCTTGAAAATGTACCGTAATTTATACATATATATATATATATATATATATATATATATATATATATATATATATACACATATATATACACACACACACACTTATATATATATATATATATATATATATATGTGTTGAGTTTATTTTGTAACTTTTGCATAATGTACATATAGTTCTATAATAGGTCAACTAGAGTTCCGTTTTTGATATCTTTGAATTGTTATATTAATTTTCCCGGCGTTTATAGCTATCCAGTTTTATAATACATAAATAAATAGATACGTGTTTAATAACTCGATTGAGCGATATTTTAATTATTATCGATTTGTTTGTTAAGGTAATAAATTGGGGAAAAATAAGACGACGCTAAATCATGACCATGAAGCCTCAGAGTATGTAACAATACTGCGTGATTTAATTTTTAGTAAATTAGATATATTTACATACATAATATATGACACGTTTTACATAAACGGGTGTTTTCCTAATGACGCATATTCACAGAGCTCATTTCTCTCATCGTTTCGAACATAAAATATTTTTATGGAGAATAGGAAAAAAATCTGACCATTGCCAATATAATCGCTTTCAAAGTTCGAAAACAAATTATATTTACCATTTTTATCATAATATTACATATTAATTAAATATTATTACACCCAAAAAAAAATTGCCTTCAAAAAAAAACAAAACGCTTTTTCCCGATTTAATATCATTTACACGATCGGCTGATGATACGTGAAGTCGGAATTTTGAAATTCATAAAGGACATGACGTTTAGTTTTTAGGAAAGACTTGATTCATTATAGGTGTGATTCAGCACATAATTCGGCATAGGAAAAAATTAAAATAACTAAAGGTTTTTCTAAATAATTTTTTTCCACTTTTAGAATTCTGTAAGGAATAATAACACACTGTATACTGGACGCACAATTGCTCGAGATCTCCGAAAATGCGATAAGAAATAAAAGAATAGTCATTTCGTAATGAAATCCGCATTAATGCAGATACACGGATCGCTCATCGTAATTGTTTGTCTATTACGATTTCCGGTACTTTTACTTCTTATTTGTAATACCAGAGACAATATATATTTGCAGAGTAAACGTAATTATGGCGGTAGATTTGTTATTTTTTTATTTTGCCGTGTTAACATAACATTTGCGTTACGTAAGTATTGTACCTAACTAATAAAGAATTTAATTTTTTTTTTTGTAGAACGTCCCTTTGACCTTTTTTAAATAAATTAATATTTTAATTGATAAATTAATATCTTACTACCACAATTTTTTATTCATTTCTGCACATAAGACATAGCTTGTCGGAGGACAAGAAACATTTAATAAAAGTCTTAGTCGACGTTGAAATAAAATTTCTTTTTTGTAATTAGTTTGTTTTTATATTTCTCTGAAAATATTAAAGTCATTTCGTTATATAAAGATTATCAAGGGTTAAACAATGCAAGTAAATCTGAAGTTTCATACTTAATATATATTTATATAATTTAGTTTTAGCGTCTCGTATCAAAGTTAGAAAAATGGGACACTGATGGAATCACCTCTGTATCTGTCTGTATATCGCAGTCCATTTCTTTGACATAGAAAGTTATATTTCATTTATAAAAGTTACATTCATAAAGTTGACTTTCCTTTTAAGGCGTAATATTTTCTAAGGGTATCAAAAAGGTCATTAATATGTAAGCGTAATATTTTTTATTAAAATTTAAATTAAATGATGTTTATACAATTATTATGTGAGGCTGCTAACATCACTAATCTCAAGAGTGAAACGCTCCAAACTAATCGTCTGGATAGTGGCTAGAGTTTCGTCACCAGGACGTCTCGGGTCTCGAAGTCCCGGGATAATTTCCGAAGGAGGATGGGAAGAAATGAATGGACCAAACAACAATGGGCTATATGTCAAGGGAATAAACAATGATTTTTAAATACACATAAGTAATCAACCAATAATCAGATTAGAACTTGTAAAAAGCTATCCGATGATATATGGTTTGTCGTTGTTGGTCATATAGGCTAAGATGCTCATCGTCTTTTAATTGTCTCGTGTCTCAGGACTTTCGGGTCGAGACTTGCGACGCGCTTATTAATATTGTGTGGTAATAATTTTATTTACAAGTTATAATAAGTTTTATTATTGACACACCCAACGCACTCTGTCACCGAGAGCGCCATTTGTTAGCTTAATGAGTAATTACTTGATACTCCTATGTACGTACTTTATTGAGTAAGTACCTAAGTACCACTACAAATGCGTTCGCCTCCATATTATTATTTTATGACCTTTCTTTATGAGACTGTGTCAGCGTGAATGGGTTTCCAAAAATCTTTGGTGTCATCCAGCTCAGTCAGTCAGATTTTCGATTTGAGTGTTGTGATTGCGAAACCCTTGAGGAGAGTATGACTCAATAATTTGGTTAGTTGAATCAGAAGTTATATTGGATAAGATTTGTTATTTTAAAATTAACTGGCATGGTTCTAATACTTAATAAAGTCTAAAGATATAACATTAACTTGGATTATAATTTTTGTTACAGATTGTAAAAAAAAAACAGAAATAAATGTCAATCAATTTAATGTGAAACGTAGAGTGAAAGTATGGAAACATTATAAAAAACAATCGAATCAATCGCACAGTGCTCCAGAAAAGTTTCGAGTAAGGCAGACCTTGACAGTCGCCTCTAAAGAGTCCACAATATTTTTGTAAAGCAGCCGGAAGAATCAAAATCATTTACACAGCCTGAAAAATCTTGAAAAATATAAAAACTAAAAAGCAATCTATAATAACAGGATATATTGTTAAAAATCCTTTATCTGAAATAATCTCCCGCTTAGCGACAGAGGACAATGAGGACAATCACAAGGAGCAAATTATTTCGTGGGTATGTATGCTAGAGAAGATACAAAAACTAAGGAATGAAATACTATCAAGAAAAAAGAAGATCTTTTTTACTTTTAAAGATTTTATGGCTTCCGGTACACGTTTTAGCTTTTCAGTTGTTAAATGAACCAGCGTTTGAAATAGGAGGTACTTACTTTAATTTCTGTATGTACGGTATGAACAGCACAGCGCCTGTGTGCGAAACCTATGAAGCGCCTCTTTTTTCATGAATTTTAATGTTTCCATTTTTTTTTATTTCTTATTTGTTAATTTTGACCGAAATAAATGTTCTCTGGTTTTATATAATTAGATAATATTTTCCTAAATAGGTAAAACCAGTTCGTTTTCGCTTGCCAATTATTACGAAAAATAAAACGACAATTAAATTTTTACATATTATATTTATGATGTTCCATCTAATCGTATAATTATATATTAATAACAAAATAACTGACTTTTTTCTTATATTACTAATTTAACTATTACTTATGCTATGTTAAAAAAACAACAAGAGTCTAAAATGTGTAAGAATATAAAAAAACATATTTAAATTATATTATTTCCACTCTTCTACCTTTTTTCTTTGCGAAATCTTTAATAGTTTCGTGTATGTCTATATGGTCTAATATGGCCTCCTCTATGAATATTGTTGCTAAATTTGTTAATCTTTCCTGGCTCATTGTTGAGCGCAGGTAATTTTTTATTAGTTTTAATTTAGAAAAGGACCTTTCCGCGCTTGCTACGGTAACTGGCATAGTTAGCAAAATTCGTAATGCTATTGTGATGTTAGGGCATACAGCTGTCAAATTGTTTAAATATTCGAGAATTTCGTAACATCATTATTTAATTTTTTGAAAAAAGATCACACAAATCATCGGCGTTAATGTCCAATGAATCATTTGCTGTAAGTTTTTCCCGCAAACGATGACAGCTAATTCTTAATTGACTTTGTTCTTGGTCATCACTTAGTTTAAATAAAAAATTAAACACGTTATTGTGCGATAAAGCTTGATCCAATATATAAAAAAATACATTAATTTTAAAAGCTATTTTCGGATCATTTATATAGTGGTCTTCGTGTTCATAATCAAAACTCTTTGGAGTCTTACGACGTCTTAGGGGTCTGGATCTGGAAGTTTCAAATTCAGCCTCGACATCTAATTTTTCGGCAATTTTCATGGCATCATTTACAAATTCTTCAAAATTTGCGTTGGTTCTAATTTTTATCAAAAACTTCTTTAATTCCGTTAAAGCATCTAAAGCAACTTGCATATTCATATCGATGGACTGCAGCATTTTGCTCACAAAATTTACTTTTGTCAATATTATATGCCATATATTTAGTGAACAAATGAATGAAAAGGAGCATATTTTTTCTGCTAGACATTTAGCGTCATATTTTGCGTTCTGATCATATGATACACCTTTTGATATTTCATATAATGCATCATAAATTTCTGGTAAATTTGTAAACAGCGGTTTGATAGCATCTATTCTGCTTGACCATCTTGTTTCAGACAATGGTTTTAAGGTCAGATTTATGACATATTTTTTTAATAAGTCCCATCTTTTGGTAGAAGACGAAAAATATTTATATAATTCTTGCACAATACTAAAAAATCCAGTCGTATGATGATTGAGATTGGCAGCGTCGTTTACTATCAAATTTAAACTATGGCTAGCGCACGGTACAAAAATAAAGCGCGGGGATTTAGATCCAGCAATCTTTTTTGAAGACCATTATTTTTACCGCGCATGTTTGATCCATTATCATAGCCCTGTCCCCTTAAGTTGTTTACGTCCAAATTAATTTTGTCTAGTTTTTCTATTATGAATGACATTAATCCAGCGACAGTTGTATCGATAATTGGACAGAAGGCTAGGAAATGCTCCCTTATTTCCAATTTCTAGTTTCTGTGTTAAAATTGACAAATCTTATTATAATACTAATTTGCTCTATGTGTGAAAGGTCAGGAGTACAATCCAGTATTATTGAAAAATATTGATTATTTTTACATAAATTTAAAATAAATTGTTGAATTTGGTTACCGAGTATGTAAATGATTTCATTTTGGATCTTATCTCCAAGATAAGTCGGCATATTTTTGAAATCCGAATCATTTGAATTTTTCAGTCATTGAAAGGTCGAATTTTCCTAACATTTCAATACATTTTAAAAAATTACCATTGTTACGATTGTATAATTTGTTCTTTGGCCACGAAAAGCCATATTTTGTGTACTTAGAAACTGGACCACATGTATTAGTCTTTTGATTACATCGTACTAACTCTGCTTTTCAACCGATAAAGTTTTTGTTGTATACTATCAATAGTATTTTTATTTTTAAGAGCGTGACACAAATCTGTCCATTTTTTATAATTATTGAAATGAGCAGAACTTTTCTCATGTCTGCTGCAATACAAAGCTAGATGTTGCCAATCACTAACTCCCTCGCAAAATTTATTTTTATGTTTTGATTCAAATAGCTTGCAACAGAAGCAATAAACGGCATTTTTGGACACCGAATACAGTAGCCACTCTCTGTGATACTTTTCACAGTTTCCTAAATGCCTTTCATAATAATACTCGGAAAATGTTCGCCCGAAAGAGTCACGCGGAAAATTATACTGTTTAATTTGTTTAATCGGATTTTCTGTTAGATACTGCATAAAGGAAGCATTTAAAACTTCTGGCCAGAGTCCAGGGTTATCTTTGGAAAAAATTGGTATTAGTGATGATATTTGTCTTGGCGGTGACAATGGTGTATCAGCAATATCAGGGAGAGGCACGGACGTAACTTCGGCGGCATCATCTGAAATTAAAGACAGACAAACAAAAACATAATATTGCTCGTACATATCTAATCTACTTGTCTGAATAAACTGATTTGTCTATCTATGAATAATTATGTATAATAAATATAAATTAAATAAATAAATAAATGAATATTTCTCGACAATTAAACTCCGCCGTTCAGTCCCAAACTAAGCAGGGCTTGTAATTATGGGTACTAGACAACTGACGTGCAAATGTGATTTATAGCATTTTAAATTTGAATTTGAAATACTATTAATATACTTATTTCTGCAAATAAATACATATTACATACACACAAACACAACATTTTTTTAAAGCACCTTGTGGGAATCGAACCCATGATTTCCGGCAGCGATTAGTTGTATAAAATAAAACAGTCGCGGCGTCTATCCGCCACATCAAAATCGGTGAGGCGTTTCGATGATTAAGAAAAAGACTGACAGGAATTAAAAAAGAAAAGTGTTTTTTTTTATCTTGATATCACAAACAGACTAAAGTTATATTTATTTGTATGGAAATTACATAAAGCACATACCACTACATGAAGCGTTTTTTGAATCAGATTCTACACACCTTCATCGATAAAATGACTGGTTTCTGTCTCTAATGATTCTTTGGAAGTGGATGGTAGAGCCGTAAAATATTTACTTATTTTAGTTTTATTTTTCTCACGTTCTTCTTCTTGTTTTCTTTTCCTTATTAAATTCTGGTAACCAGATAATTTCTTTTTTTTATCTTGATTACTATCACTCATTGTGGAAACACGTTAAAACAATCAGTGACACAAACTATTTTATTGTTTTTAGTGCTAGAACTTCTCCTTATTATGAAAAAATAATGCGCACCTTGCCCACACTTTCGATTGAATGACTGTTCCATCAATTGTTTTGGCTCTCTCGTTCCTTAAAGTCGGGCTGTCGGGGAATCCCTGTGAACCCACCCCGCTTGCGTCGCAGGCATCGCATCGGTCGGATTGCGTTCATAAACTCATTCAAACAAACTCATGGCGGCTCTTTTGATTTTAACGCTGAGCTCGTAATTATTGTAAACTAAAACCCAAAGCGCAAAATTAAACCACAAACGTGAATATTATCTCGGGACACTTGTACAATGAACACAATATTATGTTTTGTTGTTTACGAGGCATTCGTTGCGCCTATTATACCTACTTACTTATCGATACTCCACTACAAAGAAATATGTTGTTGTGTAAGTGTAACAAAAATAATTTTGATAGCGGCGCCCCTATTGTCTTGGCGCCTGTGTTCGCCGCACACTTCGCACACAGGGGCGGCGCGGCCCTGGGTATGAATAAAGGAAAAAAGACGTTTTTAATTTGGGATTGGTATATACTCGGATAATGCTGTGTGGAATCGGCCAGATACGTCGAAAATATATTGAAAAGATTTCAATTAGATTGAAAAAAATATATTGTTACCATCTCCAGCGACGCGGACGGTCTAAACGTAATGAAAAAGTTTGGAAGGGAAAGTTCCAGCGAGATTATTATATACTTAAATCACGCTTTACATCTGAGAGTTGTATATACATTTATACAACTCCCAGACAACAATCAGACTATTGCAACATCTACAGCTCCTTCCTACGAAGATGCTGATAATAGTGACCACGATATTATGGGGGAAAAGTCTTCTGAGGAAGACAAGGACTGCAATTCCAACCATGGTATAAACTGCCTATTAAAACCAATTATTGAGATTAAAAAGTACTTGATGAAACTCGATTTCTAGTGAAATTGTTTAGAAAAAGTTTACTGAATTAGCCAATCCCAGAAATATGTTAATGCAGAATTTGGGAGAGTACTCAGTTTATTACAGTATGGCAAAACGAGATAAAATTTGCTCATTAGAGTGATAGAAATGATCTTAAAGCTCAAAAATTTAGTAAATAAACATTGGTTGATATAAACATGTTAGATAAATGGAGTGAAAAAATATTTTTCTTTGGAAACAATTGTTTCTTCATTGTGACCAATAAAGTTAGCTGTAGAATCCTTAGACAGACACAACTCTTCATTACGCCTAGTGGAAGAAATTACTGACTTTTACTGAAAAAAGTGCAATCGCAAATGATTATCTGGCGGAACGAGTCTTTGAAACATTGAAGGTTTGTAAAGAAAAAAGAATATCACAACGGATTACAGTTTTTGTTAAAATATTTGCCTACTAGTCACTGTGGTGACTAGTAGGCAAATATTATATAATTGTGAGCTGTGGCTCACAGTACCAAAGTAAGGATTTTTTTACTTCGAATGTAAAAAATAAATAAACATTATATGACTCATTGATAATTCCCCTCATACCTCTACGCCAGATTTGGAAATAATAGATGCTGGGCACAGTATTAATAACTCCACAATACAAAACCAACCTGATGTGTCGTTTCAAAGTCAAACTGAACAGGCAATAAAAAAAACAAAGATGTATCCGAAGTTTTTGCAAGACAAAAAAATAAAATTAAAGGAACAGTTTTAGTTATTTGAAGCGAGTGAAAAGAATACCTGCTAAAAATTGGGACTTCTTTATAAAGCTTTAAACAGAATAAAACCGACGTCTGTCTGCTGAAAACAAGAGATTGTTTTCCTTGCCGGAGGTATTATTACAAAAATCAAAAACATGCAATCGGACAAAAATGTTATGCACTGAGTTTTTTAAAGCCTGTTAATTTAACTAGAAAGAAATACTGATTGAGAGTTCTTTATACTATCATATGACTAATGATTAATAAGATTGCTTTCTACTCTAATCATTAGTCATGAGTAGTAAGATTACTTCACTAAGTTTGTTTTGTAGTTATAAGATTTTATTACCTAAAATGATTAAGATTGATTGAGAATCGTAACAAATGACTAGTGACTATGAAATAATAATGTAGTATATATTATTATTATTGATAATGAATGCGATTACTTTAGTAAACCTGTTTTATAATTAGAAGATTTTATTACCTAAAAAATAATCCGTAATTATGAGAATTAATCATATGAGTTGTTTAGACTAAGTTAACGTTAGAATTTGAATTTATGTTAAAAGAATTTGAATTTATGTTATAAAATCGCCATTTTATTGATACATTTCGTTAGAAATGAACTTGATTCTTATTTTATTTCAGAAAGTCTCGAAGTCCCGGGGTGTCCTGAAACTAATCGTGGGATGTCTCGTATCCTGGGACTTTAAAAATATCGAGACTTCTCAAACCCTAGCATTGGCCCACATATGGCCGTTAGGCGTATTCTAGGTGTCCGCATTTATTATTAACGAGAACATGCAATATTTATATAAACACATCAATATACATACTTATATAGGTCTGGATTGACCAAATGCGATTCCTGAGGTAGTTTTATTGTTGGTCGTTAATCGACCCACACCTAACCACCATAATGCACGATGGGGGTTCAAGGCTATACCGCCCACTACTACTAGCGATATATATATATATATATATATATGACTACGAGCTTTTCGATGAACAGTACCAAATGTTTCAGGGTGATAATGCTAGTGAATGATGCTGTTATAATGAAATATGAAGCCATTCGGAAAAGTCAAACTCCTCACTAGGACCTAAAGTTATTAACGTTTGTGCGGTTTATATTATTTCACACCCGTAGTTGATTGACAGTTTTCTTTCAAATTTAGATAATCCAAAAATTTTGCTAATCCAAAGATATTTTGTTAGTTGGGGATTTTAACGTCCACGAAACATTGGCAAAATAACTGCATTTTGCCAAGAGGTAAAAAATGTACGTATTTTGTAAAATTATTACTTGATTCACTTTAACTTAAATAACTTTACATAATATAACGATATTGATAATGTATATAATAACATTGTCGATCTGGCTTTGAGTAACATCACCTTAATATCTATGTATCGTTCTGAACGATCCCTTAGTAGGTCGGATGATTATCACCCGGCTTTGAATATTTCAATTCATTACGAAGCGAGAAATGTATTGGAGAATTCTTTTAGATCGACGTTTAAGTTCCGTAAAGCCGACTATAAAAAAATTAATGAAGATTTAAATAAATTGGACTGGAATGTAATTTTAGAACCTAACCTAACCTTAGTTTGTAATAACCGAAATATTGATAAAGCATTAAAAAAATTATGAAGTACTTTTTAATTGTATGCTCCCTAAAAGAAGATAAAATCATTGAAATATATGTCCTGGTATTCATTAAGTCTAAGAAAAACTTATAGCAGAAAAGGATAAATTTCATAAAAATACAAAAAATGCTGGAATCTGATGGATAAATTAACGTACAACATATTAATATCTCGCTCTAAATAATGTAAAAATCATTGCTATGAAAACTACTTAAGTAATGTTGAGGATAACATTATAAATAAGTCAAAATTCTTCTGGCCATATACGAAATCCAAACGTAAAAATCTGGCAATACTCCATCCGAGATGAGTTATATGGAGCAAACTGCTTCGACGGTTGTTTCCATTGCAAACCTCTGCATATTTTTTCAGTTCTTTACTTAGTAATTGACGTCAATAAATGTTCAATGGCCGACATTTTTTCAACCAACACGAGAGGGAAAGTCAGCATATTTCGGAAAGAGACTCTCAATGTACTTCTGTATTTTAAGTGGCCAAAAAGGACCAGGTTGCAACTCCGCTTAATTATATATTTAACCCATTAATACACACATGTAATTTTCCAAAATGCTAGAAAATTACCAAGGTTAACGATTATTCACAAAACAGGTAACTTGAACAATGTTATGATTTATCGTCTATATATATATCCATATTGTTCATGTTAAACCACATTTTACTCCCAACTAGCATGACTTCTTATCAAAAAATTGTACCTCGACAAATATGGTTGAACACATAAAGAATGATGCAAATGCTTTACATAAACGCAAGCAAGTCGATACAATCTAAATTGATTTCAAAAAGATTTTTGATTAAGCGAACCACTCTACTTTAATATACAAATGGCAATGGTACTCGTGGTGACTTGCTGAGATGGATTCAATCATATTATGATAGGAAATATCGCATTGTAATTAATAGGTTCTTATTTTGGTGAACGAGAATAAGTATTTGGCGTAGTACAGGACTCCCACTTCGAGTCACTATTATTCTCAATTTTTATAGCTAACTTAAGCAAGGAACTTGCTAAGCACTTTATGTTTCCAAAGAATTTTAAAATAGACAAAATAATAGAAAACGATTTAGATATTGCACGACTCCAAAAAGATCTCGGCATCCTATCAGTATTGTGTTCTAAGAACAAAATGTATCTAAGCTTTTAATAGTCAGTACCGTTGACAATATTAAACTTGTTGAACATAGTGCCATAAAAGATCATGGAATATTATAGATTTAAGTTAAAATTTGAAACAGATGGACCACGTTACTATTAAAGATGCGAAAATGGTGGATTTTGTTTTGAGGGCAAGCGAGAATTTTGTAAATGTCCGAACTTTGTTTTCTCTGTACAATTCATTTGTTCGCACTCAGCTTGAATACGGGTCTATGGTTTGGAAATCAATTTTTAAGAAATACTTTATTGAAAGAGGTCAAAATATATTTTTGCACCACATCAGCTGCATAGCTGGATTAAGTGAAAAATTACGCAGTTACGAAGAGGATCGTTTATATTTTAAATTAAAAACTATAGCTCAACGAAGAAAATATACTGACTGCGTAGCCCTTCATAAGCTTTCTACGATGCAATCAACAGCAATCCATTTCTTGAGCGCTTTCAATTGTAAATTCTACGCCTTCTTTGTGTCAATGTGTCGCACCAATATGGGGATTTTTGGACAGGACAAACAATTTATATGTTTTGTGGTTTTTTGCTCCAGTCGATAGACTAAGCCGTACCCTAAATGAAATTCAACTGAGGATTCCTTTAGGTCCTCAACTTTAGAATAATATTATATAATAATGGTAACAATTAATTAACCACGTTGTACCTAATGTTTTTGGTGGTCAAAAAAATTATATAAATTTAATTTTGTCTTCTCGAATATCGAATTGCTGAAATTTTTACATTACTGTTTGTATACCAATTATAAATAAATAAATAAATATATATACATATACACACGGTGTACGGGAATAAGTGTCGGACAAAGAAAGACGCTATTCGTTGACTATAAAGGAGTAAATTGTCGTTGAAATAAAACGTAAAACATGCCCTTTTTTAATTGAGTGCAAACAAAATATCACACGTAGCTCTTTTTAATGCGCCCAATACTTGCGTGGAGAGCGGTGCTTACCCGTGCGGGTAGACGTCTTCGCAGATGTTGGCGGGATATTCTCCTGAGCGGCGCTGAATAATGTGCGCAAGTATCGTGTTTATAACAAAGATGACAAATAATTATGAATATTATTTTCAACGTTCTGAAAAAAAGTTATCTTTTAAATTTTATTTTACCGAAAATCAACTATTTATCAGTCAACGAATAATGTATTCTTGGACATCGTGTATATATATATATATATATATATATATATATATATATATTAAATAAACAAAAATACTTCAAGTGTGCGTATGTATAGTCATAAATACAATAATGGTAACAAATCTATCCCATTTAATTTCAAGGAAGGAACTTTGATGCTTGCGACGTATATTTTACAACAAAAAAATGTGCAAAACTATCAAGGTCACCTCATTAGGAAAAGAAAACCTTTATTAAGCATTTTATGAGATTGGAGCGGTCGAAGCAAAATTTTTAAATAACAATATATTTAATTTGTCTTAATTCCATACGAATATATTCATATAATTAAAATACAGCAATTTGAATTAAACTAAACTATAATTGTAATTTGAGAGGATAATAATATTCTCTGTAATGTAGCACAGTAAAAATGGCTTCTAGAAACAGAAGGAAAAATTTACATTTCACTTCCTAGAGGTCTCGGTTAAAACCAGGCTACAGGCTACATGAGGCAATTATTTTTATCGTAATATTTCAAATAAAAAATTTTTCGGTTCGATCAAAAATTGTATATATATATATATATATATATATATATATATATATATATATATATATATATATATATATATATATATATATATTTATATTAATGTATTTTAATCTAAGTGAAAAAGTACAATATAAGTAAAATAACGAAACAATAATGATAATTAGTGAAAACTAGTATAAATAATATATAAATACATAAAAAACCTTATAATCGCTTTTCAAGCAAGTCATTACAATGTTAATGTAACACAATTTATACGAACGCTATAAACACAAAGATTGCGCATGCATTACACATGATCGGTACGTGTTTCGCGCGAGCATACAAGATTGTTGTGAAATATGAATAATATCAGTAATGATAAAAGCCTACAATTACATAATTTGTTATGAAACTTCAGGTTTCGGACTCGCCTTTGGCAGATGTTATTTTTTAATAATATTTAGTGGTGGATATTAGCAATTGAAACATAATTGAAAAGTGCACTTGACCTAGACCTGTAAAATATTTTTCCATTTTGTAGCAATTTTGACTTAACATTTTCGAACCATCCATCACAAAGCTACAAGTTTTATGGCCATGAGAAATTGCCCTAACACTGTCTGTACTCTGCCAAATCTCTACAGCCTGGTAGACAACTTCAAAAATGTACGTAAGTGTGCAAACAGATCCATTCAGTTGCTGTTTTAGAATTTCAAGTTTTCTGGCTACTTGTTGGTTATTAGTTTAATAGTACTTACCATTTGAATTAGATTATAGGCGGTTTGTTTTCAATATCAGGCAACTCAAGTAAACCAGAAATGATGTTATTTTATGGACATTTTTTAAATATCTTCCCCGCGGCATGGGACTGGCAAACTGTCTATAGTGAGATATTTTTATCATCCAGTAGATAGATATTTTTAGCTCGCAAAAGGTTCGCTGAAATTTTTTATGTCTTGATTTTTTGGATACCGACAAAAATTTTTGATCGAACCAAAAATTTTTTTGTTTGAAATATTATGATAAAAATAATTGCCTCATGTAGCCTGTAGTCTGGTTTTAACCGAGACCTCTAGGAGGTGAAATGTAGATTTTTCCTTCCGTTTCTAGAAGCCATTTTTACTGTGCTACATTACAGAGAATATTATTATCCTCTCAAATTACAATTATAGTTTAGTTTAATTCAAATTGCAGTATTTTAATTATATGAATATATTCGTATGAAATTAAGACAAATTAAATATATTGTTATTTAAAAAATTTGCGTCGACCGCTTCAATCTCATTAAATACTTAATAAAGGTTTTCTTTTCCTAATGAGGTGACATTGATAGTTTTGTTGTAAAATATACGTCGCATGCATCAAAGTTCCTTCCTTGAAAGGAAAGGGGATAGATTTGTTACCATAATTGTATTTATGACTATACATACGCACACTTGAACTATTTATGTTTATTTAACAGGAGAAAAATCGATATATACACACAACTTACATTCAGTCTGATCGCGCATTGTGAGGCAATGGAAATATTACGGACGGAAAACACAGTAGTGTTATGGATTCATCATATTATGGCCCGGAAAAGAAAGTGTTTATCTTAAGTAGCTAATCACTAGCTCTACATGACAGGAAAGATGACAAAAGGTACCCTTTTAGGAGCAAGGATTTATTATTTAACCCGTCTGAAATATCTTTAGTATGAAATAATCAGAGAAGGTATATGATATGACTGCCTCATTAAATTTGCGACGAGTTTAAGTTATATAATATACATACTGTTATGAAGTAAATTATACTGGACTCGATATCTGTTAAAACATAATAGCAAATAAAGTAATTTTGTCATTTTGTGATGAAACCTTACCGCTTATACATGGATAGCTCATGTTAATTTTTGATTTAATCCGATTTCCGGTTCTTTTATTATTTTATTTTGCCGCGTTAAAATGTGTTAATGTAACATTCGTGTAATTGTAAATACGTATTTTTGTTATTAATAACGTGAGTTTGTAGCGTGAACTATATCAAAGAAAATTATTGATAAAATTAAAAAATTTTGTAAATAATTTCTTTCTCCTACAACTGGGCAAAATTCTGCTATTTAAATAAATTATAATGACATTTCTGTACTGAATTTTCAATCCACGTAGTCGGAGACCTTTGTCAAAAGGTTAGGGCTTGGCTTACACCTGCAATAGTATCACCGCAAGCTGTAATTTAGGAGAGTGATATCATAGAACAAATTCAACAGTACGTGATTATTTATATCGAAAAACGTATTGCCAGTTGTGTTTTTGCTTTTAAAAAAAACTTTTTTATCTAAATGATTTCTTTGACCTTTCTAACATAAATTATTTTATTTCAATACTTTTGCATATCATGGACTTAGATGGATGCAAGGAAATAAAATTTGTTTAAACTATAAGTCTAAGTTGAAGTTTTAGGAAAAAATTGCGTAAATAATTGAAAACCGTTTATACTCAGTTTCACAATTCTCAGCAAATTGACGACTTTTGTATTCTTTTTTACGTAGTCCTGTTTTTGATTTTTAAAAACTGTTTTTTGATTGAATTTTTTTTCTGAATTTGTTAGTATAAATTACGTCATCACTTCGGGAAAACATGATACTAAGGTAAAGCGCAACATGAGATTTACTGATTTGGTTTGATTAATTTTTCAATACTATTTTTTTTATTGAAAACAACGTTATCGTAACTGGTAATTACTCGACAAGTGCTACTAAAAAAGTTCTGTCTTGTTGTTTTGTATTACTTGTTATAAATATTTAACCATTATTGTAATTAATTCTACGAGTAAGGAATATGCTCCAAGAATTAATGTTACAATAAATTCTTTCATGGGTTCTATGTACATCAGTTGTTTTTAAGTATAAAATAGATGTGAACATCAATATTTTTGTAACAGTAACTCCTTGTATTTTAGAAGTAATAGTAAAATCTGAACTCTATAAAATATCATACACTTGATTCAAAATTAAAAATGTGTAATGAAAATGGATACTTCAAGTTCGTTTTGTAACACCAGTGAACTTGACTTTAAAACAGTTCAATTCAAGTTAAGTTGGCCAGTTATAAACTTAATACGCGAAATAACCTTTGTGGATATGGACGAGGATAATTTCCTTTTTTTTTCTAGAGGTAGACAATGATCAAGAGATCACGGTAAAAGAGTAAATCGAGGTTTCTTCTAATTTTTTCCTACCTTAATAGAAGTTGTCATTTGTGACAGTCAATGTTAAAGCTGAGTTAAGTTTTATACACAGTACTAATGGGATTACTGAATGAGAAAAGTAAATGAAATGTTATTGCCAGAGAATTTGTATGGCATTATTAAATTAATAAAATTTATCAATGATATGAATTAAGAGATTGTTTTTATTATTTTTTTTCTTTTTGTTTTACATTGATTGTTTTTTGAAATAAAAATTATTTACGCACGCTTGACTTCGGGAGTAAGCTGTTGAATGCGTGACGAGAGCGTTACGAAAAGTGAGGCGAACGGAAGTTGAGAGGGAGATATAAGTTAGTGAAGACAGAAAGAGAGAGAGTTACGTTTCGTATATTACTGTAGGGACAAGAGAGAGAGAGGTGCGAGCACACATTTTCTTTCTCTCATAGCCAGTTATGTTTCGTATATCTAAGACACAGTGCAAGCCTATTGTCTGTATCACACTGTAGGAGCAAGAGAGAGCAGTGCGCGCGCACATTTTCTTTCTCTCTTCCTCTCATAGCCAGTGCATGAAATATATATATATGCGATAAAATTGTAAATTCATTTTAAAGTTCATATTTTGTGAATTTGAAGTTTTACTTCAGTCGTGTGGTCTAAATCACACTCGTTTTTTTACAGAATGTCATATGAGATAGTACTAGAGATATTGTTGAAAATTTCCACTTGATTTAAAGTACAAAACTTGAAATTTGGTGAAGTGATAAATTATTTCAACCGATATGTATTATAAAAATTAACGCTCAAAATGTTTTATACGGTAAATTTAAAGGGGGTATAAGAAGTAGTATTTTTTTGAATTGTGTATCAATAATTACTGAAAGTTGGATGAATTCAAATATATATTTTTTTAAAAAGTAAATATATTGCCTACTATATCCTTCACATGAGTAACAAAAATTAATTATAAAAATGTAAAATTACACATATAATTAGAAATAATTCATTTTTGGGTGATTGGTTCACGCAACAAAAAAATATGACCCTTTAAAACATATATATATATATATATATATATATATATATATATATATATATATATATATACCCTTTACTTATGCTAGAAGTCCTCCTATTATGCCGACTTTCTAGATTGTAGGTCGAACGGAAGAATCCTATAGTTTTTGATTATCAGTGATTAACAATATTGTACGAATAAACAAATATATTTTACAGGGCCATATCTTTTTGGTTCGTGAACCAAAAAATTAAAATCTTAACAGAAATGTAAGGCTATAGGCCTCAGTATGAGATAATAATCATCAACTTGATATCTCAAGCTGTCATCAAGTCTTTTTTTCTGAGAAAAAAGGACTTTGATGACAGACGGACAACCAAGTGCCCTATAAGGGTTCTATTTGTTTCATATTGGGGAGTAGAACTCAGACTACAATAGATACAAAACCGTGAATTGTATCTATAGTAGTCTGAGTTCTTTTCAGAATGGTGTACATAAGTTAAAGTAGATAATTAGTAAATAAATTGGTCCATGTAAGCTTGGTAAAGCAATCGCAATTTCTTTTCCGGTTTCTTTTTTCGGCGTCACTGTTTAGCTTTCATAAAATATAGCATTGTGATATATATCTTGAAAAATCAAAGTATGAGTCAGTAAAGTTACTTCAAAAGCGATCTTTATACAGATAAAGATACAAACAGATTTCTATATTTATTCAATAATGTCAATTGGAGAGGTCACTTGAGAAAATTATGAACCAACGCTCGTCTGTTACAAATTATCTGCACTTCTGTTACCCACTTTCCTAAAGCTGTTTGAACCTATTTGCGTTTTATCGCTTAAAAAAACATTATTTTAAAAAGTAACAGTTTAAAATTAAGAAGTAATTTTTTGGTAGTTTGAAAAACAATTTTGATACTTGTAAATTTTGTTGAACCTGTTTGAACCTATTTGCGTTTTATCGCTTAAAAAAAAATTATTTTAAAAAGTAACAGTTTAAAATTAAGAAGTAATTTATTGGTAGTTTGAAAAACAATTTTGATACTTGTAAATTTTGTTGAACCTGTTTGAACCTATTTGCGTTTTATCGCTTAAAAAAAAATTATTTTAAAAAGTAACAGTTTAAAATTAAGAAGTAATTTATTGGTAGTTTGAAAAACAATTTTGATACTTGTAAATTTTGTTGAACCTGTTTGAACCTATTTGCGTTTTATCGCTTAAAAAAAAATTATTTTAAAAAGTAACAGTTTAAAATTAAGAAGTAATTTATTGGTAGTTTGAAAAACAATTTTGATACTTGTAAATTTTGTTGAACCTGTTTGAACCTATTTGCGTTTTATCGCTTAAAAAAAAATTATTTTAAAAAGTAACAGTTTAAAATTAAGAAGTAATTTATTGGTAGTTTGAAAAACAATTTTGATACTTGTAAATTTTGTTGAACCTGTTTGAACCTATTTGCGTTTTATCGCTTAAAAAAATTATTTTAAAAAGTAACAGTTTAAAATTAAGAAGTAATTTGTTGGTAGTTTGAAAAACAATTTCGATACTTGTAAATTTTGGTTGTTCAAAAGTTCGGCATGTGTAAAAGTAATATATGAATATTTCCCCATCATTCAGAAGTGAAAAGCGTGAATAATATATAGGATGAAAAGCGTATCACTTAAGTTTACATAAGAATATAGAAGTTGTTTATGTACGACATTATTAAATTGATACATATATGCAGATATATATCAATATGATCATCAAGACCATCACAAAAAAAATTAAGTTGGGTGATTTAGGTATAAATTTCTGCATTGAACTAATTAGCATTACTAAATAATGATTATTTTTACGTGAAATTCTTTCTATTTAAAGGCACAAGTAATATTATGAAGGGCTACTTGCGAAGGGCTACTCGTTAGCGTAGATTTTGGTTTTAGATACTAATCACACATGTCCGCATCAATTCGAAACTCGTAGGGTGACATTGTGCCGCAGTCACGCGTTTAAGTGCATAGCTATGCATTCGCGCAACTGATGCGTGGAAGTGTGCTTATACATGCATCAGCTGCGATAACATTCAAACGCGTGCTATTAGCTGATTGTGAGTCAACTTACAATACACAGGCACTCTCGCACGCTCGAAAGAAAGCGATAGTATAGGTACTATAACCTACTGAGAGATGTTGAAAAGCTAATTATTGCCATACGATACGGTACTTGCCCCTTCTCCGTATTTATTCGGTGTGTGTATAACCAAACACTATTAAGTACGCGAGTATGGTTCATTAGATACTTTCGATAGCGGTCAGTTGTATTAACACGCAATTACTTGCCTAAATATGTATCACCATCCTTAAGCATTCTAGACGATAGACGTATAACTTCGACCCTGCGCACTTTAAGTTCATTTATGGTGGAATCTGAATGGATGCGAACAGGTCTTTACCTGTTCGCATGTCAATTGGAAGGTGACCATTTACCTACGTATCTCTTTAGATACGTAGGTAAATGGTCACCTTATTCACTTCAACTTACGTTATTCAAAATGGACATTTTCTATGGGTATTTAATCTCTAAAATAGTATTTACCCGAATAAAACTAGCTTATAGTTTGGCTTCAACTTTTAATTAAACTACTGAGTTGCACTAGCACAATTCTATTCGTCATTAATCTTAAACTCACATATTTGGCTCTTATTGCCTGAGCGCTAAGGATGCGAATACAATCCGTTAGACTTAAATTTGAACCCTAAGTACCATTCCAGTGAAAACGTCATTCAAATTGGTTTAATTTTTCTTGCGTGCTGCTCTAATAAACTAAAACAGGCAATTTTTCGGTCTATAAAACAGTCAGAGTTCAAAAGATGTTTTGACTTGTATACGGTTTCATAAATACACTTAGGAGCTTCTATATAAGTTTTATATAGAAGCTCCTATCTGTCCCTCCCCGTTATTGGATAATTTATGAAATATTTATATATTATCTATACTAATAACTAAAGTATACGATTTCAAAGATTCAGTTTATGTATTCTTTTGTGGAACAGTATAGGTTACATATCATCATCATGTGATTCATAGGGACAGTGCAATGAAAAAATGTAAGAGAAGTCGAGGAACACTGCTTAAACGGGACAAGTTAGAGAGCGACCAGCTCATTTATTGACGGATCATCCTGAGTATTACTACCGATATACTTCGACCATGCCCGATGGCGCACGGACTGGAGGCATTTAGCGAACGCACTCCCCTGGAGCAGTATAATAGGCTAGTTGACTAAATTTGGGAAAGGGTTAATATTTTACCTTAATATATATTTAATTCAAAAACATTATATTTAAAAAAACAATCAAACATTTACATTATATATTTTGCGTTTTAAAAAACAATTTAAATTTACCTCGAAAACGCCCAATATTATTATGGCATCATGAATGACGTCACTAGACGCGAAACAAATCAAAACAACCTTGCTGTGTATGGCAGTTGCTTCTTTTGTTTAAAAAAAATAAATTAAAGTCTTACAAGTTCGTTACAAGCACTGTGTAGTGTCCCAGTGTAAAGGCACAACTATTAAAACGCCAAACAAATTATTTATTTATTCATACTTTAACATACATATAATACATACATTTGGCAGACTTATTGCTACATGAGCAATCTCTTCCAGTCAACCATATTTATTAAATATAAACATTTTGTGATTTGGATGACTGTAAAAGACATTAATAAAAAAAACGAAACTTAGGATATAACAATTAACAAAAAATGTCAAAACATATAAAAAAGCAAAACTAAGCTACATGTGAATAATACAAAACAAAAAAATGGTTAATTATAAATCTTGACATGGTTGGGGACAAGGAAAATGGGGAACAAAATGGATTTAGGAACGGTAGGATGGAGGGATTATGAGAGGAAGGACTGAGGGATAATCCCTCAGAGAAGAAACAAATTATTTATATATGCTCCAAATAATTAACAAATATGGAAGAAGTGATAACTTGCAAAGACTTAAAAATTCAAGAATATATTCTTGTGAAGATCATTATTTGCAGTTTAAGTATCTGTTATAAACAATTAAATTAAAATGAATTACATAGAATCTATTTCTAAATCTAAAGCGGGATTGATGAATTTTACAGTTACTATTTTTACAAGCTTGCTGATAAAATAATAATGTATAACTTGAGGTTAAGTTGTTAACGTTTTTACTTCGCAAATCTAACCTCAAAGCCAGTATTAATTACCTAACAATACGTGTGTAAAAACAAACGGTTACTGATAACGGACTTGAAATAATACTAATCCAGCTTATGATACATATATATGTATACTTACATGTTTAACATTCCGAGATTATAATGAACAGAAATCACTGTTTGACGTTAAAAATTCTACCAAGTGTTAATTTTGGAAAATGACTACTGTTTGCTTTGCTAAAATCTGATTCCGTAACGAATTGTATCTGTTTTTTTAAGGTGTAATTGCGGACAACTGTATCAACTTGACAAAAATTGTTAAAAAAATAATGAAATAATCTGTATAAGAAAATGTCACCCCAACCCAACCCACTGTCACGTGACTGAATTCGTAATTTTACCGAATTTTTTTCGAAAATTAAAAATAATCTTTACTTTTAATAATAAGTAACTTTATATTTTGGTATCTCCATATCATTACTAATCATAAAAAATTCCAAACATCCTATTTATTCTTAGTGGAAACTAGCCTATTGTATGCGGATGAAACTGTGGGGCAAAGCAGGTTACAATATAATTTACATTTCATACATTCATAAAATTTATATACTGAATAGATTTGGCGTTAATTTTGTAGAAATTCATTATTCACAATTAAATGAAACTACGTGATGTAGTATTATTTCTACTTTCTTTAATTTCTTTACCACGACGTAAGTTTCGTTGCATTAAAATTTATATAGATAAGGTCGCGTGAGGGAATTGTACTTTACCTAGTAATTTATGATAAAATAAAAAAGTCAGATACAATTTAATAGTTTAGTATATATTAGCCATATCTTGTGGAGTTTAAATACAAATTGAATTTATTGTAATTACATATAATATTGTTAATAACATAAAGGTGATTTCACTCATATAATTGGAACTTTATAAAATGAAAAATGTCGATCAATTGTATAGTACAATAATCTGTAGAGTACGAGTAGACTTCTAATAAGTTTAACACTTTCGGAGACGGAAGTGGAGACTTATTCTGTAAACATTTTCTACAATATCTAGAACCACCTATATAAAACCCTAACACATATTCACTTTAAAATCCCTACAACTCATTCGTTACATTGATACCACCCAAAAGATACAGGAAATAAAGAAAATCGATTTTTTCATTTTCCTTTTCTTAAATTTCTATGCAAATCAATTTGAGTATTAGCTATTGAAATATATGCGGGTTAATATGCTTTATCATCAACATATAGGTAAGTTTCAACATCAAACGGGTACTGAGGAAAACGGCGCGGTGAGTACATTTTCAAGAATATCTCTAGAACTATTTTACATATAATTGTGAAAAAGAAAATACTTATGGAATCGTTATGACTTACCCGTTCAATTGATTATGTCAAACTATACATTTCCACATCAATCAGTTTTTTAGAAAAACGGTGCGACATGTAAATTTTCAAGAATACCTCTACAACTATCTTACGTAATATTCTGAAAAAAATTCCTTATGGAATCATTATGACTTACTCTTTCAACTGATTATATGAAATTTCACATTTCTACATCAAACAGTTTCATAGAAAAACGGTACTATCTTACGTAATATTCTGAAAAAAATTCCTTATGGAATCATTATGACTTACTCTTTCAACTGATTATATGAAATTTCACATTTCTACATCAAACAGTTTCATAGAAAAACGGTGCTGCATGAACATTTTCAAGAAAATTCCTAGAACTACCTTACGTAAAATTCTGAAAAAATACTTATAGAACCTTATGACTTACTCTTTCAATTGATTATATCAAATTTCACATTTTCACATTGAAAACGGACAACATGAACATTTTTAAGAATATTGATTATATCAAATTTTACATTTCCACATCAAACAGTTTATTAGAAAAAATGCGCGACATGTTCATTGTCGAGAATATCTCCAGAGCTATCTTACGTACACTTTTGAAAAAAATGCTTGCGGAATCTTTACGACTTACTTTTTCAATTGATTATATCAAATTTTATATTTCCACATCAAACAGTTTCTTAGAAAAACGGCGCAGCGTGAACATTTTCAAAAATATTTCTAGAACTATCTTACGTAAAATTCTGAAAAAATACTTATAGAATTCTTATGGTTTATTCTTTCAATTAATTGTATCAAATTTCACATTTACACATCGAGCAGTTTTTGAGAGAAAGGGCATCGACAGACAGGCGGACGGACACGTGAATGATATTAAAAGAATTCCGTTGTTTTATTTTTGAAGTACTGAACCTTAAAAACGTATATAAATGAGCTCACAAATGACTCCCAATCACTCACCCATTAACTTGAATATTTCGTCCACAAAGTGTGAACGTGACAAGCTGCGGTGAAAGAAATATTTGTGAACGTATGCCACTTTTTAGCAGGCATAGGTTCACATCGAACCTAATCGCACGTGCATTCGATATTATATCACAGCAACGTAACGGTAACATAACGAATTACTCAAGATGTGTGTTCAGGCCATGACCATAATCAGCCAAGCGAGATATCTATTCAGCACGTTAAGATGTAATTATGATTGATATGTTCGATTGCGAGTAACCGCGAAATGTTTATTAGATACATCTGTATTTGTCGATATCACTTTGAAAGTTCAGTTAAATTTAATGCGTATATTTAGAGAGCGAAGTACAAAACGCATCATTAAAGATGAATTGTTAATTTTAATGTTATTGCTCGCAATTTAGTACAAATGAGTGCCGGAAAAAGATTTAATATCACCTAGGGCTAATTGTGAGATTGGCACTCACATAGTATTCCAATTTATAAATCCAAATATATCATTAAATTAAAAAAAAAATTCGACCCCTAGAATTCTTACTCAATATTGCAAATATGTCTATTTTAACAAGAATACTAATATTTTTGTACGTCACAACTCCTTATAACGTACAAAAATATTAGTATTATATAATATTAGTAAAAATAAGAATATTGGAAATAAGCAAACTTTGTATCTACAATTTAAATAAAATAAAACTAGAAAAATTGCAAATGTTGTAAATCGGAAATATTTGTAATTTATCAAATTTTACATTTTCACATCAAGCAGTTTCTTAGATAAACGGCGCGGCATGTATGTTTTCAATAATAGCTCTAGAACTATCTTACGTAAAATTTGAAAAAAAAGCTTATGGAATCCTTATGACTTACTCTTTCAATGAATTATATCAAATTTTATCTTTCCACATCAAATAGTTTCTTAGAAAAAAGGCGCTGCATGTACATTGTCGAGAATATCTCCAGAGCTATCTTAAGTAAAATTTAAAAAAATACTTAAGTAATCCTTATTACTTACTTCTCAGTTCACTTTTCTCTTTTCAAAATTTCACTTTTTTACATCAGTTTTTAGAAGATGGGCCTCGACAGAGAGGCGTACGGACACGTGAATAATTGCAAGAAAATAATTGTGATCACTAATCTTGTGCTCTGAGATGAAGATAAAACCGAGAGGCGTATTATTTCCGATTTTAGATATAGAAATCTTTGCATGGCGCGTTACGTTAAGACAAAGTATTTGGCTGCAATACGAGTATTACGATTAAAGAAAACAATCTAAAAATAAATATGGTTTCTAAGACTAATAAACAAAAGAACTACTCAAAAATCAAATCGACTTTTCAGAAAAGGATAGGGGATCTTCTTCGTCTAAAGAAGAATAGTTACGTATGCTACGTTGTTGTGTATGCCATTAAACAAATCCTCATCAACTTCAATATAGTTTGTCATAGTGAATTTTTGATGCCAAGAGAATAAATTTTGGAAGTTGGAAAAGTGTCTGATTGATCTTCGGAACTTATTGTGTTCGCTACTATTTGTGATAAGAATCCCTACGTTAGAATTTACTCTTCCTGGTTTGAATATAAAATTCTTCAAACTGTAATCTCCAACTAACAAGCATATTACAAGGGATTTTACATTAAATAAACAACCAAGGCCATGCTCAGTTACAATTTTAACATATGTGTGAGCTTAGAAACCATATTTATTTAACATTTCTGTTTAAATGTTTGTCGAGCGCGTAGTATTTAGTTATAAATTTGAAGTGAAAATAGTGAAAAATACTTCAGCAATAACAAAATAAAGATATTTATCGCAAGTAAATTTTTTAAAATCAATTTTTCCAATACCGAGTTATGTTTTTTTTTCAATACGTCAATCTTATGTATACTTTTAACTTAAAAAATCACTAAAATTAGCATTTTTGCTGTACTAAAGTCATACCTAACTTTTTATGCATTAAAAGCAGATTTTTAAATATGGCACGATAATTATTTTGTATTAAATTGTAAAAATACTTTAAGAAATAACAAATTCTAATTTTATAGATTTCCAATATTGAATTGGCAATTAGATAAAAGAAAATGGAAAGCTGGTAGAAAATGCATTCCGTCTGATATTGTGGTTGAAATGTTACAATATGGGTAAATAAATTTATTATTTTACTCACTTTGTTGAGCTGAAAACAAATGGATATTATATACTCTGCGTACGGACAACTAAAATATTGGTATATTATTCTTTAATAAAATAATTTATTTAGATAGTTTCCGTTATATTTATATTATTCACGTAAACATTTACCAGAGCCGTTAATCTGAAGCATAGTACTAATAAAATTGAAGCGCCTATAAAGATGCTGACCCTAGGCGGCGCTGATGTCATGCACCCAGCCAATAGACAAAACAATAAATACCTTGTATTCCGGTAAGAACAGTCTTCATTATTCTTTGAAATGTTGCAGAAGCGTTTTTGTAATCTGAAAGGTACTTGTGTTTTCATGTACTCATTATTCTAGGTTTTTTCATGAGACCATTAGGAATTGAGAAAGCAGCCTTTTTAGATCAAGTTGATATAAAATCTCATTTATATTTGGTACTAGATATGCGTCTTCCATTGTGATGTTATTTAATTTTCGATAATCTATCACTACTCTCCTTTCTTTAATTTTTCCTGATGCACTTTTTTTCTTTGGAACGGCCTAAAATGGCGATGAACGTGGACTATTAAATGTTGAATTATTTCACCATTTAATATTTTATTAATTCGAGAATTTACTTCTCTATGAATTTATAAGGAATACGGATACTTATAAGTTTTATTACGGATCGTAGGACCGTTATTTGTTTCAATTTTGTACTTTATTAAATTAGTATGAGAGAGTTCATCTCCCTCGAAATAAAATATAGAATTGTAATTTTTGTAAATATGCCATAAGGATTCTTTTTCTTCCTTATTAAGACTATCTGTGGTAATTCTTCGTATAATCGCTTAATTCTGGTTGTTCTAGCCCTTTTATTAAATATTGGTATATTGTTATCATTTTTAAGATTATCGTCGCACGGATCACTGACACTAGAAGTGCTCACAATTAAATGAAACTACGTGATGTAGTATTATTTCTACTTTCTTTCAGTTCTTTACCGCAACCTAGGTTTCGTTGTATTACAACATCTTCAGGTGGGCTATTAGCAAAGATTGTAGAAAGAAAGAAAGTAGAAATAATACTACATCACGTAGTTTCATTTAATTGTGAATAATGAATTTCTACAAAATTAACGCCAAATATATTCAATACTAAAAGTGCTGTTACATTCAGCGGTTCGAGTACGACGTTGAGAGTTTTTATTAAAATTTCACTATCTAGAGCAGGGCTGTCCAAACAAGGGCCCGCGGGCCGCATGCGGCCCGCGACGCATATTTTAAAATTTAAATCTACAGTGTAAAATAATCAAAAAATAATTTTGGATACCTATAAATAGTTTGGATAATAGAAATCTTTCTCAAAATATTATATATAATTCATTTATTTTTAATCTAGTAACATTCCATTCGCATGACATCATTTAAAAGTGAAGTTATCTTTATATTATTGGGGGAATTCCCGGAAAGTATTTTGTTTACAAAAGAAGTCTGTTAGTAAGATGTTTTTGTTAGTATTTGTTTGTGTCCGTATTAGTTAAACTTGTGCTTTCATTAAGTTCGTATCACTGCCGCTTTGAATTTCACACGTTATTTAACAAGTAATTGTGAATTTCACAAGTATTTAACCAGCCGGTTTGAGAAAAATACTTAAAAAACTTCATTATGTCTACGAAGAAGGGAAAAATAAGTGATGAACATCGTGGATTTAATGAGAAGTGGGAACTCAACTATTTTATTTGCAATAACAATAATAAAATTCAGTGTATGATTTGTATGCAAGTTATGTCTTTGAGCAAAGAATATAATGTTAAACGTCATTATACTACTTTACATGAAGAAAAATATAAAAAACATGTCGGTGAAGCCAGAAAAATTGTTGTGGCTGAGTATAAGAAGAAACTAACGCAGCAGACAAGCTTTTTTTCAAAAATATATACAGACAATGAACAACGTTTGGCTGCTTCTTATGAAGTTTGTTTGCAATTAGCCAAAGCTAAAAAATCATTCAGCGACGGAGTTTTTATAAAAAAATGCGCAGTTGCCATGGCTTATCGCTTTATGCAGCCGAAATTGGCGGAAAAATTTGAATCTGTAACATTATCTCACCAAACAGTTGCGCGACGAATAGATGATATGGGAGAATTTGTTTCGAAAAAAATATGTGATTACATTGTAAACTATGAATATTATTCATTATGTTTGGACGAAAGTACCGACCAAACAGATATCAGTCAATTAATAATTTTTATTCGCAAAAAATTTTTTGATCACGGAGGAAATAGTAAATTTAGTGCCGCTACATGGATCAACTAAAGGCAGCGATATCTTTCAAGCTGTTAACAAAACTGTCATAGAATACGGTGGGTTTCAAAAATGTTCTTGTATTGTGACCGATGGAGCAAAAGCTATGACAGGAAACGTTACAGGATTTACGGGACATCTAAAACAAAATGGCATTGATTGCCCATTAATCCATTGTATCATACACCAAGAAGCCTTATGCGGAAAACTTTTGCACCAAATGAATGTCATGAAAATAGTTGTTAAAATAACAAATCTTATTAGAGGCGGAAACAAAACTTTGAGTCATCGTAAATTTCGCAATTTTTTAACTGAAATTAACGCAACCTATGGGGATCTGCTGTTGCACTCAGAAATCCGATGGTTGAGTGCTGGTCAGTGCTTGCAGCGTTGTTTCTATTTACGGAAAGAAATTCCCATATTTCTTAAAAATGAAATAAAATCTGACACTACTGATTTGGAAACTAAAATGCAAGATCCTGAATTTCTTGCTGATCTCGCATTTTTTACTGATATGACAACATTTGAACGAATTAAATTTAAAATTACAAGGCAAACAACACAATATAGCCAACTTGTATGGATATGTGAATGGATTCAAAAATAAACTGATATTGTTCAAAACGTCACTGAAAAAAAATGATTTTTCTTTTTTTCCAAGTTGCGAAGAACATTATACCGAAATGAGAAATTTTGAAAGATGCAACTTTTCTGACCACCTGAAGTACATCGACGAGGTATTTTTTTAATTTGAGCAGCGTTTCGCAGATTTCAAAAAATTAGAGAGCGATTTGTCTCTTTTTACGCATCCATTAACGATTCAAATCGAAACAGTAAAGACTGATTACCAGTTGGAATTATGTAACGTACAGGCAGACCCCTTTTACAAGTGTAGAACAGAAACTGGAATGGATTTTTTTAAGATCCTTGGCGATCGTTTCCCCAAATTAACAAATTTTGGCTTGTAAATGGGATCGATGATGGGCAGTACTTATTTATGTGAAAGCGCGTATTCAACCATGAACTTTATAATATCTAAGTACAGATCTTCACTGTCAGATAAGTCACTTCTTCATGCAATGCGTCTGACAACAACGAATGTTGATGTTGATATCGATGTGATTGTTAAAGATAAATTAACGAAGAACCAATAAACGTCTAAAGAAATGATTACCCTGTATTTTATTTTACTTCAAAAAGTATTTTTTTCTGAGGCCCTCAAGCTTTTGTAGTAAATTTAATTGGCCCGCGAAGGTATGTAGCTTGGACAGCCCTGATTTAGAGTATATCCTGATGCTCTGAACTTCGTTACCCACAACTTGATTAACTGAACTCTGGGTCCATCATTAAAACGCCGGGTTTCAAAATGATCACAAAATTTACGTCGTGCCTCACTAACAGAAAAACCGTTGCAGAAATACGTTTCCACAGCGTAAGTGCGATGTACGTCAGACCACTGCAACATGGTGACTAAAAATCCGCGCCACCCCTCACCTTTCGGTAGCCACATTGCTTGCCGATATATTCGAGTTTAAAGTTTGAATGCGGCGCTGAGACACCAAATTGCAGCTCTAACAATAAATGAGTTTAATATTTTCTATTCCCGGATCGTGTTTTTAGAAATTCTTTTACTTCTTCTCATTTTTCAAAAATCGTATTCGCGCAATTGTATTGAGCTTTGTCCATTAACATATTTTGGGTGAAAGCAAAAAGAATATTAACTTGGTCATCATGAGCTAGACTAAAAGCTCTACCTGATCCCATGTACTCTTCTGATGAAATTGATGTCATTTTACAAAATTTAGAAATAGATTTTCAGAAGCTGAAACAACAATATGAAATAATTAAATATGAAGGCGAGACAATCATATTTAATTAAATTTTAAACTTAAAATAAATCTTGAATAAAAGATGAGATGAATGATGACAGCAAATGTTGTCACTTACAGTAGGGTGAAGCGTTGGATGGCTCTGAAATATGATGATCGGTGAAGTCGGATTCAGTGAAAATGTGACTGATCAGGTATTCCAATCGGATTGATTTGAACTTGGTTTCTGAAAAGTTGATTTGATTTTTGGGTAGCTCTTCCTTTATGATTTCTGGAGAAACCTCTTCCTCTTTGTCTAAGAAAGCGAAGGTATCCCACTTTCGACACCAACATTTTTTCGATACTTTACGGGAAATTCTTATTTCTCCACAGATATTATCTCCACAGATATAATTCTTATTTCTCCACAGATTACAGTATCCAAATTCTAGAAAGAGTTTGTATTGGCAACCGACGCAAGCAATTATGCAATCAGTACTATACTTAATCAAGGTGAAATAGAAAAAGATTTACCAATTGTCAAAGATTTAAATTACGCTTTAGTACACCTACTAAACGATTCGTTGGTATAACTACTAATAGACTTTCGTATGTTTAATTTAATAAGCTAAGTCTTTGTAAAAAAATTTCTAATGAGATTATGCTAATCTAATTTAAATCACAGCGACTAATGATATAATTAAAAATTATAATTCGTCGTCAATTCACTTTGATCTTACTCAATACGATTGTTGTAAAGAAATTAAAGTAAATAAAATAAAACCTTTATTTACCACAGTCAATATAGGAAACATCCAGTTAGATGATTTAAACCTAGCATCAGTAAAATTACATTCCATAGAAGAATACATTGAATCCCAAGAGAAATGTCGATTATTAAACAAACTGGATTATTATACTACTTATCTATGTTCTTTGTGGAATTGTTTTAATATATTTTCTTTAAAAATTCTGTAGAATTATAAAAGCAAGATATAATCGTTATAGAAACATTGGTTATGATGGTTCATGTTGTTTTCAGATATTTAGTTATTGTTGCACTAAAGTACAATCAAGTATTAGAATCGACCCAATAATTGAACTAAAAGAAATTGATGACACTTTTGATGTCTCTGCTTCATTAAAAATCACTCCTTCTGCAAGTGCAGAATCAAAAATTAAACATTCTTGTAAAATGAATAATTATGTTAATCATGTTCTTTCTTTAAGTTGATTTAATAATTAATAATCATAATCAAATTTATTAAAATTTTTACTTGAAATATACTTGATTACAATCAAAAGAGTTTATATCTGTAATGAAAATTATGTGAGTATTGAAAATTATTACTTGCGGTGTTATTCGTATTTTGCAATTATTATAGTATAAATCATTAGTTTTTGTAATTGAGTAAAAATTAAGAAACAAAATTTTTTAATGATAGTAAATTTATGTAACATAATTTAAGTTTATTATGATTATAAGGGTTTTTATGAGAAAAACAACCATTTGCCTACAATTTTTTTTTCTTTGCCTAAAAACAACCATTTAAGGTATGGTTTAGTCTTAAGAAGGTATGTTTTAAATACCGTGTATACAAAATCTTCAAACATTCCTCCATCAAATTAATTAAGTATTTTTAGGAGGTCAAGGCCTTTTATTAGAAATTTTAAAGAAATACTTTATTTTTGAAAAACATTCCGATGGAATTATTTGATTTTTTAATGGCATTGCGTTAATCAATATTCGAATCAAGCCACCTGTTATTCCAAAATAAGGTTGTTTACTCTTTTGTATAAAAGCCGTCGCAAAGCAACTCTCGATACTCATTCATTCATTTGTTAGTCATCACTTTTCTTCTGTCATTTAATCATCTCATTAGTCATCAGCTTCATTAGCTGTAAGTTTTGATTTATTTTCTGATTTTTATTAAAGTTGTTTCAAATATAATATAAATAATAAAAAGAACATTAGTACTCGTACTACAAAGGTTTTTTTATTTCTTCAGTCTATGGTCGTGGGTTCTATTAGGACAGAAAAGACTAATATTAATAAGGGAACATATTCGTTTAATATACTTAGTGTTTCTTTTTACACTTTTTATTTGGCTTGTACTTAAATTAACACACCCGTATTTTTCATTGTTACACACTTTTTTTCTATACCGTACATTATGCACTATATTTGCGTTCTAACTTTGTATGTACCATTTTGTATTTTTTCTCATTTACGACATCGCTTATTTGTTCTTGATTTAAATTGCAAATTAAACTAGCGGTTTGGAGTAAAGCCAAACAAAATTTCTGATTAAAATATAAAACAGTCACAATTTAATATTAAATAAGCTAACCAATATTGTGTCACAAAAATATTTGAACAATCTCGCATCAAGAGTTGAGTTATGACAGAAAAGAATGACCTCTAGAATCTAAGCTGTTAAACAATGCCATGGTCTTAAAGCGTCTGTCATACTGTACCGACCCTGCGCGACTTGCCAATATCAATTCAGTTTTTTGTCTCTCCTGGAAATACTTTTCTGATTATAACTAAAAACAACATGTACGGTTCGGTCTGCAATTTGTAATCCAATTAGTTTTTCTTTAGTTTTTGTAGGACATATGTTTAAAATTTTCGGTGGCATAACTAAATAGCGGAACGTATTTTTGAGTTCGGAAACGTATCGTTTTGTCCATACCGCTACGAAATACCAAATAGAAAAGTCCATAAGCAGTCTGATGTTACCTGTAAATCAAACTTTTTATAGCGCACTTACCTACATATATACCCACAGATTCCAATGTGATCCGTTGCTATGTATCAGTAATTCCTTTAAAAACACTCTTCTTCCTTTATACAGACAACAATAGGAATAGCAGTGAAAATTTTGACAATTCCTCGTGCAGAAAGAAAATATAACGTTAGCGTCAATGTCATTTCACAAAGTATGAAACCATACTCGTATATGTACATTTTACTAATTATCATGTCGTGCTCATACGTGCTCTTTAGTAGTTGAATCAGGACTCTACGAAAGTTATTTTTGTCTATTTATATTTTTACTTTTGTTTTGAAATTAAGTAGTAGGTAGAGTAGGAAGGAGAGGGGTGTGAGGTGTGGAGGCATATTGCAAACGACTTTGAAGCTTACTAACAGTAAGCTATTTCATAAACGGAGCTAAAACATAAAGTTTGTAAATGGATCACTTCATTTCGCCAATTTTTCTAATGTTGCACCACAAGATAACAGTATGGTAATTTTTTTTCATCCTTAGTATAAGTACTAAAGTATTATAAGTACTTTAAAGTACCTTACTTTAAAAATAGGATAGAATATTTTTTTCCAATATTGAATATATTTGGCGTTAATTTTGTAGAAATCCATTTTCCAGCAAATCTTTGCATGAAGATGTTGTACTACAACGAAACTTAGGTCGTGGTAAAGTACTTAAAGAAAGTAGAAATAATACTACATCACGTAGCTTCATTTAATTGTGAATATTTTTTCCTTAACCGAAATCCTTTGAAATGATCATATGATTAAACATTTATATGCCATGAGGACGTAGAGGATTCCAGTGTGAATTTGTTTCAGACGCTAGTATTGTAAAAAGATGCCTACGCGAATGCGCGAATTTTCCTAGTATGTACGAAGAAGGAAAGTCTTCTCAACAAAAGAAAGGGTGCAACATTTCGAGTGAAATCTCTGTGTTTTAAGTTCCAAAAATGAACAAAAATTATCTGATGCGCAAGTACCCCAAGAAAATTTTGTGATATTCAATCCAACTGTACTTAATCTGTTTAAGTTTAACTGATTTGTTCTATAACTATGCATATAGTAAATGAATGTACTTAACATGAGATATCTTTGGCATTACACAACACAATTTTTTGGTACTAGCTAAATGCTCATGAAAATTCAGATGCGAATCGAATCCGACTCCCAAATCATTAAGTCGGCGTAGGTGTCATGATAACTGTATGTTCGTACTGGATAGAAGCACGTGTTTGGCAGCAAATTATCACTGTATTGCAGCTGAAACGAAGCTTTGTTTGCTTTGATATGTAAATGGTTCTAGCCCAAAGATTTGTTCATAATTACGGGATATTTTCAGTATAGATTATATTGATATTAATAATGACGTATAATATATACGCCATGAGTATTAAGAGCTTAGCAAGGAAGACATACCAACGGAGTGTACTTTCACTTCGACGTGACCTTGCTGAATTGTATTAGTTGTTCAATCAAAATCACGTGTCGCCAATGTGACTGATTCATTTCACTTTAGTTGGTAATGATTTAATATTCTCGCAGATAAATCGTTACAACATTTGTTAATACACTATCGCATTCTGTTTTTTTTTCAAATATTGAAGAGAATATGAAGAAGAAAGAATTTCAAAGCAATCAATTGAAAAGATAAAAAAAAGATTTCGTGGTAAACAGTAAACTGAAAATTTGTAAACAATAGTTTCCGGCCTTATACTCTCAAAATACTAATCAATTATGGCTCAAAATACTCATTAAAATAATTTTGGCTCAAAATGATATCCATGAAATAAGAGGATTCATCGTAAACATACATTAATAAATTCTTCGATTATATACTGTTACGAATCCAAAGTTAAGAGGCAGTCTGCACAATGGACTTATCCTTCTGAATGACCGAATATTTGACTATGTCGTATGCAGAAATTGCAGGTCATCTGCCTCCGACATCGTGTCGGGCGATGTTAATTTATGTCTAGGCATAAAAGATAAACTGCGAGAAATACGATTCCCGGGCGGCAAAGAAGCGGTGACCGCTTTCGCAAATGTCGTGGAAAACTAACGTCCAAGGAAAAGTTGGTAGTAGATAGGAAAAGTAACTGCTCCCCTCAGTACTTCCGTAGAATGAAACGATGCGTAGAGGCTATTTAGAAAAACAATAAATAAATTACAAGCTTCGTAATTGGTTGCTTTTTCTTTATATTTTTAAAACGTTCATGTTGCCCCTTCTATATTTTATTATTATAATTTTAGTGTCCAGCAATATCAATAAATTAATAACCCAATTAAAACTGTCAATGTCTTAGTGTCAATATATACACTTTATTACGACAGAGGACATGAAAAAAACTGAAATAGGCAAGGCTTCTTCACATTCCTATTAAAATTTATATTCCTATTTTAATCCTTTAGACTATAAATAAAATTCTAACATCTAAATTTTAGCCCATACTTTAAAACATTTAAGTTCCGTAGAGAATATTTCCCCTAGTTTTGTAGTGATTTTTACTAAAACTTTTGTTAACGCTATAAAATATGGACGATTGGAGTACACGCTTTAGTGGGGCCATCTGGTGTAATTATATGTAATGGAATCTCGTGATGAAGTTTCATTGAGATGAAACTTCTTCATGAGATAATAAAACATGCCGTTAAAAATATGTAATTTTAATGCTTTATTTGCTTGCTATTTACCCACACAAATACATTTTTTAAGTCAACTCGAAACATCCCAAGTTATATGACTCTCTTGACTATTAAACATTTAGAATAACTATAGTATGTCTCACGTTCGAAGAATAAAAAAAAGGTGAATTTTTCAGCAAACTATGCCCTCATTGGATTGCGGAACTGGACCGCATTGAGATTTGTTCAATTTATAATGACGTAATACATCACAAGTATAACTGCTTTCACTTAGCATGAGTTGGCTACTTCTAGTCAATATATATCGTATCCAAAACTGTAAACATTAAAGTATTTTTGTAGTCATGCTTATTAGCTACTTATATATACATATATATATATATATATATATATATATATATATATATATATATATATATATATATATAACACCCAGGGAATACCGCAACGTGACGTTATCGTGGTGGTCTTCTAATTTGAGTAGAAAAAAATATTTGATGGACATTGACAAAGGCCACAATTTTTCCTCTCATTAATTCAATTAATCCAGAAATCAATCAGTCCAAGGCTTATTCAATCGTAGGATACAAAAGCTAGAATAAGGTGAATTGAAAAGCTACGTAATCGGTGCAATAAAAACTTCAGCCGTATACAATAGTAATTAAGGCGAAAGTTTGTCAACAAAAGAGTAATTAGCGACATAAGACACAACCCATCTTGGTTTATACGAGATTAAACGGTGATCTATTACGAAATTTACTATGAATTAAAGAGTCCTTTCGGAAGTATAAAATTATAAATAATGAATGGTAATTGAATATATAAACCATCAAAGTACACTTCTTGGAAGGACACTCCTCGTCGGTAAATAGTCTCATAACTTTTTTGCTCCTAGTGCCAAATTATTTCCCCACTCTATGACGTATTTCACATTGGTTCATTGAGAAATACTTTGCGTCATTTTATTTGATTTTATCACAATGTGGTCAGATTTGATAATTTAAATTAAACGATATGAAATTTATATCAGAATCGATGATTGTACGCAAGGTGAATGTTGAAGTCAAGGTGCTTTCGGACAGTGATTGTATGCATAGTTGAGATATGGACGTCTAGACAGCCGTTCATAAATATTCCACCCATTGCGAACAGTGAAGAATTTAAACTAAATTTCATACTGTGCTTTCAATAATTACGTCAAAATTCGACACTTAATAGTCAATTTGCACGTCGCATACGAATGCTGAACTGACAAGAACTTCGTTTAAGATGAATGGAAAGATACATGACGTTATGGACGAATGGAAGTTTAAACTAGACGTAATGGTACGATGATGAAAGTGGCTAACTATAGTGGTCGCGTGTAGTGATTTACTCTTGGTTCACAAGGCAATGCTTTCACAATCTCAAATATTCAAACATCAAGCGATGGTTGGATGGTTGACAGTTTTAGCAAGTATTGCCGCAGCGGGTACTAAAGAAAGCAATAACGAAAACGCAGATTAACGTATTCACCTTGCGAGGAATTGACGTCTCTAATATCAATATTAATTTTCGATATTTTGATTAATATCATCAAATTTCTGTTTTGTTTAATAATTTCATTACGTGAGGACATTCATTTTTTTTATTCCACCAAAAGAATAACCTGTTATTATGGGTGATTTTTTTCCTTTTTCATTATTGCTACTTATTTGTCTTCTGGGCTACGATATCCCAAACTGTAACATATATAATTTAATTATTTTAATATTATTTTAGATTAATTAAATTAATTACAGGAAAAATTGTGGCCTTTATCAATGTCCATCAAATATTTTTTTCTGCTCGAATTAGAAGGTCACCACACAACGCAGATTTTGTAAAAGGCATAAATGGATGGACGTAAGTGATAGTCTTTATAATAACGAAATAATACACGAGGCGGACTGAGTGGTTAAAAAGTGTCTTACAAATTTAAAATCTACACATGTTCTAAACAGAGGGTAAACGAAACTTGTTAAGTTTGCGTAGTACTCGAACTACTAGAGTTCATATATATTTGAGTAAATATAAACATTTAAGGATACATATGTTAAGCTATAATATTTACAAATATTAATGATATTTTGCACTATCTAAGTATATTGGATTTCTCAAAAATATACGATTTAGAGATATCGCTACAGTATACTCCTTATAACGCTGTTTTAATCCTAATTTTTTTTCGCAGTTTGGGTGATGGGGGTGGGTGGAGTTTGTTAGATGAGAGGAACACGTTTTTATAGACATTTCCAGCAACTATGTTATTTATAATTCTTAAGAATTGTTTTATTTATAATACTGAAAAAAGTAGTTTTGAAATTATTGTAACTAGCTCTTTGAAAATACACGACATGTAAAACTGAAAAAAATTCAAAAACTTCTTTCGCCTCCACATTTTCACATAAATATTCTTATGATATATATACTAGTTAATACGCTTTATCGTACGTCGAAATTAAAAGGTTCTACCTCAAACTGTTTCCGGCAAAAAATTTGAACCTACGAGTAATCTTATTGGTTCTGCTTTTCCTGAGGTACCGAATCCTAAAAAGTAGAGTTAAAAGTAAAAATGTCTGTACATTATATAGGACGATAAGTAAACTATGGAAAAGAACTAGAATATTTTAGTTCTATAGACTATATGGGCTCACGTTCTATGAGAAAAGTAGCGTTTTTGAAATTTTGTTCAACTATATGCTTATTTATTTGTCTTCAAAATTATTGCACATATTTACGTGAAATCATAATTGAATTTGATATATATGCAGGAAACGGATATATGTACACACATATTGTGTATATATATATATATATATATATATTTATATATATACATATATATTTATTTATTTATATGTATATATATAAGAAGAGACTTGAGAAATAAAGAAAAGAACTGACGGCTGACTGAAGTGCCTTGTTGTTAAATTTACAAGCAAGCCGTTAGGTACCTGAGATTTTTTCAACAAATTTAACTTCTTTATTTCATTCTTTATATATACTGTTTCACCGTTAGCACAAGGGTTAAGCGATTTGCAGTGCACGCACACGAGGCGTCGTGTGGCATCATCAGATAAAAAGAACGCAAAGTGGTGAACACTTGTTCTGCTTTTAATATTTAGCGATACTAACTTTATTTCAAAAAAAGAAAAATTCATTGAGTCCAGCATTTTTCAAATCTTTTTTTTTGTTAAGTTCTGTTTATGATAATTAAACGTTTAAAAGTGATTTTGATTAAGGAAATGTTAAAAATAAAACAATATGTTTTTTATAAAAATTAAACAATACCTTTACAAGTATTTATATCATAGTTATTAATAAGTGCACAAAAAACACCAGCGAAATTGGACTTAAAGACGATCATGAAACATAAGAAATTTCAAAAACGTACCGCTATGAACGAATCATGATTTATTGTTTCGTTCACAATGGTTTGACACATCATTTATTGTTATAGACGCAAAAAGTGTTAGTAGCTCGTTTAAATAATATGGTATCAAATACCATGTCAATATTATTTGTAAAAATGTTTTAAGCCTGCAGAGTAGGTTTAAGAAAATCTCCACATAACAAACAATTAATCGAAACTTCTAAATAGGAAAAAATGTAAATTTTTTTATTCCTTAAATGGAAAAAGTCATTATGAATTTAGTTTCCACACAAAAAAATGAGAAAATTGTAATATGAAATATAAAACTTAAATTCAATACTTAACGAGATACTAAAAATATTTAATAAACTCCGTTATAATGAATGCTGGCCAGTGACGTCATGAGCCAGTTGTGTTTTGTATGGGGCGTTTTCGCGCGAATCGTAGTTCGTCAGTTTTTACGTCGTTATAACTTTGTAATGAAAAGTCCTAGTTACGATATATTTATTTCAACCGTTTTTAATGTTTATTCTATAGTTATTATTATTTTATGCTTATTCTATTTTAATAATAAAAAAATATATAGTCAAATACCCTATTCATTATGATCAGTACTAGGCAATACGTTTAATGTTTGTTTATAGTCATTAATTAAGTAAACATTTCACATGCCAAATGGCCTAGGCATCTTCTGTGACTCCATTGCTGCTTTAGAGGCAATAAATAGAGGTCAATCTATACTCACCAAGAAATTCATCGACATTTGGAAAAATTGGCAAATCAAGAAATAAAATCTGCATTTTAAAGTGGATGCCGGCACATATCGGCATTCCGGGAAATGAGGCAGCTGATAAGCTTGCAAAAGAAGCTCGTGACCTTAGTGATTTTAATAATGCTAGAACTATCCTTGGCGACGTTAATGCTTACGCAAGATATTGTTTACGGAAAAAGACCATCAGATTTGTGAAATTGGCGCAAATCGTGTGCTCACCAAGACCGTCACAAGACTAAGGACTGGGCACTTTCAATGGTACGAGATCACATTTCTAATGGTACTAGAACTTACGTCGTTCTAACAACTATGGTGTCTCCCTCAGCTCGGACTATATCTTCAGCTGTCCTGCGATCTTGAGATTTCTGTTTAATCTTGGAGAGTTTCCCTCCAGCAGACAGCATTTACTCTGAAAATATAATTGATGTCGTCTAATTCATTTCTGCGCATGGATACTTGTAGACGCTTTCTGGTCTCATGTGGATACGATACCAACCAACCAGCCAAGTAAACATCTATCTATATTATCTATGATTATTTGATTATAATTAAAACAAAGTTTGTCAGTATAACTCCGATAATGTTGCAATGATAACCAGTTTGATAACGAGACGATTAATATTAGTAAAAGTGCATTGGATAGCTGTATATTGATACTGATTGCAGGACGCAGTATTTACAAATACGATTGTGTATCATTAAATATTGATAAATCTTGATAAGGAATAAAGGGAGTCGATTTTGGCTGCTATTCATTTGTACATTGCGTAAAACATACTCGTTTTTGTGTTTATTTTAGCATAAAGGGGTTAATTTTTTCTAATTTCGATAGCGGATGATTCTAAATGTCATAGTTTTAGTGATATTCATAATAATGTATATGTCATCCCTGCTTAATTATATTAGGTATAATTTAAATTCTATTGGGCTATAAGTTTATTTTAGCATTGAATCATGGTAAACGATGTAATTTCTCTTCAAATCAAGTATGGAACCCTCGATGCGCGAGTCAGACCCGCACTTGACCGGCTTTACTACTAATAAAAGTTTTCCTCATAAGTATATACCTAAAATTTAAAAATTACTAAACATCACGTATGTGTATTTCCGATCCTCCGCAAAACTCAAGCTGTCGCTGAGATGTCCTACAGTGGCATATGTAAATAAATCATGTTCCGTCTAAAATGCCAATCCTTATTTTATTGTACTTATAATAGATTAAAGGGTCATTGTCGCGATTCTTAATCTTTTTCCTTTGTTTGTGATATCGTCGTTAATCTCAAAAGTCCCCTTGACGTTTTTATTAAAAATAAACAATGTAATAACTAACAATATGTGCGCATTTTTTTTAAATATTAAAAAAAATTAGAGATAAGTTCTTAAGATATCTACATCTCTTCAAACTTTTGATTCAACTTATTCGCAGTGATTTTAATTAAAAGTTTAAATCAACTGTTAAAAAAATTAGATGGGGCGGGGCGTACATCACTTCGAACCTTGGTATTTTGGAAACGGAACCTTGGTATTTTAAAAACGAAAAACGGTAAAGCGAACTCCACCTCTCCTTCAAAACAGAAAGATTTTATTTATTTATTTCGTTTCGCCTCTACTTTACATATAACTATGGACTTTTAAAAAAAAAGGTGGAAAATGTGAGTAGAACACGTGCCTTGAAGGTTTCCTATGATTATATATTATTATTGTAAATCTTAGTAAGTAGGTATTTTAAAAATATACAAAAAAACTGTCAAGTGGAACTTAGAACTCGTACTTCGAGGGTTCAGTAAATATTTGGGTACTTATAAACATTTATGGGTACATAGTATTTCTATTAAACTATTTACATATATTAATTTTTCATAATGTTCCTATAATGCCTACCTTGTCTTTTACAGGCGTAGAAACGTGATCTATATTTAAATAGTATTATTTCTCACCACGTAAATTTATAAATGTGTTGTCTTGTATATCTTTCAGAGACATAATAAATATATATTTTGTTATATAAAGTTATTTTACAGCTGATTTAAGTCACTTGTATGGAGTTTATATGAGCTTTTTGCGGACCCAACTGCATCTCATAAGTTGGTCGCCTATTACTCGTAAATTAGTAGGGCCTGCGTAGTAGTAATAAATTTCTTTTTAATTTATATATATTATGATGATATGATATTCCAAAATAGGGGATATGTAACTCTTACAAAAATGACCAGTATGTAGCTAAATATTTCGTGAACGGATAATAAATAAATAGTTCAATACAAGAATATTGAAAAAACGGAAAAACTAGTCTGCAAGAAAAACGGCTGTGATAAACAGACGGATACACAGACAGATATCGTGGAACTAAAACGGATTCTAATTTGGCTACTGGTGGCTTATTTGGTTCCACATGAACGGGAATTAAAAATAAAAAAAAACTTTCTCAAGTAATAATTCCACATATAATTATAAATTAATGAATTTTTCCTTTTACTTGTACTATGAGCTTTTCCTTCGCACCAAGTTTCAAGATTCTAGGCCGACGGGAAGTACCCTTATTAGTTTTGGTGAGTATGTCTATATAAAAGTGACCAAGGTAATATTTGAAAGGCCGTACCATTTGATTGCATTGAGTTATAAGCTTAAATATTTAAAGGGCTAGGGGACCATAGGCATTGATGTTCTTTACAGGTAGACACATGTTCTTTACACAAAAGTGATCGTAGTGTCACGATTTTTCATGCTGAATTATGGAACCCAAAAGTTAAATGGTCCGCTGCATATTAATTAAAATTTCCATAAAAAGCATCTACTTGCAAAATGTCATACACAAGATAAAAGAAATAAAGACAACAGTAGAAATTTAAATAAGAAATAAGACAATAGAAGAAATTGATTCTCTATGACGGACAGAGAAACAGAATAAAAGTTCTTAGTTTCACTACGGAACCATAAAAACAACAAAGAGTGCTTATGACTTAAAAATATTTTTTGACACTTCTATTTAACTTTTCAATAGTTTGGCTTTAGCATTCGTAATATTAAATAAGGAATTGAACAGAATGTTTATATAATTACAATAATAATTATGCAAACTTCGCACATATAACCTTCTCTAGGGGATATGTATTTTTTACTCGTGTCTACTTTGCTGATGTTACCGGTTAACAGGTGAATTATAGTTATTTTTCATGTAGCTGTTAGTATGCGAAATATCCAAAGCGAATACTATATAGCGTTTAATTATTTTATAACTACGTAGCTGTTAACAGCAGATTTTGTCAGCATAAAAATTTATTTATGATCGAATTTAATTATAATTTCATATTCCGTAGAGATTATAAGTTATCATCACTATGTTAACAATTGAAAATTGGGTTGGCGGAAATTCTCAGTAAGCGTAGATTTTCTTCAACGATGTTTACCTTTGTATGTGCACGTTCGGGTAGGCGTAGCTTGGAATGTGCATAGGGTTGCCAAACATACCGAGTACTTAAAAGCAAAATATTATAGTTTATTTTTTAACTATATACTTTATCGTTTTGCATGAAAATAAAGCGAACATAATATCTGGATTTTTCATGCTCCTAAATTAAAAAGTTTCTCAAAGAAGGAATGGAACATACACATCTAACACTTTTGTCATGATATTTTCTTAACAGAACGGAAGATGTCGACGTCAGCAATATCGTTAACTGTGATGCCTTTAAACTTATTTACAAGTTCAACATTTACGACAAACGACAAGTGATAACTGGCGATTTCTAATATTATACGTGTCAAGTATAAATATAAAAAAATATTGTTTCCTCTCTGCTCTTGTTCCTACCACTTCACCTTTTATCGAAAGAGTTTCGTCGGATGTGACTGCCAAGTGGCGAGAAGAGATAAATAAGACTTTTCTGCAATTAATTAAAAATGAACAATTCTTATATATAACTCTAAGTTTGGAACGTAGTACAGTTATGAATCTTTCGAAACGAAACAAAAATTGATAGCTAGGTCTTAAAACATGAAAAGCATGTTTTTAAGAAGAAGCGCCTGAATTTAAACAAAAGACATATTTTTTTTCTTAAATATTTTTATAGTTTCCTCTTCCAAAGATAAACATACGTAATTTTTTCAAGAAAAGTTGATAACCCTAGATGTGCACCCAAACTAAGTGTGAAACTACTGTCAGGTCCCCTGCTTCAAAGCGCGTTGTTTATGTGCGGAAAGTTAGAGAATATAATATATTAATTTGTAGCTACTACATATATGTCGAAGAGGGTATATGAGGTGAAGGGTGTTTAATATTTAGTAATATGTAAGCCTTTATTTCGCTATTTTTAGCAGTGTGACACTATGTAAAAATACTTTATATACAAATATAGGTTAATACATTTTTAGCATGGTTTAGTAATTTATATTCACCAATGCCTTTCATTTGATACCCACATCTAGGGGATTTCAAATAAAAAAAAATGTTCTGGGCTCTTTACCTACTAAATTATGATAAAGTAACAAATAGTTTATGTCCTCCTTCGGATTTCACGTTGACTTTTTGCCAAAATTTTATTAAAATAAAACTAATTTTTTTTTAATTAAAAACTAGTTTGGTGGTTTAGCGGTGAAAATGTAAAAAAGAGCCGATATTAGAGACAAACTCAATTTCGTATTATAATATTAGTGTCAATTCAAGTTATTGCAGTTCGATTGAAGATATTTGCAGTTATTGCAGGTCGATTAAAGATATTTATAGTTATTGCAGTTATCGCAAGTCGATTGAAGACATTTGCAGTCATTGCAGGTCGATTGAAGACATTTACAGTTACTGCAGGTCAATTGAAGACATTTTCAGTTATTGCAGTTCGATTGGAGACATTTACAGTTACTGCAGGTGAATTGAAGACATTTTCAGTTATTGCAGTTCGATTGAAGACATTTGCAGTTATTGCAGGTCGATTGAAGACATTTGCAGTTATTGCAGGTCGATTGAAGACATTTGCAGTTATTGCAGGTCGATTGAAGATATTTGTAGTTATTGCAGGTTGATTGAAAACATTTGCAGTTATAGCAGGTCCATTGAAGACATTTACAGTTATTGCAGTTCGATTCACAGAGCTGTAACTTTTTTAAGACTAGACCCGGATACTATTAATCAAAATAGCTTAGTTCGAATCTAGGTCATGAGATTGGTAGGAGGGCCGTCGTAAAGCTCGATTGGTTGATGTAATGAATAAATTTATTATTTTTTCTTGAATTATTATTAGTAATTTTTTAATAATTACACGTCAATAATTATTTAATTTATCCTCACTGTCCCATGAAACTGAACAAACAGCTTTAAACGACGTTAGAGCGAAGAATTTTGTGAAAAGCTTTGTTCTAAAACATCGGCACTTTTAAAAAGACTCTATTCAGTTATTTTTTTTCAACAGACGTCTACCTGACATACGGTTTCTGGCGGCATTTAGAATAATTTGTTTGGATGGAAGATACAAAAATCAGATATATATGTGTGTTTATGAAGAGTCTATTAATGCTTCTCACTAATTTTCCATTTTTAAGTTAAAAATAAGTATTTTAATATTGTTTCATATATATTATTTATTTTAATATTTTTATATTTAAAAATTTTTGCTAGAGTTAAATAAAAGAAAATATTCGTTATATTTTTACTAAAAAGAACCAAACGGATTAACAGCTACAAATGAAAGCTCATTCCTAGGAATTTGTATAGTCAATTTCATAATAAAGACGATTACGAAGGTATGCTCTTGATTTTCATTCTCCGTTTATAAAATGAATGGAAGTCCTTAAGAATAATCTCTTTTAAAATTATTAGTTATTAACAAATTAAATTAGTTCTTATCACTTAAATACATTTTTGAAATACCTGTTTTCCTTATTTTTTAAACGAATTTTGTTATGTACATAACTAAGTTATTTCTATGACCCTCTATTGTGGAAAACAGATTTTTAAAGTTAATATTATTGACTTTGTGTTCTTTTTATTCGTAGTTTATACTCATATTATTCTGTAATAATAAATTTCTTCCATATTTTAAAAATTGTGATCAACCAAATAATGATGTGTCTTTGAGTGAATTTCTTTGTATTCCTCCAAGCATTAAGGAGAGAAAATGAAGGATTTTGAAAGTGTATCTAGTTTTCATACAAACGTAACATTATGCTTACCGTTTCAAAAAAAATTGTTAATACAATTTAGATAATGTTACAATACTTACCGAAGTGTAATACGCGAAACGGATGTCTAAAGCGCAAATTGACTAATTCATGCATATTTGCCGTAACATTCACATTACAAAGAAATTATTTATCACTATACTAGTACGTCGGCTTTGAGCTTCAATCGATAAAAGATCTAAATCCTCCGAAAGTAATGGGCGATAATGATATCAGGATTTGTCTGTTGATCCCACGCGATATAAAAATATACGTTATCGTAACAGCGAAAGAAAATTAACGGTAAAAATGGCAAGGAAATTAATTTATATGCAATACAAGACAATAACACTATATTTATTCTACTTTGAAGAGAAAGCCTGAGAAAAATACTAGCAAGAAAATCGAATATTTTCATGAAAATACATAAAGATATTATTTTCGAAAATAATGTAAGACGGTCAATGTATTGTGTTAAGTGTTGTATTGTGTTATTGTGTTAAGTGGAAAGAACCGACAAGACTGGTTAGAGATGAGATTAGCAGTTTTAGTGTTCCGTACCTCAAAAGGAAAAAGGAAACTCTCATAAGAGCATTTACGCGTCCGTCCGTCTGTCTGTCATAACGTTTCTTTTCAGAAGCCGTTTGACGTTGAACTTTGAAATTTTGCATAGTTATAACGTATATTTATCCTCATATATGTCGAATAGTCTAGTACTGAAAAATCCTTCCATCTCCGAAATTGAAAAAAATAAAATTATGGAAAAACAGCATTACTAGAAATTTACCTAAGGTTCACTGAAAAACTGTTGCTATGATCCTAAGTCTCCATAGCTTTCGAGAGATTCACGACATTTTTATGACCATGAAAGGTACCTTTGTTAGGTAGCATATGTGTCCGGTGAAAAAACATTCCTATTTTCTAATAGCATACTGGAAATATTTTGTATTTTTGTACGTTAAATGTCCCTCCGGAACTCTCGTAGTACAAAGTATACTCGAGCTATTAGTGCTTCCTAGTGACAGTACTCAAAATATGACATGAAGTCGAAGATACCCAAATAATCTTCCCAAGGTGTCTGGAAAATTATTTTATAGCGGATCAATGCAAGTAGGGCAGAAAGATCAGAGTTTTATATTCGTTTTCAGATTTGGTTCACTCAAGATGGGTTTATACGAAAAATATTTTATATGGAGGGGTTATAAGAGATTTGTAAAATGGTAAATTTGGACCTATTTTTATCAATTGTATATAAAAGTTCATATCCCAAAGTGAAGTTATTTAAATGGACAATAGGAGGCACCGTTTTTTGAAGAGCCTATAAGCCGAAAATCAATTTAACATGTCGCAAATGTATATATAACTATATCATATAATTATATCATATAATTATATATCATATAATTATTGTTTTTATTCATATTACAAATATAATACCAAGAAATGCGTTTATAATGGGATTTCTCTTTTTATGATACACCTCCGTATAATGCGAAATGTGTAATGCGGGTCCTGGTATTTATATTTATTTCATGACGATTTATATTGAAGAGAACAAATATCGATGGATTACTTTTGTATGTGACGTTTTCGTAATCTTTGTATTGCTTTAAATTTGATTCGCTCGTAATGTAATATAAAATTTATTGCCGGTTTTACGAACTATTCATTTAATTTATTGTAACAATTTAAAGCCAATCAAATGAGTTATATTTTTACTACATACGTGAAGTTAAAATTGATAAGAATGAAATATTGACGATTAACACGAATTGTAGTTGTCGAAAGTTTTGTAGTTATTGAAAGTAACTATTGGCGTCTGGGTTTTATTTATTTACATAATTAATCAAATTTGTCTTCTTTACGGTAATAAAAATATGGAAGATTATACATCGATTTTGACTCATACTATTCAAAATTAGTTGACTAATTACATAAGTTAAATTTTCAAGGGTATCTCAGTAATGTTTTAATCTATCTATGATTAAGGGAAGGGTACAGTCATTTACGCTTATAAAAGTAAATAAATATATAAAAGTAATCAATTATATTCACGTGGAAGTACTTATGTCATATTTCAAAGGTGACAATTGTATGATATGAATTTCAGATTATATATAAGTGTCGCGTTGTTTATGTATAAACCAAAATATTTTAACCTTTGTGTAGTTTTTCATATTTTTTAACTGAAGATCATTAATTAAACCTTCATCATATTTTTTGATAAGTATTTAATAATTACATGGCATATTTTTTATAAATGTACCCATTAAAAACTATTATTTTGTCTCCAGTTTTATTCATTTTAAATATGAAATAGATTTTTATGCGCGTACTATTTATAACTGTTGGAAGTTTTATTCTGTTTTAGCTTTTCCGAAGATAATCAGCTACAATAGTGAGACAAAAAAGATAACTGATTGTCTATATTAAAGTGTTTTCTTTATTTTTTGGAACAAGAAACTTAATAAAATAAACTTTGGGAGAAAACACTAAACGGGAAAGATACATTTTATTAGCGATTAGTCGCTTACATTTGCAGACAATAATATAAATTACTCAGATATCGAATTATATAGATAACGAAACTTATTGCGACATCAATTTGTAATTTTTACAATGCACATATTATTTAAATTCACTATTTTCAGAACTTATGCTAATCCTGGGCCGTTACTCACTCGATAATCACATGCTTATGTTGTCAGATAATGCGATGAGACATAAAACAATATGACGGCATTTAATCTATGCACATGTAAAGCAATAAGTATCCTTATTTAATATAAACTTTTAACAGGAACGTCTGTTTATTTCTGTATGTTCATTTGATCACGTAATATTTATTGAATTAATTTACTTACAATTTCCCATACGGAAATGCTGTACAATTTTCATAGTCTATTAAAATTTGATAACTTATTTGTATCAAAAGTAAAGAAAGGTAAATATTTTCATTTTGTCGCTTTTCCAATAGGTGGTAGAGTCTAATTTCATTACGATTTTTCCACTCTTAGGTAAACAAAATTCACTTACTGTCAATAAGATTGAGTTACTTCGTAATTATGTTTTCAATATTTATTCCTTTTTTCTTAATTTTTTGTTTATAAATTAATTAATTTCTACTAAAGAAAACAATATTTTAGTTCACAATTAAATGAAACTACGTGATTTAGTATTATTTCTACTTTTTTTTAAGTTCTTTACTACGACCTAGGTTTCGTTGTCAACATCTTCAGGTGGGTTATTAGTAAAGGTATTTGCTAATAACCCACCTAAAGCTGTTGTAATACAACGAAGCCTAGGTCGTGGTAAAGAACTTAAAGAAAGTGAAAATAATACTACATCACTTAGTTTCATTTAATTGTGAATAATACATTTCTACAAAATTAACCCCAAATATATTCAATATTTTAGTTATTTGTACCTTTTAACCCAACATTTTGGACGTATACAAACGGTAAAGAATAAGACAAAAAGAAAAACACAGCGGTTAAAATAAACATCATACTAACTAATGAAAAATCTTGAGCTTCCAAGCAATTACATAATTTTAAACTAAAACCAAAACTGGGCGCATCTTGTATTACCGCGTTAATCAATGCAGGTATTACCGCGTTAATCAATGTAATAATAAAAAACAGGTTTTTCATTAATACCATTAAATTATTGAATGATATTTCATAGAAGGGTAATGAAAAATGTGAAAAACATGGTGACAACTTTGCAAAATATTTGACTTTAAACTTGAGTGCCAAGAATTAAAAAAAAAACGTTAACTGTGCTGTTCAGGATATCAAAGACAATTTAATTTCTGCAGTTTTCTCCCCTTTCATTTTGCATACAGGATATATTGAATTAGGTTAAATTAACAATTTGACGATGCTGAATCAACGGTTTGATCATAACTTGTGGTAGTGGTATAAGCATACATGATCACCTGAGCCTTAAAAATATGTATTTTTTGTAGCGACAAGTATTATCTGCAAATGTCAAATACCAATTAAATTCTGGATATTGCAATTTAATTACCATTTTTTCGTTCTTTTTTAACTTATTGACACAAGTACTAAGTTAAAATAAGATTCTATTCACCATTTTTTAAAATTATAAAGTAAATTGCGAAAATAAAATTTGAAATGTGCTAAGTCCCAAATTTAGACGAGGCAAACTTATCGTGCTCAAACATTGTTATATACATTATTTATTTTTATTTATAAATCTTATCTTAATGTACGTTGTATATAACTCAGTAGGTCTAATGTACAAAGTTCTATTGGGTGAAACAAACGTGGGAAGAGATATTGATTAGGCAAAGAAACGCAGCGCTGTTTAATTATGACCTAGAAACATATTGTATTTAGATCGTAACTTGCAGCTGGCTATACATTCTTGCTGCACGTTTGTATGATAAATTGAATGCAGATGTTTATCTGCAATGGCAATTTAGAAGATTAGCGAAACCATTCTAATTTTGGCTAGCTTTTAAACTAATTGATTCGTTCTGGTGAAAGTGTCATGTTTCTGGGTAACAAAAGCTAAATCTATAAATATCATACCATTTGGTCAGATGACTTTTTGATACCGGTGTTTAGTGTAATTTTGAATGCACAGTTTGTTTATGCGTATCATATAAACCTAGTCTTATATATTTACTTCCATATGCTCTGTATTTAAATTTTCTTGTATCGATATCTAGAAAAGTTATTCTAGATATAGATACAAGATAATCATTACTGAAGTTAATGGAAAAAATTAAAAAATAGGTCATAAGCCACGTTATGAATATCGAGTAGAAAAAGAACTGTGGGTAAGCGCAGAACTTTTTCTACTCAATATTAGTAAAATCTCATTATAAGTTTATTAATTCAAATAAAAAAAAGTTGAGTTCATCAGCCTTAAGTCCAGTTTGGAAAAACTTGTTAAGCAGAAAAATTATGATATCAGATAATTGTATTCGTGATTGGATAATTGAGGCGGAAGGGGGGAGAGTGTATCAAAAATATTAGAAATAATATTTTTTGTAAACTTGATTAAAAAGTTTTCATCAGGTTATATTCGTTTTTAATATATATATATATATATATATATATATATATATATATATATATATATATATATGTATCCGTATATATATATACATATATTTATATATATATATATATATATATATATATATATATACACACAAATAAATAAAATATCTTGGATTTTATTATTTCAATTGATTATTGCATTTTAGCTTTTTCATCATTGCAGTTTTTTGTTTATGTTATTTACTTCTTTCTACCTTCTAAATTCTAGGTAGGAGCCTAATTAAAATATAAGTGATAGAGATAAGATTAAACTTGTTAACTTGGTCTGGCTTGTTGGCACAGATGTAGAAACTGGGGTTTTAAAATTTAAAGATAAACACAGATGTAGAATTTGGGGTTTTAAAAGCTAAATTTATAAAGAAGCAATAAAGTTATACATAGGCGAATAATTGGTAAACCCTCATTAAAAATATAAGAAAAAAGAAATAATATGATTAATATTTTATTTAACTTTCATTGAAACTAATTTTCTTTTGGCGAAAAATAGATTGCTACGAAAAAAACACATTATTTCTATATTTTCCTAGTATACTACAAAGTTCAGATATTTCTTAACGTTATATACCATCTTTAGTTTCAGGTTTCAATTGATGACTGATTACGGATATTATTTTACGTATGAAAAAGAACTTTGCTATGGATAATCTAGGGTTGTGAAATAGTCTATACGTATATATGTATATATTCTTAATTATCCATACAAACACATCACGGAATCAATTATATCTAAGCGTACCCAGTGCTCCCTCACTACCTCTGTAACTGTGTTCCAGTGCTCCCTCAGAACCTATGTGACAGTGTTCAATTACCTATCTGACTATTATCTGTGTGACTGTGTTCCAGTGCTCCATCAGGACTTGTGTGACTATATTCAATTAACTATGGTACCTACCCGTAGTCTCTTCCATTTGTCCTTTATTCCCTCATTATCCATCCCCTACACCTGATGAAGAGCTTGTTTTGTTTTATTGTTTTAAATGTTGTTTTCCATAAATTGTTTTTAATTCAATAAACTAATTTGTTTTTAACAAACATTTACAACCTGCCTTGACACTAATTTGTAGCCTTGACACTAATGGTTGGATCTAAGAGATCGCTCTTGTAGTAAAACCTCGTCTTAGTTTTATTCGTATAGCAGTAATTTTTCTGGGTAAACAAAATATAAGACGGATGATTAAATTAAAATGTTAAAGGAAAAAGATGTTTACGCTTTCTATGCACTTGTTACGATACTGCTATCGCAATATACAAACGTTATCTTAAGCCGGTGGGGATCAAAATTAAAGTTGTATTTGTTTTGTATATTACTTTATTATGGTAAGTTCATACCAACGACCTCAACATTAACAGGTATATGCTTTCTGACGAGGTAGCACTAATTGTTTTGTGCAAGTATAATAAAAAGCCATATTAAACTTGAACCAGTGTCAATTTTTTTAATGGCCGACTCGTTGGAAAAAGTAGGTTAAACGCTAAAATGTTTAAGGTCTTTATATGAATGAAATTAGTAAGTTCATTCAAATATTTTGTATACCTATTGATTCAGAATAATTACATATATATCATTACATTTATTACAAAAACAAAAAAAACGTGTTATATAATATCAAAAGTTTTCGAAAACCATTTGAATTCTTAATGAATTTTGTTTAAAGACAATTTCTTTCTTTCAATTCAAACAGTGGCGACCCTAGTTTATTTGACGCTTGAGTGCGAGGGCTGTCGTAGGGTCCCCCTTAACTAGCCCCGACAACCGCCAACTATGGATTTTTTAAAATTTACTGAAACGAATTTAATTCTCGTATAAAATCTTGACTTGATCGATTTCATTTTAAGGGAACTTATTTTGAATTTCAAAAAAATTGGCAGCACCAAAGTTGTTTTCAATAACGAGTAGTGTATGATTAAAATTGTCAAAATCACTGTTATGAATCATAGGATAAAAATAAATTGTTATTACCCGCTCTAATTTCTTAACGGATTTGAAGAGGATGTGTTTTACATACATAGAAAGTAATTTTTATTAAATTTTTGATTGAGTCATTTCTTTAAACATTTACTATGCAAAATTATGAAATAAAAATGTAATTAGTAGGTAACTGTAATCCTTAATAAATCATATAATTATAAGAAAAAAATTTTATGTATCTTCATATGCAAGACTCTTGACAATATCACTGATTTCAGTTTGAATTTCATGCTGAATATTAATTACGGATTGTTTACTCTGGTTTGCGGTATTGTTAATTTGAAATATTTTTTAAACAAATTTAATTTGGAAAAATATCTTGCACTTTAGGCGACTGTGACTGGTAGTTCGGGAGCAGATCTTTCACTATGGTCCACTGTGACTAAGTAAATTTCTACCTCTTCTCGTTATGTCCTATGTCTACTTGCTGGAGCAAGGGCATTGACGGCGCTGATCATTCTTGTGCGTAACGAATTGCATCATTCCAGGTCTTACGGGTGCTTTACAGTTCCACCAGCATAGTCTGCTGCTAAGTCTAATTTTGAGCACCACGTTTCCTCTTATCTTGAGGATTCTAATCCATACCCTATTTGGGGACGTTCATTAATGAATTTGTTATTTTTTCCTTCAGAATATCTGTCCAATTCAGTTCCATTTGCGAGGTTTTATTTTATGTACAACCGGAACTTTTTTGCGTCGTTCTAGAATGCCCCGTTAGATCTTTTCTCGGCCCAAGATATTCGGAAAATATATTTAAGGCAGCAATCGACGAAGACATGGAATCGATTTGGTGTGTTCCGTATGTCATATATAGCAGTACGGTTTCGACATTGAACGGGAAAATTTAAAGTATCACTGTTCATGTTAGTTTCCGCGACTGTCGACGCTGGACGGAATTGTGCGAATTTGTTGACTGTACTAAGAACAGTTGACAATTCACAAATATTGAAACAAAAATTCTTTGAAAATGAATATTTCTAAATTTTGTAATGGGTTTATACAAAAGTTAATGAATATTGGTAAAACTTCGGTTTCATTAAATGAGTCGGTCTCGTCAATATACATTTTGAGTCATTACAAATAACTCTATTTATATAGAAACAAAAAAACGGTCTTTGTCCCTGAAATATTTTTTTCTGCTGCTTGTAATTCGTAAAGAAAAAAAGAGATATTGTTTTCGTTTAAAAGTTCAAATCGTTTAATTATTTTCGTTATGGCATCGTCTTGCCAATAATAGAAAAACAGTTTTCTGAGCTGAGGACATGTAGATATAGAAAATTTAGATTGGACACAATTTTTTTACAACTATTTTAGAGCTACTAATCACTTTCTTAAACGTGATCTCGTGTGGTTTTTTTAAATCGTGTTTTATATGATATTTCATTTTCACCGTCTCTTGAAAAACGATATCTGATTTTTGCAATGAATGAGAAAGATTTAAATTTTAATATTAACAAACCGGTTTTTAATATTAATAAAGTCAGCATTTCTTTTATTACCAGAATAAATTTAATAAAAAAGCGTCATAAATATTTCACGGATTAAAACGAAACACCTTCAATGCTTCTACTTTGCCGTTCTATCCGATAAGAGACTTCCATCGATTAGTTAATTATTTCTATATTAAAATTAACGCCAAATGCGTTAATTTTGTAGAAATTCATTATTCACAATTATATGAAACTACATGATGTAATATTATTTCTATTTTCTTTAAATATTTTACCACGCCTAGGTTTCGTTGTATTACAACATCTTTAGATGGGCTATTAGCAAATATTATGTAAAGAAGTATCTTTGCTAATAGCCCACCTGAAGATTTGTAATACAACGAAACCTAGGTCGTGGTAAAGAACTTGAATAATTTCATTTGATTGTGACTTATTCGTTCGTCAATATTTGCAACATAAAACTGATACTGACACAAACACATACATTTTTTGGACGAATGAAAATAAAAAGTTATTTTTAGAAAATTTCAGCGCTATTGTTCACTTGTTAATTGAAACTAATTAAATTTAAACTATAACGAACCTACTACTACTACCCTATTTTTAATAAGGGGGTTTATGTCTAAGGTTCTCTAAGATTTAAAAAAAAATCATAGAAATGTCCTGAGTCCCTGCTCGGTTATTATTATGCTTTTTAGAGCCTTCTGAATGCGAGCAATATATTATCCTAGCATTTATGTCATCAAAATTAGATACATAATAAACTAATTTAAGAAAATTATTTATCGGATTCAATCATTTTTCAAGATTTTCCTCTTAATATATTAACATTGCCTTGCTAAGAATTTGTACTGTAAATTATTCTTTCCATTACATTTTTTTACCTCGCCTTTACTTTAAAATCGTTTACGAAGTCGACAGTTATTCCTTTATAAATATCTGTTTTGAAATGAAGGTATTTATAGATATATTGGCCACCTAATAAATGCTCTACATTTTATTTATCACATTCTGTACTTAAGATAAGTTTTACAAAAAAAATATTTTATCATTAAAGGCTCTAATATCACAATTAAAAAATTGTAATGTCAGAAATTATTTAATTTTGTGTATACGAGCCGGTCTGTTTATTTTTATTTCTCACGTTTATTTTTATTTTATAACTTCTTGGTAACATATGCATCTGGAAGTATTCTATTGTTATTACTGTTGAAGAAGTAAAATTTGTAACCTGTACTGGTCCGCGATTTAATAAGTGTATACCTAGCTTTTCTGGTATTACACGGTATTCATCAATAATTTGTTTCGAAGAAATATCGGCACATTCTGTAGGACCAAATTTAATAAATGACGATGAAGAAAATTGTACCGAAGATTCAAAAATAGGAGGCCTTTCCGGTGTCGTCTCGATTTTCTTCTGATAGCAAATTTTTGGAAACTGAAGATATACCTGTTGAAAAAAATTATATCGTAATGATTGTGACCTCATGGTCCAAACCAAGTTTCCGTCTGATAAATCAAAACCATCGATTTCGATATCAGGAGGAACACGAAACTAAATATTGTTAATTTCAAATAATCTGACCATACTACTAACTTTTCCGACAAATAGAAAGAAATAAAGAAACTAAAACAGTTTTCAATGAGATTAATCCCAAGCATCACAGGGTGAGTTAGGACTTTCTTTTATTTAGGATTCCAACATCAGGATTTTTAAACGAGTTTGATGATAACATCAACAAAACTTCATCGAACAAATTTTTTTTGGAGGCAGTAAATTTCTTCGTATGTTGTTCTTTCGCCAGTTTTCTTTTGTGATTTTGTACACCAGAATTTTTTCCCTTTAAAAATATGTAAATATTTAAACAGATATCAAAAAACACGATTTTGAAAAATAACACTTTCTTCCACCGTTGAACACAGACAGCGAAATCCATTAATACTCGATAATAGAACAGTAGACACAATCTGTAAATAGTTAAATAAATGTTGGCATAGTGATTTCTCGAAATTATTTTTGTGAACTTCATATAAACGTAACATGTTTGTCGCTCGTAAGAGTGGAAAAGTAATGTTCATATTTGTTTACCTCTTTTATATTATTTATTTATTTACTTATAGAAATGTTTACTCAACTTACAGCATTTTGCCAACGGGTTAAGAAAGTTATTGTAAAACAAAAGGAAAATGAAATAGCAGCCAATTAAATAAAAAATGAATGCACCAATGAATGAATTGTTAAAAAATTCAATGGCGAACACAAACATAAATTTGACATGTTAATATAATGTACTGGTCCTGATCTACCCAAATATTCCACGATCGTGATTCTAAAATCTCATATTGAACAGGAGAATAAGTCGAGACGGGGCAATGCCTCGAAAATTGAGTTAAGAAAATTAAACGCGCGGAAAATCGGAATCGCGAACGAAGATTGAAATATGTATGCGGAATAGAAACACAGGTATATATATATATAATGTAACACTCTTCTCTTTTCCTACACGTACGATATATATATATATATATATATATATATATATATATACATATATATATATATATATATATATATATATATATGATATATATATATATATATACATATATATATATATATATATATACATTTCTTAATGTTCTTGGGGTTCTTTAATATAGAAAAGGTGTTCTGATTTTTAGTTTTTGTTTTTCGGAATCTATGTCGAAACGGATTTGATCCATAATCTTGTTTATTTTTAATAAAATTAGTGAATTTATATACGGAATGCGTTACGTTGTCTTTTGGGTTCACTCCAGTGCTGCTTGCAAATGGATTAGAACCTTAACTCGCTATAGGCGAGGTGGTATTTCCAATGTTTAAACTCCAAGTAGCGGCGTTTTTGACCAACATCGTGGTATCAAATGAAAAACGCGTCACAAGGCAGCTTGTGGATCTTATTACATTTACGAATGATATCCCTAAATATAAGGGTATATCTTGCATGCACATAAAGGTTGGCACCGATATAACTCAATCGAGTTATATTGGTGCCAGCCTTTATGAAACGACGAAACAAGCAACAATTGACTTTAAGTAAAATACTTAATATGTTAAGTTTATTTACATACAGTCAAAAAGGCGATCAGTAGGATGAAATTGCGTGTACAGTGTACCTATGAAAACAATGAGCGCACGACTGCTGTGGGTCTTCTACAGTAGACAATATTAGCAATGCATTTATTAACGTTCTTTACTTAATTTCTTATAAGTATTCTTAAGTTGGAATCGGCGCCCAGGTGCGATGCACCCGTTGCACCGCTAGCAAAGACCTTCACCTATTCAGAAAAAATTATTTATATGCGGGAATTAAGATTTTTTTATTCTTAAATATTGTCATTGAATGTGGAAATCAGGTAATGATCTCGCATGATAATAGAAATTAACGAGTTTATAAATTTTTAAACTTGAATGGGAATTAATAATTTCCCAAGATTATAAAAGATCATAATCATTCAATTATCGATCAATAAAGCGAGCGAAATAATTACATAAATTTAGAATTAACTTAGCATGCTGAATGTAGTCGTTCGAGGGAGAAAGTGTGTAAGAAAATTGTTTATAATGTCGGAAGTGTCAATATTTAGTGTATATTTTAAATAAGTTACCAGGTGTCAAAAATAAATTAATTTTTTTTTTCATAAAGATATAAAACGATTGCTTATCTTTTATATTAATTTTTTTGGAAAACTCTGTCTCAAGCGCAAGGCGACCTTTTAATATTATTGTATTAATATTGTAATGTCACTTTTGTAGAATTCATGCAAAGATATGACAAATAAATTCAAATTTACAAACATCGTATTGAAAGTTAGTATAATCCTATTGAAATCATCAACAAATTGCTTGGCTGTTTAGAGAACTGTACTAACTGGTGTCGGCTTCCTTAATGCGTAATAGCCGGAAAGGGCTCATTAATGAACTTCCTCTTTACCGTCAATGCGTAAGTTTTAATTGCCAACAAATTGCAAGCCTTGAATTATTAACTGAGTTCATTGAACAGTCGAGATAAAGGTGAAGTCATTTAGTTGACGTTATAGAATGAGTTACTGATCAAAGATTATTTCTAGTAATGCAGCTTAAAACACAGTAATATACACTTCCCAGGTTTTTATAAAAATACATGTCAAATTTTAAATAATATCGATATATGTCTTGAAAGAAACGACACTTCAATCCACAGTCCACGAGGATTTTTCCTTAATGCGTAATAGCCGGGAAGAGCTTATTAATGAACTTCCGCTTTACCGTCAATGCGTAAGTTTTAATTGCCAACAAATTGCAAGCCTTGAATTATTAGCTTAAGAGGCATTCCATCGAATAGTCGAGATAAAAGTGAAATCATTTAGTTGACGTTACAGAATGAGTTACTGACCAAAAATTGTTTCTAGTAATGCAGCTTAAAACACAATAATATACACTTCTCAGCTGTTTATAAAAATAAATGTCAGATTTTAAATAATATGTATATATTGTCTTGAAAGATACAACACAAAATACTCCAGTCCACTGGCAAGGGTTTTTCTTCGTGGTCTAAGTAGAAGTAAAATTTTAAACTCTATATGTACTTTTAAAGGAAGGTATGAATGGGTAAAACCAATAATGATCTTTCAGAGAATTAGAAAGTACTACAAAAACTTATATACGAATAGAATTCGCATTACGAGGATGCTGTACACACTTAAGATATGTGCAGTAAATTTAAGCGTATATATGCGTATATATTATATTTAAGCGTGTATTTAGGAATCTTAATATTGCTTACTCTAATAACACCACGTAATTACATTATGTAGATATATTACCTATTATCTCGTTCATAGGGGTAAAATATATCGAAATTTGAAATCATCGCTAAAATTTTTCCGTAAATTTTAGCCAAACTTTTAGCAAATAAAAACTTTTTTTGAAGCGAAAATTTCTTTTGGCTCACCTTGCCCAACATTTTTGAACGTAACAGATTTACGACTTGGCGTTACTCCAAGGGCGTGACGCGATTCGGGACCAAGTACGGTCGAACGGTTTGATGCATTTCGGATATACTCAGGCGTAGACAGAGTACGGCTGAACTAGAAGCGGCCGAGTTAGTAAGTATTATTTTTATTTCGTCACTTTGCCCAGTCAGTCACTGGCGCAGCGGTAAAGCACTGAATTACGTACGTAAGGCGACGGAAGTATGAGTTCGATCTCAATGCCTGTGTTTTTTCTTAATTTTTACTTAAAACGCGAAGAAAAATCCTTGTGAGTGGACTGGAGATTGTGTTGTTTCTTTCAAAAACACTTTTTGTTATACATTTGTTAAAAATTTACTTAATTTTTCGCTAGTAGTTATGTGCTTTAATTGTACATATGTCTAGATATGGTTTAATGCGAAAAACAAATTGGGTTATTTTTTTTTTACAAATTTGATTTATTGGATATTTTTATATTATTTTTTATAAAAATATTATTTATTAATAGAATTTAAATAAAACTTCATTTCTCCTGCAATTCGGGATATATTTTCTCTTTAAACAAACGTGTTAATTTATTATGTGGTACATTTTGTTTATAATTGTAAAAGTGTTATAAATTAATTAAGTGTATGCATTAATATATCAGATTTATTATGATATATGGTGTCAAAGTGGATAAAATGTGATTAGTTGAAAGTACACTGCATTGTTTTGTTTTGTTCACGTGCGTCCGTGAATGCGTAGTGTACGACTACTATTAACTTTAATTGTTTTTGTTTTTTTTAATTATCGTAATTTTAAAATTTCCAACATTCACAGTAAGATTATACTGGTTGTCAAAGTTTTCATTTCTACAGCATAGTCGTAACTACACACTTTAATTTATTTTTCATAATTTTGACTTTGGTTGCCTCTGAAGTAGAAGGGGGGTGGGGGAGGGAAGAGGCATATATCTTGAAAATTTTCCAACAATATTTCTAGAACTAACTAACACACAATTCTAAAATAGTTTAGGGCTACTTTTAAGAAGCTCGAGTAGGTATTCGATTTTCGTCCTCTAGATATATCACTATGCCAAATGTTAAGTTTTACTTCAAACAGTTTCCGAGAAAAACAGGGTTCTTCAAAATATTTTAAAATAAATAACGTAAATAATCTCTTTTTTATATTTCCACTCCATAACTAATATTACTCGCGAAAAATTTATTGTCAGTATTACACACGAAAAAAAGTTTGAAAATTGCTAAAAATTACGTATATTTTCAAAAATTAGGAATATTATGCTGAAGTAATTATTACCATTGTAATTTTTTACTAATGGCCTTGTTTTTAAACATTTTCTAGCTTACGTATATTCTCAAAAATTATGAATATCATGCTGAAGTAATTATTACCTTTGTAATTTTTTACTAATGGCCTTGTTTTTAAACATTTTCTAGCTTACGTATATTTTCAAAAATTATGAATCTCATACTGAAGTAATTATTACCATTGCAATTTTTTACTAATGGCCTTGTTTTTAAACATTTTCTAGCTTACGTATATTTTAAAAAATTATGAATATTATGATGAAGTAATTATTACCATTGTAATTTTTTACTAATGGCCTTGTTTTTAAATATTTTCTAGCTTACGTATATTTTCAAAAATTATGAATATCATGCTGAAGTAATTATTACCATTCTATTTTTTTATTAATGGCCTTGTTTTTAAACATTTTCTAGCTTACGTATATTTTCAAAAATTATGAATATCATGCTGAAGTAATTATTACCATTGTAATTTTTTACTAATGGCCTTGTTTTTAAACATTTTCTAGCTTACGTATATTTTCAAAAAATATGAATATCATGCTGAAGTAATTATTACCATTCTAATTTTTTATTAATGGCCTTGTTTTTAAACATTTTCTAGCTTACGTATATTTTCAAAAATTATGAATATCATGCTGAAATAATTATTACGATTGTAATTTTTTACTAATGCCCTTGTTTTTAAACATTTTCTAGCTTACGTATATTTTCGAAAATTATGAATAATTATTACCGTATTGTAATTTTAACATGACTTGGTGTTTAGAACTGTATCTAATAAAATACTTGATAAAAACTGCAACTATTCACACCTGACAATATCATATTCACTTACAGTTTCACAACATTACAAAGAGAAATGTTTTGTTTCTTTATTTGTATGTTTGCTTTTATAAAGATTCATGCTACTAATCCTAACATATAAGTTATATGTTAACAAGGTATATAGTATATATATATATAGGCAGTATAATTATTGAGATATAATAAGCAATGTCTCCGTAGAAGTCAGCGATTTAGGTGCCTTCGGGACGAACGCTGGGAAAAGTATATAATACTATACTTTGTTCTATTCGAATACAGAAGGTTTTTAAAGAAAGCAAAATGACCGTTCGAGTACCATAAACCTTTTTCTTGTATTTAATATGTTATTGTATAAAATATATATTTTTTTTATTGGTACACACATGTACGCTGTAAAATATAATGCTAAAGTCTGTATAAATAATGTTGACTATTGGCATTAAAGTTTCTGCAAATTAATTTTATTTTCAACAAATATATTTGACATTAAAAATAACCATCGATAATATACAGTCAAATAAGAGCAAAAGCTATTATAAATTCTGTATAAATAATGTTGAACATCGACATTAAATTTTTTAAAATTATTTGTTTCAAACGAATATATTTAACATTAAAAATAACCATTGAAAATAAACAGTCAAATAAGAGCAAAAACTATTATAAATTCTGTATAAATAATGTTAAACATTGACATTAACATGTTTTCAAATTAATTTTTTTCAAACGAATATATTTGACATTAAAAATAACCATTGAAAATACACAGTCAAATAAGAGCAAAAACTATTATAAATTCTGTATAAATAATGTTAAATATTGACATTAACATGTTTTCAAATTAATTTTTTTCAAACGAATATATTTGACATTAAAAGTAACCATCAAAAATATACAGTCAAATAAGAGCAAAAGCTATTATAAATTCTGTATAAATAATGTTGAACATTGACATTAACATGTTTTCAAATTAATTTTTTTAAATGAATATATTTGACATTAAAAATAATCATTGCGAATGTACAGTTAAACAAGAGGAAAAGCTACTATAAAGTCTGCGTAAATAATGTTGACGTAAATACCTGACATTAAAAATAATAATCGAAAATATACAGTCGTATAAGAACTATTATAAAAAATACTGCCGTTTTACATATACAAAACATGTATTTAATATTGCAAAATAATATGTGAAAATAGAATATTTATTTCACCATCCTTATGCCAACTACCCTATTTACGTATAAGTAAATATACATGTTTGTTAAATAGCACCAATGTTCTGTCTCGTTTACTTCTGCCTCGCTTATTATCACGCTAGAAAGAGTCGAATATCGTCTATGTCAATGTGAAATTGCTTTTTGCAGATATTTTACTTCAACATATTATAAAATAAAATATGTGTAATTAATAGAATATATGGATATAGACATTGTACGTGTCGGAATATCGAATATTTTTCCAAAATGTTTTATACCTATGAGTTTTGGGTGATTGATGGCTAGGGTTGTCCATTTTTCTTCACTAAATTTTACAATTGATATTAGTAAAATACTCGTGCAAAATTGTTATTTGTAACATTATTTAGCATGATGGTTTATTAAATTAATATAGTGATTATTGCACATTGTTTAATAATATCATGCATGAAATACAATGAAAATGTGATGAAATGAAAATAAAATTTTGTCAATAGTCGTTCGTTGATTGAAAATATATTTGTGCCAGCCATATTTTAACTAAACGAATATATTTATCGAGAAGAAACTTAAAATGGAATTTGATTTAATCATTACTTCCCATATTGTCTGTTTAGGTTTAATATGTTTCTCTTCCTGGCTTTCATTGATGAGCTGCTAGTTTTTTTTTTAAATAGTAAGAGTTCAAGATAACAGAATTTTATTGTTGCTGCGTTTAGTTGTCAAAAATGAGATGTTATAAAAACTACCCGCCCGATTGTTTTTCGTAACCAAATAAAGAATATTTGACAGAAATAAAAAAAAAAACAATTTTTAAAATTTCATTTATTCTAATCTATTTTTTTTAAATTCTTGCTAATTATTGATATGGGAAGCAAAATTCCATCATGTAAAATAATTTTTGTAGGGCACGTACATTTGGTTTCGTTAACAATAATTTTTGGTTTGCATTTATTCCGTCGTGTTTACAGACTCGACGGAATAAGTTCCCATATTTTTTAAAAATATAGAATTGAATATTCTTTTCTATTCATTATATATATATATATATATATATATATATATATATATACGTGTGTGTGTGTGTGTATGTGTATGTAAACAAAATATTTTAATTATAAATTTACAATGTAAGTTTCTACTGTCTTTTATTCTAACGATACATGGCAACACGCACTCTTCACAAAAAGCGAAATAAGTCGTAAAAGCTAAAAGGCCTCAGTGTCACCATGACATACACATTGTATTGTAAATAACCTCGTAGCTAAGGATAAGGAGAACTTTTTATTATCTAAAGACGATCTTGCAGATATAACTAGTTTTTTATCGCATTATTAGATGTGTGAGATGATAGTAATACCTCCTACTAAGTTTTTGCGCGAGAGATGCTGATATAATCGTGGAAATTCGCATGATATTATAAAACCTCCGGCAAAGAGTATGTAAATAGGCTTAAGTATTTTTTTATTATATTTGCACAAATATATTAAAAGACTTTAATAACAGGCAATACTCATATATCTGGGTAAATAAAAGATTTAAACTTAAAGGGGTTACTTAGAGAGCAGAAAAGTTGTGTGAATTTAAAACAGTTTTTTTAGCGAAAAAAATTATTAAAAAATTACGAAGTCCATTTTAAAATATACTTCAGCGTATATTATGTATAAATTTTACAACAAAATCTAAAAAAACTGACATGTAGAAGTTATCTTACCGAAGTCAGCTCTTGTGATACACAACTGAAACGATTGGATATAAAAATTAATACTTTTTGTAATTATAAATTTTTCCAAAAAATTAATTTTTTTACGGATTAAAAATTAATTATAATATTTAAAAACCTATTTGAATCACTAGATAATTATACTCGTATAAAGAAAATTTACGTTACATTTCAACAAGATCGGCACAAGTAATTCTCTCAGATGTAGGAGCAATATTCCAGAAAGCAAACATATTTTTTAAAACAATTTGAAAAATAATAAAGTTTTAGACATAAAAATCGCTTGAACGTTAAACTATATATTGTCAGATATTCATTTTTCGGTCATATCCTTTTCCATTTATTTTGAGGGCACTCTTGCTACTTCTCAAATTGGCGCTGCATGCATTGCTACTTTATTTTTCTCATTTATATACTTTATGGAACGACAACTCCGTCTATAAAGCATTTGTATAGCTATAAAACTACTTATTATTATTATATTTTTGTTTTCTGTGATAATGAATGGAGACAAGGAATGAATTCTAGTTTAAGGGTAGCACCATAGAAATGAATGTTTTCGATTTTTTTTTGCTATCCTGCATGTGTGCAGTCCCCTTAAACGTTTTATGTTTGTTACGCATATTTCAATACCACGATGAATTCACAACTTTCGGACTATCTTTCGTTTATTTAATTTAATTATAGTGAATAAAAAACTACTTATAAATCCAAAAATATAAAGCCCTTAAAAGGACTTACACAAAAACATTCCGAACTGCAAAAGAATTACGCTTGGTTGAGCTTTACTATAATTAAAAAAAAATTAAAATCAAGTATTTAAATCAACAGTCGATTTTTATATTAATTATATGCTTTAATTATTTAAAGTAATAAATATATTATTTGAAAAATAATTATTGAGAAACTCGTATTAAATATTAATGCACTTGAGCTGTAACGTGCTATTAAATGATCGCTGAACCTATATTACTAAAACCTCAACCAGCAGACCTCAGTTTTGAGAACAAGTAGCCATTGATTTGCAAAGTTTGAATTACCATACTAAATCACTCCATACAGATGATTCATTGAAATATGAACACAACTATTACCGACTCCACTCCACGACGGAACTTGTAGACTGAACTGTGGCACCACACAACGGTAATTATTCGCGTATGCAAATCACTCTGGATCTTCTGAATGTATAAATCGTGATGTTCTTTTGGGTGAGTCATCTTTTCGGTTAACCATTACCTTACCTTGGAAGTCGTACAGGAGGATATCTTGTCTCGTTTATCTTCACACATCATTTTTTATTGAGTGACATTTGGTAAGCGCTCTCAAGATTACCGAATATTGCAATCAGAACTACTATCGGAGTACCACATGGTGATGTCTTAAAATTTACGCGTAATCGTATTATTTGCTGTCATTATGTCATATTCGACATCTTATCCTGCTTTAGGTACTATGACATTTTCGACTCAAATATTAAATTGGATTATTGCGTAAATGACAGTCGTGTGCTGTCAATGTCGACCACTGGATGAATTAAACCCGTGTTGTAAGTATAATACTTGAGGTATAGGTTTATTTACGTATATGAAAAATAGATGATAGACAAGATAATCTAGATACACGGGAGAGCGTCACTAATGTTTGAAAAAAGAACGGACACTGACCATGTGTACATTTACGCAAACCATTTCGATTTACTTTCTTTCGCGCCCTTAACTCAAAATCTATTTGACCTAGAGACTTGTAATTTTCTTTGCCTGTTAAGATCGCCTCTCTAGCGGTATTCGTAAATCACGTACGTGTCATTTATTTACAATTTATAATATGAAAATGTAAACTTTCAAGTTATAGATTAAGTAGTAAGCAAGGCATATTTTTTTTCTTTTTAAATAATATTTATTTTCTATAATTTACAAGGAACTTTAATAGAAATCGGCATACATTTAGATTTCAATTCTTTTATGGACGAACCCACTTGATTTATTACCAAATTTAGTCGCTTTTCTATTTATATTTTTGGTGGAATTTGATTTACAAAACGAAACACCTTACCTATATAATATTGTGCATGTGAACGAAATTAAATATTGCGAGGGGATAGCATTTGCATTGTATGTCATATATTGAGAAATTTTTATTTCGATCGAATTCGTAGTTTCTTTATAAGTCAGCGAATGTTACTATGAAGAATTTCTTTATATGGTATGACCTTTATATAGAAACTTTTTGTACTTTTTCTCGTTCGAGTTACAAATATTTATTTGACCTTTGGAATTGACACCAAGATACAAGGCTGACAAAAAGTTTGACATTGTGTAGAAGAAACGAAGTACCTAGTATATTCTCTCTTATAATATAGGTAATATATTGATTGGTGCATGGCGATAGTGTTTTTAAATCGAGTGCATTGCAAACCGATCGATATCGATGTAAATGTAACTCGCGTGGAACGCTATGATCCATGTCTAATGATCTGTTATAGCTCTTTAAAAAACCATCCTTAGAATTTTTAAACACTACATTTTTATTTTGAGGATTACACTGAATGACCAAAAATTGTGTGTCTATTTAAAAGCAAGACTAGTATTATAAGTAATATTCGTTCTACTCGCTTCATTTGAATATATAAGAGAAAAAAATGAACCTTTAAAGAATTTGCATTACGAGGCTTTTATCGGACAAATTTAAAAATGTCATCTATCCATATTTTTTTCTTGCCTTTTTCTTAGTTTTTCTGCGGTCTTACTTTCTTGTTATCGATTATGTTAGGTTTTGAGTTTACGGGTCTGTTTCGACTCTTGCCTACTACGAGAACGGTGGTCTGCCTCTGTCCCGACATTACGTCCTTATGTTGGGTACATTCTTTACTGAGTAGCTCATCGTGTCGCATTATGTGACCCTAGTCCATCACATTATGTTTTTTTGAACTTCTCAGTAGTCAATTAATACGATTCCCTGACATAATTGCTGCAAATTTTATTTAAACTCATGATGCAAACTCAATCGTTATATATTCATTTTGGCCATATAAAAGGATCTTTCCCAAAGACAGACCAGCTTTCAGCGCCATACATCAAATTTTCTACAGGTCATAGCTAGTCCCTAACCTCAGCTTTAACTCTTTACTTTAGTGTTATTTAATGTAATTTATATATTTAAGCAATGTCTTTCATCAGTATGCATAACTAGCAACAACGAGTAATACGTGATAACTGGAAAAAATGCGTAGCGAAACGACCTCATAAGGTTAAAATGTATTTAGAAATATTTATGGAGGAGAATATATACTACTAAAGGTAAAAACGTATTTCATTACGAATTTTTGATGAGTCATAACGTTATGCGAGATATAGGAGATGTGTCATAGTCTGCGATAGAATAGGTTTGGATTTGGAAATTAAACAGTGTTTGAATATCACAGCGAATTGGCCCACCAATACAAAATTTTGTGACACGGTAACAGAAAATGTTGTGGCTCCTAAAAATTGGAAGAACTTTCAAGATCAATGGCAGTTATAGAAATATATGTGATTTCTATCACATATTTTTATGCAAATTACTTGAACACATCGATTTTTTGAAGAAAATAGAAAAAAGGCATGGGTTTGAACAGGAAATCGGGCATTTTTCAATAAAAAAATAAACATTCATTCCGTAGGTTTACATTTTTTAAATAGATATGCATTATTATCGCCTTTACCGATTTTTTATTGACTTCATTAGGGTACAGTGCGTTGTAATTTGTCATTTTCCGCAGGAATTGCATAATTAGGAATAAATTGCGTAACACATCAATATCAGGTTCAGTTTCAATTAGATTACTGGATTTTATATTCTGGTTAATATACATGATGTTTCTTTTATGTCTCGTACGCAGAAACCTTTATTTTGCGATGTAGATTTTATAGTGGATGCATCGCAGTACTTCGTTATTTTCAATTGGGCTATTAACACGCTCAAAATCTAAGATGGTTTTAATTTAATATATTTTTATATATAATACTCTGTATTTTATTATTATATATTACAGCTCGATATATATGGCGCGTAACTAATTTCGCAAAATGTTATTTAGCTTAAGAAATTAGTCGGGCACTTTTAAAGAAATTTCGCGAATGTGAAATGAATAATAGTAGTTCCTTCAACAGTAAACGAAAGAACGCGAAAAGCGAATCGAATGTGAAATGAATAAAAGTAGTTCCTAAAAAAGTAAACGAAGAACGCGAAAAGGGAAGCGAATGTGAAATGAAAAATAGTACTTCCTTAGACAGTAAGCGAAAAAACACGAAAAGTGAAGCGAATGTGAAATGAATAATAGTAAACGAAAGAACGCGAAAAGCGAAGCGAATGTGAAATGAATAAAAGTAGTTCCTTAAAAAGTAAACGAAGAACGCGAAAAGGGAAGCGAATGTGAAATGAATAATAGTACTTCCTTAAACAGTAAGCAAAAGAACGCGAAAAGCGAATGGAATGTGAAATGAATAATAGTAGTTCCTTAAGCAGTAAACGAATAAACGCGAAAAGCGAAGCGAATGTGGAATAAATAATAGTAGTTTCTTAAACAGTAAACAAAAGAACGCGAAAAGCGAAGCGAATGTGTACCGACTCAAAGAACAGGCATCTACCATTATACCACCATTACCTTTGTCATTACGTATCACTCGCAACTTACCCAGGAGGAAAATAATGTAATTGGTCAGTTTTATTTTAAGAACATTAGTCGCTATGTGGTCATTCAATTGTTTATGGTATTTCGATGAAAAAAAATCCATAATTGTCACCACATAAAGGAAGCTTGTCATCTATATTTTGTATAATTACATCAATTTGTAATGTTTGCCTGGAATATGAGGAACGTAGTTACTAATTTTATTTATGGGAGATTTGTTTTATTTGTAATAGCTGTACTCGTTAATAGCTTATCTTGTTGTCATTATTTATTACCATCAATTTTGCAAACGTTTATTTGCTCTCTTATGAATATAGCAGGAATTTAAAATACAAAAATTCAAAATATATAGTTAACAGTAGCATGATGATTTTTTTTGTTTACAAGTAACTAGCTCTCTAGTACGTACTTGCTGACTTATAGCTATAATTATAAGTATAAGTAAATCCGTAGTAAGTAGTTCCGTATAAGTAAATCCGTAGTAAGTATTATAGTCCTATAGACTGTAGGTCACAAATAGGTCAAACCCTAAATTGTCTGTTTAAGAAATCCACAATTTTACGCCTGTTACGAAGTGCAATAATCTGGCAGTATGGAATCTGGTGTTTTTGGGCGACTTTGCGAGCGCGATAGGGTTATAATTTTCGATTGTGGATATGTATGTGTCATATTTTAAATTGCCCTAGGATCTAAACGTTGGCATAGATTTTGACGTTTGTGGTGTGCTTGGATTAGTCACAGTTCCCCGTATGATATAGGCTACATGATGTTACTATAATTTCAATATAGCTGAAGCTGGTGGCCATTTTGTATTGAATATCATATTAGTTTGACATTTTTCGTGATTAATTTTTTTTACATTGATTTTTTTTGTTTTAAATAATTGCGAACGATAATATATTTTTTTTAATACTTCGTTTTGAACGCATGTTTTTCGTATCATATAAAAAAAATGTCAAATATTGTTGGTGCAAAATTTCACTTGTTTGAAAGTTTAATAAACGTTAATAGGTTAAACGTTATAACTTTGGCTGTTTCTTTTTGATGACATTGTTGATTGTTTTCTTTACACTCTATACTGTTAACTACGTCATTTGAATTCGAGCAATTATGACTATACTTTTTAATAATAATATTAAAAAGAACATATTGAACCAAATTAAATTAAAATTCTTAAGCATCAAAATAATTACAATGACAATATTCACAACGTGAACTGTCAAACCATAAGACACACAACATAAACATAACCATAGCCTTAGACTGTCATCTTGTACTGAATATGCGCAAAATTTTTGTTTTCGGATGATATATGTTTTAACATGATATTTAATATTTATTAGGAGACCTGAATAAGTTAAAAATAACCGAACGTAATTTTGAGATCATACGAATTTATTGTCAAAAAATAGAATCTTCGAAAAGAGGAAATTTAATGCGATATTTTTTCTGTTTTTAAATTTGTCCCGAAAGCATATACACAATGTGGGGTAAGTTATAATAAATAAAAATACCGCGATTTTTTACAGTTATTACATAGATCCCTATAGATTTAATAATTAGTCGTATTTAAAATTCAAAGCGGGCAAAGTCGCGGACAACAGCTAACTAAAGGATACATAAAAAAGGCACCTGTAAACATTGTCAAGTCTGATTTGATAATTATTTATTAATAAACTATACGCTTTCAAATTCCCGTAATAATTCCACAAATTACATTCACAAAATTTTACTGAAAAAAGTTGACGTACGGACCAGCCTTTCTCCACATTAATTACGTCACACGTTTTCCTAAGGTTGCTTCATTTAATTATTAGAAAATACAATCGTATTAAAGTGTTAAACTTTTTGACATACTAACAATTACAACCACAAAATTATCCGGTTGTGATTTAAACCTCAATTCAGTAATTAGACGATAGCAATTCAAACGATTTAAAACCTTAAATCGTAATATACATTAGCTATTAATAACAATTTAATGATGCCCCGTTATCGTGTTAAATTAATTTACTTGTTTATAAAAAAATGGTGTCAGTGAGATAATTTTGCTCATTGGTTGGAATATCCGTGGCACCAATTCAAAATAACTTGTCCGATTAGGCTGAAACTTCGTCACCTTTCCTTGCAATTCTGAACAAGTATTAATATTTTCATTACAAGTATACGATTATATATTTATTTATTAAATTTAACCTATTGATATGTAAATAATTGTTAATAACTAATTACAAAGTAAAAAAAAATTACTGATAAAACAAATCATTCAAGGTAAGTTCGAGAAACAAAAAAAAAGAAATAACTGATAAAATAGAAACATACGTGAAACATAACGAAATATAACAAAACAAGCAACACATCAGTACAGGCACGTATTTGCTACCGTTGATATTTCTTGAAAGCGATTGAATTGAACAAGGGTTAGAAAGCATTGTTCTCATTGTTGCAATCAAATGGCTTTGAATGTAAAACGAGACATTCCCATGTGTAGACATGTAAATAAAAGAAAACCGATCTTGCAGTAATTCAACCGATGGAGTTCTATGCTATATTAAATACTAGTTGCATGCAAGTCGGCTCGGATGCCAAGGTTCCATGACATCAGACATGGTATGTGGCTTTGGATGAATAACTTATACAATACGCTTTAGAATCCCATTTTGTAGATTTTGTAGGTTTTTAAAAATATCTTAGGACAACAAAAAAGAATAAAACCCTTTAACGAAAAACTCTGAAGAAATAGTTTTGAATTCCTAAAAAAAAACCTCTCTTTAAAATGTCCGAAAAACAACTTTAAATTTGGAACTACCCCTCTGTCCCCAGATTACAGGAATATTTTTATTATGTTCTCAATTTGTTACTACTATTCCAACGAGAAAAAATCAACTGTGACAGGCATACTGACTGATGGAAAAAGGAGTTTATTGAAAGTATCATTTAAGTATTGAAAAAAAACGAGTACAAGCTTTTGTTGATATTCAATGGCGTTTAATTTAAATTTTCATAAAAAATATTTATGAGTCGATTAAATTGATTACGTTTTAATAGCAAACCATTGAAATTAAAAGTTGAAGGTTGAAGAATCAGAACCACTGACGCAAAATGTTTGAACAAATTAAATGCAAGTCTATACTTTACCTCAGTAAAGTAGTAGCTGGTAAACTTGAATCTAATTATATCCGTAATTAAGAATGGGTACGAAATATGCACATTATCCAAGATTGACAGGTATTGGTACCGGTAACAGAATGATAAAAGTAATAAAGTGTATATTGGAGCCAATCCTAAAACTTTTGTTACTATTTTCAATTATTGAAAATGTATTAGTTATATTTATATTTTTTGAGGTTCAAAATAAACTAAATCCAAGACTAAATCTAATACCGATATTAAGTCTATTTCTTAATACACATATCGATAATCTAAAATTGACATATACAAATATAAAATATGGTTTTGTAATGAAGATAATTTTCAGAAGTTTTAGAAAAAAATCAGTCCTAGTAACAGAAAATAAATATTTCTTCGTCCTAAAATGTTAAATCACCGATTTTTCGAGCAATTTCCAAGTGATTTGTGACAGAAAATAATTTCTTTTTTATACATAAACCTTTCAATCTTAGCCATCTATGGCCGTCTATCGTGTATATAGTGCATGCAAAGAAAATAAAAATTTGATGCCCTCACTTCTAAATAAATTAATTCTCGAATAGATATTTCATTGTTATCCTGCTTTATTCACTTAAGATTCAGAAATCTGAGATGTGATGTGGCCTTCTTAAAATTCTTTTACGTAGTTTTGGTCATTTTGACTCTTTATCCCAACCTATTATGTCTTCAAATGACTTTTGTCTTTCTAGTATTTATGTGACTTTTAATGGCAATTAAAAGTCACATAAATCCTAGTGGGTCTATTATGTTACTTTTAATTATGATTCTAACATAAATTTCTCCTTCGCCCATTTTACGTTTTCTGGCGTATTTAGATATTTGTAGAAATTTATTCATATTTGTTTTGGTTCTCATCTTTATTTTGGTGACTTTTATTTCCTTAAAGTAGAAATTTGCCTAACCTATTTTTATAACGCAGCTTAACATTGCAGGTTTTCTCTCCATGTATTCAACAACACTCTCGTTGAAAAAGCAGACGAATTCCATGAAAAAATAGTTCCAATGATTTTGACAAATTACTTTACACTTACAGGATTCCAATACAAACATAATCATAGACAACAGAGGTATAGAAGATTCTGACACAAAATATATAAAATGGGTATTCCCCCTTAGATCTTGTCTTCTGTATTCCGTTTTATTTTTGTTTGCGTGTCATTTATGACAGGTCATTATTTATTATAACAATACATGAATGGTAATTGGACTTATTAAATGAATATAACACTCTTTACAAATATAAAGTTCTTCTTTTAACTCACGCAAAAACCAAAATATTTTCATCAATTCGTAGAACAATTTGAAAAAAAAGTATGTAATAAAAAAATAACCATTGTCATGTCGAGTTAGATGACTAGCAGAATCTACATAATTGCCTTCTAACGATCTTAAAAACAACATAACGATGTATTCTGTTTATTTTTTTACTAAAATCATGCACAAATCTTATTACATATCAGCACCGGTCGTTGTAAGCAAATGTGATCGTCTGACTAACTCTAATTGCTTCGGACAGAGTAATTCCGCGAAGACAGGAAATGATAATGTTTCTAGTTTATTCCCAGGCGGATAGCTGGAACTTGATGCCTATGAAAAACGCTACACACAAAAAGAATATTCACACGATTGTAGAATTACAACCAATTTGTGGAATTTTAGACTGACAGATTACATATGTGTATTTTTATAGGCGACGTTCACTACTAATTCTTTCTTACTGCCTCTAAAGATTATACTGATGGTATTTATACAACAACTAGTATATAAAATAGAAACTACGTACTCAACTGCCTTTAGCTTAAAGCTATAACTTCAACCACTGTAAGAGATCCTAAGTTGAAATCTTTTTGACGACTCTAATAACTCCATGAAGATAGATTTCACAGAGAAATAATTTAGGAAAACACTTTTCTCTCTTAACTTGATGCATGACAGTGTGTCATCCAAGTTCGTAAAAGGATAAATTTAAGTAAAAACACCTTTTTAACTGCATATTTTATTTCTCGTCACTCTTCTTAATTTCTGAATTTTGACACCAAAGTCGTGATTTGTGACTTACTATATCCCCAGATACCAACTTTTAGTCGAATTGGATCACAATAGTCAAAATACGTCAGCCATATAAGAGCCGCCACTTTGAATTTCTATATTTTGTCTACAAATTCGTTATTTGCTATTTGTTCGTTGATTCCCTATACCGAATTTCAGTCTATTCGGACTACAAATCAGAATATTTGTCCGTCATATTGACGTCACTATCTTGATTTTTTTTATTAAAGGCAACAAAAAGTATCATGGCAATTGCACACATATACAAAAATCTCAGTTCGATCGGTTGATAAGAAATAGGTTAAAATTTGAGTAACAATTTTGAACTGAAAAAATATACAAAGCAATTATGCAAAAGCCTATAAAAAGGCATTAAAAGCTTGTATTTCGAGTTACTTTCGACACACTTGTAAATCAAAATCTATTTGTCCTACAGACTTGTAACTTTATTTACCTACGAAAGCCCCCAATTACCTAGAAACCTAAATTTTATAAATACTATTCGGATAGTTTTTGGGTTTTTGACGTTCAAAAATCGCCATTTTTAACAACAAATCATTGACTCGCTCATCAAAAACCTATCATCAAAACCTGTAAAATTTATGTGCATACAAGTGTTGATGTCCTGCCAAAAACATAAATATGAAAAAGGGGACTAATTCGGCAACGAGAGCAAGTTGGTTTGGTGGCTTAGACGTGGAAAGTATTGAGATTCATATATTTATATGAATCTCAATACTTTTCATACCAAGTTTTACTAAAAAATCGTAAAACTTGGGGAAAAATAATATTATTTAAAAAGAAAAATATATGTTACTTTTTACTACTTAATCGTTAATTTGACAAGTTTTCATACACGTATAGTTTATTTCTAATATAAAAAATAAAAACATCATTTTTAATCAAGGTACAAAATATGGTATTTCTTTTTGCTCAAAGAGAGACAAGCGAACTTTAAAGCCAAGAACTTTTAATCCCATTACGAAGTAAGTTTATGCAGCTATGGGTGGATTTATAAGTTCAAAATTTTTATTAGTAATAAAAATTATGTAATTTATATAAATTTTAAAACGGAAAAATAATGAAAACTTGGGTTATGGCTACGATTATAATTATGATTTTGACATCCTTTAATACGGCTAATTCTTCTCATCATTCTGAACGCAAAATGTTTTTGGTGAACCTAAAAAAACTCAATCGTTTCCCAGATGATTACCTTGGAAGTTTAAAAAGAATCCAATATTTTTATTTTAAAATTACGAATAAATTTATTAAATAAAATGCGACTATCCCCGAAACACATAATTTACAATATTTAAATATGTGTATGTTAAAATATGTTTTTTTTTTCAATTAAATAATAATAAAATTGGCTGTCGATCCAAATATTTACACAAAAAACATTTTATTACATACAAGGTTTTTTCCATAATTTGAATTATAGGTGTGATATCTAAAATTATTCCGATTATGAAAATCTAAAAAATTGTTTTGTAAAAATAATTTTGAATACATTTCATTTTTTCTTTCTTTTTATTATTATTGTTATATAAATATATATATATATATATATATATATATATATATATATATAATATATATATATATATATATATATATATATATATATATATATATATATATGTACAAATGTATTACATAAATAGTCAATGTGTATGCAGAATTAGGCGTGTAAGCTGTATTGTGTTTCATCTGCTGTTAAAAAAAAAGAAATGTGCATAAATACGTCACGAAATTAATTAAATAATGTTTAAAATTTTAAAGAAGATTAAGGCTATTTAAAGAAGACAACGATTTTCTTTTAAATTTTTAAATAATATTGTGCACGTTAGGTAATAATATCTTTTTAAAAAACTAAATCTCAAGATGGAAGGAACCAGCATGGCGCTCGTCGGTACAATCTGTTTCAAAAAGGTATATAGGACTATAATTCGCAATTATCAAGTATGTATAGCATGACGTTTATGTAAGTACGTTTCGAAAAAGATTTTTAAACAAAATTATCACTGTGTAAACAACATTGGTTATTCATGGTTTTAATATTAGTAAAAATTACTATATTTTATTACGTTTTAACATTAAAAAGGCACATTATAAAATTTCAATTGTGGACCTTAACTAGAACCTTATTATCTAATGAAGTCTGTCACACAACTATGCGTATTAAGTAAAATTAAAGTTTATAATTATTATTCGCCAAATAGTTATTTAGAAGTTTTAGTATAATTTTACATTTAAATTCTTAGCACAATATTTTAACCAAAATTAGATTATGGGCCTTTTTAGATCTATGAAAACGGAAAATTGCAATAAAATAAAAAACTCATCAAATGAAAATGAAACTTATTTTATTATAACAAATATTTAACAAATTAGGTAACAAATAAATTAGGAAACTAATTCAAATCAGTTATTTATTTTTAATCATAATTTGCCGTGCGTAAAAAGCACTTCAAAAAACTTTGGTAATAAAGAAACTAAATAGCTATTTTGCCTTAAAATAAAAATCAATATGTACAAAAAAAATTTAAACATACTAAGGAAAACCAACATTTATCTTTCATCAAAAAATTCATATCAACGAATTATTTTCCGTCTAAATTCTTATTCTTAGTTAGGACCAATGAAATCTCCGTGTTCTCGCCGTCTTTTCACATGCTTCATTAATACATGTATACATATATACTTGGCATTGTATACGTCCTGTCTAGCAATCATGGCAGTACCACACTTCACCCATTGTTTTCTTTTTGATATTTCTGATTGTCTTTGCTCTGAATAGGTTCCAAATTGTTTTAACTACTCTTTGACCTTTTTCGTCTTACTATTAGTAATTTTCAGCTTCTTCCTTTTTCATTTCCTCTAAACTTTTTAGCTTTATCTTTAAGAGCATGAAACAAAATTTCAGTGAAATACTGTCATTGGCCAACGTGATTTTATATCATTTTGCGTTTTTATTTATACTCGTAATTAACAATTGCAAAATTTGGAGTCCGAATTAGATCTTGAAAATGTATTTTCATAGTTAATATTCAAGAATTTTTCTCTAATTTTGATAAAGGAAATTTCTCTTCAGAATCGAACATTAATTATCTTGGGTGGTCGTGTAGGTGTACGTCTTCGTTGGAATAATTATTTAAAATTTCTAGGTTTTTTAGCCCTAAAGGAGGGGGATAGATATCAATAATTCTGGCGCGATGTTAATATTGTTCTGAGAGAGCATACGTTTGCATGCTACAGATATTCCTGGCACCGAAGTGTTTATTCAATAGTCTTAGTAAGACCCAGGCTTTGCTATGATACTATAAGTGGATTTTATAAAGACAATTCTGCGTTACACTAAAACATCGTTAAAAATAAAAAAATAATATAATAGTGAAACTTATTTAGCATTCAATGTTATGAAATTTAAATCAAATTTAAATCAATAGGTTTAATAGAAGAAATATAAAAATCTTGACTGTTTTCATCAAAGTTTATCGCTAGGGTAGAAGTCAATCAAATTTGAGATACAATTAAATGTACATATACAAGCTTTGTTGCGTAACAAATCTCGCGAGCGGTTACGATTTTTAACGACTGCGGAGCGAGCACACTACGATATAACATCCTCCTTCGAAGGCCCGCAAGCGTATGACGCAGGCGTATAACTCTCTCGTCCAATAAGGTACCGGTAGTGAACGCAAAAGTGTGGAAATTACGTTTTTCTTAATATATCGATAACTAATTCGTATTTTGAAAAACCTTTAATGAAACCGCTATATATTATTAAAGACTATTTTAGTGTAAATTTGAGTAGCACAAAAATGGCGTCAAAATGCCAAAATATATTATGCAAACATATCAAGGAAAATTTATCATGTTCCTGGTCAATGGATCCTATTTGGCGTATAATCTACTTTCATGTTATTTTTTGAGAAAAACTAAGAATAAGAATTTAGAAGGAAAATAATTTATTGATATGAATTTTTGATGAAAGATAAATGTCGGTTTTATTTAGTATGTTTAAATTTTTTGTACATATTTATTTTTATTTTATGGCAAAATAGCCATTTAGTTTCTTTATTACCAAAGTTTTTTGAAATAAGGCACACGGCTAATTATGATTAAAAATAAATATCTGATTTGAATTAGTTTCCTAATTTATTTGTTACCCGTCTTTAGTTAGCCGTAAAAGATAAAATAAGTTTCATTTTATCAGGTTTTTTAAATTTTATTACAATTTTCAATTTTAATAGATCTACAAAGGCCTATAAAAAAAATTTACAATGAATATGTAAAATTTCTAATCGAAAACTTTCAATTTGGGTATAACAGCCTCTTAAATACTAATAGAACTCGCACGTGACTCGCACTACGAGGATTATGTGTGAACTCAGACATATATAAATATTTAAAGATATTTAGTATTTCACACAATCTTTTAACAAATATTTTTTTGAAGTAAAACTTCTTTACGCACGTTTGACTTGGGGAGTAAGCTGGTGAATGCGTGACGAGAGCGTTACGAAAAGTGTGATCGGGCGAGGCGAACGGAAGTTGAGAGGGAGATATAAGTTAGTGAAGACAGAAAGAGAGAGAGTTACGTTTCGTATATTACTGTAGGGACAAGAGAGAGAGGTGCGAGCACACATTTTCTCTCTCTCTTTCTCTCATAGCCAGTACATGAAATATATATATATATATATATATATATATATATATATACACATATATATATATATATATGTGTGTGTGTATATATGTGAGTTTGCTAGCGTTACGCGAACGGTGATTTTTTTATTATTTTGTAATTTCATTTCGTTCTTGAACAATTTTATAAATTATTATTTTGTTCAATACATTAAATATTCTACGTTTAAAGTGAATAAAATTGTAAATTCATTTTAAAGTTCATATTTTGTGAATTTGAAGTTTTACTTCAGTCGTGTGGTCTAAAGCACACTCGTTTTTTTTATTTTTCACCATTTAAATAATTAAGTTTCTATGACATATTGATGTGCAGATAGATGGAGGGGCACGTAAGTGATCTTATAAATTTTCTATTTTGAGCTGCAGGCCCCTAAAAATTGACTTCTTTATGACATTGTTATGAAATTATGGGGTTATCATTTGTTTTGTAATTTTAGCGACAATTTCAATATTTTGGGATTGTGACAAAATGAATTTCGGCAATTACTTTCGCTGTGGTTTCGGTTAGGCAGAAAGTTAAGATAGACTTTTAGTCAAGAAACATTGTTCAAGTTAACATTTATTATAAAGCGTCGTCCACGCCTGTGTTTAGTTGTGTTACGAAATATCCGAGAAGGACTACCTGCGGTTACAGTGATTTAAGATAATATCTGATGTAGAATTAATGAGTTATTCGTACAGTCCCAACCTCAAACCCTGCAATTATTTTATTGCCAAAAATTAAGAATATACTTTGAGGCATTCGTGTTATTAGCACAAATGAGACCCGGCTGCCAGTCGGTTGTAGAAAAGAATCAAAAACCTATTAGGCACGAGTAGAACTAGCACTACGAGGGTTCCGTACACTTTTAGGTACTTATTAACGTTTATGGGTACATCGTATATCTAATTAAATTATTTAAAAATAATTTTTTTTCAAAATTTAAAACGTAAATATATCGCATAGCATATCTTTCACAAGCGTAAAACAAACTAATTATAAATATATACAATTCCACAAAGAATTAGAAATTATTGATTTTTGAACTTTTCCTTTTACTTGTGCCTTTTGTGTTGACTTTCAAGTTAATAGGTCGACTGGAAGGTAATGCCCTATAAGTTTTGATGATCAGTAAGGCTATTGTATGAATAAAATAAATAGGCTTTAAAGGGTCATATCTTTTTGTTGCGTGAACCAAAAAAGGCCTCATTACATTAATTTCAACTTGATATCTCAAGCCGTTTCTGAGAAAAAGAGCTCCGACAGACAGATGAATGGGCGGGCGGGCAATCAAGTGATTCTATAAGGGTTTCGTTTTTTTCATTTTAAGGGACAGAACCCTAAAAAGAGTGAATCCCGAATTTTACGCAATAATTTCGATGTGTGAAAATGTGCCTCGATTGTAGCGGAAACTGCTTTGGGAAACAACAGAATGAAAACATAAAATTTTATGAAAACTCATTTATCTTCAAATAATAAATTATGGATTTTGTTTTACATAGAATAGTTTTGCAAAATATTCTTAAATAACATAGTCAACTTTGTATGTTGCATTTTTTATTACACGAAAAAGCTTACGATAGATTTTAAATTAATTCATTATTCATTCATGTATCTATAATCTTGCGAAGACGGAACTGAATCAACGAATACAAATTAATTTCAGAATTGTATTTGAACCGGTGACTAAATTAAAGAACGTATAATAAATTTTAAACATCTTTAGTCTTATATATGCTAGTATAAGCAACCAATCTAGCAACATTTTTATTAGAAATTTCTTCCAAGGCGCAGTGTTATAAATACGTCATTTTAGATCGAATTTTATTGTCATTTTGTGACAAAAAAGGTCTCAAAATTTATCTAAAATATATATTCATACATATAAACAATCGACTTCAGTAAAATAGCGAAATTTTTGTTTGGGTTATACAGAGTGTGTCGTTAAATTGATATGGCATATAGCAACCTGGTTTAGCCAATATCATGAGTAGAAAATAAACAAACATAATAAATAAAATTTTCTTTACATCGTTTTCAATCGATATAATTTCAATGTTAATACAAGGGTTAAAAGTCATGGAATACACTGCAAACCGAGAGCCTTCCAAGGCAATCAAACGACACGACGCGACTTGGTGAACCCCTTTTTGAATATTGATCGAACTCGCAGTTTTTTTAAATTGAGCGATAAGAAAACTATTTCACAAAAAGAAAAGTCAATGTCGCTGGTGATTCAGTATTTTTCTTAAGCTATTTTTTCCCGAAAGTTCTGTTTATGATTAAATAACACTTAAATACAATTATGATTGAGAAACTGTGGGAAATAAAAAATATTTTTTTTATTGAACGAATAAATATTTCTACACCAATTAATAACAACCTTTATGCAATATGTTTTAAAGACTTTTATTAATACTTTATAATATTCTCTTGAATATTAAAAATATAGAAAACCAAAAAAAGTTAGTTTGCTTCGAAACTTTATTTTTCTACTTTTATTCCAGCACTGGTTTCAAAAAGTTAGTTCTATTTTTTATTATATTATTGCATATGTGTATTTTGAAATAGGCATCAGCAAGGAAAAGACCTTATTATAAAGATTACTTATTTTATCTTAAGCCTGGATTTTGCTCTACAATTTCTGTTTTAATAACACCAACAAGCAATACGCTCCTTCGATTGACAGTGTATAAGTCATATTTTAGTAATAAATTTATCATATCTTGATTAAATTCTATCATATTTACGTAGATAATATTTATTTTTGATTAGAAAATGCTTAAATACTCGATGTCAAGACGGTATACTTTTTACCGAATTTAAAATTTAAATAGACGTTAGCGAAACGTGCGTATGTAAATTCGCACCGACATCCATATCGTATCATTCATAGGAGCCCGTCTCATATCAGATGTAATCGCCGATAGTGTTGTCAATCATAGTATCTACTTATCAGAGGACGGCAGCTCCAGAAGCGATACCGCTTAATAAAAGAACTCAGCGGTCGAGTTTGTGTTTCATAATAATTTGATGCTTATTACCGCTCCAAGTGCGACCGAAGCCGCTCCGTAATTCATAGATCGGTCCACAAATTGGCTCCTTACGCGGCGAAGTTTGTGGTATTCTCTATCACGCGTGCGGGCCGCTTGCGATCTTACTAGCAGCCGGTTAACTTTCATACGTCGCAGTCATCCGTCGGCAAAAGGCTGAGCTCGACGTACGCTCACAGACACAGTCAAACGAAGTTTCCCGGCCGCGCTATCAATTTTTTATTAACGTCTCTGCCCCCTCTTAATCCTTACCGCGATAGCGGAACTGTTTCAGAAGTAAAAAAAGCACGTAATATTTACTATGTTAATCATAATATACTAATTAGTGTGATTAGCTGTGTATCGTAAGAGAGACGGGACGTTTTGACATATTATTCATTCGATATAAACACTGTTTGTTTTCTAAACACTTGCTGTTAGTTGTCGCGCGTCGACGATCACATCAGCTGTTAGCACAAATCGTGAGCGAAGAGAAATTGTTAATAGGAACGTGTTAGTACTTCCGATTAACATTTCTTCAAACGCAACATTTCTCTAAATCGCTCGTGTTCCACTCTACTGGCTTTGTCGACGAAGAACAATCATGGACTATGGGTAAGTGTGATAATTAATATTTAAATTTGTTCTTTGCAATTCAAATATGTACACATGTATATTTTTTATTCGTAAATATATTAATGAAAATACTCTTCTTTACTTAATCTCTAACTGTTTATGGAATGGAGATATTACGACTGCAATTCACATATGTACACATGTATATTTTATATTCGTAAATATATTAATGAAAATACTCTTCTTTACTTAATCTCTAACTGTTTATGGAATGGAGATATTACGACTGCAATTCACATATGTACACATGTATATTTTATATTCGTAAATATATTAATGAAAATACTCTTCTTTACTTAATCTCTAACTGTTTATGGAATGGGAATATTACGACTGTAATGTTCCTTTACTAAAATTAAGTATTGATATTTAGAGGAGTGCGCGTAACAGTATAATTCGCGTATTGACTTTTATTGTGGTTTTCGTAATACGCAATTTAGTAATAGTTTCACCGGTTTGTGGGTTCAATTAAAATGCAATAAGCAATATATATTTGGAAAGATATTAAAGGCATGTACATTGTTGACTTTCTTAAACAGTAGTCAAAAATTTAAATTTCTTTACAGTTAAGCCATTTTTCTTTTAATATTTGTATTAAAATAACGATATTAGAAGTTTCGAAATCGTATTTTCAACTGTGCGTGTTATTTCGCCATTATTATGCCGGCTTATCGGTGAGTGTGTAATTTTATAAATAGCACGTAATTTGCTTTGCTCTATTTAGTTTATGATTCAATCAAATATTTAAACAGTACTGTCATTTTACGCGAACAAAATTAATGTATCCATTGTGTTTTGGTTCTCAGCGACTACAATTATATTTCGGAGTTAAGATCGCGTGGCGACGTTTTGATTTCGCTCTAGATTTTCAACTTTGTCTAGATCTTCATTATTTCTAAACGTATCTGTAGGTGTTAACTCGTTTTCATTTTGCTATTATATCGGAGTGTGAAAATAATTGTTGCTATCGGTATGTTTACATGTATCCCTAAATGTTAAATTTTCTTACAGTTATTTGTCCAAACGCTCATCATATATTTGACTAATATGGGACATGACGGAACCTACATAGTTATTTGATCAGCAGGGTTGCGGTTTGCGTTGCGTGGACTATAGAATGAAGGGTCAATCCTCTTAGTAAATTTTTAATATTAAGCGAACCATGAATAAAGTGATGTTTGAGCACCGCAAGTAGTGATGTTTGAACACCTTATTGACTGATCCTAATAAACTTTCAGTGCTATCTAGATCGTGTTTATGATAATTGTCAAAACTCTTTTTCAATAGACACTGAATTATACTGTTTTTAATGTCGAATGCGTTCTTTTTGTATTGTTGTTGTTGTCTTTATATTAATGGACAGTTCATGTAAGACCATTGGTGAACCACACCGCTTTGAAAATCTTAAGTCAATTGTCTTCATCTAGATCTCCATAAGGGTAATCACTGATTTGTTGTATTTTCGCCAGGATGGAAGGATAAGAGAAAATATGTTTAGGGTTCAGTTCTGTGTCGGAAAAATTTCTGAAGATGCAGCAAGTTTAAGTTTCATGCCTCTAAATGTTATCCCTATTAAATATTGGGGCCCTATTGGGAGCCTGTAACACTTGAGAGCGCGTTTCCGGGTAGCGGATAGGGGAATGTCTTCGTTGGTTCTTTGGGTGGTAAAATTGAAGTAAAATACCTTCCCTGGATCGACAGCCAGAAGCCAATCTTTTCAAGGCAATGGCAAACCCTTTTTCATGGATACTTTGTTTGTATATACATAAATAAATAAATTATAAATTTAACTTATTGGTGATATGATGTATATATCACATGTTATCGTCTTTCATAGTATTTAGGAACAAATTGGTTCACTTTACGCAAAAATACTCAAAAAAAATTACATATAAAATGTATCCCGATTCATATGCATCTACCATGGTCAGAGGTGTAATTGTTCTTCAAAGCACGCATGTTTCGCGATGACAGCCCGAGGTTGTTACCAAAACCGGTTTTCCGCTTAATGATTGAACGAACTACATTAATGATGTTAGTAGAATTCACCTTTTGCTTAATAACTGCATAATTTTAGAATGTAAGTATATATTACGGAGCTATACCGGACTTTCCACTTTCCTACGGTATTCCATTGTTTAAGCAATTGTTTGTAATCATTTCAAAAAGTGATTTGTTTATAATGAGCGTAAATAATTTTTGGGAATGTTATCACTTTTGTACTTTATTTATTGTTTATTACCCAATGCCTAAGGTTAATTCGGATCATTTAAAGAATACTGAAATAAAAGAGGTAAACATTAATCCACTAATAATGGACGATAAAAAGTTAAATTTAGCCCTGAATTAATTGAAGAGTATCTTAGAGCTAATAAAAGTCATGTAATACACAAAATGGGACATTAACATATCAATAAGGGGATTATATTTAAAATAGGATATAACTATAAACATTATTATTCATATATATTCTGGTTGGCTGTAAGAGATGGCTCTCCTAGCAATGATTCCGCATATGTATCAATTGTATACATTAAATTATTTAAATAAATAATATTTAATATATCGTTAACTCACTCTTGCGTGCCATATCTATGAACAATTAGCGAACACGAAGATGATTATTAAACAACAACGTTAATATAATAACAAAAACAATAACAAAAACTACTATGCGGTAAGAACTGATCGAGACACGCGTCATGATCGTGTTTTAAATTGAACGAGACTAAATATGAGAACACAGTCATTTTAAATATAAAAAAGTAGTAATATCATTAAAATACAATAAATCAATGGATTAAAAAAATTAGGAAATCAAAGCTATTAAATGAAACTACGTGATGTAGTATTATTTCTACTTTCTTTAAGTTCTTTACCGCGACCTAGGTTTCGTTGTATTACAACATCTTCAGGTGGGTTATTAGCAAAGATTTGAATCTTTGCTAATAGCCCACCTGAAGATGTTGTAATACAAGAAACCTAGGTCGCCTTAAAGAACTTAAAGAAAGTAGAAATAATACTACGTCACGTAGTTTCATTTAATTGTGAATAATGAATTTCTTTAAAATTAACGCCAAATATATTCAATAAATCAAAGCGATTAAAAATTGTTTTGAAATAGTCGTTTAGTCGTCTAGACATCAACGTTAAATATTTTTAGTATTTTTAATGTCAGCGATCAGAAGAATTACAGAGTGTGATTTTACTGATTCCAAATTATCACTGTTTGACACGTGAAATGATGAATGGATGTCCATATGACATAGAATGAATATATGACATAGAATGAATTTTTCTATCAAGAACATTTCTATCAGAATCATTTCTTTCAGACAAACATTTAAATGTGAAACTCGTTCACTAACCGTAATTTAATTTTAAGAAACCTACGAGGACTTTCACATTTTTCTATGTATTAAACAATCATATCCTCGTTGCTAATGCGAAATCACTGAGAGTATCTAGAAGGTCATTACTTGTCAAGAAAGCAAAAAAAAAAATTTTATAGCACTGATTTAAGGATTTGATCTTATAATTTACTTATTCGAAAAAAAAAGTTAAATAACATTTACCTACTTTTCTTATTTTGTTAACTACTTACGAGGTTGTTAATTACCTGGTTCATTAGTTGCATTGGCTCCAACGATATAACATTAATTATAATTAATACACAAAAGCTTCACTTGTATAGTAATCGTTTAGTAGAATATTTAAATAAAATCGGACGAATAAAATGAATGTAAATAACACAGACATGTAAATTAATAGAGATAAAAAGATAGGAAAACTGTGAAAGTTTGGAAATTTACTATTATGTCATTATCAGACGTAATAACGTTATATGCTAAACATGCAAAACTTGTAAACGATCATTTATGCAATTCGGTAAGGTAAAAACTATGCAAAACGAGTCTTTATGGTAACATTTAACGTGGGAAAATCTTTAAGGGTTGTTACTTTAGGTATGAGAAGAAGGGAGCGACAATCAAATATTTTATCGCGTAAATTAATAGAAGGAAAATATGTCTAAGGTTTGTTTCAAAACTAATTCTTTTCTGTTTTGAAGGCCTAGTATCGGTAAGATTCCTTAACTTTAATTTAATATTGAAATGTAACAAACTGTAAATTACAATACTGTATGATGGTTTAATTTTCATTTGTTTACATTATTGCGTAAACCGCTATAACGTAAACGGGTTGGAAACCAATAGGTCATTAAATCATAAACAGGTAGAAACCAGTTGCATACTACAAATAAAATAAAGTTTTGCCTGTTAGTTTGAATGTTTCCGTTTGAAAATATCGACTTATTTTAATTTTCCGATCTAATGCATGTTGCTATTACACATTTTTTGAGTCCTTCTTATGGAACAGTTAATAAAAGTAGAAGGCATGGATTAAAATGATCTTAATTTTGTGTGTATTTCTACGATAAAAAAATTCCCCACAAAACACATAAAATTCACAAGTTACTGTCACTAAAGATATTGCAAACATTTTGCTATCGTGTCTTCCTCACTGGGCAATTTCATCAACAACGAAATAAATATTTTACGCTCAAATTAATTCAAAATTTATAAGAGTTCAAAGCAATATGAACAGTCGTAAGAGGGAAGTAAATCGAGCCAATGAATAATACTGTTATTAAAAAACAGGCATAAAACAGATAATATTAAAAATATGGCCATTTAAAAATGTATTTTGCCTTCCGAATTATGCGTCTTGACGTGCCAATGAAAACTTCATGTGCGCATTAAATAAAGGAGTATTTACGTTTGAAATAACGTAAAGTCTAAAAGGTATAATAAGAAACGTTATTTTCTGAATAAATTCAAAATAGAACTTGTTTTTACTTTTAATTAACTTAAAGTGTCATATTCGAACTTTGTAAAATTGTTTGTAAAAGTAAGTTTATAAATATATTTTCCAAAAACTTCGTGGAACGAATTTGAAATCAACAAGCTTCTTTGTCATTAAATATATTTCCTATTTTGGTGTTAGTTTTATGGGTATTAAAGCTTTTTAACCGACGACCTATGTTTTATAAGATTTGTGTATCTTCATAAAACATAGGTCGAGATAGACATAGCTGTAGGCTCATCTGTTAAAAATGTAAGCAGTTAAAAATCTACTCGGGGTAATTTTAAACTGATTAAGAAAGTTGGCAATACCTAGTACTTAGCTATTCCATCCGTTTTATGTGAAATCAATCTTCTTAAATGTAATGTATATGGCAATACTGGTAGTGGATCGCTTTGAAGTTGTAACTTTGCTTTTTATACTGGCCGATACGGCCTCTTAGTAAAACATTTTTTCTTATGTGACGTTGATTACCACACTTAAATTTTAGATATGGAATTTGACGCTGAATTCCAAATGTAAATTTTATATGTGGTACACCGTAAAGTTATGGTTTCAAAATCAAAAACGTCTGTTTAAGTTTCCCATATTTGCTCTTACAAACGAGTTGAAAATTTTTATCATTATTTAACAAGAGTACCATTGTCGGCGTGACGCTGCGCAAATGGTATGCAATAACAACCAGCTGTACATACCGCACATAATAAACAAACGCGCGGTGCGTTATTATACCAAGCGCTTTTATTCTGAAAATTTTAACAGAAAGAAGGTGTTCCTTAATCCTCCGAATATTAAAATTAATGATGACACATTAATTTGACAATGCTAATTCATCAGGTAACAGGAGCAATATACATACGGTACTCTTAGTATTATTGCAGCAATACAGTAGAATCAGTCATTCGGACTAAGGTTAGTTGGCAGTAAGGTCCATGTTAAATTAAACCTTTTTTAATACATTGGCAGAACAAATTAATAAATTCAAAACATAACCTCACGAATCGAATAAACACTTTATAGCTCTGTAGAATCAAATAAAATGAAAATAAATTTTCAAATGAAAAATGAGGAAAATTTTTGTCAAATTTTTACCTTCAGAATTATGTATGAAAACCGGTTCAATATTCAGACCAATATTGGTCTGTTCCAAACGTTCGAGCAAAATAATGCCTGAAGCAGAAGACCAGTTAGAATTATTATGGTCTGATGCTCTTATATTGGCGTCGCCTGCTACAACTTCATTCAACCTTGTACAGAAGCTACGGCATATACATTTATGCGTTGAAGTTGGCAATTAAACAACGGAGACTAGTCTGTTCTTTCCCACTGCTATTACATTAGAATATGCGATCACGCACGGGATATCATTCTAAAACTTCAGAAACTGTAGGGGGAAATGACAATCACCATCCCCTGGTGCGCTCACCAATTCAACTGATTTTTGCAAAATTTAGATAATTTTTGTTAAGACAAAGAGTTCAAAGGTGCGAACTGCGGGTTAAGGAATTCGTGTTCAGCAGGTTTATATAACATATATAGCAATAAACGTGTATCAACAATATAGATCTATATTTCTATCGACAAATAAATCTTTTCATTCATATTTTTTTATTTATGTTCTTATAAAACGATGACTTCATAAGTAAAATAGTAAACGAAAGTAAATTCCAAACTTTAAAATATTCAAACAATTACTTTGCTAATAAATCGGAGTGGTATAAAAAAGAAATGTGACGTTTATAATTGATTAAACGCATTTAAAAGGAATCTTAACATAAGGAATAGCGTAGAAGAAAATCTGACTAATTTATGAGTATTAGGTCAGGGAAAACAGCATTCTATTATTTCTTGGCATTGCGTAATGATATAAACCACAAATGAATGGGTGAACCGCAACTGACATTGTTTAAGTCATATCTTGTGTGAATAAAGTCCTTAATCTACTTACCTTGATTTTGGACTTTATTTAATTAAAGTAAATAAAGACTAAAATCAAGGTAATGTCTAAATTTAAACTAGAAATTCACATTTTATACTTTGACACATTTCAATGTTTCTTATACCAAAATGGTTTATAACTTTAGTACTAGTTATTGATGAATTATAAGTAGATCGTTATTAAATAAAAATGATAAACTTCTGTGTTTATTTTTAGCATACTGTACAACGAAGTATGTCACTCACCTAATGTTATCGAGTAAATAAATGACTGATTATATCTAAATTAATTACAGATATGGTTTGTGCTTAGTCAAACCTTGTTTTCAAGCATTAATACTCAAAACAAACTAAGTGAGTTGTGGCAGTAATATTGTCTAAATCGTTTGAATTTAATAATTTCATAAAAAAACAATTGCTGTGGATTGATAATATTTATTACATTTTTTTGAGCAAATTTTGCTGAACAATTTTAGGGAAATTGTAATAACGCTAGTAATATTGTCGGTAAGCGTTATTAAGTTGAGTCAAGGTAGAAAGCGACGAGTGTATTGATATTGTTGTGTCTCTATCTTGTCCCACGAATCTCAATTATAAAATAGAAAAATACACAAATGAACATTCTAAATTCTTCTAATTTCAAAAATAAGTAATCAATATTCAACTAAATTTTCAAAAAATGAATTTTAATTTAATTTTAGTTTAAATTTTAAGTTTAAATTTAAGTTTAAATTTTAAAATTCTTAACCTACTTAAAATTTAGTGACGTTAAATCGTTATTTGTTACCCGCGTAAGGAGCGGGTAACAAGTAACGATACCAGTTATTACAATTCTATTCTGTTTCGTTACTTATTTCATTACTTAAACTCCATCCTATGTATGAATCTGATAAGACTCTTAACTCTTTCAATCTCGAATTATTTATAGTAATTTAGCTGGAAATAATTCGATTATAATTATAACTCGAATTATTTCTTGTGACTCCATGACGATTAAATACTAGACAAGCATGCTATTATTTCTTAATTGCGTGACTAGAATGACGCTCTGACAGTTAAAGAGTAATTAGACCAGTCAGGTTTACTTTCAAAATATTAGGTATCTACTACTACTCTGATTCGGTAGTACCGTCAAAATGAGGCTTCACGTGATAATGATCAGCATAATGTGGTTATCTCTTAACATATACCCATTTTACCCATATGGTAATTATTGAAAAATATGTTTTTGGTTATCATCCTATTCATTTGGTTTTTCTATTTATCAAATTAACGTTTAAATTGGCTGTAAATATGCAAGTTGTGTTGACAATCTAAATTTAATCTCTTTGTTCAAAACTGTGAAACATGACTCTTTAACAGAAAAAGAGAAGATAAGAGTATGTTTTTACCTCACGGAGTAGAAAACTCCCAGAAATGAGCAACTACGCGTAGTGATATACTCCAAGGTAGATAAGATGCAAGGTAGAAAAATGAGGAAAACTTATCAATGAAATTAACCACAATTAAATGAAACTACGTGATGTAGTATTATTTCTACTTTCTTTAATTTCTTTGCTAATATCCCACCTTAAGATGTTGTAATACAACGAAACCTAGGTCGTGGTAAAGAAATTAAAGAAAGTGGAAATAATACCACATTACCTAGTTTCATTTAATTATGAATAATGAATTTCTACAAAATTAACGCCAAATATATTCAATAAATGAAATTAACGTTAAAATGGCAGCGTATAAGGCTCCATTATAGTCGATTATCCTCCTATGTGAGCTATAAATAGGTACCAGTTATAATAGGTACCAGTTAAAATAAGTTCATAGTTTACCAAGATTGTTTTATAATATATATTTACATTAAGAAAGAACGGTTTGTATAATTCAAGTCACAGTGATTTTTTGACAAATATCCCTTTGTGTAAAAAGTTAGTACACACCTGTGCATTTACACAAATAAACTGCGAAACTATGTGCTATGAATTTTAAAATAATACAAATAATTATAACTAAATTTTGGAACGATTTGCTAATGCTTAACACTAGGTTCTTCATCTATTTTAAAATTCAACCACTATCCACGCCTTTTCCTAAAAATTATATTTTAAGAGTTCGGTAGCCAAATAGCAAAAACGGAAACCCTATAATTTCATCCTGTTCGTCTGTCTCTCTGTCTGCTGATCTGTCTGTCGTAAGTCACATCCATTTCACTCGGAGGCTGTCGGTATTACCTACATAGATGATATTAGAATGATATGTGTCTTCTATGAACAGCCATAGTATGAATTAGTGGAATCATGAAGAAATGTAATATTAGAATGGCACATATGTCATATATGTAAATGAAGAATGAAAAAAAATCAAGTGCACATAGATTTGTTTAGGTATCGTTAGATAGGTATTAGAAAATTATATAGAGGTTCCAAAATAAGGTTTTTATTTAATTCCATAGCTGGTAAAATATACGCTTCTTAAGTCTTAAAAAGAGAGTCCTACACCTCTAACTTCTCAACTAACGTGTGTAAAATTCTAAAAAAAACTAAGGTTGTAGAACTTAATATAAACTTTTAACAAAAATTGATTTGAATAAGATATATTGTGAAATATGCAATATTTTAGGTACCATACGCAGCAATAACTGTATTTTTCACAATGTATTTGAAAAATACAAACTTATAACTTTAATATTGTTTGGTGCTACGGAACTTTGCGTGCGCGAGTCCGACTCGCACTTGACCGGATTTTCTCTTATTTTTGTCTTATGTGATTAAATTTTCTGTTGTTTCTATATCGTGTTCGCAGTGGTTACTATATTGTGTTGACAGAAAATGTGACAATAGATAAAAATTTTGAACTCTAGTGTTGAAAACTGAATGTCAATGTAATAAGAGAGAATTGAGATACATTACTCTTAATAGCTTACTGGCCTAGGGCATCGTAGCTTCTAACACTCCACAGATTTTTCCACTAACCGTAGAATGCCTATCATTTACTAACTTTCAGAAATTAGGGTCTAAACTTTCTGATTATATTCTATAAAACGATTTTGCTGTGTCATCAGTAATATAAATTAAAAATTAAAGATTTAAAAAAAAACATCTAAATTTTTTTACATTTTTTATACTGAAAGATTCATATTTGAACGAATTGAAAACGAAAAAACAAATATTCAGATAGTTGTTAAAAATAAAACATTAATTTAATTTTATTATTCTATTTTTATAAAATGACTTGTTATAGATATATTTTATATAATTTCTTATAAAAAAATATATTTTAAATTGTTTGATACTGTTAGCTGACAGACGTGAAGTTGGCCGATTGGCACGTCGCGACCTACCATCAGTACGTTTTAACTCCCATTAAATGTTTACTTCAAAACTAGCGTGACCCGTGCGAAGTCTTCGCATTATTTATTCCATTATGAAGCTCAGATGACAGATCAAACAAATATTTTACTAAAATTGACATATAGAGGCGCAAGTATCAAAAGCATTGAGCTAAAGCGCCACTTTATTTATACGTGAGTGGATTTGAAATTAAACAAAAAATTTACCGACCGTCAATCATATTGACGTTGAGCCTATAAGTATATAATTTTAATAATTAATTAATTTGCAAAAACAATAGCAATAATAAATTGTTTAGTTGTGGATGCCGGTAGAGCAAGCAATTATCTATAAAATTATATATAATTTATGTGGATTAGTTGTGAGGTTTTTTCTAAAAAGGGAGAGTAACATCTTAACCTTAGCGTATTAATATATATGATGATGATGATGATATTTGAAATTAAATTCAAGCTCGATTAACCATTTTGATAATTAAGTACCGCTTGCGGAGTATTATTCTTCAAAATGATGTGCCGTGTCTCCCACCCTGTCCAATTTTTCAACTATGGGTGTGAAAAATTAAAAAAAAACGAAAACGTAAAAAAAACGTTTGATTAAAACTTTCAATTAAAATTATTTCGATTAACGTGCGTCAACAATTTCGTTAGACATAAACTTAATTATGCATGTTGCGACAGACATTTAGCCCGTTTTTTTAAATATTTTTTTACGCTCAGTGTCCATATAACAATAAATAATAATTTTGAAGTACATTCATTTATGTCATATTTTTTATATAAAAATTGTTCGTATCAAAAAACAACCAAGTCTATTACTATTATCTTCTTTACAAATGGTTTTCGATATTTATATATCTAAAATGTTAAACTCTATCTTGTCACACATGGTTTTAAAGAAACGGTCACGGAGAATACTTTATATTATACCATAAAACTTGTCAGACTTCAGGAGTACTGTCGTCAAAACAGTCCACACAACATTTATCCGGGCTGCAACGTATTTCTAAGTCTCGCAGATCAGACCACCCGCGTTCGCTGTATCTTATCGGATTTACTGACGCTATCGATCAACGTACGTCCCGCTGTCACTTGCAGCCGGCCCTACTCACATATACTCGTTTATTATTAACGAAAGTGATAACCAAATTTAGTTGACTACAAGCAGGGGCGGTCAAGGGCAAAGCCACTCCAGTTGCAGAGATGCCACTTGAAAAATCATTCTGCAACAGCTGTGTGCGGACTATTGACATCTAATCATTCTAGACGCTATTGGGTAGCAGCTGATTTTAAGAAGTGCTATATATATATATATATATATATATATATATATATATATATATATATATATATATATATATTAATGTATTTAAGCAACCTATAGTAGACTGCAAGTTACTGCAGCATGATATTGCCGTTCTTGAGTGGAGCTTTACAAACGCTCTGTGATTCCATTCAAACAAATGTTTTGCGATAAACTACATTCGGACTCGCATTTTTTCGACATGAATACACAATTGACAGCACGCTCTTACACCCCCTTATTTAAGTAGTCGACCTAGGAGAAAAAAAAACTTAAATTCGATTCGCACTTGACTTTTCGTAGCCGTTTGGCGGATATAGAGAAAAAGCTATGTACAAAGCTTTAATTTGTATTGCCAGGGATGCCAATATCTTCTAATGTATAATTCCTATCCTTGATTAATTCATTCTTTAGTGCAAATTAAATCAGAAGCCAGCTCTTTTTGTTTGGAACCTAGATGAAAATAAATGCAGCCTTTTGGTTGAGGGACCCAAAAAACGTTCCTTCCATATTTGCACATAAGACGATATGATTACTTCCGTGGTCACCATACGTTGCAGCATAATTTTTTTGCTGAAATTTATTTTCCGTGGAAAAAATTGGAGAAATGAAAGAAATGGAAAAATTTTGCGAGCTAATTTCTCGCAAAAATTCTTGGTTTTCTTACCTGATCACTGCCTGCGCTCGTGTAGTCATCATTCTTTTCCTTTAGAACCGACTTATATCGATATTTTCCTTTCTCCATGGTGTACAATTGCTCAATCACCTGTGTGATTTGTGTGCAAGTGTGATATGTTCATAATGAATGAGAATAAACTATTTGAAGTAAGTCATCGTTATGAGTTGTATTGTTATTGAATTAATTGTTATTGAAACATGTAGGTGTGATAAACGTAATGTTTCTATAAATAAAAGTAAATAAATAAATGTATGTTTGAAAACGTAAATTTTACATTTATATTTTCAACAACACAATTTTATAACAACACCAATAAAAATGGCGCGCTTCTGTTAATAATAATTTATTTCGATATTTTAAAATTGCATAGTTCATTGAAAATGAATTTAAGTAATAGTTTTTACGTATGAAAAGTAATCCCCATTTGTTTCTTTTGCAGTCCAGAGATATATTTGTAGGTGGGAATAGCACAAGCCGGCATTTTAAGCTATATTGTCACCTAACCTTTCAGAGCTGTGTCTTAAATTGCACTGACAACCGCGTTTTCATACTACACATTTTATGCGTAGTGTTTGGGACACATTATCGTGCGTGTTCTCGCCTTCTGGAGTACTCATTATTCTAAGTTTCCAACATACTCCGAGACACGGGGAGCACCAAATTAACTTTTTATAATTATTGTTTTTGTTATATGTATTTTATTATACTTTCAACAACAATTTAATTAAATTCACCAGATTTTTTAAAAATAAATAAACAGTGTTTAGTTAATAAGTAAAAAAAATACCACCATGGCGTGCAGGTTATGGTAAATAAGGCGAGTTGAGATAAAATAGAAATGGAAACATTATGGTAAAAAAAAGCAATTATAACAACGTTTATAGTTAAAAAACTACTAGCAGACCTCTTTCGGAAATATGAATACTGAGAGTGTTTCTTTATCTATACTGTTTGTACTGTAAAGAAAAAATAATAATAAGAAGTAGTTTACGAGGATAAAATATTTTTCATTTAAAATATTAAAAAAATTATTTTTGAATCGCAAAAGAAATCTCATGAAAAGAAATTCAGTAGATTTATTTCTTCATACTTTTTCCGGTCTTACGACCGGTAACTTACCTTATATTTTCGACTAGATTTAAAGAATTGAACAAACGTATGCACAGCAAAAGGGTAGAGCGCCATCTAGTTGATTTCTGGTAGAAACTTTACAAGATAGGAGTAGTTAATTTCATTATATGACGTTGTAATAGATGGCGTACCTACCTACGCTACGTGAGACAAATTAGGTAATTAAGAATTAATAAAATAGTGATATTTTCGTTTGCCAATGAAATTAAAACGTGACAAAAATGTGGACACTGGCGTGACTATATATATATATATATATATATATATATATATATATATATATATATATGTGTGTGTACATAAATATATATATATATATATATATATGTATATATATGTATGTATGTATATATATATATATATATATATATATATACATATATATGTTAGGTTGTCTCTTATATGGGTGAAAAAATTGTTTGGGGATTTCGACCCTAATCCTTTTTAAACTACATAGACTTACTCAAATACAAAATGTTATCTTCCCACGTCAATATTAACCCGTGTCGACAGGGTCCTGAAGTTTTTGAAAATAGCTGTTTTTAACGCTTTCTATTATGTAGCTAGATCAACCAAAATATTAATATTTTGTGAAATTATTAATCAAAAAGCGTGTTAGTGTATGTTTCAATAGCAGTAGGATTAATGTTTTTCCAGTTGTTTCTAAACGTTTTCAACAGTGGAATATCAAGGTTGCTTGTGACTTGGTGGATTTTGTTTCAAATACACATTTTAAGACCAGTTCGTAAACATGATGGCCGTAAGCGAAGAGAAGCAATTCTCTTTCTAGTTTTAGTTCCAAAAGTACACAAGCTCCATTTAAGTGCTCTGTATTAGACGCGGTTTTACTACAGCACATTATTTGTACTTTGCCATTGAGGTTCTAATCGTAAAGTGTGTTTGATAGACGGATAGATCCGAAGGGGGTCGTTTTTCCTTTTGCGGTAAGGAATATTAAAAATTAAAATATAATTTTTATTACAAAAAATTCAAAATTCAGTCGTCCGTAACCTTACTGCTGTATTACATTAATTAGGAAAAAGTAATTTAGGTGCAGAGATATAGAAAACTTTGAATGGTTTCATCTCTCAATTCATCAACGGTTTATCCTCAAAATGTTTTTCAGATTTATTGTCATTATATGTTCACGAAGAACACATTTTTAGCTTTAAAGTAATTTTTAAACGATTCGTTGCTATAGTTTCCCACAGATGTATCGATGGTCAAATTTTGCACCGCCATGATTAGTGTTATTAAGGTGCACTATGAGGAGGATGAATAGTACAAAAGTACATTAAAGTATTATATTTTAGGCTTTAAACTACTTTTTATCCCAATACGATGAATTCGACCAACATTTTGGAATTTGTTTAAAGTTAACAAGACTATCGTTTAATTTTTTCGATAAAGACATTTTGTTTTTAAAATTTTTAACGTTTATGTTTCTTTTTGAATCCTTGCTTCTTCTTTAATTTTCTCACATTTGGTGTTATAGAAAAAGTTGCGTCACATTTAGGCTTAAAGAAGGTTGAAATTCCTATTATTTTTAACGAGTTTCATCAGCAAAGACGTCTTTCGAACTCGTGAAAGCAATCCATTGCAAGCGGCATGCAATTTTAAATATCACGAACAGATTCACTGTGTTTTTCGTTTAATCAAATTTAGGTCTTAAGAAAGAAGCTAGTATAAGAAGAATCGAAGAGCCTACCTCATTAATGTCCATTGAAAAATGAGTACCTCAAGCATAATTTAATATTATTGCCACATAATCCCAAATCCCATAGCTAGTGAAACATTCGCTTTTACTCTCTGTCTCTGGTTCATCAATATTCATTTTAGATACAAATACTCGGCCTAAAATGGATATTGAAGCAGATAGTAAAAGCGAATGTTTCCCTAGCTATGGGATTTGGGATTATGTGGCAATAATATTAAATTATGCTTGAGGCACTCATTTTTCAATGGACATTAATGAGGTAGGCTCTTCGATTTGTGTATTGCTCTTTTAAACTGACGGAAAATTGAGTGGATTTTGAATAAAACTTTCTTACCTGTGACATAAAGTAGATCCTGACATACAACGATAGTGGTAAATGGTGGGATTTAGGCAATCAAGAAAAACAATGTTTTAAATTAAAGATAATATCAGGAATTTGCCATACATCACCAATCTCTGAAGAAATATTGATCATGAAGAATAATAATCATAAGTACACGACCAAGGATAGTTACAGCTCTTACCATATGCTATAATCCAATGACCATTGTTATTACCTTGCACCAGCTACTAGTCACCTGATTTGAAACCCGTTATCATCGGATTGTGACAGGACACTTGATAAGATTAGCAATGAAAACGTTTAAAAGCCAAAGATTTACGAGTTTAGGCAGGTCGTAAAATGGCGTTATGTCACGGCGTGATAATGCAGTTAACGCTATCGTCGCGACCTGAATTCTTGCTGCGTAATTTTTTTAACTGATATTGTTTTGACTAAACATTGATAATTATTCAATAATATCCATTTTATTACATCAGAATATTTCGTTTTGGAAACAAGTCTTAATTTAATCGTGTTCATTCTAAACTAGCTATGGCCAGAATTTTTTAACTTTGAAGAATTTAAGATTATTATTATTTTATTAAATTGCATTGAAGAATTTAAGATTATTATTATTATTATTTTATATATTATTTCCCAACAAATTATTTTAGTTATTTTGCATTTACTTGCAAAATTAGCTCATTATTCCAATTTAAATGACTCTAGCCCTATAGTTACTAGAGTAGCAAGTGGAATAATCAATTATATTAATTATATGTATCCAATAAAATCGAACATTTACAAGGTATAGATTTACAAGGTGGTTTAGCCATTTATGCTCGATGTTTTGGCTCTGTCATCATCATATATACTCCCTCTTTAGATGTAGGACTGAAAAAGTAATATTTTGCATTCTGCATTCTTTTTCTGTTGGGGTGTGGTTTTGTTTTCTTAATAATATTTCTTTTTTATCGTTTTATAATTTATTAGTTTTTCTAAAATTGTGTAAACATTATGAACGTCTCCTATGCTAAATAGATATATTGCTATGTATTGAAGTAAAGTCTTAAATTCCCGAATTAATTTTATTGTGAACGAAATTATAACTTGCCACAGGAATAGCTTATTTTGTAATAGAAAACAAGCAAGCAGTCGGAAATATAAATAGTTAATATGGTTAGCAAATACATTTTCACTTGTGCTACTCGTTTGTATAAAACAAAATATAAATATTCCGTGCTAATAATTTTCCCCTACCGAAAATTGTGCCATATTATCTTTTTCTTGATCTTAAAATTTTCTGTCTTTACGGAGCACCCATAAGAGTACCCTAATGTTTGAAAGGTAACGATGATGCTACTTTTAATAAGATGTAAATATAAACGTATTCTTAAATTAGACTAGCGTGACCCGTGCGAAGTCTTCGCATTATTATTTATTCCATTATGAAGCTCAGATGACAGATCAAACAAATATTTTACTAAAATTGACATATAGAGGCGCAAGTACCAAAAGCATTGAGCTAAAGCGCCACTTTATTTATACGTGGATTTGAAATTAAACAAAAATTTTACCGACCGTCAATCACATTGACGTTGAGCCGTTAGATGGCATCATTGCTGTTTTGTGTATATAATTTTAATAATTAATTAATTTGCAAAAACAATAGCAATAATAAATTTTTTAGTTGTGGATGCCGGTAGAGCAAGCAATTATCTATAAAGTGATATATAATTTATGTGGATTAGTTGTGAGGTTTTTTCTAAAAAGGGAGAGTAACATCTTAAAACCTTAGCGTATTAATATATATGATGATACATTTATCAAAAATAAAATAAATACTGCCATCTAGTGGATAATTATATTGTAACGGTTGTTAACAAAATATACAGATGTCCCTGCCAATTAATTAAGAAGTAATCTGCAATTCATAAAATTAATAATCTCATGATATTAAGAATCTCAATTGTGGATGTAGAGCAAACTCTTAAGGTTTAAAATATATCTAGTGTCAAGTATTTTTTGAGTGATGTGCGCACAGAAACGACTTTGTTACCGTTTGATTGTATATGTAGATGCAGTCGGTTTGTACTCATACAATCTAAGTAGATAGAGTTTTTTCTGTGAGGTAATTTTCAAATGGATCGATTTTTCAGTTTCTTCAATAAATGTTGACTGGAAAAGTCCAACGAAACCGGTAACAAGCATTAAAATGAACATATAATATGTAATTTGATCTTAATTTTGATAGAAACGTATGTGTTTAAATAAAATATACAAGGAACTTTCATTGTTTTCTGGATTGTGACATCCGGCACTTAACTTAAATTTATGTAAGCGATATTGCTAAGTTTAGTCGATTTCGATTTGTGTAAATAATTTCTTAATTTGATATACTCTTGAATTAAGAGAGTGAGAAACTTGTTTTAACTTATCACCACTTGCATAAACCTAAGTCTTAGCTTTCGGGAATTAATTTTTTTTTCATATTTATAGGTTATTTGAAAATAATATCCAACAATGGAACTTTAAATGATTACACACATTTCTAATAATAATAATATTCAGAACAGCTTTAGTAACATTTTCCACTTGTTTTGCGAAAGTAATCGATTACTGCCTTTGTAAAGCTCGGCTGATAATTAATAACAAACTGCTTGAACATTTAAGTAATATAAGCCTGTCTGATAAAATTTTTCGATTCTAGAAAAAAATATAAATTATATACACGGTCTCTTGAAAAATAATATTGGCTTCAGCTTACATTATCTTTAAGAAAGAACTAAAAGCCTTTTTCAAAGGTAATTTGGGAAAAAAAATTTAATAAATTAAATTTTGTTAAATTATTTTTAGTTAAATCTTTTCTTCTTTAAGCAGAATATTGGTATTAAGTCCTTAACATACTAATTAATTTCTTAAGAATTTTCTCCATATAATCATTATTTTCTCGATTTCTTTCTGAAAGGTAAAAGCTTCAGGAAGCTCTAAAAATTTGAAGCACACCGATGATTTTACATCCGCGTTAGATTTTCTAAAAAATATGACGTTTTTGTCACGCATAGTTTTTGTTTCCACTCTTTTATTTTTCTATCTTAATCATATATTAGTTATCTGCGATGAATAATATTGTAATGGCCACAAAGGCCAATTTTGTTGAAAAGGTTAGTGGAGACAGTCTACTGTGAGTTAATTTTTATAAAGATAAAAACATTTCTTTTGTAATGGAACTATTTAAGTGGCAATTAGTACCAGAATTAAACTAGATTAACTAAATCTAACTAATTCCTTCGAACTGAATCTTGACGCAATATTTACAACATTTATCATATGCATAATATAAAAGATTTACAACATTTATCATATACATCATAATAATTTATATTTTATATATGCAAGATACTTTTACAATCAGTGTTTCTTCATATATTTTACAAGTCTATGTTTTTAAAAAACAGGTGCGGATATATCGAGCACGACAATAAAAATAAAATCAATTGTGGTACGAGTCGGGTATTGCGCAATTAAGGTTTCGTATCAGAAACATAAGCTACAATCATAATAAAAACAGATACAAAGTACATAGGATAACAAGTACTTGTTGAATAAGATATTAACGACTACTATATATTAACGAAGAAGGTAGGCTCTCCTGAATTATTTTTTTCGAAAGTAGAAAGTTAAACCGTTAAAGAGCTTTCTTTTAGCTACATAACCAAAAAATCTGTCAAGCACGAGCAAAACTCGCACTACGAAAGTTCTGTACACATTTAGACACATAAATATTTAAGGGTTCGTAGTGTTTCTATTGAACTTTCAAATAAATATTAATTGTTCACAACGTAAGTGCCAAAATATTATGTATTTCAACAATTATGAGATTAGGGATAACCGCTATAGTTTTACTGAAAAAATATGATCAGGTTTTTACAAACATATTTTTTCATGATATTTGATTCAGTAGTTTTGAAAATAAGGGGAGGGATGCGTTATTTTCGCATATTTTTGGAATACCTTTTTAAATATGCAATTTGAAGTTATGGAAAATATATTTATATTCCACGTAACACACCCTTTCAAATGGTTTTATATAACATAAAAAATTTAAAAAATTAAGACAGTTTTTATTGCCTCTTTAGTTCTTAAACGAATAATGTAAAAAGTTACAAATAGCCCATTCCAACAATACCTTTCACTATAAATGGAATTTAAAAAAATCGAACATTTAATTTGCCTCCCTAAATTTTCCAAATGAATAATTTTAAATTTTAGCTATTGGAATGTATGCTGGTTAATATATTTGATCACTATGCCAAATTCTAATTTACCGAGTCAAGCGGTTTCTGAGAAAAATGGCAGTGATGGACAGATGGACAGAAACGTGTGTGATCATATAAAGGTACCTTTTTCCGTGCAACTCTAAAATTATAACTAAGGGTTAATACCCTTAGTCTGGCAAAAATAAGGATATTCGTAGGTTTTGAATTTGTTGCCTGTTGTTTTTGAAGTGAAAACTTCTTTGCTGACCTGTTCACTTAAACTGGCGTACCTGTTCACTTTTTCTTAGCAGTGACTGAAAGTAAGCCGTCACGCTCGGGTTGCTGATGCTAAATCGTGTAAACTCGGTTTCCTTCGGCATTGGCCAAGTGAACTACTTTTTCGGCGCACCATGAGCAGCTTTTTTTATATCTCAAGTAAACTACTTGTTCAGGCGCACTTTGCGCACTTATTAATCAATATTTTATTTTAGAGTAATTTAATATAATACGCGTATGTTATTGTATTTTTAAATAATAATCTCCCTTTGTGAATACGAAATTACGTCTCATTTAATTTTGATGACTGTTACAAAAACTTATATTTGTTTCTCTTCATACGATAAATAAAGTCAAATAAAATAAAGGTGCAGCGAGATATAGATATGCTAAACAATCATTTATATAATGTACACGCAAGGTCAGGTCAATAATCTATTCAACAAAGCCTGGGCTTACTGCTTATTGTAATATAAACGTTAATCGATTTCAATAAACGATACTCGATAATCGATCTGAGCAGTTTATTCTTCCGTACGCGTATCTATAATACATATTATTTCGACCTTATCTTGAACGACCTTCAATCTACTTTCGCAATATCTACAGCGTGGTTCGCCCGCGCAAGTGAAATTTAGTAAACACGAATTACTCAAGTGAATGAAAAAACCCGACTGATATCGCCCGTCGGATTAAAATCCCTTATGTTTATATTGTTTGAGGAGAATTTTGAATTGATTTTTAGGTAATTGTAATATTTTGGGAATAACACCTTTTTACCAATCAAGATAAGAGAGTGTAATAAGCGATCTAATTTCAATTTTATCAGTATTATTTTTTAAAGAAATTTTCTAAACTATTACGATGATGCTTATGTATAAATGTATATGTGCGTGTGTATATGTTTATATATATATATATATATATATATTTATAAATATTATAAATTGTAAATAAAATAAAATTAGATCTATATAAATTTGCCAATCCAGTCAACGTAGTCCAAAATCCCGCAGTTTTACAGCATAGAAAGCCCTCCGAGGTAGTATCTTCGCGTAACATACTGTGTATGCTACGTAAGGCAGACGGCGTAGCGAATATAGAATACAGTGGTAGGCATTGCATAATAGTTTTTTTCTTTTTTTACTAGGAAGGGAGTGCTACAGGTTTGGGACATAACTATTAATATTTTTATGTAACGATGTTCTAGACACATAAAATAAACCGTTAATTTGTTGCTTGTCTGAGTACAATGATACTTAGGTCACAAAATTTAGCCATTAAACATGTTATATAGTTAAAATCATTTTTTTAAAATAGAACTTTTTATTAGGATCTATTAATTTTTAGAATAATTTTTGATATATTAAGAATCTACCTATTTCAAAAATATTTTGTCCAAATATTGCCTTTAAAAAATTGTAAAATCGTAAAGAACGAAAGTTGCGTTTAAGAATGGCCGAAACAGTCTTTAAAGTCCTGTAACATTGGTGTATGGATGATAACGTGAGTTGCGGCTAGTATTAGTAATTCTCAAGTCACAAGTGCAGAAATAGAGAAGAATACATTATAGTCATTATAATTTATTAAAATAGTCATCATAACGTTATATTGGAATGCTATTTTTGAAATGATTTTAAGTCAATGTTAAACTATGAATTTGTGTTAATCCCGTAGTCACACACGGATCCCATATATGGTAGTTTCGTCTGTCACCTCGTAATCAGCATGTACGTTCTATAACTTTAGACCTACGCGCATGAAATTTTCTAAGTAAATTTTCTGAGTAATATATTCAGCTAAAGATCTCAATTAATAAGCAGTAAAACAATTTTTGTTATTAAACATCTAATGGCGCGTTTGGCCCCCAACCGCGCCATTAGATATTTCAACGTTCTTAAGGCAAGTCGCGACGTGCCATTCGGCCAGCTTCACCACTTGTCGACTCTTTTCATCTTAATTTGACCAGTTTTGCGTCTTGTCGGCTCTTTCAGACTTAATTCGGCCAGCTTCGCGTCTTGTAGCCTCTTTCGGACTTAATTCGGCCAGCTTCGCATCTTTTCGGGTAACAGAACTACAAAATTAAAAATATATTTTCAATAGATTGTTACGAAATATTTGTGTGATAAATTATTTCATAAAAATAAAATTAACTTAAAATATTATTATTAATAGCTATCTGAATATTTGTTTTCAATTCGTTGAAGTAAAAATATTTTAATATTAAAAATATAAAAAAAAATTCGATATTTCACTTCTGCTAGGCGTTCCATCACGTCTCACAATTTTTTTTTTAATTTTCTTATTTTTAAGGTACCTCTTGTTGTTAAGATGTGGGGAGAAAATACTTTTAGCAGTACACCATTACGTGGGAGGTATCATTGGGAAGAGGTCTTTAAATTAAATGTACATTCCATTTATTACTTTCTATTCTTTAACACCATTTACCAAATATTAAGCAGCAACTTCCCCCCTCTCATTTCCAAGCAAAACTAAGTAAAAATCTCGAAACAAGTTTCGATGAGTACTTTCAAATGACTTTTATTTTGAGGAATACAACTCTATTAGTTTTGAAACTATAAAACAAAACTCTTAAGTACATGGAAATAACCCACACAGAATTTACTCAGCGACACCCATCTGCAAGACACTTGCTACGATGACAGCGACCACTCTGCCAAGACAGTAATGATTAAGAAGTATATTTGTTAAACCGTCACATTTAAATGGGCGGATAGATTTTTATAAAATTTTCTTTAGACGTAGCTCAACATCAAAAATGTTTAACATTATTTATTAGCCTTTTTATAAACGTTGTAATAATCACCTTGGGTTAGGACAATCCCGTAGCCTTAAAATAAACTTCACGCAAACGAAATCGTCGCCAAAAACTAGTATACTCTTTAAAAAAAAAAACAAAAGTCTTTGGTAAAGGGCGAGTTTGATTTTAAAATTTAATAATTGCAAGCGTGCAAATGACATTTTTTCTTTTAGTTTTGAAGCAGACAGTTAGGAGACATTTGAAGTTAGGAATAGAAAATAGTATAAATAACTTAGAAAAGAAATAAAGTTAATTTTTCTCAGGATATTTTAAACTATTTTTCCATTTAATATTTTTTGTTATTTATTAGTGAATATCAGGAATAATAATTAAACTTAAAGCGCTGGTTCGATGAAAATATTTAAAATCATTCTTATATTAAATGCATTTATTTGTTTTTACTATGCACATTAAAATGGAAATTCATATTTTTAAACTAAATGTTTTTCATATTTCTGACAAATGGCTAAAAACATGTTGCCAATCTATCGTTGTTTGGAAATAATTTTAGCCATTTATAATGTTATACAATTATAATTGACAAAATTAGCGAACACTTTAAGTCTTGTCACTCTAATAAATCTAACCTCCCACCAAGTTCTGTTGAATCAGGATCGTCTTTGACTCGTATTTAGTATTCGACCATAACGCAAGAAGATCGCACCGCGTACTCTTAATCATTGTTATTAAAGACAGGTCAAAAATTGACTTATTTACCTCGAAATAAGTCAAGTATGATATAAATTAAGGCTTCTCGAAAGACAGTTTCCTTTAGTGACGAGTGATTACAAGAAGTTGGAAAAACCGAAAAGTTATTGGATAGCTATGGTTAACAAAAAAGGCATCTATTTTCTCCCGAAAATGTTTATCAGGTATCAAATAACTGAAATAATATTTTATAGAAAATATTCGTTGCAAAGTTCATATTAAAGAAATATTTATCTTAAATCTACAGTGAATTGAAAGAGAAGTGTATAGCTATAATAAATTTAAATAATCACTAAATTAAGTTAATTTCTATAAATATTTTAAATTGTCTTAAAGTAATGATAAAACCGATGACAAGTGTTAATGTTTAGTGAATTGCGTAAACTTTCTAATAGTCCATGTTCTATACATTATTAAGAAAAAAATCATAATTAGAAGCAGTGTAAGAAGGGCAAATATTTTACATTTAGGTCATCCAAAAAGCCTCCTTTGACACTTTTGGTTTATAAAAAAATATTCATAAAAATACATAAATAAAAATGAAATACAGCGCCATTTTTAGAAGAAAATCATTTATCTAAACTAGACAATCTGCATAAAATATATCATAATCTAGTTTAGATGGCGTACCTGTCTACGCCATATGAGAAAAAATAAATGTTAATTAGCAATTAGTAAGATGTGATAATGTAAGGTGGGATTTTCGCTAAAGTGTCTACTAAAATATAAAATTAGCCTAAAGCTTCATAAATCAATATTTATCACAATGAAATTATGTTTTATGGTGATGCTTTAAATATTGTGACCACATAGGTGCAGTGCATTTTCTTCTTTATTGATAATAGAGCGCAGGGAATTTTATTTTTTTTGTTTTTTCGTTTTAAGTTTTTAAACAAAAGTTATAATATTTTAAAAATTCTTTTCAACAACGTGTAATTTGGTTGTAAGATGAATTTTTACCCTTTCAACTGTAGCCATTTTACATGTCCATCTACGAATCTAGATCTTGATAGATGCTATTTTTGTGCCTAGTTTTATCTCGATCGAATAAGACGTGTGACTTTTGAGCATTTACACAGGCATTAAACGTGACCTTGGATTTAGTGTTTTGGGACCATGGACGTTGAAGATGTAATGAAATATTTTCGAAATTAATCTGATTCGTCTATTTTCGAAATGCATCTAATATAAATAAATATAAAAGCAATGAGTGATTAAATATGTACATTCATTTCAACCATTATCAATTTTATCAATTAATTTTTTTGTCAACAATAATCGACATGAAGTTAGAAAAGTGTTCGTGAATATAAGTAAATATATCGAAGTAAACATAATTATAATTCTTTATGTCACAATACTTTTACTAAAGGTGTATTAATAAGGCTAATTCTGAAAAAAAATCTCTTTATAAGTCAATAAAATTCTATTTTAATTAGGACATTGATTTCAGGTAACCGTGTGATGTTGAGCGATTTTTATACTATTTTTAAAACGAATTAGCTAGTGTAATATTCAAAAATGTTGTTTATCGATATGTGGGACTATAAAGAGACATTTATGTCTGTTTAAAAATTAATAGTGAAAATTCAGTCATTTTCAATGTCTTTAATTACAATTGGTTTCAGATATAAACTGATTTACGTACCCATTGCTATAATATTTCGAATGGTAATCTACAACATCAACACACCTACTAAGTCGTCGGTTACCCTTTTCAAAATATTCCCAAAACAATTTTTTTTACCGGTGCATCAGCGTCTGTAATCGAATGCTTAGTGTCGAATAAAATAACATAGACCTTCCTTTTTACCTGTTACTAAGAGCAGTAACGTTGATGTTAATGTCACGAATATTAAGAATACGCGTACGATATTGTCAAGAGGAGGCGGCTACGTAATGTGGCTGTCGAACGCTGAATAAATATTTAACTGCTTCTGTATAGGAAGCGCAATAGTTTAATGACAATCGTTTCCTATTGTTTAGCGTACGCGTACTGAATCTGAATATATTTGTCTTCCATTGCTAACATTAAATCAATGTCCAACTAACATGTCAACTAATTGTCAAAATATGTATGCCTATTTACCAGTAAATATTCAAATAGTCCTCCAATTTGCCGATTTGACAATAGATGGCGAGATAAGGCCAAACTGTGGCTAGTTTCATTCATGAATTATACATATTCGCCGACAATATATATAGTAATCGAATCGACGACAGCGCTCACTGGCGTTAAAAAATGGAAGCAATGATATCCTTTCTGTCAAAAAACCTTCATTTGTAAATATAAGAAACTTTATAAACTAACAAATTAAAATGGGTGACGATAGCTGTTATGTAGTGATTATAAAACTATTGAACGAAACAATAAATGCACATTTTAAATATGCACATTAGCGAGTTCGAAATTTGATATAAAGAATAAACGGATAGCTGACATAAAGAGAAAAATGTAAGCATAACCTTGAGTCGTATATTGAATTAATTTAAATAATACCTACGTAACTTTATAATCAGTCTCTTAAACACTTTCAAACTGAGCGAGCAAAGTTGCGAACACTAAGTGGCGTTATTGCCGTGCATCCGGCGAGTTATAAAAGAGTACTATGTACTTAAAATAGTTAGAAATTTGTTTAGAAAATTTATAATTATTGTTTAGAATACCACATCATACGACTATGTTGTTTTACCGGATCGAACTAATTTGTTTCTGATCGGAAAGTTATGAGGAAAATTTTGATCCAGAGAAACCGTGTATGTACAGTGTAATACGATTTTCGTAAATACATTGAAGAATACGCCCGTCTTGTATCTGATCGGAGCATAGATTATAAAAATAGATGTAATTCATAAATATTTCAGTTGCATAATATTATCGCAAATTTAATATGTAATACAGTCTTGTGACTGTACAAGATAAAACAGACCATTTAGGTTTTTTTTGCTAATAGCTCACCTGAAGATGTTGTAATACAACGAAACGTAGGTCGTGATAAAGAACTTAAAGAAAGTAGAAATAATACTACATCACGCAGTTTCATTTAATTGTGACTGTATTACATATTAAATTTGTGATAATATTATGCAACTGAAATATTTATGAATTACATCTATTTTTATAATCTATGCTAGAGATCGTGGTAAAGAACTTAAAGAAAGTAGAAATAATACTACATCACGTAGTTTTATTTAATTGTGAATAATGAATTTCTACAAAATTAACGCCAAATATATTCAATATGTAATACAGCACCAAAGTTTTGTCAAAATGAATAAACCAAACATAGTTACGAATCAAAAGTTGATAAACTCTTGCATAATTTAGTCGTAGATTATTTATTCGAAGACTAAATAAATAGTATTCGAGTATTGTTCACAATAATGTATTGTTCACAATGTATTGTTCGCAATAATGCTCTACTGTACTGCCGGAACGGTTTTTGATGCCGGATAAAAATAAAGTGATTCGTTAAGGGACATGATAATTTTAATGCATCAAATGGGAACTCGTGTTTTCCTTTTTAGTAATGTTTTTAAAAATACACTTAATCAAATTTGTAATGTTCGCGATTTAATTGTTTTATCATTATCTTTGATAAAAATAGTCTGGTTTATCTTGTTTACAAATATTTGTTTTTCGAAAGACTATTGACCCTTTTGACTACGATATAAATACACACAAGAAAAATGCATCCAAACTTATCAAAATATTTGCCGATTTAATTTAGTTTTATTTTTGTATAAAAATATTTCCTTAATATTTCTATTTTTACAAGTACGGATTGATATCTCCTGCGATCAGTTAACAATGTTTAAGTGTGAAAATACATAAAAAATATATTATGTTGGCAGAGACGTCAATCGTGGTATATCAGTTTCTTCGCAAGCCTGGCTTCCTGACGCATGTATTAAAACTGGTTTGTGGGCAAGTACAACTGTTAGCAGGTAGAGACAGCTGATAACAGGAAAAATTTATGATCATATTCAGCATACTGTGATAGGTACGTAAAATAATTTGTGTGAACATGTAAGTGAGACGAGAATGTATGACAATGAAGCATGCAACGGCGCATTGACTTGTAACGCGTATTGATTATAATTATTGGACTGGGAGACTTTCACACCGTATTTATGCAAGAGCTATTTTACTATCATAATCTTAATGATAAATCATATCCAAACTATAAATATGAGCATATTTTATTGCTTTACACGTCACGATGCATATAACCTCGAAACATAAGTCATATAGTGTTAATGACCCGATGCAACGACCTCATCTGCCTTCCAGCAGAAGAGAATTATCCAGTGAGCTTTAATTAAGAATCAGTGGTATCATGTTCACACTTCTGAACCTCAAAATTATATTACTAGCGATGTCAGAGCATTGCACGGCTTGAAATACTGGATGATATATAATCCTAAATATAATAATGTCTTGTCTTTTCGTGGTCTAGAAGTCATGATGCCGTTGAAAACAGGCTTTTTAATCTATATGTTCTATTCAGTTTGTTTACATTTCTTTATTTATTTAGGATAAGGAAGAAAGAAAGAGAGTTAGGTATTACAAGAGATTACGAGAGGTATAACTTTCTCAGATGGTTCTTAAATGCGTATATGGAGAAAGCATTTCGATTGTCGGGGTGCAATTTATTCCATAACTAGGTAGCATGTATTGTGAATGACCTTTTATAGAAGACAGTATGTTGATGGGGTATGAGGAGGGTAAGGAAACTTTCAGAATGACATCTAAGGCCACGGGAGCTAAAGTATTGACAATTTGGATCACTATCTTAGCTCTCATAGCCTTAGGAAGTACTACTAAAAATAATCAAAACGCTAAATAGAAGTAAAAGATTGTGAAGTTTACGTCGGTCCCGACTCACCAGTCGTTTGAGACGATCTAAACTTGGAAATGTGATGACATTTTCTGAAGCCGAAGATTTAACGGATGCCTAAATTTGGAACATAATCTTAAGTGATTTTCAGATAGATTCATTCAGTATATATTTTCATAGTCAAGCAAAGGATGTAGAAGCATATGATAAAAGTGAACTTTAATTTTAATTGATAGAAAGTGTTTAGTCACTTTAGAAAATATATAAGTATATAGCTGAATATACGACGACTAACGTTGTTGATCTGGGTTTGCCTTTATACTATTGGCAAAGCAGAAAAGACAATTTGTTTTAATAGCTTCCTCAGTTAGTACGTACGTCATGTTTTTGTTATACCACCGTGTAGAAGCAATACACTAGTATACTCGAATTTGTCACTTTACCACGGTATTCAATTGCTTTAAACATTTGACCACGATTTCTTGAGACTTCGTTATTTTTTGCATATTTTATTTAATCATGTACCCATCTTAATCTATGAATGAGTATCCTCCCTGTCATAACCTGTGTGAAAGTCTTCTCTAACACAACTTATTTATGTAAGTTCTTCGACAGGTCATTTATTTTATTCTAAACATTTTTATATGTATATTTATATATATATATATATATATATATATATATATATATATATATATACATATATATATTGGTTTTACATTTCATATAAACTTCTTTTTCATTATTATTAAACCGCAATAACTTTTTCACTTTTTTCGCAATAGTTAACTCTAAGAACTTGCTTTGTTCTTAACAAACAAATAATTTATAATCTTAATTTTGTAACAATTAAATGAAACTACGTGATGTAGTATTATTTCTACTTTCTTTAAGTTCTTTATCACGATCTAGATTTCGTTGTATTACAATGTCTTCTTTGGTGGGCAATTACAAAGATCTTTGTTAATTGCCCACCTGAAGATGTTGTAATACAACGAAACCTATGTCGTGGTAAAGAACTTAAAGAAAATAGTAATAATACTACATCACGCAGTTTCATTTAATTGTGAATAATGAATTTCCACAGAATTAACGACAAATATATATAATAATTAATTTTGTAAGTTATTTATATTCAGTAATTAATTTTGTAAGTTAAGGTAAACATTTTATAACAAATTGAATTCCGATCTATTGACTGTTTGATTCATAACATCGAAATTGTGATGGTGAGTTTTTAAGATGGTCACGCATTTGTTATATTGCACGTTTAATTATAAAATATGTAAAACTTGACATAGAAAAAGTAAATCGTCGAAATGTTTTTCATATATATATAATTTCTTGTTCTTATTTGATTTTTTTTAATTGTAAATAACTTTTTAAAAATATAGTTTATTACTTTTAAGTTAAAAAAGTGTGAGAATATAAGGCTCAGTTTTTTGCATTTAATTTTAGACTATTTTTTAAATGCGACGCAAAATTATATTTTCAGTATTTCGTTTTCCTTGGTTATTTGGTTTTATTAATTATTTCTTCTTTTTTATAGCTTAAGTATTGCTATAATAACTTTGAATCTTGGAGATATCTCTATTACTCTTATTTCATATGTAGATTCGATATGGTGATGTTCTGAATTTGATATATCATAAATTTTGCGGCACATTAAAGCAATACAGCAAATAACATTTGTCTAAAGTAATTTTCAATTGCCACTAGGAATATTGTTAGTAAAATAAAGACTTTTCTCCTACTTTTACTATTTCAACCATCTTTTTATCTCGCCCGTTCGACCACGAAAATAATTTTTCAAATCGATTGCTTAATTTTTGAAATTACCTAAAACTAACAAACTCACAAACTTTGCTATAGCTATTTTATTATATTAGTATAGATGGAATAATTTTTACATTATTTTAGTGTCGATAAAATTATTAAGATAGGTACTTACGTTATAAGCTATATTGCAAGCCGGCATCAACTTTCTTCATAGCTGTTCATATCGTAATTTCATTCGAAGTGCTAGAATTTAGATTCACCTCAATGGTTTTTTGTTTATCGTGTCTCGTAATAAAATTTGATTCGCTGCGATATTAGCGAATCGACTTTCACCTCATGTATCGATACCTGCATACGTTGAGCCCGCAATAACGTTTCTATCACGTGAGAATTATACGCTTGAATTGTTCTTAGTTTGCATACTTTATAGTATATATGTATACTTGAAGAGTTAAACTGATTTCTATTACGCGGAGAAACAGAGAGAGTGAATGAATAAGTGGAGATCAGACGTGGAGAGAAATTTTTAGATCGTAGATTAGGTTGGTTAAAAAACATTTTTCTTCTGAAGTTTCCTTAACAATATGGTTTATGACTTTATAATTACAAACCAACAGTTTCTATTTCTACAATTTACGTACATCTATCCTTACATATTATAAAGGACAATGTCTCTCTGTTTGGCTACGTGTCTCTCCCTATAAATACTTATAACTTGAGAAGTACTGGTCCGATTTGTTAACTTTAGTTATATAATAATTCAGAAACATGAAAAAAGTGCCATTATTATTTTTCGAGCCCAAGGAGCTCGAAAGCTCAATAGTTACGACTAGAAATATTTTTGAGCGCTTTGAGCTCGAAATTAGCGGAAAGTTTCAGAGATGGCCTCAAGATCAAACATTTTTAAAATTTTTACGTTTAATTTCTCTGTAAGTATGAATGAACCATTTTACAGTAGGTAGATAGGGTAGGGGACCCGCACAGGCTAGGGCCCATCTAGCAAACGCCACCTCGACTATATGGCCAGTCCGACACTGTGCATATGTCTCAATTAAATAATCAACATGGAATAAAACTAAATATTAAGAAATTTTAGTATGTTGTCATATAAGTATATTGTCTGGTTTGTTTTAATTGTGGTCTGTGGTTTAGTGAAGAAAGTTTAGTACTTTATTTGTGGTCTGTGGTGTAGTGGAAGAATACTTTCTCTGTCCCATACTACCTTATATTGAAATGAGAAATTTAAATTAACTTTCCACTAGAGCACAATACCGGTAATATACCGTCTCAAGTAGAACGTAATGCTACAGGTTTTTCAGATCCGTTTTTATAGAATGATTGAAGTCTTTGATGGAGCGTACGGTACGAACAGTTATATACAGATGCAGTGCAAAATTTACATTTAAGTAATTATAAAATACGGCCTGTGAGTTATAAACCAACCAACATTTATTGTTAAGCTTACGTAAGTCTCACGTAATAAAATAATGGACGCAGAAACGCTGGAAGTATTTTCCAGCGAAATGCAACTCTGTTTTGTATCCAGAATGTATTTTTCTTTATGACGTATTTACACAGGACTGATTTCTCTCGTCATAAATTTGTTTAGGGTTCCGTACCCAAAGAGTACCAACGGACCCTATTACTAAGCCTCCACCACCATCTGTCCGTCCGTCCGTCTGTCTGTAAAAGGGCTGTATCTTTTGAAATGTAATAGGTAGAAACTTGAAATTTTCACGTAATACTTGTTTCTATGGCCTTTATCACGAAAAAGACATAAAAAGCGACCAAATGCGAGTCTGACTTGCACACGAATTGTTCCATAACACCGCACAATATTTAAGGCTATTTCTTTGGTAAATAAGAAGATGGATGCCACAGCAACACTTGATTCGTAAAAATATGTTAAAATAATTGGTTAATGACATTTGCCACACATACCTTTATGATAAAATAATGGTAAAATATTTCAAGTTATGTTGACTTTTTTAATCCCTCTGTTACACGTATAAAATGCCACGCCTAATATATTTTTTTCTATAATTCTATTTTGTTGTATAGCAGTTCATAGAATACACCTACCATCCAAATTTTATCGATGTAGTGCCAATAGTCTCCGAGTAAAATGGTTGTGACATATGAACAAATAGACAGACGAACAGACAGACAGACGGACAGAACGAAATTATAAAGGTTCTGTTTTTGCCATTTGGCTACGGCGCCCTAAAACGAACGAAAAGAAGAGAAGAAATTTGAAGCTATTTATGCAAATTGTAGTACATGGAAAATTGTTTGTAGTACTTTTTCTTTTAAAGGTACCAAGATGTAGATCTTCTTATAAGGATAATATTTATGATTTTATACTTTTGCTTACCTAAATTAAGCACCTATCACTTACCAAGTTCGGTTTAGAGATGTCACTGGCTGCATATGGTGCTACCTACTATTTAAATTTACTAGCTTTAGTAAGACCGTTTGCATCGCTTGCATCCGGAAAATTTTATAGCTCGTACCAACGAATTCAATTCGATCTTTTGCTTTCAAAGAAAAAAAACAATATGTTGTTTGTGAGATAATTGTCCCGAAGAAACGTTTTTCTTAATTTTTGCTATTGCTGCTGAAAACAAATTTTATCGAAGTAACATATTTATATGAACCGCTTTTCAGTTCAGAAATTTTCAGTCTTCACTTTAGAAAAACTGAAAATCAAACTTTTAGTATATGTGTAAAAAAATTGTCTTTTAAACCTATATTGTGTATTGCCTTATCAAAATCTCTTTAATACTTCCCTGAATCGGTTAATCCTCTGCTGAGGCCAGTTTAAAAAAAAACACCTAGCCTATTTGTTTTCTTTTTGTTCTGTAGCGTACGTTTACTAACCTTCCATGCCAGTAAAGATTATGCATTATTACTATCGACATTACGATCTACATTTTGATTTTTGCTATGTTTGTAAATGGCTTAAAATATGATTAAAGTTATCGAGGTGGTTTGATTAACGGTAATAAACCAAAAGCAAAATAATCAGTATGTTCGTGTACGAGTATATGTTTTATTATAGATATATATACTAAGTAAATAAAAATATAATGCAATGGCACACGTAACATGGGGAAAAGATAATTTAAATTAAGATTTGAAAAAAAAAATTAAGAGTGATTTCAATCTATGCGTTAAGTCAAGCACTAAACAAATTTGACCATAGAAATCAAGAATTCAATTTATATATTCCTATTTCATCGCATAATATAACGTAAGTTAAATGCTTTGTATAACGCAGTTATACTATGCATATATGCTATGTAACCATGCATGCATGCTTCATACAACGCAGTTCTATGCTGACGAATCAGGATGTTCTTGCCGAAAATAGTTTATTATGGTGGGCTGATGTGTGAATCTTGGATCAGGTATATGAAGAATAACAAGGATAATGAAGGATATTTTATAAATAAAGATAGAAGATATAGATTATATTGCCCAGGCATGACTGATTATTGAGTATTTTTTACTGATATCGTGAAAATAAAAAGCCCACCCCCCACTTAAATATTAATAGTAATATACTCCGACTTTTTGCTTAAAGATGGCAGATGAACCCCATCTGCCACATTACCCGCCGCCGACCGCACCAATGCCGTATCACATCGCATATGCGTGGAACTGAGTGGGGTGCTTTTCGACTGAGCCAAATTAAAAAAAAATAAAAACGTCACAAAACAAATGTTATTCCTTGAGAAATATTTTTTCCGAAAAACTTTTTCTCTAAAACCAACGGTCCAGCAGTTCGGTTCGGTTACAAGGAAATACAATTAAATTGTTCATTGTTCGGTTCGGTTACAAGGAATACATTGTCAAAACTTAATCGCCCTGGAATCATTTTCATTCAATCTATTCCTAATTTTTAGTGTTTATAATCTTTTTCACATTTTTCTAAGTGATACTTTGTTGATGAGAAAATTGTTAACTTACACAGAATAATGACTTACACTCGAAAAATGTTTAGAAAACTCAAAGTATATAATATACATGGCTGAATTCGTGTTTCAATAAGCTTTTATTTGACAACCTACACGATACATTCGAATTTTTTTTATTTTTCAATTTACCTCTAACTAAATTAACCTCCACAATCAAAATTCACCTTTTTATACTTCGTGTTTATAATTGGGCCACTATACACTATTTCAGTGCTAAATTTTAAATTTTTACCCAGAATAATTTTCAAGAATAACGCCTGTGGTCGACGGATTGACGGACATAGGGCTAGACACCGAAGTGATCCATTAGTGTTAAATTTCGACAATATTGCCATGGAACACTAAAAATATGTATGAGACCGTAACGGGCCAAGAAAAACGCTTTTCTTCATTTTCACTATTGCTGTTGAAAATCAATTTCATCTGTATATTTCTTTTCACACATTGTTTTTAAAATCTATTTTGTTTATTTGTGTTTACATGAAATAATGAAATGCTTTATCAAAATCTCTTTTTAATACTTCCCTGATATCAGTAATCCTGTGCTGAGGCCAATTTGGAAAAAACACCTTACCTGTTTTCTTTTGTTCAATGGCGTAAGATAACTCAACTTGCATGCCAGTGAAGGTTACGTACTATTACTATCGATATAATTTTTGGTTTTTGCAATGTTCGTAAATGTTTCGGACTTAAAATTTAATTAAAGTTATTCAGTTTGTTTGTCATTTTAAAAATGTTTGGTAAAAGAAAATTAATGTTTATATATGTGTGTGTGTATGTATGTATAAGTATATTTATATATGTGTGTGTGTTTGTATGTATGTATGTATGTATAAGTATATTAACATTATATGTATGTATATATAAGTATATTTATATATGTGTGTGTTTGCATGTATGTATGTATAAGTATTATAAACGACAAATTTGATGCAGGGAAGAGAGGGTGATAATAAAGAACATTTAGGAGCAATTTCAATCTATGCTGACGAATTAGAAACATGTCCTTGTCGAAAATAATTTAATATGATGAGCTGATGTAGCGGTCTAGAAATCTAGATCAGTGACATTAGGAATCGCAAGGACTGTGAAGTAGGTACCTATATTCTATAAAAAGGAACGAAAATCTAAATTGCACTGGCAAGGAGTTAATGTTTATTTGAAAGAATTTTATTGAAATTATGAAAAAACAACGGTTTCCCTGCAACGTTTATTATATACTAGCTTGTGCCCGTGGATTCGCTCGCGTGGTGTTGGGGAAATGTAATTTTTCCGCAAAGAAACAGGGTTATATTTCAACCAGGCGGTCATGTACTTACGAGATAAGTATTATTTTGAACATAATTCGCCAGATCCAACATGTGAGATTTGTCGTAGCGTAATACGACGTGCCGGGCGAGTTATGCTATGGCAATCTGGGCAAAAATGCCGTGGTTAATGCATGGCATTTTAACTCATAAATTATAAACAGAGTTAGGCATTATAAACAGAGAATATTCCAATACTTTTAAAAAATAAGTTAAAGTAGCATATTCAGTTTTTTAACGGTCTGTTCACAGTTCTGCGTAAATGGTAGCATAATTATGTATAGTCTAACATATGTCTTAGAATAAAAGATTCTAGGATGTATATTACTCATATGCTAAATCGAACTTAAATCCGTTCAACCGTTTAAGCGTCAACAAAAGACAAACAAACAAATAAACAACGTTTCACTTTTATTATATCTTTAGGGATTTATTTCGTAAACTAAAAAATAAATTTTTTTAATAAATAAATATAATAGACCTACTATAGAAATAATAGCCAAAAAAGTGATTGGTTAAAACTATTATTACATAACAATTAAATAACGTCATGAAAAGCGTAACGCAATATTTAGACCTTATATTTACAAAAGTCATTAATTCAGTCAAGTTAATGTTCACCAGATGCGAAGTGCAGGGAGAGGGGGCAAGATTAAATAATTTACAAAAGTCATTAAGTCACATCAATGTTCACCGGATGCGAAGTGCAGGGAGAGGGGGCATGATTAAATCATTTACAAAAGTCATTAAGTCACGTCAATGTTCACCGGATGCGAAGTGCAGGAAAAGGGGGCATGATTAAATCATTTACAAAAGTCATTAAGTCACGTCAATGTTCACCGAATGCGAAGTGCAGGGGAGGGGGCAGTAACCGACAGTACTCCCCTACGCAGCTGCGGTTAGAAAGGAATTACAGCTCTTCTGTCAAAAAAGGCTTTCATTTTTTAATAAAAAGAACTTTATAAATAAAACACAAATTACTGTTATGTAGTAAACTGTAAAAACTCTGGAAAAAACAGCAATGGCAAATTTTACAGATTTTAAATAGCGGATTTTTAATAATCCGAGCTCTCGTTAAGAGTTGATGATTAGTTGTTAATCATTACAATCTTAATTCGTATAATGAATTAATTTAAATTATATAGAAATAAAATTACGTCTAGTAATTGAAAACAAAATTATATTTAGTACTATGAACTATGGATTTATGTAACATCGTTTTCGATAGTTACAAATGCCATTCACTTTTTATTTTGTAAAATAATCATGTAATGAAATACTTCCCATACAAATTGACTCAACAAATAATTATTAGTGATTTTTTTTAACTTAATGCAAACAAAAATGTTACACCTATATGGGAAAGTTTATGAAACTAAAAATTAATTAAAAAACTCGTAAAAAGTCGTTTCAAATTTAACGCTTCACAGGCAATAGTAAAAACAGTTTTTAAATCGATTTCTTTTAATGCAAATACGAGAACATAAATGTTATACTTGTGCGAGAAAATTATAGAAACTAAAATTTAATTTAAAAAATGCATAAAAAGACGTTTAAAATTTAACACTTGACAGGCATTTGTGCAGTCAATTGTAAAAGTAGTTTTTAAATCGATTTTCTTTTTCATAAAATAATCGTCAATGGCAGTTGTTTTGTCGATTACGTTGTACATTTATATTATTTCATTTAAAAAACAAAATTAAATTCACTATCGCTTACGTTCAAACTTACCTTTCATATTGGTATCGAAAATAAACGCAGTTTTATATAAATTATACTTATGTTTTTTAAACGCAATGAAAAAAGTTTGATATATTCCTATGTACATAAAATAAAGGTATGTTTAGATATGACATTGGTCAGCTTAATATTTTTCATTATTTTCTAAACATCTTGCTGACGACGCCAACAAAGTTGTCAAAGTTAGGTAGCATTGTTGTCGTGCACATGATGAATACTATATTGTTTTGAATCCTTATCCGACAAATAAAAGTTACCCTTGTATAAACCTACTATTTCTGCACAGTCTTACAGTATTGTTATAATATCATCAATCAAAGTAATTGTTATAATATCATCAATCAAAGTAATAATCAAGAAGCGATAAATGAAATTAATAAAAAAATTAAAATATAGGAAAGTGTATAATACAGGCTAATATTCATTATTTACAAATTCTTTATAAAGTACAGATCGAAGTAGAAAACTGAAACAGGTTAAATTCGTGAATTTTTTTAATAACGTTGTTGCTTATGGACAATAATTTTCCTGAAAATAATTTTATTTTACCATTAATTTTGAAACATATATGCCTTCTTTGTAATTATTATTACCTCTTTTTTTTGTAAATCTATAAATCTGTCATAAATAATTTTGTATTATTTTCTACAATTTAGATAGCATAGACCAAATTAACAATATACAGTACATTTTCAGACTTTTCTCGTAAATATCACAAACTAAATAACCTTATAACGTACATTAATGTACGAGTATGTACATTTGTAGTAAAAGTTAAATTGTGAGAGAACAGACGAAAATATATGCAGACGATGAATTTTATAAACGAAGGGTTTATAAATGTAGTATATACGGACAAATACAAAAAAAGTAATTTCTGTATTAGCTATAGTTTCAACTTTCATAATTCTACTTAGATATATATTTTTGGTACATAGTTGTTTCGATATATCACATAATCAATATTGACATTTCTGAAATCCAATAACCCTGTAATACAACTTAAGGCACGCAATAAAACTTTGATCACGAGACGATAAGATTCGAAACCCGCAATGAGACTTAGACGAGTAAGGATCAACAAATGTAATCCTATTTAAAAAGGCATTTTGTTTTCTAAACGGTGATAAACTGTCAATTAATGATTAATTTTGCGTTTATGTAACTAAGCTTACTAGCCAATAAAACGTTGATAAGTCCCATAATCATCTACTTTTAGATTCCAATCGATCATAATGTATAGCTCGATATTTCCATTATGGCTATTAAATAACACCTAATGACATTGAAGTAAATAATATAAAATATATGTTGAATATTCAATGCGGGAACTTTTCATTGTTTTCAAATATCTTCTCTTTGTATGCTTCACCAACAAATGTTTAAATCTGAGAAAACGTTTATAAATATAACGTTTTCAAATACTGCAACCTTCTTCTGCACTTGATAAAAACTACGAAAAATTAAATTCAAACAAACTAAATTTATCAAAATTTCTTTCAACTTTCCTTATATAGTTCAAATCGATCAGTTGTGATAAATATTGTTAATTAAATTCAAACAAACTAAATTTATCAAAATTTCAACAAATTCAAACAAACTAAAACAAACTATCAAATTCAAACAAACTAAATTTATCAAAATTGAAAAATTAAATTCAAATTCAAACAAACTAAATTTATCAAAATTGAAAAATTAAATTCAAACAAACTAAATTTAATTCAAACAAACTAATTAAAAAATTAAAACAAACTAATTAAAAAATTCAAACAAACTAATTTAATTCAAACAAACTAATTGAACTATTAAATTCAAACAAACTAAATTTATCAAAATTGAAAAATTAAATTCAAATTCAAACAAACTAAATTTATCAAAATTGAAAAAGTAAATTCAAACAAATTAAATTTAATTCAAACAAACTAAACTATTCCTGTTTGATTCGTACCCACCTAATGTACTGGCATACTCATTGAATAGTTTGCAAAGTTTTCAAATCTAGTATGATTTGTCATGAATGTATACAATTTGGTACCGTCGTCTACATCTGATTAATTTCAACGACTCTTATAGGAAGGATAGTAAATCGGAATCTCTTATAATCCGGTAAAGCTGTTTGTCATTCTTATCAAGACAATGGAGGAAGTTGGGGTCGTGTCTTGTTAGAGCAATCCAAGATTGCATTCGTTTTTTACATTGGAATTATTGTTCCGTCAGAACATGCATACTTTTTTAACAGGTTTATTAATATTTTTCATAGACATTTTTAAATACAAAAGTTAGTTTGTAGATAGTGTATGCCAGCCAAAAAACGTAATGGTTTATCGCATATATTAAGGAGGAAAATATCAAGCTCAGTTATTTAACTAAAGAAAAGAGTTATGTGCGACGCATTCGACCGACAATAATGGGATGAAATAAGATGTAACACATAAAAATTTATCCCACAATAAAAAATCGACGCGACTCTGGCCGGCTGTCGCCAATTTCAGGAATTAAAAAGTGTTCTTGGAAAAAAAGATGGAACATATGGCATGGTAATAGAGAAAATATGTATTTACTGTGGCGCATGTATCTCTACTTGTTCGGTAAATCGGCTGCCAACTTTGCCTCCCAAAAAATCGGCAGCTGTCGGCCTCCGGCTCACCGCTTACAAAAGTCGTTCATCTGCGTTGCCTGTAAGTCAGCGATAGAGTAAGGGAGTTGTAATATACGACTTATACATATGCACATAATAATTTTTCATTACTGTAAATTTCATCCATTTTCGAGAAACGTAAGCTATATTTATTTACTATAATATCATAACACTATTGTAATGATAATGCGACTTCGATGTATTAGTATACAATTTCATCGATCAACGGCGATGGAATTGTATGGATGGGAACGTATGGATGGGAACATCGTATTTTCTTATCGACGAAAACAAATCTTAAAGATATTCTTTTATCCGCAGCCTTGGCTGGACCGTTTACCGAACCAGCAGTTGAAACAAATCTGCGTAAAACATATTACTTTCTGTGTCCCTGTTAGTGTTTAGTGTAGTTCCCATAATTAATCACTAATCTTATAATAACACGTGGTCAGCTGCAACGATATTGGGACATACATGGCTCGTTTGCGTGATTGAGTTTCGAATGTTCTCCGCTACACGTTAATTTGCTCTATCAATGTTTTCGACATTTGTTACAAGTGTAATACTCTGACGTGTTAGTGATTGAATTCAAACACGTCATTAATAAATCTATTTTATTTTGTGTGATATCTATTTTTAAGATTCCGTAGTCGAATAGCAAAAAATGGGAACTTCACAAGTTCGTCATGACGGGGCCTTCATAATTTCGTTATATTAATGTGGCCTTCCGCATGTCACCGCACCATATCTCCTTCAGTTTAAGGCTGATTGTATTGAAATTTTACAGGAATATAAAGAAGTACGTAAACAGAGAGATACAGAGTATTTGTATTTGTATATTTTAAATTATCCCCCTAAAATCGAACTTTGAAATAAAAAAATATTTTCCTGACAGACCCAATTGGAGGTATCTTTGATAAAACCTTTTAAAATACTACCAGTAATGTTTATTATATGTGGACTCTTCTTTGCGAGATATGAGTTATGTAGTATTTACTCTTTCTCCTTTCCTAACTTTCTAACCACGAATGTAGAACTATGAAAAAAACTTCATGATTTAGTATTTTGCCAATAGATATAGGCAAACAGATACTTTTGTTGCGTTTATGATAAGCAAACTAGTCGATGTATTTACATAATGAAAAATAATATACATATTTGAAATAATTTTATAAGTGTACTACGCATCCTTAAATGTTTAAACTTTTGTCAATTTTTATGCCTTGTTTAGAAAATATTAAACTGCAAATTAACGTACAATGTATCACCTTACGTACAATGTACCCTAATTTTTCGATAATTGGTTTGAAAATCCTAGATACTAGTATTTGATTAGAATTTTCAGCTAAAACATATAAATAACGAACAAAAACAACTTTTGTTATATGTGTTTTCTTGAATTTAAAAAAAAATGTTTCCGTGTATATGTTTACTTGTTTTCATATAATCTACTTCATGCAGTAATTACGTGACAGGAACTCGTTTGAAATTTAAATTTAATTTTCTTTCTTTAAGAAGGTAATATGCTGCCGAAGCAGGACGTCATCGGCTCAAAATATATACGTAATTCGTCTTCATTTATCACAGAGTGGTCGGTGGCAAACATATCTTTTATGTGAATTTATAATCAGAAGTAATTAAGATATATACTTATATATGTACATATAGTAATATGTCATGATGAGTAGTGATGGTTCTTTACACTTATCTACTAGTTACATTTATTCGTCAACTTGTGTATATATACACGCGAAAATAACTTTCACCATTTAAGGTATATTTATCAGCTTCTATTAGCTAATATCCTATTAAATGTAATGTTTTTTATAACGATTCAAAAGTGTAATAGTTTGTAGAAAACTCGATCGCTTGTCCTGTATCATTAAGGAAGATAGTTTCTCTACATAGTATATAAATGCATTGTTTAATATAATATATAATGTATTATTGTTGTTTAAATGTAAAAAAGAGACGCAGCATGAACAATGTTAAAATAAGTTTATGTTTACGACTGCGATGTTTACGACTTCGTTCGATGAGACAATATATGCATAGACTTGAAATTTGTGCTAAGCATTATTATATATGAATATTCATGTATCTGCGACTCTTTTGCGGTGTATTTGAGATAAAAACCTATTGGAATCATAGACATTTTGAACTAATAAACATATAATAATAATTTCATAGGTAGTAGTTGACGTCCTGCCATGTTTTAGCGGTCGTTGATCTCCAAATGTTTTTATTGAAACTATCGACCACTGTTGAACTATCGACCAATGTTATTATCGAAATTTCAAATCAACCTTAGAGGTCGATATATACAGCGTTTGGTATGAGTGGTGTAAATAGAGTTGTCAGGTGTTCGGAAATTTTGTGATTGTCCTGGGGTTGGCGATGTTGTCCCGTATCCAGGAATGTAATAAGTTCATCCCGGAAATGTAAAAAATTGCGATAATACCTAGAGATTGTCTTTATTGGTATTTTTTGCGAACGTATATACGTCGGAAAGACTGGAATTGGATGATAAATTCAAATAAATTTCAAAGAATCGTGCGCCAGAACTAACAATCGCTATTAAATAATCCCGATAGTAACAAATTGATTAAAATAACTAAATTAAAACATGAACATAATAAACTAAATATTATTGTCATTGTCAAACTGCGAAAGTTAAGCTCCTATTTCATTAATTCATTGAATAAGAAGTAAATCTTTGCAAATTTATTTTACTAAATATTAGCATTAGCTTTTAGTAATTTGGATAAATGTGGTTAACATAAGGATTATTCTTGTATTAATTATCATTGTTTAATAAGTCAATAAACTTTAAAAAGTTTTTTTATATTATAGCAATAGAAGATAACTTTTTATTTATTTTTATTGACTTAAATTATTTATTGGAGCCAAAAGAACTTTTTGTTAGTTCAAATCATAATTTTTTTTCTGAAGTCAGTTGTTGTTATAATATATTGATTATTACAGTAGAGTATAAACAGAAAAGGAATGAATAATGTTACGCTTATAATATATATATATATATATATATATATTTGAACATGAGGCATTTATATCGATTATTATTATTTACTTGTATTTTGGTTGCAATTTAGATGGAAATGACTAAATTGCTTGTAAAGGAAATAAAAAAAAAACATATTTTTTATTTGGTTCTAGAAAAATGTGAAGTTTTCATTTCTTCATTATTGAGAATAATATGATGAATGACAGCTATTATGAAAATTACAGAAGAAACGTCATGTTAACGCTGCGAATCGTCAGCTTATCTTATTAGTGATACTTAATTTAGGAAAAGGGTTCACTGATAGTTTTTAAAGTTTATCTTCCTAGTTATAGTAGTTGACATAATAAATACATTGAAGAAATTTTATTATCAAAAAATTTGAATTTTTTTAAAATTTTGTACATCAAAGGCGGGATATAGAAAACGGTCAGGTTCTTCACATTCACCAAAAACATTTTACCTTCAGAATTATGAGAGGTATCAGCCATGTGAAAATATATTGTGTAGAAAATAAATTTTTATATGTATACATCTAATTTGTATATATATACATCTAATTTGTGTATATATACATATATGGTATTACATCAGAAATTTTTTTCTTTACACGTTCGTGAATCAAAAATCGAATTCGCATTAGGGACGATTTACTGATTGGTTTTGTTCACACTTACTTGCATCAGTTGCACTTGAAAGTACTCGAACGGTGGATATCCGATATTGTAAGATTCGATGGGACGCGTAGACATAGTTTTAAAAGAATATCGTATCGTAGAGCTTTTCTTGCCTCTACGATATCCGCCCATATTGCCGCATTTATTCGGCGTGTATATAGCGAAACGCGATTGGGCGGTTTTACATCGAACGGCGCCATCCAATGTAGTTATTTTCAAAAGCCGGTAAGTTATTTATAAGATGAGTTAATATTCACACTTGATGGGTTATTTACATGTACGCTTTACATATAACAGATACAAAAAATACACTTCGTCACTGGATAAAATAGGGATATAATTACCATAATACAAAAAAATTTCCTGTCAAACTTGTATATTGATTTCTTCAGTTTCTTACAAAGATTATGTATGTAGTTGCTGCTGCATTCTCGTTCAGTATAAATAACGTCCATTAAGCGTGCGTACTCAGGTCATCAAATGTTATAGATAATGATCAGTTGCGTTGACACGCGTTCGCTTGCGTAAGCGCGTGTCACCATCTTTAATCGTTCTAGAAGATAGCGACATATGTTCGCATTTTAACTCCATTTGATAGGAAACTGTACTGACGCGACTGTACTGACGCGAAAAGGTACCTTGGCGTCATGCGACGTCAGCGACAATGTCAATTTCCACGGGTAAGATGCGAATTGATTCTGACAAATGCTATCAACTTAAGCTAAAACTCCCCCGTGAACATGAAAATCTGCGTAATAGTTCATATACACGACATATCTTTGTCATCAGACTAACACGTGTTGTGTTAGTATTTTCAATTTGCTTGCTTAGTAAGCGTTTAGAATGCATTTAGCAATAATTTAGAATTGTAACAATTTTATTACAGTTATATTACGCTGAAAATATTCGTGTCGGAAAATATAGAAGTGACTGTCAATGAGATATTATTTCGGCAATTTGGAAAATTTTGAAGAAATGATTTCTATTTACTCCCTAACCTTACTTTCAAACGATTATGTGATAGCGATGAGAGCACTTATATTATCAAAAATAAAAATAAAAAAATTATTAAAAAACAAACATTTGTTTGTAAAAAATTAAAAGAAAAAAAAAGCAAATTTTATTTACCTGTCAAAATGTCTTTAAGCAATAATTCTCAGGTAAGATCTGATAATCATACATCGATTTACATCGGTTTATTATTGTAATAAAATCCCTCCTTCAAATAATTAATCAAAAGAAGTTTGACAGTGTTAGTAAATTTTGTTTCTCTTAATTTATTATATAATAGTAATTTTTCAAAGGCAAATTTAGGTCATAATATTTAAAAAAATTAATTTCATTTTCTATTAATTAAACGAGTTCTTTTAAAATTTCTGTCATCGAAATTCGAGATTGGCTCTCCAGTCGATGATAAAAGGCACATCAGAGGGGTTTGTATTACATCTTCAGGTGGGCTGTTATCAATCTTTGCTAACAGCCCACCTTAAGATGTTGTAATATAACGAAACCTAGGTCGTGGTAAAGAACTTAAAGAAAGTAGAAATAATTCTACATCACGTAGTTTCATTTAATTGTGAATAATTAATTTCTACAAAATTAACGCCAAATATATTAAATTGTCGTACAGTATTAAACAAATGATCATAAACTAATTTTCAATTAAATGCTGTCAATTTTTTTTTTAAATATTGCTAACCATTACATATGGTTGTTTTGGCCTATTTGCATAGGCAATTTTTTACGACGTACGAAATATAATAATTGTACGTTAATAGATTGGCTGTTGTGTTTTGTTGATGTTTATCTATATCTCAGTTAAATTTTCGTGTTAACTATGTTTACAACCCTTGTCATCAACAAACAACTTATTGTTAAATTTTGTCAAGTCATATGTCAAGACAGAGAGTGGATTCGAAATGGTTATGACCATAACAGTTAAAAATAATTTACGGCAGACACATCAATCTATCAAAATGATTATCTTTGACTTTGATTAGCGTATCGATTGCGTAGCGAAATTCGAACATAACACAGATTGTATGCAGTTGAAGACAGATAATGTCTATAACATTATCTGAAGATAATTTCAAAAATCTGTAAACATAAGTAAACACAAAGACAGTTATCTGTCACGATTTCAAGTTTACGTAAATAAATTTTCTTTAACTCGATGTTTAACATACTTTTGTGTTTATGCTATACTAGCTTATTGGGAGATTTAACAGCGCTTGAACTCGGAAGACATTTTACAATGACATTTCTCTTCACATTTTTAATCAACTCAAAATACATCAGCAAAAGTCTAAAAGCAAAATTAAATTAATTTAATAGCTTTTGTTAAGTTTATTCAGTAATTCTTGGTTATTTTGTACATTGTTTGAATACATTTATTAGCTTAGCGTGATCATTCTCTAAAAGTCAGTAGCTTATTTCATCTTCGATAAAAAAAGTTGTAAATAAATACAAATTGAGTACGCCGAGTACATCTAGAGTAGTGGTCATTACTTAAAGCACTAAGTCCACGTGAATTGGATATTCACTTATGGTTTAGTAAACATTCGATTCCGAATGCTATCTACTGTGAGTTTAAAAATAGAAATGCAGGTAATAATTAATGCAATGACCGATAGATGTCGTTCTTACTGTCGTTACCGTGCATACAGCTCTTGAATTAGACATTTCGAAACTTTTGGATGGCGTTTTATAAGGATTTTCATTCACATTGATTCTTTCTTCAATATTTATATCAGAGTAATTGCAATAGATCGTTTGTCGGCTATTAAACTTCATGCAGAAACATCATAAATTTATGTAATTTCTTATTTGCAGAAGCTCAACCGATCAGCAGAAAGCTGTCAATCTTCCGGATACCATACCTAACCTCGTGCAAGACAAGCAGGTATTCACCATATCGCAGGGCAGCACGCCGCGTTCGCCCGCACCCCCCGACACTGTAGCCGTAGCTAAAGGTAAACTTGTAACAGTTATTGTTCCTCCATCTATGACATCACTTTATTACATATAGATGCCGAAATTAGTATCACTTTGCATGCTTCGTGTTTTTCTTTAATATCTATATTTATAGTGTGTGTACCTGGACTTTTTTACGTTAGATAATTTACGATTTGTGATTCATAAATTTGCAAGTAATTAATATATACGTAGCTGTATGCCGTTTTAAAGTTTTCAAATTCTATTTACCTCACGATAAAACAAGAGCGTCTTGTATTTTGTTTCATAACATCATTTGTCGTTGTTTAAGAGCTATCGGTATGACAATATTTGGTGTTGAACCATCTTTTGTGTGTAAAAATGATCATCTTTTGTGCGTTTACACGTAACATAGACGAGTGACAGCAATCGTTTCGACAATAATCAGATGAAACAAGACATATTATATTACATCTAAAAATTGATCTTAAGAAAATCCTAACGTTTCTGACTGAATCTGGCCGACTCTAACCGATCCGAACGTTAAAACGTACTACAGTGAAAAGGATAGAACATAGGACTGAACATGTGTTAACTGAGAGAGCAGATATTTAGCCGACGTTGCGCAAGTTTTGACTTGTAAGTAGATGGAAGTCGGCACATTTATCGATTTACAAAAGCCGGCGATTGTCAGCCGCTGGCTCACCGCCTACAAAAGCAGTTCGTCTGTATTGCGCGTAAATTTGAATTTTATAACAAATACATAAGTCGGGTCAATCTTTCAATATATTTATTTATCGCACGTTTTTTTATTATATTAATAGAGTTATGAGTTTAATATTTAATATTGACTTTTGCATGTAATATGACTTACGTACTAGAACTACATTACTTAGAAAAAAACATCTTTGTCATAAAATCTCGGATTATAATTGTATTTACCAATGTATAATGAGATTTCGACGTTGGATACAGTACAATTCATATGAAGAGTATTATATACAGTTACAGAAATATGTTTATATATGCCTTATACGAATGCGTATACACTTCTGCACATCAATTATACATCTAAATAAATGCTTCGGAATTGAAATGTTATGTAACGTTAAAGATAATAAAATATGAAATTCTTATCTTCCAAATACAGAAATTATGTCCGCTGTCGTGACAGTTAGACATGAAGTCTTGGGAATTGAGACATATCAGTTATTGAAGTATACACTTAGTTGTCGATGCGTGGTGTACGCAAAGTTAATTCAGATTTGATTACAGCATTTCGAATAGATTTACGTATAGCAAGGTTAATATAACTATCTACTTAAATAATAACAATATCACGCATATAATATTGCATTCGATATTGTCACGACTTCTCCACCGCTCACACGGGAATACTAGCAAAGACTTACTAAATAATAACAATATCACGCATATAATATTGCATTCGATATTTTCACGACTTCTCCACCGCTCACACGGGAATACTAGCAAAGACTTACTAAATAATAACAATATCACGCATATAATATTGCATTCGATATTTTCACGACTTTTCCGCCGTTCAATTATGTGCGCATTTGTTTGCAATTTTACTCTTGAATATTTTTGTTTGAGGTGCAGGAATTTTTTCTCCAGTATTTATGATTGTACTCATTTTGAGAGTAATATCGATAGGAATAAAAGTAATAAAAGGTACAATAACAGCCTTAAGGATCTTTATTGGTCAGTATCTAAGCCCGCACACGCGATTCTCACTGAATGAGAGTATACAATTTAATTTCTTTTAGGGAATATTAGATCATAATCAGAGATAATCTCGATTTTAACCAGAATTCCATCATTGAAGTGAAGGTATCATTTAAATTGATTAAATAGTTTTACGTGATTCTATAACAGGTAGGCAGACAGAAAGGGTAAACATTCTAAAAAATAATTTGTATGGCTTCCACTAAATCCCACTATTCAAGAAGCTCACCTTCGTCTTTCTTGAGTTTTACTTAATATAAGCGATAATACTAGCGATACCTTGCCTCCTTCGTTCGCATGGTATTGCGAAATGCAAATGCATTGTTTTAATGCGTTTATTTTATTCAAATAACCAGTTCAATTTAAATCCCGCGTGAGTCGATTTGCGCTCCCTCCATCAGCCCGCTCACGCTATCGTACAGTAAACCAGAACCCACCATGCGTGTGGCGACATTTTAAACATTTTCTACGCAACATTTTCGTTAGAATAATTTCGAAACCGTTTGAAATGTAACAATGAAACGAAAATATAGTGGTTCCATTTATAAACTGTGTTAAAGATCATTTCAATAGCTTCCCTGTTAGCTTAATTCTTTAAAGATAAATACGTTGTCAAAATTGTAATTTTCCATTGTAAAGTTTCCGCAAATATAAAAGAAAAACTTATGTAATAAAATTGTGACAGCTGAGATTTCAGAAGTATACCCAATTGACCACATTTGTGTCGTTGGTTCACGTTAATCATATTATAAATGCGTTCTGAGCCATGATTACGCCATGGCCTAAGAAACTACAATATCTTAGCAATTTGTCAAATTATTGCATATTTCCTAGAACAAATGGCAGAAATGGAATAAAGAAGAATACTACTGTCGCATTTAAACGAAACACATTTATTTGAAGATATTAATTCAAATGGTCTAATACTTACTTGTAAAATGCGCGAAATAGCTACATTATCTTAATAACGTAAAGATGAATGACATTGGAAATCATAGTAGAAATTAATTAACATAAAAACTTTTATAAAAAGTCGAATGTGAAATTACAATCGATAAATTTTAGCTTCACTTCTGATTCATACGAATACTTTCTACTCTCGTTCATTACAACTTCCGCATTATATGTCAATAATCATTATCCATTATTAATGATTACATCTCTCAAAATGGATTGTGGCGCCTTCGCTTTGATGTGCTCAGTGAGAGGTTGCGTAATATTGAAGATGTTAGTAATAAATTGAGCAGAACTTAAGTCGTTGTTAAGTGTAAGCGGAGAAATTCTAAAATAAGTAAATGGCTAAATATTATGATATTTACTTGTAACACCCTATTAAATATGTCATAAAACATAAGTACGTAGGGATATCTGTACGAGAGGTATATAATTAATAAAATGGCCAGTTTAACTACTTATGTCGTGGATAGTTCCTTGTCCTGCAAGTAAAATTGTGCCTTAATTTAATAAGAAGTTAGGTCATAATTAAAGACTTAATTAGCTCGTAAGAGGCGCCTGTAAGTTTTAAGTGAAAGCTTTTTGTATTATTTTCTCTGTTTTATTATGTTATTTATATACTTGCGCTTAATCTTTTTTTTTAGTTTGTTTGCTATTACTTAGTACTAATTAGCAAATAAAAACGTGTAAAAAGTTTGTATTATTTTTTATTTAAAATTTTAATTTAAAATTATTTAGTATTCTGTTATTTGGCTTCCTATAAAACTTGAGAATGAAATTGTTTTATTTTCACGTAAATTTTATGAGATCGAGATCGAATTATACATACGACTGACATCTTAGAAAAAATTATCTTTTCGCTGTATTTAACCATATTCTGTATTAACTCATATATGATCATATTTACATATTAACTCAGTCTTAATACACAACCGCCCCAATTTATAAATCCAATTTTTTTCAACATTTCTAAGCATCATCGCTGTCAGTCTTATCTTAATTCCAGATTCAAAGTCTGCATATTCTAATTTTGATTCTTTCTTCCTCCCTCTTCTATGCTATCATTTGCCTAGTCACATCGCGACATAAATGTTTGTTAATTTAAATAAGTAGACTTTTGTCATACAGCTTTTCCACATACCGCGGCTTCTTTAGCACTCGACACTTGTAGAATTTCCTCGGAATATGTCCATGCCAGAAATTGCTAGAGATAACTGTCAAAAATGTGCGATATGTGTAATAAATCTCACGTTTAAGTGAATAGGCAATAAAATTAGGCATTAAATTTATGATAGAGATCGCGCGAGTTTGTCTCATAATTGACTGTTTTTTATCGCGATATAAAAATAGTGTAAAATTGAAAGTATATATTTTGAACCTTAGAACTTGTATCGTTATGGTTATCTATCACGCAACTAATCAAGTGATAATTATCACTTATAACATCTAGTATTTTTTAATTCATAAGCAGTATTTTAACTGCTTATCAATTAAAAATACTAGAAGTCAATTGATATATAGAAAATTATATCAGATGATTAAACTTTATTTTGTTGACTATATAACCAGTGCGATATTCTTCATGAAATCAGATATCTAATCGTCAGCAGTTACATCTACAGAGGACGTAACAGTTTTATCCGAGTAAATATTTTTTTTATCGCATATGTTACATAATCACTTACTTTAAAGAACTTTATTACGTAGTTTGGCTTCTAGGTAATCTGGAAACCTGATTGACATACGGAAAAAGAACAGATGTAATCTCTGATGTGATAAGATAATAAAACTTCTTACTTTTTTACTGTCTGATGATAAGAGATACTCGTGAAGTAATCATAAAGATTGAAACTATTATTTTTGTGCGAAGCGGTTAAATGAAGATAACATCCAAAATAACGAACTAAGAAGGTTTATTATTTTATCACATCAGTGATTATATGTCATCTTTATTTTGTTTGTCAATCAGGTTTCCAGATTACATAGAAGCTAAGTCAAGTGACGTTACGAATAATTCGCGCCACTTTACTTAATTCGGTTAAGTAAACTGGTACACTTATCGAATGTAAAATACAACATTAAATCTCGTAACTTGCCAATTTGTGAACCATAGAAGAAAATTTGGAAATTAATATTTTGACAGTTCCGACTCCGGAAGTAATTATTTCAAATTTCTAAGTTTCCCTATTTCAAAAGGAAAAACGGAACCCATATAAAACCTCTCAAGTGTCTGTCCACCCTGCCCGTTACAGCCGTTTTTTTCCAAAACAGTTTGACGTGTAAAATTTAAAAGCGTAAAGTATTACCCCGCATATATCTCGAATGCTAACACGCAATAAAATTCATATGGAAATAAATATGGAACAAAAAATATTTTTTTCATATTATGAGGTGATATAACTTCAGAAATATACTTAAAAATATGCAAAAAACTATGTCTCCTCCTCTTCTTATTAGGTGATATAACTTCAGAAATATACTTGAAAATATGCAAAAAAATATATGTCTCTTCCCCTTCTTATGAGGTGATATGAATTCAGAAATATATGTCTATGTCTCCTCCCTTTCTTATTAGGTGATATAACTTCAGAATTATACTTAAACATATGGAAAAAACTATGTCTCCTCCCTTTCTTATTAGGTGATATGAGTTTAGAAATATATTTAAAAATATTCAAAAAACCTTATTTCCGAAACTATTCAACCTAAATTATGAAAAAATTGGGTTTTTAGAGGTTATCATTTTTTAAAAATGGCATCATGTTTTACACCTTTGAAATACATAGAATGCAATATACTTACATGGAGGAAAACTTATATTTGTAAATATTATAATAAAAATATGGTGTACCCTTAAATGTTCATATGAGCCTAAATATGCAAAGAAACCTGGTAGTAGTATTCGTTTTACGATAACCCATACTCGTTTTACATGTGGGTAAGTAGTAAATATTGAAGAAATATAATAATACTATAATAAGAACAGAATATTCATTAAATTCAGAGTGTTCATTAGACCTATGAAACAAAAAGTAGACGTCATAGCGTAATTAAGGTTAAAGATCACTAAAGTTACTGTAATTATACGATAATTTTATTGATCATTATCGCTCTAAAAGGGCTATAAATACGATCATATTGCGCCTGCATTAATTATATTGTACAATTATCTCAATAACATCTTCCACAATAAGCACCCTCATTACAATTAACCCTCCACTATAATGTTCGAATTATGTTACCAAACTCATAAAGTATTGTTTGAAATAATAATGAGGAATAATAACGTGAGTCTAATATGATTGCGTAGATATAAATCGAATGCCCGGGGCCACCCACCTGGTTTATCCAACGATACTTCACTTGGAGGTTACATCATTTTATTCATTGCTTTTCCCTAGTACGAGGTGTTATATTAAAATAGAAAATATTTATAAATTTTCCATCTTAAATAATATTGCGTTAATTTGCAACATCCACCTGCAAAATTTTGGGAAATTATTTGATAAATTGCAATAGCGTCGCATAAGAGCCTGACGGTTGGACATTCTAAAATCAAGAAATTATAATATTATTTAATCATGAAAATCGTGAAAGCAATAAAAACTTTATTATAGTTACATTATATTCTTCCTATAATTTTGTTATTATGTTTTTAAACTGTTTTTTTTAATTTTAAAAAATAAAGTGAAAGTCGCACATAATTTCAAATACGTTTCTAACCTTTTCCATAAGACTGATAAATCTATAAAGTTAATACCATTCGGAATATACCTGGGTAATATCTTTATTATTTCCCAATAAAGAATTTAAATTATGAGTTTTAATATTCCTTTTTTTTTTAAACTTGGATCTTGATTGTTACAAGAAAATTCAAATTTGTTCCATATTTAACGTTTAAATATCGAACAGGTAAACATATATAAGAGAGCGTTGCAGACTTCATGTCTAGGGTGAAGTGTAATCATTAATATGACGTCATTTTTAGATTACAGAGTTTTAGAAAGAAAACAATTGTATGACAGCATTGAATTAGTAATTTTTCAAGACATTAATATTTGACAACTTCTTTCAAATAATTTTTTATTTATCTTATATTATTATAATAATTTTTTATTTGGTTCACACTGAAATCGTTAGACACGCTTTCACCGTGCAAAGCGGCGGTTTTTCTTTTTCATGCATTTCTCTCTGATACTATTTTTTCATTTATTTCATTGTATGCACGGCGTGTTTTTAGGGTTCCGTAGCCGAACTAAGAACCCTTATACTCCGTTTCGCCATGTCCATCTACCTGTCCGTTTGTATTCATTACCATGTTACTCGCAGAATATTAGTGATGTAAAGCTGAATTTCGTATCTGAATTTTGAACGTTATACATATTTATTACGTGTACAAAGTTATGAAATTACATCTTTTAAAAAAAATTTAATAGTATATGTAAAGTTGGGGTGAATTTTTTTATTCATTTATTCATATATAGATACCCGTTTACGAAATATTAAGTTCTGAAATGGCCATTTTTGTCAGATTTATGTGTAACTACCCCTTGCTAGCTAAACCACTGAAAAGTATTCACAATAGTTATATATATATATATATATATATATATATATATATATATATATATATATATATATATATATATCTAAATATATGTATATAACGAAATTAAAAGGAAAATGATTACAGTTACATGGCTCTACTTGTTTATGAATAATAATCGAGTTACTTATGACATGTAGTTCGGTCTGCAAAAAGTTCATGAGAACTCCATACAGATGTCTTAAATCAAATACAAAAATATATAACTTGTATTTTAAAAATGTATATTTACAATTTTTAAGCTCCTGTGCTAAAGCACCGTGTATTGAATTAAACAGTTCATATTAAGCTAAGCACAGTGTTGTTTTAAGCTCCTTTTGTTAAGCTTCCAACTGAAGTGAAATGTGTCTCCCTTCCCTTGAAATTCAGGTGATAGAGATACATATCGAACTCTACTTTGTGCGGTTTTGATACAAACTTAGTCAGTTTTTTCTTCTCCTGTACATAAATCGGTAAACATTCTTGTACTGAAAGAAAACGAATATTGGTACATAAAAACATAGCCACAGTATTCCTAATCTTATTAATTAAAATTTAAAAAGGTTGCCACAGTTAATTTTGTATACATTAATATTCTTAACATGTCTACTCTCAATTGCGTCTTAGGATCTCCACTTAATTGTTCTAATTCATGCTCTTCTTGAGTTCGCAATTGATAAAAGTATTTGCACATTATTTAAACTGTCATAGTTATAATAAACATGTCATGCGCGGAATTAAATTATTATATCCGTAAGCAAATATGGGCGATAAACAACGCGATTCTAGTACCACGGTATCAGCCACCTAGGATCACTGGATCAAAAATAGAGAGTTTTTGTTACGTTTTCAAATTTTATTAGACATTTCCAGTTTTGATTGGAATAGGAAGTGAAACAAATTTAGAGTCCGCCTCACATCCGTTTTTAATTCGGTTAGGAACGAAGTGAAACCTTGCATTTAACCCATATATTTATATGTTTTAACATTGCCCATAACCCATATATTTATATGTTTTAACATTGCCCATAACCCATGTGTTTATATGTTTTAACATTGCCCATAATCCATGTATTTATATGTTTTAACATTGCCCATAACCCATGTGTTTATATGTTTTTTTGAATTTCGATAGTAATTTTTTGGACTAATATCCTGAAATGGTATTAATTTTTGAATATTTAACACAAATAATGTTTATGTTTATTCATAAGAACGTGAGAGTAACGTTTACATCACATAATATTAATAATAATCATAACAAAACATAAATTTTACAACGAATATATGTTATTTAATTAGTTGGAAATAAATAATCCATAAGAAAGAGTTTCACTTCAAGCGAATGATTTTCCATGCATATATTTTCATTGTTTTTTATTTTCTTTCCTCAGACATAATTAATATATTCGCGTAAATGGTCATATACGACAGATACTTCGTAATTTCTGCTTTTATATATTTTTTACGTGACTAATCAATGACTGCTTTTATATATGTTTTTGCGTGACTAATCAATTACTGCTTTTAAATATTTTTTGCTTGACTAATCAATGACTGCTTTTATTTATTTTTTCCTTCCTTTATATTAAGAGTAAGAGGACGTTATACATAGTTCTCTTTCGTATCTATCATATTTGAATCTGAATATGGCGTGCTCAAAAAATTAATTCAAATTAAATGTTCTCCATTTCCCATAATATCAACACCTGTAATCTGATGTTGATAGACTTATAATTTCAAGATACTTTCCTTTTTTAGGGTTCCATACCTCAAAAGAAAAAAGGAACCCTTATAGGATCACTTCGTTGTCCTTCTGTTGGTCTGTGAAGACCCTTTTTCTCAAGAATGCTTGGAGGTATCAAGTTGAAATTTATATCAAATACTTACGTGTACGGTCGCTTGGAGCAATAAAATCAAACTTCTAAGTAAACGCAATTAAGAAGAATCCTAAAAATAAGGCTATTTATGCCGCATATATTGACATTCGCAAATAAATCAAAACCTTTAGGGTACTTCCCGTTGACCTAGAATCATGAAATTTGGCAAGAATCATAGTCTCACAGCGTAAGTAAAGGAAAAATCCGAAAATCGTTAATTTGTAGGAATACATAAACAAATATTTTTTTAAATATTCGCGTGTGGAAGATATAGTATTTTCGTTCTAAAAAATTCAAATTGTTGTAAATAGTTTAATAGAAATATCAGGTACCATTAAATGTTCAGAAATACATAAATATTCAAGAAACCCTCGTAGTACGAGTTTCACTTGTGCTTGACAGGTTTCTTTTTTGTTTAATAAACGAATTCGGCAACATTCCGAAGCATTCTAGAAAATGCGCTCACATAACTGTGTCATCACTTATTTTTATGCCAAACCATAGAATTATGGAAAATTCATCAGGTACCGACGGAAATTTTCGACGCTCATGTTTTGCTAAAATCATAGCACAGTGGTAATGTGATACTTGGCAACCATTAGCACTACACGCGCTTCCGAAATCCGGTGTCTTCCGTCGTGTTTACAATCTACCTATGGCAATAATAAGATGTTTCCATAGAGTTATATACTTAATCAATTCACACATAATTTGTCTCGTTTATAAAGTATGGCATTGCACAAAAGTAGCTTAGTTTAAGAGATCTATTAGCGGGATTCGGTCAGAGCAAAACACGATTATTCACTGGCCGATATGCCATCGCAATTTTTGGGCAAAGGACATTTGTTTCGGTCCACGAGCAACCTCACGACAATATTGCCGAGTGACCACACGCACAAAGCAATTGCGATGCAGTTTACAGGTATTTAAAATTATATATTTTGTAATATGTTCGGTTGGTTGGATTAGATTACGTCGGTTACAATTCGTTCGCTTTTCAACGCCTGTAATATTTTACACAGGTTGTTGAGTAATCAGAAAATATAAGATGAAAATAATCTACATAATTTTTCTGATTTTGAACCTTTATTACTGAGAAATAATTTATTTTTTAATAACAAAATATATTTTTTATTATCTGCATCTTCTGCTTCATAATTATATTTCAATATTTCATTATAATGAAGAGAACCTAAATATAATATTTATTCATGCCAATACATACTGTTTGCTCTCTTCTTGATTCACTGTAATAATTGGGAAGCAATATGGTCTATTATTTCATAGTAGTTGTTATAATATCTCGCCATAAAACTTTTAGGGAAGTGAACAGAGTTGTCGTAATCTTTTTTAAACTTTAATAAATACATCAATGAAATATCACACTCGGTGCCTTAAAGAGTGTACTGTGAAATCGCCATCTGAAAGTAGTTGTCGTAATCTTTTTTAGACTTTAATAAATACATCAATTAAATATTACACTCGGTGCCTTAAAGAGTGTACTGTGAAATCGCCATCTGAAGGTAGTTGTCGTAATCTTTTTTAGACTTTAATAAATACATCAATGAAATATCACACTCAGTGCCTTAATGAGTGTACTGTGAAATCGCCATCTTAAGTCAAAAAAATTAAGTCCATGTAAAATAATGTTATATTAACAGTATGAAAAAAAATAACCTTTAAATTTGGGTAAAAATCGCTCTCAAAAATTGTACAATTAACATTACAGGAAAAGTAAGTGTTACAAAAGTACACTTCATTTTATTTAAAAAAAACGCAAAAATATTCTTTTTCAAACTGCTAAAATTATGTTATAATAGTTGGAAAAAAGTTACTTTCAATAAAAAAATTTATAATCCTTTTAAGTCAGAGTAGAAACTTAACAGTCGCACGACAACTATCATAATCTGTCAAGTAGTTTTTGCTTGGGGCACGATCAAATGGACAGATGGCGGAGAAAAATTCGAAAAACGATTGTATTTTGTTTGTCTACATTTTTCCTCTTTACGTTCTTAAATGTATCCATTAAAATAAATTTATGTATTTGCCTCGTCTGAACAAGTATTGCTTAGTAGCTTTAAAATAGAAGGAAAAATAAAAAAGAAATCATATATCTTCAACTTATAGCGAGGTTAGATTGTGATCGTGAAAAATTGGATTTCATATTACGATATGTATGGTGTACTAGAGTAACAGTATGTAATTGTATATTATAAACGAGAAACAGTAACAGTACGTAATTGTATATTATAAACGAGAAACTGAAACAGTACGTAACTGTATATTATAACCGAGAAACAGTAACAGTACGTAATTGTATATTATGAACGAGAAACAGTAACAGTACGTAATTGTATATTATAACCGAGAAACAGTAACAGTATGTAATTGTATATTATAAACGAGAAACAGTAACAGTACGTAATTGTATATTATAAACGAGAAACCGTAACAATACGTAATTGTATATTATCAACAAAAACACGAAACAACATAGCAGATATACGTGAATATCTTACATGGCCGAACTATGACTTGCAAACTTTGAATCTTTATTCGAATTATCAATGTCTATATTTGCAAACAACAGTATGTACGTTTTTGTTCAAATTATCATCAGGACGGAGAGATTTTTTATCAGTAGTCAATTGTTATATTGTCAAGATTTACATCTCGACCGATACGGTATCTCAGAGCCGGAGATTTGAGTAAACTTTTAAATGTGTTCAAAATGTTTCGTATTTATCTGAAAACTCAGCGTAACATACGTTCCATGTATACACGTACCTATGTTACGTCAACATTGTAAATATGACAATAGATACCGATAGATAACATTGGGTCGGCATGTATTGCAAGTGTGTTATTGATTGTTTTGAACACACCGAATATGTAAGGTGAGATATGGCTAAAGAAGCAAAGATGACTAAGAACCAAATTTTGCAAATTGCATTCAATCAATGACGAGTACTGCTGCCTAAAAATTCACACACAGGTGCGAACTGTGAAGCCTTCGATCTAATCAATATCTTTGAATGGAATAATAAATCATTTTAGTTATTTCTTCAGGAGTTTTCGTTTTCACCTCTTCTTATAATAGGCTAAATGGGTTTATTTGTTGCGAAATTTTACTAGAATAGCTTTAGCTTTGTTGCTTGTGACTTAAAATTTGCTGAACTGTTTCACGCTCGTTTTAGTATGTAGATTGATTTCGATTCATTCTTGGAAAATTTATATTCTCGATGTTGAATTCAAAAATTTTGGATCAAACCCTGTATGGTTTAAAATCTATTGGATGCATAACGTTAGAGATTACATGTTTTAACTACAAAAAAACCTAATGAAACGCTTTTATTTTCAAATAAACTGAAAATTATTGTTGATAGAGCAGGCCAGTTTTAAAATATATATATACTGTTTTGAAAGTAAAACATCTTCATTTCAAAACCAAAAGAGGATTTTATTTGAAAATTGAAATACATCGATGAATTAGCCTTAAGGTGTAGATGCGTGTTATGAGATTCTTGGTACTGCTGGCTATTATATAAAGGAATATTGAAGCTGTGCCGTTTATGAAGGAATACTTTATATAAACGACTAAAGGGCTTATTTCTATACCAATAGTTTTAGCCGATTAAGTTTCTAATATTTCTACGCTACTGTCTACTGATTGTAGACTAACACGAGAATTGGTTCAATGTGAGATACTAGTAAATAAAAAAAAAATCAAGTTTAAAGGTTCTAAACCATGTTTTACAATATAATGTTTACCATTATTTACAATATAAAATATATAATTTAATTATATTTAACGGTATTTATAGCTGTATTTTAGTAATATTTCTAAAACAACCCGTTTCAATATTTTCGCCAAACATATTTTTTTTATTAAATGGTTACAGGGGATCGTAACAAAATAAATCCATTTACTGCATCTATTAATATACAGCATGTCGATATAGTTAACGACCATCACTTAAATTGTCGTAATACCAATGATGCATCTTACTGGCAACCGGTCTTTGTGACATCTTTACGAATGTGTAATACATTGGCTCATTATATGTGAATATATTTGACCGCTAAAATGAGAGGTCTACAAGTGGTCTGTGTCTTAAATATTCTTAAAATATATTTCGTTGAGTAGTAAAATAATTAAAGTAAAAAATTAGGTAGATAAAACGCTATATTTAGATCCGCCAAGAGCGAACGTTGTTTTTCTCGATTTTTGTTTATTTTTCTTAGCGCATAATTCATGAGAAGTGGTTTAAAAATAAGTTTTTTTATTGGAGTCAAATTATAAATAATAGGAAAGACACTTATAAGAAGAAAAAATAAACAAGATTAAAATTACGTAATTAATTAACTTCTTTAAAATTAATTAAATGTATCATCACTTATTAATTAAGAATTCACACGACATATTAAATGGAATATTCTCTTATGTTCGTATGAAAATAGTACAGTAAAAAAATTATTATGTTACCTACACATATGAGTAATATATTTATAAACCTTTACATAATCCGAAACACATCAGAAAAAAATGAAATAAAATGCAAAAAAGAAATTTAATTTTCTTAGCCGGGTTGTATTACTAAAAATAACTACAAGATTGTCTCGTCAAAAATTTAATACGAAATCCGTGAGAGATTACTACGGATAAAAACGTACATACATTTTATATAAGTAGCTGTAAATATTAACAAAGATTTTATTTACTAAGAATCATATGCATTTCTGTAAGTGCATCAAAATTTCACAACGCCATTATTGCACTAACGATAGAAGTGTCTCGTAATCTAGCGTTGTCGTCAAAAGGTCTAAAGTGTTCGTCAAAAGGTCTAAAGTGTTCGAAGCGTCTCGTAATCTAGCGTTGTAGTCAAAAGGTCTAAAGTGTTCATCAAAATTTCACAACGCCATTATTGCACTAACGATAGAAGTGTCTCGTAATCTAGCGTTGTCGTCAAAAGGTCTAAATTTCACAACACCATTATTGCACTTCTATCGTTAGTGCAATAATGGCGTTGTGAAATTTTGATGCTCTTACAGAGATGCATATGATACCTAGAGATTATTTTATTTACAAATAATCTCTAGGTATCATATGCATCTCTGTAAGAGCATCAAAATTTCACAACGCCATTATTGCACTAACGATAGAAGTGTCTCGTAATCTAGCGTTGTCGTCAAAAGGTCTAAAGTATCGAGTGACATTTAGAAATATTCCGAATTTATAAAAACAGATTTCCAAATTATTGTAAGATGAAGAGAATTACTTCGGCTTTTGATCCGTAACCATTATTGCTAGCGGATCTACGTAACGAACGTGTCAACGTTGTTGTGTAGGACAAGCAAATCTTAGTTTAAATGAAACGTTGGTTACGTAGATCCGCTAGCAATATTGGTTAATTACCAGCAATAATGGTAAATTACCACATTTTGACTGTGTAATCGTGATTAATATTTCATACGTATGAAACTGTTTGCTTTCCAATGTCTCCTTTCACCATGTTTTCAAAGTGAAAGTAAATCTATTCTTCAGATGCCATAATCGTCATCACTATCGATTGATTGCGCTAGACAATAATGAAGATGAGCGATCGTTCTTATATTGATCGATTACGACAAACTGCTTGTAGCAAATATAGCTATGCATAATTATATACGCTATAAAAACAATTTTTTGTGAAGTTTTTTTTAATAAGATGATTATCAGCCAAAATTCAGTTACATTAGCACTTGGGTGCGTGTTACTCTGTCAACACTTAGTCATAAATTTGAATTAGTATCCTAAAAGTCTTAATGATAAGTTTCTATGATCGAAGGTGTTAAACTGCTAAACATGGTTTTAACGCCTTCGTATTTATGATCACGCAAATATCTACTGTACACAAGTTTGCATAGCCGTACAGATGCAGGCGTTTCTTTACATAAGAATTGTTTATATAGATTTATAATACAGACTTATTGAAGAAACCTATTTTATTATTTTAATGAATGTGTGATTTCTTCAAAATCTCGCAAGTCGCAAAAAAACGCATTAATATTAATTTTGGAGACTTTTAGTGTGCATTTGATTTCAAGGTAGTTTTGAACCAGCTAACCGAGCGTTAACCTACGTGGATTTCTCCACAGTTTCTTAAGCGGCACTGTCATAATACGTCGGATATGATCAATTCAAGTAAATCAATACAAAATTAATTCGAAGAGGCGCTCGAAAGGCACTCAGCCGTGTGATTTCTTCAAAATCTAGCAAAGACGGTCGAGGTCGAAGTACAGGTATGAAGAGCGTATATTGTCAGGGCGCCTTAATAGTCATTAGAATCAATATTTTAAACACATATTTGCGTCTCTGTGCTAAGTGTAGTTTTCCAATTTCAATTTTGAATGTTATTGACCCTTTCCTTGTTCAAATAAGTCAATACTACTTTAAAAGCACGTATCTTTTACCCAATCATGCCGACGTTAGTTCAATTTTTCATATGGATACAGTTATATTATACCTGTTTTGCATATTGTTATATTTTTAAAAATAGTTGGAAATAGGATTTTTCTTCATAAAAATTTACTATAATCGTTGAAATATACATCTGCACACTTATGGGAATCGTGCAAGAAATGCAGAGGCCACTGGAAACTGTTCACAACGTCATCAGTGAGAGAAATAAGAATTAGTGCAGTATTTTTGTAAGATACAGCCAAAGTATTGTTTTCAGCCATTGACCTGTTAAATATGAGAAAGTTCGGGTAAAGTGAAGAAACTATTTAAAGTCGGCCATATAATTAATGAGATGTCTCAAATAAGAGATTAAAATTTGAAACCAAAGTCGCTAATGTCAATGATTGATACCTCGTTAAAATGAAATGGCGAAGCGAATTTATTATAGGTTATGACAATTGTAATAGAAATCTAAATTATTTAAATTGTAACTAAAAAATATTTTACTTCAAATAAGCAGCATATATTGAAATGTAGACTTGGACTTTATATATATATATATATATATATATATATATATATATATATATGTGTGTGTGTGTGTGTGTGTGTGTATATACGTGGTTTGTATGTAAGCGATTGAAAATGGTTGACGTAACTAAATATAAAAAATTCTGTTCTCATTGACTACAATACGTATCCTATGGGGACTTCGAAACACCAAAAAAATGATAGCAATGTAATTAATTTATCTGAGAATAAGGAAAATAAAGAAAGGGCGGTGGCTAACATAAATCTAAACTCAGATATTGAATTTTGGTCAAATCGCAATAGATCAAACAACATATTCATTACTGGTATGAAGTTAAGGACCCAAGGAAATCCACAGTTGAAGGAAGTTCATTCGGGTACGGCTTAGTGTGTTGACTGGAGCAAAAACACTCTATTTGTGTGATACTTTGATATAAACAAGGGACGGTATATACTCGGTTTACTGTCATTGTGTGATATGTTAAAACTTTTCTGGCATTAAATTTTTAACATTCGTGGAAAGAGAGGACAGTTCTTTAAGATTTACTTTATTGAGCATTTATTTTATACAACTCGCGCTTCTGTCGTTTCTTATCGAAATTAGAGTATGTTTTTATTTTTTTTTTGTTATATCAACCGATTTCGATAGTTTTTAGGGTCCCGTACCTCAAAAGGAAAAACGTAACCCTTATACGATTACTTATGTGCCCATTTATTCGCCAGTGGCAGCCGCTTTCTCAGAAACCGCTTGACGTAGAAAGTTTAGCATAGTTTGTTAATATAACACTCAGAAATATTTATATAAAAATACTAGATTGAGCGATTTAAATACTCTAATTTTTTTTAATTACGTACATAATGTGTGGAATCGCTTGAAATGGCTAGTTATAAGAGTTTCAAAAATATTTTTTTTCATAATTAATTATAAATTGAGAGATAAACTGAAAAATATACAAAATAAACCCCCATTCCCTCGCTTATTTCCGAAACAACTGAACTTGAAATTATGAAAAACAGGGTTTTTAGAAGCCTACGCAAATGTTGTTGGAAAAACAATAACAATTTCTGAGATATTTACGATAGATATTTACGATCGTAGTCTAACAAAGTCTACAATTGTATGAAATAGTTATACATCTTGTTAGCCCATATATTTTGTATTAAGGTTTAAAGTTTTCAGAAAAAAAGTTTAATAGTGCATATCGTCTGGGATATTATTTGAAAAGACTCATCATGAGAAATAAAGAAATATTTCTTTATAATTTCAAATTGATATTTAGAAAATATTAAAAAATAGAGTCTACGCTACTAATTCCCATTATTTCCGAAACTACGGAGCCAAAGAACATAAGAAAAACAAGGTTGGTAAAATTTGGCTAGAAGATTACAGGAAAAGTAGTGATTATCACAGATCCTATAATTTTTTTAAATATGCGCCATGTTTTTACGCTTGTGAAAAATATAGTTGACGATATATTAACGTTGCTAAAAAATTATATTCCTAAATAGTTTAATGAAAATACTATGTACCCTTAAATGTGTACGGAACCCCCGTAGGTCGAGTTCTACACGTGCTTGATCGGTTTTTCGTTTTTAATTGTTGTTTTACGAAATATACCCGCTTATTTTTAACCACAAATTTGAAAAAAAGAATTAATTGTTCTAGGTACTAGCATTTAATTGGAACTTTTAAAATTATTTCGCATAAATTTCATTAACAATTTTAAAACTGCAAAACTAGGAATCCAACTTTATGTGTGTTCCGACAAGCACTTGGCCGGTTTTTGCTTAAAATTTTAATTTCAAGCTTTTTTTTAACGTTCAATGAATGGTCAAAGTAATTGTAAAATATCCTTCCCGTTCGTGCGTCAAATATTCCATTTGTGCGTTCTATTCAATTTGTGCTTCAACCAATATAATATATACATATATTGTTTGACGCACAAATCGAACAAGACGCACAAAATGTTCATATAAAAAAAAGACCGAAATAAAATCTTTTCAAAAAAAATATACCGTTTCGTTCATCGCCATCGCTTCTAGCCATAAAAAAAAATTGGCGCCACTCCCCTGACAGAAAATGTAGCTCGCACTTTTAAAGAAATCTAAATATTCCCAGTGACGTGTTTACACAAATTTATCGCTAGAGAATATGCGCGACGAGAATATTATTAGGCGTATTTATAATTCTGAAGCTTGCTTGAGAAATTATTTGCAAATTTGGAACGAGAATTCGAACTTTGAAATCTGGAGCCTGTACGTTTAGTTCTAGCCGACCGATCTAATGTCAACATTAATGTGAGTAAGCCTGTGTTAATGTGACCATTAAAAGGCGTAAAGATGAACTCTTCTTATAATCTGACTTCATCCGTCTCAATGCTACAAGATGACTAGGAGATGAGATTTAAAGGTCACGCTTAGTTTTATACAAACATTTAAGGGTCACACTTAGTTTTATATAAATATTTAAGAGTCACACTTAGTCTTAAAGGAACATTGAACGATTACACTTAGTCTTATATAAATATTTAAGGGTCACGCTTAGTCCTATATTAACATTTAAGGGTCACATTTAGTCTTTTATGAACATTAAAGGATCACACTTAGTCTTATATAAACATTCAAGGCTCACACTTAGCCTTATATAAACATTTAACGGTCACACTTAGTTTTAAATGAACATGTAAGGATCACACTTAGCCTTATATGGACGTTTAAGAGTCAGATTTAGTCTTATATAAACATTTAAGCATGTATAGTATTTCCGTGAAACTAATTATAAATATTAATATATTAAAACTATTTTCACCAGTTAACTATAATACCAAATATATCTTTCAAAGATGCAAAAGTATTATGAAAAAATAACAAAACTGTGAAATTTAGAAGCTTGATCCACTAACAGGTTACGCATACTCTTTTAAAAAAAAAAAAATATATATATATATATATATATATATATATATATATTTGTAATAAACGAAATGAGAAAAAATTCACAAATAATTAAATTTTAAGTTATTACTGATACTAACTCGTATTTCATGCTTATGTCATATTAACGAGTAACAGGTAATGTTTGCGCGATTCCAAGTGCCATCGATTTCTTTACATAAAATAAATGCTCAGACTTGGAGAAACAGGGTTATAAAATGAGTCAAACTACTTCGACCCTATTACTTCTGGCAATCATTTAACCTAATGATGAACTTTTTCAGATATGAAGTGGCACATTTTTCTTTATAGAAATATTAATCTCAACTTGAGACTCATGTTATGGTTTTTTTTATCTAATATCACGGTATAGCATTACAATTATATTTAAATAAGGCAAACGATAACGACGAAATGATTTTGATATCTTGTAAAAGTTAATTTAAGAACTACCACACTGAAACGGATATGATACTCAGCCCCTTTTTTGGATATACGTAAGTATTCGTATATTCGGAATTAAATTAAAATACAAAGGTAATTATCATATAGCAGTCAGCTACTCTCTAACTGACTGTTAATTGCGTACTGTTTTTCAATCTCCTCTTCGGGCGAAAAACGAAAAATAATTAACAGTAAGTCGACGCGCCAGGCTGAAATAAACAGTTTGAAATGTGGGCGGATGCGTCACGCCCAAGGTTGCCATTATCCTACGCAATATGTCAGTGGAGGTGTGTCCACACCATTGATGTTGCCAAGAGATTTCTTTTTATTTTTACCACTTTCTATTTTCACAAAGTAGTCCGGGAAGTATTTAGTGTTATGAGAAGATACATAAGATATTAAGGCAGGTCGGTATTGGTAAAATTTATTTTCGATATCTCTTTGATCTTTGAATTAATTATATCCTGACCTTTTCCTGTTCATTTTTATCTATGGCATGTTATTCTGTAGAATTGTGAAAGAACGTAAAAGTAATATTTATATTTATTTTTAAATTGTTGTTTAAAAACAATTTCTTTTCTTTTAATTTAAATAGTTTTATTTTATATCGTGTTAAAGTCTGTTTATGCACTTTTGTCTGTTTTTGCTGTAACCATCCTTGAAAACTGATTTGTGTGATGTACTGTAATAATTATCTGCTCTTGAAAATACATTATAATGGTATATATGAGAAAAGTAAGTAAAATTATGTCAAAATCTTATTGTTTTCGTTTATTATGTTTCGGTTAGAACTTTTTTAACGTTCATAATTCATATTCAATCATATTTCAATGTATAATAATTCAAGAGTTACTTTTTCTTCACGTTTTGATGAAGTGTTGATGTCTTATAAAATAAATATATGAATAATAGATGCCTTGTCAAGTAAAGAACGGCATTTCTTGCTTTTTAATTGAATTTAACCATTTCACTTTTGGAAAATATTAAAAACTTGTAAACTCAAACTGTGGTGAGGTTACTGCTTAAAATAGTAAATACTTAAGTTCAACAAATTAAAAATGCGCAACCAAAAAGCAGCAGATTGTGTTCTCATCTATTATTATCTATTCTTTCCAGAGTTTTGCACCGCCATTTATAAGCGAGCGGTCAAACTGACATTTAGATTGATTAATGATATTATTTTAAATCTAGAACATATCCTAAGTATTTAAATAAGCACAAAACATATTTTATACACGTGTAAATTGCGATTAATAAAGTTGGCATTTCTTATAATAATATCTGGTTTATATTTCAATGAAAACTTAAAAATAAATTAAGATTTGGATCATTCTTAGGGTTCCGTACTTCAGAATGAAATAAATTAAATCTTTATAAAAGCAATCACTTGACCGTGCGTCTATAACAGTCGTTTCTCTCAGAAGCCATTTGAAGTAGAAACTTGAAATTCGATACAGACATGAAATATTTTCAATTAGCATTATATAAAGATTTACATGGAAATTGTAGTGGGGGGGAATTAAAATAAGCAAAGTATTTATTTTAACTTTAAGTATCCTGTATGCGTTTTAATAATAAATTAAATTTTTTTTCTAGAATTTTATGTCAGGGTAGTATTTCATGAAAATGTCGATGAATATAACTTGCTTGCTTTATCACCAAATCTGCTTAAGTCAATATTACGAAAAATACAACGTTATTAGAAGTTTACCTAATGGTTACCATCAAACTATAGCGATGTTTCCAAAATTTACAGTTTTTGAGGAAAACACTATGTTTTTACGCCTGTGAAAGAAATACTATAATATATGACACGTAAGAAAGTATTATTATTTCTATGTACTCATATTACTATGTATCCTTATATATGTCATCTTCTGCGAGCGTTCTAGCTCTATACGTACTTAATAGGCTCTATAGTTTTATGGTAATATTCTCTATACTATGGGCATTTGTAAGACGCCAATGCTGAAAAGTATAAAGACTGTTGGAAAGTTGGAGAATTTCTCGAGGATAACCAATGAGCGTGAGTTTTTGATAAATATGTTTACAAATGCGAATGTGAATGTGTTATCGACTCTCAATCGCAATAAATTTTTCCATACTAACTACTCATGTGATAGTTTGTTTTCATACAACATATTATGTTACGTATTGTTACGTGCATTTAATAAGTCACATATGCGATAATAAGTAATAAAACCAATAATATTTACTTTATATTAACAAAGAAGACTAAAAATGAAATTTTCATTTCGTCACAAGAAAACCATTGAAAGGATTAAAGTCAAACTGGTAATGTCTATGATATCTTAGAGACAGATGTTATGAAATGAAAAAAAAATACCAAAATCGTCATTTCATTATGAAATATCCGCTTCATTTTATTTACACGAGTGGTATCAATTATAATTCCTTAAAAGAAAATAGAATTTTTTAATTGGTTTATTTATTATGGTTTTATGTTAATTTATTGTTTTCATGATATTAATTTAAAATTTTAAAAACCAGGCCAATAAGTCGCAAAAAAGACAACAGTCGGTACGTCTATAGATAAGAAATACTATTAGGAAAAGGATAATACCCTTAAACAACGTTATTGGTGAATATAATATGAAATTATATTTATAATTGTAAAAATAGTAGTAAAGAAATAAGACGTTTATCTATTGGCTATTTAGCAACAGATAGCTAGCTGTAATAACATTATACCTAATAGTGGAAAATAAGAACAGTTACAATCTAAATAAAGTTCGGAACCCTCTTAGAGCCACCTCTACTACTACGTAGTTAGAGGTTTATTTTAAATTGAATTATATATTCCATCAAATTACAAATCACACCATATTTTGAAGATTTCAAAGAATTACCATCCATTAAAAAACCTACATAACGTAACTTTCAGACAAATTTTATAAATTTTTTTCTCATATTTTCTAGTCCGAAGCTCAATTGTTCAATAACTTTTTGCAAACTGTAAATTTCTTATGCAAATTGAATATTTAAAATCAAATTTGTATAAAACATATTTCATTGATCTCTGAAATGTTGTAAAAGGAATCATATTCAATATTCAAAATATTATTTGCTACATCATGTTCCGCATATACACGAGATCTTAATTTAATGAGTTTTTATGTGTTTGTCTCGCTTTGTCTTGGGGATGAAAATGAGATATATTTTATTCCGAAATAATTTATTTTCGATAATTAGAAAATAACGCGTTAGAGATAAGCGTGAACATAAGCAGTATATTAAGTGTATGTATTTATTAAATTAGTTAGCCATTTTTAATGCTACGATCCAATATTTTTACAAGGACAATATTTTTAAAATAAATGGTGTGGACCATTCTTTGCCTTTTAGTTTATTTATGGCCATTGCTAAAATTTCCTTTAAGTGAAATTTCTATAGCAAGAGTAGCCACTCGGATATATTTCGGGACGATATTTAAAGTGAAACGTTAAGTAGGACAAAATAAAAGGCGTGTTTATTTATTACCACGTGTGCACGTGCGTGAGAGGGCAGAGTGGGTTAGCAGCTGAAGTAGTCTTTGGATTCCAGTTTTGTTTGATACTAAAATACAAATAAAATTAGCTATCGAATTTTTTCTGAACATATTTAAATTATACTTTAAATATTATACTTCATCCTTATTCTTACCTTCATACTATTATACTTCATCCTCATTTTTACCTAATAATCACCTCATTTTTAACCGATATCCTTATTTTTTTAAATATACAAGTTTTAAATATAAAAAAATTCCCCACTTAAAGCGAAGAGGAAAGTGGTACTTTATAATTATAGAGATGGTTTTATGATAAAGAGAAGTTGATATAAATATATGTGCTCTGTTTTGAACACAAAACAATAATATACTTGAACCAATAAAGATCGATTGCGTTATCAATTATCAGCACTGATTTTCCATTATCTTCTAAGTATTAGCTTTTATGTTTGTTTTCGTTTGATTCATTAAAAAAACACTCCAGAAACATTACGTAGATTTAATAAAAGATTGCTTCTAAGCATCCTTGAGCCGCGTAAAGGTCAACGAAGGCAAAATAGCGAATTAATAGCAGTTTTATGTAAACCGGAATCTCCAAAACGCCTACTAAACCTGACAGACTCGTCTGATCTTATTAGGAAATGACATTGACATATTTTAATCCCAATTAGGCCGATTTACAAAAAAAAAGGAAAAAAAAGAAATATATATATATATATATATATATATATATATATATATACATATATATGTTTTTATATCGACAGATCAAACGTGTACACACACATATACACATATATGTGCGCGTGTGTGTGTACACGTTTGATCTGTTGTCAGAAATAGTTCCTTGAACGATTTTATATAGATTATTGTATAATTTTATTCTACACATATAATAAAATACAATAGAGTAAATTAATAATGTAATACAGTGAATTCTGTACATGGGAAACATTTTAAAGAGTGATTGATTTAGCGTATAGAATGATAATAGAAGCCGGAAAAATCTCTTCATGTTTTTTTTGTTTGTCTGTCCGTATGTTATTTTGTGCGTCAATCACGCAAACTCTACTGGACGGATTTTGATGAAATTTGGTATGGTGATAGTTTATAATCAAGAGCAACACACGAGAGAAAAAAAATTATTATTTCAAAAACATGGGTTACAGCTAGTATTCAATAAATCTTGTTATTGCTCAAATAATATGAAATAAAATACGTCATTCCTCAATCTTTTGAATCATTTAGTAAAAAATTTTGAAGAAAACTACAGAGATAAGCAAAGGTGGATACAAAATGTACAGAGAGGTATATCAAATCGCGCGCGGTGGAGTAGGAAGCCCCGCCATTTTGAGGTTATTTTGCTACGTATCGAGATTTGCAAGAGTACCTATATTAGTGTAGCTTTTGATTCGGAAAAGCTACGATGTTCGTTTAAGTTTTAATCGTCAGCTGTCCTCAAAATCTATCGATGGTATATAAAACATTAGTTTAAAGTAGTGACAGTGAATATAACAAGGTGTTAGAATAAAAAAATATTATCCAAAATATATAATGTCGGCCTATACGCGTCGAAAAGCCAAAACCAAATACAGAAATCGTATACGGCTGGAAAGGGCTTCTCATGAACAATCGAATGGTAATAATAAAACACCATATGACTGAGTCAAGCAGTGCCGGGAACGTAAAAGAATGAATGCGTTACATAGACGTATTCACATACAACACACGGCCGTGCCCATGACACAGTCACACCCCATTTTTTACGTAATTTTCGATCTGAATTTATTTCCAATTTTTAATGAAAATAAAAACATTATTGCTCAAATAATATGAAATAAAATACGTTATTCCTCAATCTTTTGAATCATTTAGTAAAAAATTTTGAAGAAAACTACAGAGATAAGCAAAGGTGGATACAAAATGTACAGAGAGGTATATCAATTCGCGCGCGGTGTAGTAGGAAGCGCCGCCATTTTGAGGTTATTTTTTTAACATATCGAGATTTGCAATTAGTGTAACTTTTGATTCGGAAAAGCTACAATGTTCGTTTAAGTTTTAATCGTCAGCTGTCGTCAAAATATATCGATTGTATATAAAACATTAGTTTAAAGTAGTGACAGTGAATATAACAAGGTGTTAGAATAAAAAAATATTATCCAAAATATATAATGTCGGCCTATACGCGTCGAAAAGCCAAAACCAAATACAGAGGTCGTATACGGCTGGAAAGAGCTTCTCAAGAACAATCGAATGGTAATAATAAAACACCATATGACTGAGTCAAGCAGTGCCGGGAACGTAAAAGAATGAATGCGTTACATAGACGTATTCACATACAACACACGGCCGTGTCCATGACACAGTCACACCCCATTTTTTACGTAATTTTCGATCTGAATTTATTTCCAATTTTTAATGAAAATAAAAATAATTTTGCGCTTCCTTGAGCACTTTTATTTGTGGTCTAATAGTTACAAATCTCTGAAGAACTGTCTGAAATACTATTCTATATTTCCATCTTTTAAAGTCTTTCAGCTTATATTAAAAAACTACTTTATTATAATTAGAAAATTTTGCACATTATGTAAAATTTTAAACTAATTACTATTATTAGATTCCACAATTTATCGACGCTTGTGAGAAAAAAAAACAAGTTACTATTTTTATTTAAAAAGTAGTTAATATGCACGTAAATTTGTAGATAAAACTGTTTATCCTTTAACTTACGTGCTGCAAGAGAAAACTCTTTCAATCAACAACAGTAAGGTTATTTAAACAATGGAGGCCAACGGAATATCTAATATAAACTATGTGTTATAGAAAGGATAGCATTTTCGTGAATAAAAATAAAAAAAAAACAGTAATAAAGAAAGTAGACTGTGAAAGTCATTTTACCCAGACTTTTTCCTGAGAAATTCCTTTAAAACCGTGTTTGTATCTATTCCATATATAATTAATTATATATTAATAGAAATAAATAATTACGTACAGTTTTGTTCCTTTAATATTCGTTATTCCGTCTTATTACAAATTAAAAATGATGGGTCAAAACACAACCCTGTCTACCACCCTTGGCAAGATAAGATCAGTCAGTCAACTGCTCGCACGGTTTCGCTGTAGTAAAATAAAAATACTGATGCCCATATTTGCTAATTTAATTTATAATTAATTTACTTCATTTTTCAATGAATACGTACACTTAATATCATCAAAACAAAACAATTAGTTAAATGATGTCATCAGTATGATCGTATCAAAATTATGAAAACTATAAGAAATAAAAAACCGTGATAACATAGTAACACATTATTAAAATGTTTTATACATGAGTTTTGCCTGCCGCTTCTTTCCTTGCAGTGATGTCGGCACTCCAAGCCGATAAATATACGGGTACATAGGTCGCGCAAGTGTCGAAGGCCCACAATACAAAGTGACACTTGTCTGAGTATTATGTAAATGATAACATGCTTGTTATTTTATGTAACTATCAAATTCAGAGTCACTTGGTAATTGTGTAACTAATTAAATACTTAAATTCTTAATTATAAAAATAGAGAAAAATCATTTAAATTAGTTTGGAATAATTTAGATTACTTTCTCCATTTTTTTCCTTTAATTTGTTATAATACCATGGCATTAAATAAGTCTTCCTCTGCCATAAATATATACAACACTTAAAACTGTATTAAAAAGGTTTTACCCTTTGCTGTTAGGGAACCTTACCGCCAATTTCTCCCGCTAGGGGTTACATGTACTATAACGTAAACATCATAGATAAACATGATGTAACGTTTTGTGATTTATATCCGATTATCCGTATGTCTTGAGAAGTATTCAATTTCATTGGTGTTTAGAAGATTAAATCTTGATTTATAATAAATATGCATCAATGTTGTGCAGTTGGATTCTGTTGTAGTTGGAGCAGTTGAAAATATTATCCATATTAGCTTTTATTTTATTTTTTACAGCTTTCATTTTATTCTGATTTTTTAAATTCTATTATAAACATCTGTAAGTTTTCGCCATATTTTCTATTCTCATAAAAGTTTTCAATTTTGCACGCCACAAAAATCTACCGCTTTTTGACAGCTATTTTTGTTTAAGTCTTATTTCAATAGCGCCATCTATGTTTAGTTTTGCGTAAAATTCCCTATTTAGAGGAAAACTTTTTTTTACAATAGTTTCGTATGTCTGATAAGATTTTTTTTATTGCGAGTTTAGTAGTTTCATTATATACTCCGTTAATATTTGTCTTGTATTTCTATACGTTTTATTACAGTCTATATAGAGGCTGTTCAAAAGGCAAGCAACTACGGAATTATTGAAGGCTATAGGGCTATGAGACACTTTTAATGGATCTGCAGATTATTAAAGCTAGAAAGTTTTTTCGAATTAAGAAGCAAAATTTCCAAATCACAATTTTCAATCAAGAATAATAAATGTACCTTCTACTGAGCGAAGCGTTTCTCTCCTGACAGGAAGTTGCCATTAAGCCTCGAATAATATCTATAATCAACTGATACAATGAGTCGTAATCGGAATAAAATTTGCGTTAAAGTACAAAGTACGAAAATAAATCCAAACAACCGTTCGTTCTATATTACATACATATTTTGGAGTCTAATAAAAAAATTACTACCGTCAACAATGACTAATTAATTACTCACAAATCCGGCCACAAGTCGGATATGTAATGCTAATCTTTGTTGATTACTTTTTTACCGATTCACTTGAAAATGGTCAGTACTTCGAAGGGCAGCACGGGCGAAAGTCATATTAATAATCGTTTCGGGATAGTATTATGTTTAATTTTTTTCGTTATTTTCAATATTAGATTTTCTTTATTTAAAACCAAATGGATAAATTTACGAAAGGCGTAAAATGTAAGTAGTATATATCTTTTTCTAATGATAATATTTTGAATCGGTTCAATTTTTTTTTCACAATTTATAGCGATAATCCACATGTGAGCGTAGAATTATTCTAAACGTAAGCGATAGAGACGCTAAATTGATATAAAATATTAAAACTTCGACTTTAATAACTTTAAAAAAGAACTATTTGGAAAGAAAATTTTAATCAATATTGACGACAAAAATACATTTCCGTATTTTGAAAATTTCATTTATTGTAATGCAATTCATTATGGAAATTTTTAGTTCAATTAAATATTTTTATAAAACTAACATTTATATACTTATTCAAAATTAGCATTTTCATCCAACAAAAGATGGTTAACGGTTTTATTTTGCGTGGAGAAATTTCTCGTAGTTGTAAATTTTGAAATTTCCCCAAAATCTTAAAAAAGTTAAAGAAGAATGAGGGATTATTGCGTTTTAGTAATGCGGTAAATATTCCTAGGAAGTTTTACAAAAACTGGTCCTACGAACTTAACATATATTAGACTTTAATTGTGAATTATAAAAATTAAAGGCCATTCAGAATTGTTAGGAAAACGAGAAATACATTATGTCTATGGGATAAATCAAAGTGCGCGAATCTTGAAGAAGTTCCAATTTTAAATTTCAATGCGCAACTTTTGACAATTCCCTAAAACAGACGGCACCGTAGTTATTAATATAAAAAGACCGCGTTGACAACATACGTCGCGCGGCGATAACATTTCACACATTCGTAAACACAAAGGTCGCTCAATCCACCGGTCGGGTCGTCGCCTACTCGTTCATACGCGTTTGTAATGTTACGATAAAAATATTCGTCTCACTAGCGGTTTGAGTAAACACTGATTGAACGTCTGCTCGCAAAGCGGTTCGGACTACAGCGGCGCTTGCTCGGTGGCGCTAAGAGCGGAACGCGATTCTGAACGCTGCGAACTTCAGTACTGAAAAAAGCTCTCCATTGACATAACCTCCGTAGAGAAACAGCTGTCAAATGGCAAACACCGGTATGTGTTTTGTATTGTTATATTAAAATGTCTATGAATTAAAGTGTTGTTCGAAATTTTTATTTGAATGTAAAAATGTATTTGCTATACATTATTTCAAATTTCGATCAGAAATTTGCCTTTAAATTTATATGTTGCGGAGTAATTAAAATAAAATGTTTCTGTGCGGTTTGTTGTGACCAATCTTTGAAATTAATATTGGATTTGAATTTAAATTTAATGTGGATTGCAGGCGGTAAATTTCAAAGTTTACATTTCTTAAGTACGAATTGGAATATTTTTTATTGCTTACTAGTCGACACATTTATTTAGCTATGTATTTTTCGTGTACCGTTGCAGTATTATTTTAAGAGAAATTGAAATAATTTAAATGATTTATCAAACATGTTACTGACAGACATTTTTATTTAAAATAGGTATAAAATTACATATGTTTTCTCAATATTCCCAACTGACATAGTTTCATTTACAATCTTCAAAAATATGACTAATATCTATTCAATTTACAAATCAATGGTACCTAAATGAAAACATATACCGCAATTTCGAATAAATGTGGAAAATGGAAATTTTAAACGTTTATATGCAAATGTATGCACATACGCACTTGTGACCCAATTTATGAGTGGACGTAAATAAGCATTTGTTTTTTTTTATAAAAAATTCATTTTAATTTCAACATTGCATTGAAATTAATTATGAAGAGACTACATGTTTCGGAAAAGTCTCATATTAGTATTTTATTTACAAAAATTAAAATGATAAATTAAACCTTCAGTTTTTAATGGATAAAGAAGGCGTAATGAGTAATTAATGGCATAACTTTTAAATGGTGAAGTAGCTTAATTTTTTCAACTAATACCTTTATTACGTATAGAAATAACAATATTTAATGTCTAAAATATTTTCGTTTTTCTGTTTCAAGATAAATGCAAACTTAGATTTTATCGATCTCATTTGTGTAGTAATTTTCGGATTTTACCATTTTTTTTCTTTGAGTTAATATATTTATAAAAATATTAATCCAATAATAGATACTATATGAATATATTTTCGTAAAATACAACTTATAATAATAAAACACTATTGAGAATCACCTCTTCTACGAATGTAATTTCAAATCACGAATATTCTTAGTTGCCCAAATAAATTAATTTAACGTTAAAAGTTGCTTTATTGAATATTTATAAAACGTAATTAATTAAGTGATTATAAACCTTGTTTTAACATTAGACTTAATTGTGAATAAGATAATGGTAAATATTTATAGTTGGCTCGTAAACTAAATGTTTTAAGACCCAACTTCGTCAACCAGTTCCTAATATCAACCAAAAGGATAATATTTTTACGTTCCGACTCTCGTTCGATATAACTAATACTAAATTGTTATAAAATTTGTAATAATATTGTACACGAAATAAGTAGCATATGTCAATTAAAGAACATATATTTTCAAACGGATATTTTATAAAATAATATAATTAGAAGATAGAAGATATAATAGAGTTTGACAATTTTGAAAAATGTCGAAAAGGTTGTCGTAATGATTTATCTGGAATTATATTTGGCTTATTAGAATTTATATTTGGCTTATTCGAATGCGTGAAAACATTCATTATTAAGATATTATATTTGGCTTATTAGAATGCGTGAAAACATGTTCAGATCTATCACTTTTTTATATTTTCTTTGAGATGTTTTTCGTTTTTATACGTTTCTATTATCCTGTTTATATTTTAGAATCCCCGGAGGTAAATCCTACTTGACCGGTTTTTTTACCATCTTCTCATGACCTTGATCTTCTCGTGACCATTCTTATCCTCTTACCATTGTATAATTACATATATATTTTACTCGGAGGGTACATTTGCTGCGCTTACAATGTATAATTGATGTTTGCTGTCTGAATTATAACAAAAATTAAAGTGGATACTTGGAAATATCATTGATTCAAAAGTCCCGCTTTTTTATTCACTTCCTTCGCCGTTTGCCGCTCAATGTCCATTAGATAACTCTTTTTTGTTTGATAATTGTTTATTCTAAACCATATTTTATTTGACGCATTTTTTAAATAAAAATATTATCAGTATATTCTCGTTTAAGAATGAATATTAAAAAATAAAAGAGTTGAATAAAAATAGAGATGTTAAGTTTTAGTTAAATATTGAAGTAGCACGAAATCCGTGTTAATTATGAATACAAACATGACGTGAACGCGTTAATGTCAGGAAACACATATTCTTTGCATTTGAAAAATACAATATTTAATTGTATTTTTAAATGTAGTATAGTTAGTATAGTTAAAATTTACGTAATTTTCTTTATGCATACACTAGTATCTAAATAATCCTAGAAGTCTGGCTTAATTATTTTCACTTTGCACGTAAATATTTTATCGATGTAGAACGTAGAGGAATGCTTTTTAATAGTATGCGTTATTCTTATCACTATGACGAAGTGATTTAGAAGGTTCATAAAGTAGGTATTAAAAGAGAATGGCTTTACAGCAAACCGACTTTCATCTTATAAAAATATATCATAGAATTGGCGCTACCAACCAATGAAGATGCATAAACAGAATACACTTTTAATGTCAGTAAATAATGTTATCAAATAAGTAAGTGTTCAAAGTTTCTTTAAATATCATCACTTTTAATGTATGTCTAATTTACCAATTTTCAAATAGAAATAAAATAGCTTTTGCCCGCAGCTCTGCTTGCGTAAAAATTGTAGTATTGAAATTTATTGACAGAATAACTTTATATTCATAGCGCTTCTTACTTATCCACACGTTGAGACACGCCTCATAAATATTAACATTGATTCGTAACTTTAATGCTTACACTGATTTTTTGCACACGAAATTCTTCTAAAGTGATATTCTATAATATATATTATAATAACTATTTCACAAATGCCACCAAAATGTAACCTAGTATATACATATGTATGTATATATATATATATATATATATATATATATATATATATATATATCTTTGTAGGTTTTTGTTAATATTCTATTTTAGATTATGATACCTGATATATGTCTTTATGTACATTTTTATGACCATTTATTTTAGTTTCTTGTTTCTAAATAGTCAAAAAAATAAAGGTAAGATCGTAAAAAAACTGAGTCCGTACATTGAATATCATTAAGTAAAACTAAGTGCCGTCTAGTAAAGAGAAGCTACTTAGCCTAAAACAAATGTTTCTAGAATTTTTGTCTGCTTGTTTGTCTGTCGGTGCGCACCTTGTGCGGGCTTTTCTCAGCTACAGCTGAACCGAATTGGATGCGGTTTTCAGTGATTTATTTAGAGTAGCTTGGACTAACATGTAGGCTTGGTTGCATTTCAATCGGCTCAAAAAAAGGGACGTCACTCTTTAGTTTACGTTCGTTGTGCACACTAATATCAAAACCGGTAGAACCGATTTGGCTGCAGACGCCATCTGTTATCGTTTTAGTAAACTTTATGCCCATAGAGTTCTGAAATAAAAAAGAAAAAAACACAATTTTTATCGAAAATTAAATTTGCATACACAGGTGCAGCAAGCAACTAAAGGACAATACGTACGACATGCGTATAATTATAATAGGATTATTAAAAGAAATACTTTTATTTTTCAGTTCTGCCCACAAAGGCAGAACTGAAAAACAAAATGTTCAAATAAAGAAGATAAAAAAAACAAAATGTTTAAAATGTGTTTGTAATGGAATTTTACCATTACTCATAAAACCAGTTTTCGACCAGGTTGTCGTGTTAAATCATATTGATTTATGAGACAAATCTATGTAAGTATAAAGCGTTTACAAAATTTATTGCAGCCGTATATGCGTACATATTTATATATATAAAAATTAGTTACGATAACGTACTATGAATATTTATTTAAAATAAATAATCATTACATAAATGGAATCTGAACAAAGAGCTTAAGTTTAGCTTAAGGTACTCAGTAGAAAGGCAAAATTATCGAACTATTTATCAATATATAATCCTAGTCTGGATGGGGTTTTGATAAGATTTTGGAATAAATGTGTCTAAGTAGAATGATGTAATAAACAGTATTCACTTCTAGTTATATCATGTCCACTTTGTTTCTTTTTAAATGATGTTGCTAGTTTCATTTACTTCTGTCAACATTTAGTTAACCTTTCTCGACGAACCATAAACTTTAAGAAAAAAGTGACAATTAGCCTTTGCGAATAAAACTTCTTTTATTTTTAAATTCTTGAGGCGATCTCTGTTATTAAATTGTTCATACTTCAATAAATTTATTTACATAAAAAATGTTAAGCTTGTGGTTGAAAAGAATCAACAATTGTATAATCCTTTTTGACATGATTGCTGGTGTCATTTTTAACTTATGTGATGAAGGTCGACATGTGTCTTACTCATTGAAAAGTAGCTTATTTTATATCAAATTATATCCTGAATTTAATTGATCATACATACTTTACGTCAGTAGGTTACTTACTCAAGATAATACTGTTTGTCTTGTCGAATAATTTACTACCGTTGGTAAAGACGCGACTGACAAGAAGCTACATGTATGTTTACGTATGTACGTAAACGCAAACATTCACAAGGAAATTAGAACATATATTTTAAAATACGAAATTATAATTTTATTATGACTATATTAAAGCTGTACTGGATTGCCAGTAATATAAATAGCACAATCTAATTATTGCCTGTTTAAAAAAAAGAAATGGTGGAGATTCCGATATCAAAAGGATAGAACTTCGAAAAATATGATAATCTCATCGATAGATTATCTTCTGTATAGATTATTGTACCATTTGACGATTTATTATTTGTGGAAAAAAGAAAAAGTAACTTTAACGAAGAGTACACTTACAGCTGTCTGCATAAATATTCCGACAGTGGAACTTGTATAACGATAAAAAATAAGTCAATATCGAAGAAATTGGAGAGGGACCGTAAACTGTTGTTTGAGGAAAATATATTATAGATTAATGTAATTTAATTTGAATATCTATAAAATTATTTTATGTGCTGCAAATCTAAAGAAATCTAAAGAAGCACTAGCGATTATGTCGCAACAATCAACGCAGAACTAAAGAAGAGTAACCTTTCAGCATCCATTTCAATATAGTTTATCAAATTAAGAACAGATGGCGTTAATTTATTACAAATCCTTATACTTTTTGTAATATAAGAAATTTCTCACTATGTCATATAGCTGGTGTCCACTTCTTAGGAATCAGCTTGTTTTTTTTCTGTAGGAAAACATAGCATGCAACGGCCTATTAAATTTAACTAAAAACTGTAATCAAGATTAAAAAGTAGATAAAATTTATTTTCTTATATATTGGACTATACAATCTGTGTAATGTATAGTCCAATATATAATAAAATGATTAAAATTTATTTTATTTTATTATATATTGGACTATACAATCTGTGTAATGTATAGTCCAATATATAATGATGTATAGTCCAATATATAATAAATGTATAGTCCAATATATAATTAAAAAGTAGAGAAAATTTATTTTATTATATATTGGACTATACAATCTGTGTAATGGCGTATTTTTTTTAAATTTTCTACTATTATTTATTTCGGACATAAAAGCGTTCAAAATTTGTTGCATTGGTATTAGACCAATATCGATTAAAACGTAGTTTTATGTCAAAAAGTTAGGTAGTTAAACTATTATAACTTATCGAAGGTTGTAATACTAGAAAATATTGAATAACCTCCTTACATATACTCTCAAATGAGAAAGATCATGAATATGTCTTCTAATTTCCAATTAAATTAGATAATTTTCTAATTCACGTCTTTTAAAAAAAACAATTTTTTAAAAGACGTGACCATCATGATTCTGATGATGGTTTGTCTTTTCAAATATAACCACTGAGTTTATAAAATATGCATTTAGGCTTCGCGTGTTCTCTAATATTGTATATTCTAATATTCTATCTATTCTATTTTTTATCTAAATTCTCTAATATTATAATCTTACTATAACTAATTATAATTTAAAAGGCGAACGTATGGAATAAAAAAGGAGGAAGTTTCGGAAGAAAAAGTCGGGAAAAAAGACACGTAAAGAACAAAGCTACATATAGAAGAAATTTTAAAAATACATTTAAGAAGTGATATAAAGAAGAGCAGAAGAAAGAAAGATAGATTGAATTGAAAAACATTATAAACGTAATTTTTTTATAAGGAACTATAGAAATAAAAAACGCTGAAGCCAAAGGAAATATGACTTGAGAGACGTACATTGATATTAATTAGCTATGAATTGAAGCGATAAATAAATAAATTTAAAATATACCATAGGTTACGCTGACTTATAATTTCTAAATATTTTACGAGCACACTCGCTTAAACAAACACTTAAAATGTTATATAATTTATGTACTGTCAGCATTGTGTAAGAGAAATAATATTAGAAATTTTTGTAACCGACCATTACACTAAAAATAGTTTCTTGGACGCAAACATAAGTTATGGTCCAGGCGTCAATGAAGATAACCCCGCAACGTCAATGTTATCGACTAAAACCAGATAACAAAATAACAAGATTCATCTTAGAACGTTTAATCTAAAACATTGAATGTATTATCAGACTTTATATAACGTTACGTAAACGAACATTTTTATTGTACACGTATCAAAATGGCGATAATAGTTTACACAAAAATCGGGCACATCGATAACCCAAACTTTAATTTCGACGAAATTAGCGAAGATAAAAGAGTGCAATCTTTGCGGTATCTTTTAGATGATAATAACAAACAAGTCACGGATCGATCAAAGTAAAGTTGTTTTTAAACCGCAAAAAGAAAAAAAAAGCAAAAGAAAATCAGAATACATAGAAAAAATATGAACAATCAACCAATGACATGAATGACGGAATGTTTTGTCGAGTCTATATAGTTCTGCCAATTATAAGAAAATTTCTAATATTTCGAACGATGAAATCATTTATCAGTAACTTCATGACGCGAAATACTGGAATTAATAGCAGAAGCGAGTTCGAATAAATATAATTTGTAATACTCTTCTGTAATCCATCTAATCGTTAACAAATTTGTCTTAAGCCCATGCGTCTATAAAAATTAAAAAGTAAAACTATAGCAATCTTATACAATTGTTTTAAAATTTTCCTATCTTTTCAACCTAGGATAACTTCTTTTTACTCTAGGTTGCTTTCATTTTATAACAGATTAAACCATTTATCAAAATAAGTAGGTAAATAAAATCGGAACAGACAAAACAGTTAACTTTTGAAGGTAGTATTGGCAGTTGAAGCAACGACAGTTAACTTTTCAAAGAAATATTCGACGTCTGCTGTTTCGGAAGAGAGTACTGTAGGAAAAATATCGGATGGACTGGTTTATTTTCAACGACTCTGTTTGTTTGTTCTATTAAAATCATAGCATAAAAAAGAAGCTAAACTTTGTAACGTTAGTAGAATCTAGATCTGAAACTTATGTTTTAACTATTTTATTAATACCTTGACTCTACAATATATCTAATGATACAATTTTAATTGTTTTACGGTTATTAATCTCGGAAGTAAATTCCCTCAAGTGTGACGTATTTTCATGGCAACGTAGTTTTGAAACGACCCCAGTTGTATGTTGAGAAAGAGTAACTACTATTCCAATGAGTTTATTGTAAATATTGTTTTTATTGAAACTTCTTGTCAAGCTCTTTGTTTGAGTGCCATGTTTTTTTTATTATTTAGTACAACATATCTTGATAGATATTTTTATAATTTTTGAAATCGTACTTATTTTCTCAAACCTTTTTTCTTACAACCTACTTTAGAGTTAATACACTTTTCCCACGTGTGTTTTTTAGTTATTTCCTTTTATCCACATTGATTTTGTTACATGCTTTTTGCATTTATAATAGTCGGTAATACTATGACGTTCTTGAGGTATTTTTATGAAATATGGTTCGTTTTTGATTCCTTCTATTTTGCAGTTCTTTTGCCATGGCCCAAATAATTAGAACGACTACAATAAGAATGAATTAAACCAACAATAAAGTTTATGAAACAACTTAAATGCTCACATCATGCGATTAATCGGAAAAACAATTTAAGCATCCTCACAAAGCTAATATTATAAATAGTTTAACTCGTCTCTTATGTTCTGGAACACAAGCGACAAATATTTTTATAGTCTATATATTTAAACGGTATTGAAAGAGTGAGTCAACCTGTCTCGTTTAAATTCGTCGTTTGCCACCAATGTACACTAACGGTGTCTGCGTTTGTAAACAGACTTTTCATTCGTGAAAAACACATGTGAAAATATATGTTTTCACATCGACCTTTTACGTACAGTTTCATTTTAATTATGGTCACTAACGTTGTTTATAATGGCCTAGTAGAGAGGCAATCTGTCATTACTTTAACAATGACTAATTTTTTTGCATACTTGAAGTAAATGTTTAATGAGCCAAAACTCCATTTAAATCAGAGGACATTCTTTGCAGACGCACTTGTCAAAGTTGGTCAACTAAGTACAAGCTGTTTCCCAGTTTTCCCTGTATGTTCTTTTGCTTCAATGTTTTTTTGACTTAAAGAAAAGCACTGTCTAAAACGTATAGAATTAATTTGAGTTAACAATAATTTTTGGCGCTAAACTGAATATATATCTGTACCTCTTCCTGTTACATTGATCTTTGTAAGTAGACTGCAGTTTCCAGGCTTAATAACCACTTGTTTAGCCTTCATAATCAAAGAAAGTACTCTGCGTGCTCCAATTATTTGTATTATTTTTTTTTTCTTCCCATGTTACTCAAGATGAAGGAAGTCAACATATGAGATATTACGAAAGACATGTCTTAAAATCATTTGGGTTTTGAACGTGTTTCAGTTATAGAATGAGCTATATCAATAAAATACTTATATTAATCTTGCCTAATTAGAATTGTTCACAAAGCATGGTTTTGAAGAGAAAACAATTTTAGCTTTCGCTCGAATCTTTTCTAGAAGTTATGTCAATATTTCTAGCCGTCTTTTGTAAAATAAAACAAGACAAATATTATTATTTTATCGACAACTGTAATCCCTTAATATTCTCCTAGGCGAGTTTCTAGTGTAAGCAAATAATTTATAATCACAATAATATAATATCAAGTGTTTGTCCATTTATTTCACAACACACATTCGTTATCGGAGTACTTGGCTAATTTAAGTACCTCTATTATAATTATCGAGATACGTTAGAATTATTTTGTGTTTACATATATAGAAAGGTTGTAATATAGTCCGCTGTTAGCTCAGAACAAATATTTTCAATGGACGTGTTTTATTTCCGCATTCGATTGTCATTCAAGTCGATTAAAATATTTTGTGATTCGTCCTGCTTATTGTAACACATTTAAATCTAATCCAATATTATATATTTGTAACCGATTCTGTATAAACCGTATAATTTAATTAAGGGCGTGATGGCTTCTGATTATTAATGTTTCCAGAAAAATCTACGTATAAATTGCAGTTCTTAAAAATATAAATATTAAAAATATTTTATTTCTTCAGTTAAAACACTTGTGTTATTTTAAAATCGATTGTATAACCAAGATCCAAATCGAATATGAGACTAAATAGAGTAGTCTAAAATACTATAAACTAATCAAAGAAAAGGAATTAAGGGTGAAGAGGTATGGATGCTAACTTAAAGTGTATCTTTCGGAGGTTATTTCAAAATATTGAAAACCCACTTATTAACCACTTATGAACCCTTATAATATCACCCTGTCCGTCCATCTGTCCGTATGTCACAGCTATTTTACTCGGAGACTATAGGCACTACATAGATGAAATTTGGATGGTGGGCGTCTTCTATAAATCGCTATACTATGAAATAGCGGATTTGTGAAAAAATATTGGGGAGGCACTCTATAATGTAACTAAGGGATGAAAAAAATTCAGTGCACATAGACGTATGGGGTTTCATTAGATAGGTTTTGTGTTTTCATAGATTATTTTCGTTTTATATTTTCGAGAAGAAACTGAAAAAAAATTCTTACTGTATCAATAATATCTATATATGGATATATACATATATATATATACAATTAGACGCCAGTTTTAGACACCCATCGCCATACTAAATTTTGAAAACTCATAAAACTGATTAAACTTATATCCAAAATCTATTTCAAAGTTAGACTCGAGTTACGAGAAACATTTTTATATAAAGCTTTACTTATTCACATACTATTTATTTGTATGTGAATATCTCTATTTTTTGAACTTCCCATCATAAGGTAAAATTTTCACCATTAATCTAATTGGCAATTTCTTAAGCCTTTCTTTTCATTCAGAAACTTTACAAAACGTTACGATAAAAGATTTTCTTTCAATTGTATTATTTGGAGGAATGCTAAAACTCAAGCATTAATATAACCGTGGTAACTATGTTTAGTATCTAACTCATGAATAACAATTAACAAAATACTGATTTTCTATAAAAATTAAATCACCAACACTTATAGGATATTTAAAATTAGAAATGCTTGAGATTCTCAGTAAAAACATGAAAGCATATACATAATGTTATCTGCTGTATCTTTTAAACGTCAGGTTATTAATAAGTAATAGTAATTGTTTTAATTATTTAATTAATTTAATATTAGAATAATGCTTATTTGTTCAGGTATTAGACTATAGATACAACTTCAAAGCAGTAAAGGAAATAGGGCCGTTTGAAATTATCCGCGAAACAGATCTTGCATGTAAATAAAAATAATATTTATATTTAGTTCTTGCTACTGGGTATTCAATTGAGTATCTATATTTTGCCACGAGGAATTCGTTCATAATGTAAACCAAAAAAATCAAGATCAGACTTGGCAAGTAGTTGTTTTGACATCTTGCTAAGATAATGTACTAGTCTTACCATGACCTCTCTTTTATCAATGATGTATTGTACCGTCTACTGTTTTAGTTTGCCAGCCTTTCCGTCATCTTTTTGGTGCGATGCCAAGTTCAGTTGAAGCGAGATAAGACGCTTGATTGAATTCATTAGAGCAGCGAATTTTATAATCACATTTTTGTTCCAATTTACGAAGATAAATAGTCAGACTTAAAATTTAATTAAGTTATAGATAAAATTAATGTAATACTTTAAACCGACATACGCTTTTGTAAATGTTTGAAATATATGTTAACTTATAAAATATCCATACAGAACCATAAGAAGAAGATAAGAAAAAATAAAGCATATAATAGGCCTCATAAAAAAATCACTAAATATTGTGTCAAGGTACCAGAAACCTGTTAACAAAGCAAGCTTCATCTCATCGTTGGTCTCTTCATTTAATAACTTTTAATTTTTTTTGTTTCATGCAAAGTGAGTCAAGTTTTCACATTGATTCTATAAATTCTCAAAAAAATATTTCAGGAATTAAAAAACTAGAAATAAGGAATACTTAAATTATAATTAAAAAGTGGATATTTTTCAATGGAATATAACAAATTGCAGCCTCTTTTAGTGCTGGTTCAAGACGAGAACATAAATTGTATATAACCATAGCAAAATATAGAAATTAATAAAAAACAGAAATTTATTGCATCTGTAGCAGTATTGATGATAAAAGAAAAAAATGTTTTTAAAGTCATATAACTACGAGGGGAGATCAAAGAGTTCGCGGAATGGGGTGGAAGGAAGATAAAATAATGGTGCTACTTTTCTCGTTCAGTATATTATCCCTTTCCCCAATAAATTTCCCATATTTGTCGATTAATTTATTTATACCCTCGAAAAGAAATATTTTCTCTTTATCTTGAAAATAAACTAAAATTGCAGACTTGGCCTCTTGATCATGGCTGACGCTTTTTATCCCCACGCGACTCCTCTTTCATTTCTGGGAACAAATAATCGTCGCAGGGGCCAAGTCCCGTCTGTTAAGTGGGTGTTGCGATATTTGAAAGCCATCGCTAATGGGATTAAGTGGGTATTGCGATATTTGAAAGCCTTCGCTAATGGGATTAAGTGAGTGTTGCGATATTTGAAAGCCATCGCTAATGGGATTAAGTGGGTGTTGCGATATTTGAAAGCCATCGCTAATGGGATTAAGTGGGTGTTGCGATATTTGAAACCCATGACTTTAGTATATAGGTGCACTGTGTACAAAAGCAGCACACCTTTTGTTAAATTTTCTCGTCTCAGAAGCTTAATACAATATTATGCTAAACTTCCATACGTTTCATAGTGGGATAAGAGTTTGGTCGAATATTAGTAGGGTTTTTCTTTGATTTCGTGTTATGTACTTCATAACTATGACCAAGTATTAAATGTTTACATCGAAAGGTTTCTGAGATAAACCGCTATGACAGACAAATGGAAGGACACGTGACACGCATTCGGTTTTTTTTCCTTTTAAAATATGAAACGACAAAAAATTTAAATTCGATTTCAAAACAATTTTCTTTGAACTTTCCCTATTTTTAGTACTTTATGAATCCATACCGTAACTAATTTTTTCAAGAAAAATCCTATATAAAATTTCCTTTAAAGTTGCGATTCGAACGAAAAATACATTTTCTACAAAAACACACGTCAGATATACTCAGTTTGACGCACAGAATCACATATATGAATAATAAACACGTTCTTCGTTACAGTCTGTATATAATCTTGAGTTTCACGAGTAAATATGTACGGATGCATTATTTATTTTGAATGAGACGTAACTAAGTAGAATTCACATTCACGTGTTGCCAAATATCAATTCAATTTATGACTCGTTATTCACTATGAACGTGGGCCATGAATAGCTTTTCTAGTTGAATAGAGCTTTGGATATACTGACTGTTATTTTCGTATTAATAACGTGGAGAGTAAGCGCTGTTCATTTGCGTCTCGTGAACATAACAGGAACAAGGCATAGCTTTTAAAGATTATGCTCAAAAGCACGGGAACCTAACCGGTCTTAGATCTTTTTTGTTATTACGCTATTAATATTTGTTATCCAAAATTACCCCATTATTTTATTAAATTCTTTAATTTCTTTTTCTATTGTGGAGTTAAAAGAAAAGGCTGGTTGTTTCTGAATAATACAAATTAAAAATGCAATAAGTTGCGGTGGGGATCCCGCAACTGATACGAATATTTTAATAACTTGTATTATGTGAATGAGAAAATGATGCATTCGGCAATACCTTGGTAATTTATTCGATTTTTTTAAATGTTTGAAACGGAATAAATTAAAAATATATATTTAAACTTTCATTTTTGAATAAAAGTTTTTTAGAATGGTTTCGTTTTCAATTTTAATTTCATATTTATAGCATAATAAGAAAAAAAATATTTTCTCTATGATTTGAAAGCACATTATGTTTGACACTTTGAAAAAAAGAATAGACAAAAATGGTATAGAATCACTTGGATCTATGTAGAATTAACTATTAAAATATTTATGATAACACACAAAATGTTCTGTTTCCTTCAACGTATTATTTTATTTCTTTTTCGTGTTTCTTTATTTAAATTTCTTTGTAAATTATGTCTGTCTATATAGCCTTTACGAAACTATTACAAAATAATCTTTCTAAATCAACATTTGAAAATAATGATAATTTTAAACGTGTTTTTAACATTATAGAGAATTTCAATATCAACTTTCATTTATTTACACGATTATCTGATAAATCAATTAATTAATAACTGGCTAAATTTTAGCTATCTGTTACTTATTATTACACATTATCAGGATTGCTATTTTAATAAACAGGATTGCTATTGCCTTAAAATCTAATTTTCTTTATCACAGAAATTGTAAATTAGGAAACCGCTCTCATAATTCGTAGGATCTTAAAATTGAATAGAGTCAGTGTTTACTCAATAAATGTTGAATACAAATATTACAACGGACTTCAGCCAAATTTTTCTATTTACATTTCGAAGCGAAGCTGCGATGTTTATTTGCTAAAAAAAATAATCTGTAATCCCGGAGTGTGAGTTGGGTGAAGTCCGCATCACGGACAATGCCACTTTGACTTTGCCCTGTCGCTAGTGAGCAGTCTGAACGGCCGAACCGCATCAAAGGTGAAGTCAATGTCTTTAACTACTTTCGTTACACACTTTGCTTTTACAATGTAGGAAAAAATTGTTTTCCTACATTGTTGAATATTTCTATTAGAGTTAAATACTTCTATTAGAATTAAATGCGCCTTTCGTAAATGGGGTATATTTAGATATAGATTTACATTTGATAGGTTTGAACATAGGAGAGACACTGAAACAAGAATCGAAATACCAATATAAATAGTTTTTTATTTTTATGCTAATCTTATTTAATCCATTTGAAAATGAGCAAGATTTAAAATGAGATATCGTAGGAAGTATACAGATTAACATTTGATAGATTTGAATATAGGAGAGACACTGAAACAGAAATCGAAATACCAATATAAATCGTTTAATATTTTTATGCTAATCTTATTTAATCTCTTTGAAAATGCACAAGATTGAAAATGAGATATCTTAGGAAGTAAATAGATTAACATTTGATAGATTTGAACATAGGAGAGGCACTGAAACAAAAATCGAAATACCAATATAAATAGTTTGATAATTTTATGCTAATCTTATTTAATTCATTTGGAAATGAGCAAGATTCAAAATGAGATATCGTAGGAAGTATACAGATTAACATATGATAGATTTGAACATAGGAGAGAGACTGAAACAAGAATCAAAATACCAATATAAATAGTTTAATATTTTTATGCTAATCTTTTTTAATTTCTTTGAAAATGCGTAACATTCAAAATGAGATAACTTAGGAAGCTTATAGATTTAAAGACAAAGGGTAATGAAATGACTGTTTCAATGTTTCTACTTGTGTTCGTTTAAAGACTATTAAAAAAAGCACAGTCGCTTTTTATTCGTTTTAATATATATTTAATTAGGGAAATTCGAGTTTTAACATAAGTTTTAACATAAAGTATTATTAAATAGTTTTAACATAAAGTAGGTTCACTGCGATGACCCACAGATCGGGTCGAACAAAATTTTCCATTTATTTATTCCTTATTCGTTTCGTTAATTAATCTCTTAGATAATGACAGTTTAATTGCAAGAATTCATGAATGTTTTTAAAAGTTTTTATATTCGCATTGATTTAAATAATATTTTCCTTCTTCGTCTAAAATTAAAATTCCCATTTAAGTATTTAATGGGTTTTTAAATCGAAGATTATGTTCTTAGGAATTAATAATCAACTATTGAAAAGGGCGACGGTAAAATAATTGCTTAGAAATTATCTAATTTTATTTTATTATAAATTAACTTAACTATGTTTTGCTGGGCTAATTTTGGAAAGTTTAGTGAATTAGTGAAAGAATAATAAACGGTATTTTAGGAAAGAATACCCTGTTGATGAAAAGGTGGTTAAACAAATGCATTTAATATGAAAATTTACAAAAAAATAGTTTTTACCACGAGAAAGATTTTGCATAGAAAGATGGTCAAAAAGTTTTACTAATTTTAACTAGTTGTTACGAGTAGAAGATTCCATAGTTAAACTAAATTTATTTGAGGATAATAACAAGTTTGCTTAAGGAATACTGTATTTCTTAAAGATAGTTTGCATAATGAATGCTATAAATGAATACTGTCGTATTTCAGTCATAGAAAAATTGGCAGTAATTTTAAATATATATAAGCAAGTGAGCTAGAGGCTAGTATCCAACATAATTCATAAGACAACATAGAGAGAATATATCGCTTAAATTCCATACGGTGCGGTGCCGAGAATGATCATGTGTAAAAAATGTGGAGGAATTCAATATATTTGAATTGTTTCAAAAAGTACCCACAATTTTAATTCACGAAGAATCATCTAAGACGAAGGGAAAAAGAAGAGAGAGAAGTAGAAATAGAGAAAGAAAGAATATAGTGATTTAATAAACTGATATGTTTACAGACCGAAGAGTTGTTTCTGTACTGAACGAAAACACTTGTCCATAGAGGAGTGTTACGACTTTTTATATATTAATTTGGCTACATGTAAATATTACATAAATTACAAATCACCCAATTATCTATAGTTTTATAGTGCTGGCGGTATGCGTACATGAACATCGATATTTCTTAAATTTGCAAAATCATATCGATCTCGAGGTAAAATATAAAGATGCTCCTTACAATTTAAATCTATTGCTTACAAAAACTTGATAGAAACTATCTAAATTTAAACTGAATTTTCAGGCTCTTTATTTTTGTACACAAATGGCATTTAGGTACTATTTTTCGTTAAAATCGGTAAAGAATTTTCGGAAATCTAGCCAGAAATTATTTGGCGCCAGAAGGATAAACATTTAAGTCGCGCCCATGTAGTACAAAAATGGCCGCCATGTTGTTCTCAGTGCTATGGTTACCTTATTGACAATTCGAGATTCTTATTGAAAAATTTCATTTTGACGAAAGTTTCCTTTCTTTTTGTTAAATCAGATTCTTTCAATTCTTTAAATCTCTATTCTTTCTTGTTGTTAATTAGTTTGGGCCTAACGAACAAAACTTTGATTTATTAACTTTAATAAAAATATATTTAGGTACACTTTACATACTAAAAACTGTTGATACGCTTGAAACAAAAGAAGTGCAAAAACATAAACATTTCTAATGTTTGAAGTTCGAATTAATTTGGAGTTCAATCAGATTAACTTTAATTCGATAATAATTTACGTTAAATGTGTGTGTTAACTTTGAAGAAAAAGTTGGAAAGATATAAACATATTTTCTTAGATTGACGATATCTTTAGATATAAACGAGATCGTCAAAACCTATGAAAATATCATAGAATGTAGCAAGTAACCTATAATAATGTTTTTTTTTAATTTGTGGACATGAAAACGTCTAATAAAAGGCAAGTTGTTTTTACTGTAATTAAACATATTTCCAATGAAATGAAATAAGCAACAACGATGAAGTATATCACAATTCGTATATGCAACTTTTCTCAAGGCTGTCCAGTTTCTATAAAATCGAAGTTACACATTATCCATCACTATATTTCAGTCACTACCACAGTCCATCTTATGGTCTTTGGACACGCGTGATGCAATCGAGCGTCACATAAATAAGGAAAATGCTGGCTAATCTATATGCAGAATATTTTGGAAAAAAGGATTCATATTGATGGAAGGTATTCCAGTAGTATACACTTGTTTTCCTCATAAAGTAAAATTCAATTAGAGTAGAAAAAAAATCGTTCATCACGTCTTATTTTGATAAAGGATACATTTCTGTACCTATAAAAATAATAAAATGAAATAATGTGTATCAGTAGATTGAAGGCTAACATTAACATTTTCTAATTTACAGTAAAGTTTATCATTTCAAATTCTTAATGTATGAGTTCGTAGATTGAAGGGCTAACATTAACATTTTCTAACTTACAGTAAAGTTTATCTATTAAAATTCTTAATAAATGAGTTCGTAGATTGAAGGGCTAACATTAACATTTTCTAACTTACAGTAAAGTTTATCATTTAAAATTCTTAATATATGAGTTCGTAGATTGTAGGGCTAACATTAACATTTTCTAACTTACAGTAAAGTTTATCATTTAAAATTCTTAATATATCAGTTCGTAGATTGAAGGGCTAACATTAACATTTTCTAACTTACAGTAAAGTTTATCATTTAAAATTCTTAATATATCAGTTCGTAGATTGAAGGGCTAACATTAACGTTTTCTAACTTAAAGTAAAATTTATCATTTAAAATTTTTAATATATGAGTTCGTTAAACCTTATAAGATCCTCAATATCTCTTCACGAAATCGTCTCGTACGGTCGGACTTACATAGTAGATTATATGTTGAGATATACGCTTTACATTGTCCAGTTGATAAGAGTAATTCACTTTCGATACCGAGTTATTGGTTTATCTATTATTTTCGATTACTCTGTGTCTCTTATCTACTATTGTTCTTGAAAAACGACACATGTCGCTTCAAAAAACAAACCTTCGTAGTAGTAGATAGCACGTAGGTTCAGTGATTTTATAGATTTATACGTTGATATTAAATCAATACTGTTTTATGACACAAGTTACCGGAAAATGTTTTGATTTAATATCAAAATATAGCCATATTAGTATTTAGTAATAAACTTGTGTTATGTAGAAATACAGTTTATACTGTATTCATTTTAGTATATTAAAAATATACTTCTCAATATTGTACTAGTGTTTATTTTTAGAGTATCTTAAATTAAAGATGGTTAAAAGTCGAATACACCCTATTTCATTCTTACTTTTCTAGATAAATCAAATGTATTAAAAAGAAAAAAATATGTTTTATGGAAAGTAGAGTTTATGTTGTATTCTAGTTACTAAACAAATAAAAAATTAAACATTGTACCTATTTGACGTTTCTGTTAATTTTTTTGATACAGTCATTGCCGCAGAAAATAGTCCGTGTTTCATTGACGGGGATATGTTTTTCCCGGTAGAATATTAATTGTTCGTTCACATTCACGGCTAACAAGATACTTTTTACTCCTTGTCTCAACGATGTTACATCAAATATATATGTTATTAATGCTTTAAAAGTGACCCTCAAAAGACAAGCAATTGCCATGTCTTTATTACAACTATCTCTTTTAAATATATATGCTTTATTTGACTCTCCATCTCTTTCTTTAAAAACCGCAATTATGTGCTACGTGGTTACTTTTTTGTTCATTTTATACGAGGTAGTATAACGTATAATTTCTGTTTAGTATAACGTATTTACGTTATACTAAACAGAAATTATACGTTACGTAATATATTTATATTACATCAAAAATTAACAAACAGCCGCTGTCTTGTCCTCTCTTGATATTTCACTGTTATTAACCACTATCGGTTGATTAACTTTTCTTAATCACTGTACTTGATTAACTACCGTCTGCTCATCTGAGGATATTTCGCTGTAATATCGTATGTAACATTTTTAAGCACCAAAAAAATTAATACGAAAAAAATTAATTATAAAGTTTTTATCATCCAAATAATTTTTGGAATTAGCTTCAAGGTATGTATATATACATGCAAACGAAAATTTGCGGTACGCAAGTATAGATTTCTAAAATGATTATTACCACGATATTAATGTGATTTTTCTTTTTATTGAACTATAATTTAATGATAATTCATGCACTTCCTGCATTCTGAAGTCCTCAAGGTAATATTTTAATGTTATATACAAAAGATAAATTACACGCTTTTTTAACACGACTGTCTCGGCATTAGTAACCTCAGTATTAAATTTGTTTCTGTCTTTACTTTTTTCTTTAAGCCATCTTTTATATACTTTGTTAACTTTATGAAAAAATGAATGAAAAAGATTTAAAGTTTTAGATTCTTTTTTCATAATTGGTACTTCATCTTTGCTAGTATTTGCATCTACAGATTTGTAATTTTTTTTTTCTGCAAAAAGTCTTTACTGATTTCAAGGACATCGTTCCCAAAGGTGTTCATGGTTAACTATAAGTTGCTCCCTAACATATACTTAAAGAATTTCTGTTCGACTTTATCAATGAGATCATTGGTAGACCAGGCTTTATTATAAACGACATACTCTGCATTAAATTATTTGTTATTATCAGTTTTACAGAAATTCTGCAGACCGAATTAAGTCCAGTTTTATAAAATTAGCTTATGTGTTGATACTTAAATATAAGGAAGAAATAAGCTATATAAGCTCATATTAAAATTCCTACCGGCTCCGTTAGTGCGCATATTATAATGTATTATGTATTTCTGATAATTATTTACTCGGCGCGGCGTATAAAAGCGACGACACAAAAGCGGTTATGATAATTGCAAATATTCCAAGGATAAACACACCCATTATTAATTATACAGTTATAATCGTTAATCGATAATATGATCGGAGAGTATTTGCAATTGTCTTGTCTGAAGTGATCGATTAAAGTTTTTGACGAAATTTGATACCTTTGAAGAGTGACCGCCTGTATGGAAGTATTTATTTATATGCGTACCTACTGATACAAATTATAATTTCAAAATAAGAAGCGTGAGTCATACTGTGTTTTGCGTACGTCAGAAAGTGGAAATTGGCAGCCAACGCAATGTTATCTCGAAACGTAGTCTCATTATACAGATTGTATTATCCATTTATCATACGTTACCTACTTGTTTAAGATACAGAGCTTGGCGTAAAGTAAATGTGGAGTCTATAAACACACTGCATTTCAGCCAGTCGACGAAAAAAATTAAGCAGTCTGGTATAAAATGTCTACTGACTCTTTTGAGCTTTCGCAAATCTAATATTATAAATATCCTGAACCCAAAATACGACCCATATTTTCATTAAGTTCTTATATGATAAAGATGTCTATTAATATTGAATTATGAATTGTTGTCCACAGAATTATTAAATACGCTGCACAATGTCAAAAATCACTAACTTTAGGTGGCCGACTTAATACCCTATCTGTTAAATTTTTTTAGTCATACAATCTCATCGGTACCAGATTCACGGAGTTAGGTATTGGTCCACGCCTGGGCCTACGTTCAGAAAATCTAAGCGCGCTCCGAATTCTTAAACATTATTCTGCTTTTTATGAATATCCTTTTCTGTTAATACCGCCGAGTTATGGAATATATGAGACCTTAGAAACAGAAATCAACAGTCCATATACGCTTTAAAAACTCCTTTAAAAAACATGTCTCTACTAGTTTCATTCGTGATGATGGCTTTTCATTCGTATCCTGCTTTCTGGTCCTGTTTCTTCGCCCTCTCGATTTAGGCCCATTTCCTTTTGAACTTTTTTTTTCGGAGGCCTGATATTAGTCATGGTATTCGATTTTTTAAGTTTTCAAGTGAACATGTTACAAATTTCAATTTTTGCCTCTGCCTATGTTTCTGATAATACATAATGATGTTATTACGTTCATTTATATTATTCTAATAAAATAAAAATGCCTTACAATTAAAATTAACACTACATAACTATTGTTATTTCTTCGTTTTCGATCACCGCAATTACAGTGCAGATAGTCTGGGTCAGTCCGTTGTTTGGCTACAATATTGCTTTTACAATGTGCGATTATAGGGTTTTCTTATCTAATCTATGAATCCCGCGTGACTCCTGGTCATTTTAAATGTCATTCGCCACTCGAACGAGGTCCGTCTAGGACGTTTAAAGTTCAGTAACTCCTGTTTCCGAGTGTCAACAAACAAATACCGTCTGCAATGCGTACGTTTTCTTTTCCATTATTCCATTTTGTAATTATTTTGATTTGAATTAAATTGTTTGCACGAGTTTTCATTACCGTATTCTGAAAAGCGGAAATTAGAACCGATGGAGGGTAGAAAATTGTTTATTAGTGAGTTTCGAGTAGCTTAAAGTACCAATGAGTCTATGATAGAAGTTATCGTGAAAGTTAAATAAAATTAAAAATTAAAAATGTTTCATTAAGACGTTATTAACTTTTCATTAAGAGGTTATTAAATGCATGAAAAATATAAGAAATACCAAGTTGAAGGTCTTAAATGGATTAAATTTAAAATCAATGAAGACGTTAACCGTTAAAACGTCTAGTTTTCTTTGTGTTCAGAACATGAAGCGTGTTCATTAAACCGTTGTGAATATATTGTTTTCTGGTTTAGCTTGTCTACCTTTTATTTAAGACGATTTATGAGAAGGACATTTTTAGAAAACAGTAACATTATGATAGCATTAAACTAATTTCTTCTGTCACCTTGTCCGTAGGTGCAGTCGGCGTTTTACGGCGGGGCGCTATGGCGCTGCTGGCCGAGCTGGTATCCACCTGCCTGCTGGCTATGATCGGGTGCATGGGTTGCGTGCCAGGTATGTCAGCTGAGGCCCCCAGCCTTCTCCAGATCAGTTTCCAGTTCGGTCTCGTCATCATGTTCAATATACAGGTAAGCACTGCGAGTCCAAATATAAATACATAGATCGCGTTAGAACAACTTTGAAATCTATATTACTTTGATTTCATCATGAAAGAGGATAAGCTGTTATGATTGCTCGTCACTTCGTGCGCTTTTAGTTCTTATTCCCCCTTTTCTTCTTACATTTTCTCTTTTCAATTCTTCTTTTATTTACGCCTTTATTTTTTATTGCGTTTTTTTATTTTTCATTATTCCTGTGATGGATAATTTTATAAATAAGTACGATTGCCGATGTGATAAGCGTCTTTTCCTGTTGTGTTTCATATCTGAAAATTATTTATTTTTTATCAAAATCAAACTAAAAAAAAGTTACGGAAAAACAAGCTAAACTCAAAATTCAATTCGTTCGATCAAATATCTGATTGCCGCAATAGCATGCCGCTAGAATCTCATCAATATTCGCTAACATGTGTCTGCACCAGCGGCCATTGCGTGTTGCGTATATTAGCGCCATCGGCCTTTCTGGACCACGGCCGAGGCGAAACCGCACTTGGGTAATCACGGGTGTCCTTGATATAGTTTATTTTGAATATCAAATGTTAACACATCGATAAGTAAAACGTCACACTGGGCTAAAACGGGTTTATAAATGATATCGTGTTTATTTTCATTTTGAAATGTCAAAGCGCTCGAAATTATGTTTTTGTCTAGTTTAATAAATTATATAGTGATAACAAACCTTTTTTGTGAACATCCCATTTCCGTGGGAGATAGTGTGATCATACTCTCTTATAACGTCACATATTTTGCCCGCAGACCTAGGCACTCACAGCGTAGGCGTACGAGCGCGGCTGGGAATATTAATAAAACGTAATATTTTAAAAATCACAACGACAAGATCAATATTACGATGCTGACCTTACAACCGGAAGGCGTATTTTTTGGCAGTTGTTATGTACAGTTGTTATTAAAGTATTTGTTCAATCGGCGAGAAGGCAGATAGATATTCATTATCGGAGAACGATATCAACCCACGCCAGCAAATTGTTACTTCATTTTAAACAAATACGCAATTACATCCATTTTGTGTACAATGTTTCCTTTTTTTGTTAATAAGATTTATTTGCTGATTTATTGCTTACATATTAGTCCAGTGACATTTTATTTTTTTTGCGTGGTTAGGTAAGCCTTTTTTAGGAACCCGTCATGAAAATTTGCAGAAAACAATTTATTTCCATTTAGTTCGCAAAATACTGATTACTTACGTTAAAATGTCGTTTGATTTTTGCGTACTATAATTAGTAAACGGTATAAAGACCCGTATAGACTACGACACTAATTACGACGCAAATGTCTGACACTAATGTCTAGCCGGTCAAATATAAGGCGGTTTCGCTGTCGCGACACTAATCCAAGTGTCGCCAGCGCAGACAGTGGCGTTCACACACAGAAACTCGATGTATACACTAGACTTGGGCTATACGAGTATTTTGAGATACTGAGTATGAGAGTACCGAGTGTTATAAAATATCGGTGACCGATATCGGTGACAAAATACTCGAAGAGTATGGGCGGCGTGATTCCGTTGTGAGGAGATACTTACGGTCGCGGGAAACGTAAAATAAATCTTAATTGTAACCTATTATGAAGGGTTCAGTGCTCATATCCTTTATTTATTACAACTAAAATTAGCGGGAATTCCTATAATTTTTAATAAAATACAGTGTTAATTTTTCTTTCATACTAACAAATATTTATGGCTCCAAGCTTAGGACTGGTAACTTTAAAAATGGATCGCTACTAAAAAATTTTTTTTTTAATTTTTGCCCTGTTTATTTTAGCCAATTTTTTTAAAAATAAAGTAATAAGATGTTCGGAACAAGCAAATTATTTCGTATTGATTATTGTGATGTTGAGTATCTGTTTTTATTGAAAATTTAGTGTTGTAAATATTGCGAGAAACATAATAATCACCCAAGTCTGTAAAATACTCTTATATACTCTCATACCCAATGCCGATTAGATGACGTAATTAGAATTTAACCTAATTAAAAATTAGTTTTTATATACACTATATATTAACAATATTTACACTACAAAGTAATTACGCTCAACTGTGCCAATAGAAAAACGGAGAATCATTAGAATAAAAGATCATCATACTTAAAATCCTTATTTTATAATACTCGTACTTGTCGTATTGAGTAAATATTTGTCCGCAAACTGAGAAGTGTAAAGCAATAGTTAACGTAATGAGTAAAAAGTACTTTAAAGTATTACGACTTACGAGTATTTAAATATTCAGTTTATCCCTTATTTCATACACATTTTAAATATGAAAGAGCGAGACAACCTGAATAAAATATGCGTGAGTGAAATAGCTATAGCTAGCTAGACAAAGAGAGATATTAGCCGCAGCCCGACCATAAAGTAACCATTTTACGAACGTCTGGTCAGCCATACCATACAAGTATTTACGATACCAAGTATTTTGTATTTCGCATACCAAGTATGTATTTTGATCTGAGATATCGAGTATTTTTACCGGTGACAATAACTACGCCTCACCTCTAGTATAATCCAAAGTGTTGTAGTGTAAAAGCAGTTTAACACCTAAAAGATAGGTCGTACGAAAAAAGTTCCGTGAAAGAATATTATAGAGAATTAAATGTAACGTAATCTATAAATAGATTCTTTTTTTGTGTTGGCATGAGTGGTTCATAAGATATTTAATTTTATGTTTTTATATTGAGATAAGGGTATAATAGATAATTCTTGACTTAGATAGGGTGTAGTTAGTAGTATTTATTTTACTACAATAAGTACCTACTTTAAATTAATTATCCATATCAGTTGATTTGAGACTCGCTATAATTCGTGAGTAATTTTGAGCACTTTTTAAAAATGACGTATGGGGATTTCTGAGTTTCAAAGCTATCCAGAGAATTGCTTCACCCAGAGTTACTCTCATCTCTCCCTTCTCACAGACCTACTCTCCGCTCCGTCTCCGCACTTTTAGAACTCTTAAATTTTAAAGGCTACAGTAACGCACAAGAAACAAAATTACTTCCTAGCAAATTACCATTTTCTTTTTTTGTGTCATGGCTAAAGTAATCAGAAAATAGAGGCTTAAAAATATTTCGAACGATTCTTTTTCTTGAAACTAAATTCCACCATTTTTAAACATTGCTACCCCCAAACGATGCCCAAAATAATCCAAGAAATGATTCATTACTGCTCAGTACGTTAGAGTTTTGATAAAATTAGATTCCCTTCTTTCATACTATCCGCCAATGCTAAATAAGTAAGTGTTTTCGTTGAGAGGAGACCACTTTGGAATAATTAGTCATTTAGTAATTTTTCGATTGATAAAAATTAGTACTGAATATAAATCTAAATCCGAATTCTGCTACCAGTCTAAGAATAGCTTTACATATACGTTAACAATAAAGACATACAATTCTAAATAAGATTTTAATCACGATTGTCAAATAATATGAAAGTATACTGATATGAACCTTACATTGTTAAATTGTTTTACGTTAAAACTAATGGGTAATAATTACATTTATAATTTTAAATTTATAACGGTATATTTATAACAGTAATAATAATATTAAAATAAACAACATATATTATAAAGTAAAGAAAGCAATGCCCTATACTACTTCTAAAAATTAAATTTAAATTAAAAAATAAAAAGAATTAAACCAGCTCACTAATGCCGAACTTTTAAACTAGCTTTCTCATTGTATTTGAGTTTTATAACACTAGTCCTTTCTACTGTCCTCTATTACATTTTAAGTAATTGATATTATTATAATATTATGTACTATAGTACACATACGGTTTTGTGTATTAATGGCCAAAATCTGTGTCCATTTACCCTATCCTTACCCCTAAATTTAGGTCTTTTTTTCTATTCTAAACCGCTAATATGCATTGAATAAACTGGAACTTATTCCATACAAATATTGTTAAATATAATAAATATTCCGTAAACATTTCTTTTCATTCAAGATTTGTTTCAAAAGGAAATATATCTCACCTAATTCAAATCATATTTTTGTAAATCTGCCGTCAGTGTAAATTAAGAATGAGAAGACTTATTGAATATATTTTGCATTTTCAGGATATAGTTATAACATATATGAAAATTTTATAAATTAATGCTTTCAGACGTTCGGCCACGTATCGGGTTGCCACATGAATCCTGCAGTGACATTAGCAGGAGTGCTGTATGGCATACTTCACCCTATTCTTGCCGTAGGTTATGTGATCTGCCAGGTTATCGGGGCCACTGTCGGTTTTGGTATTCTCCGTGTTCTCACACCATCAGAAGCAATGTACCCTGAGGGTGCCCTCGTAGGAACATGCTCCACTGTACCCCATGCTGACCTCCACGTCATCCAGGTAAACTGTTCTATTTTTTACATATTTAATGTTTTCTTGTACGATTATAATGATAATTAAGGGTAATTCAAACTTACATTATAAATTAATTAACTATTGCTAGTAGCTTTATTCAAGTGTATATTGAAACCTATATAAATATTTCTATGGATACATAAATTTGATTTTAAAATAGTGCGTATAAATTTTGATACGTGGAAAACACAAAAGTAGTTAATAATTATAATTAAATCATTGTCTTGGCCAAAACAAAATTCAATATTATTTTCCCATTCAAAATGTTAGCACTTTTGTATCTCTATAGATAGATCTTAAAATATAAAATTTCCTTCTGAATTAAATTTCGGGAGCTTTTAGTTTCACAACAATGTTAAGCAAAGATAGCAAAAATTCAAGACAAAATGAAATAATTACTTAATTTCAAAATTTTTATAAACTGAATTTAAAATCCTCATTTCAACATTATAATATACATCAATATCTTTAAATTATTTAATTCACAATTATTAACAGAAAAATAAATTTTTTTAGTGAGATTAGAATCCACATTGTCCTTATCGATTTTACACAGGTTTCAGGAGATATTACTTCTAGAGAATGATGAAACCAGGTACCTACAACTTTAATGCCATAAGATTTGCTACACAAAAAACATTATTTACATATTATGAACACTTAATAAAACATCACGTAGCCAGAAATATTTTCCCACTGGTTAGAAACATACTGAATTCTTCACACCTCAACACAAATAGAATGTGTACAATGATCCAATAAATTGTTTTGCTGCCAATTTTTTTATTCTCCAAGCATTTTTTAGAAGATTATTTTCATTTCACGATTCATATATTTAGCTATTTACAATTATGATGCACTACTCACGTCATAACTCGGATCTTGTAATAGTAAATTGGTTTTTTACACCGTTGTAAATAGAGCTTCTTACTATTAGATAGTTGGACGTTTTCCAACAATGTTGTTGACTCCAGGAATCACAATGATTAAATATTTGTCTATATTAACCACAAGGTTAACTCAGAGAATTCAAAGTAAATGAACAAAAGTCAACAAACAATTTTCCATAGATTGTAAGACCAATTTTTCATTACTTATCTCACAATATCTCAGTCAAATAAATATTATTTTATCAAACCTTTTCTTTCTCTACATTATTATACTATATTATTACTAAAGTGCCTCTAATTTGAAATTAGTAACTGCAGCCTGGTCTGGAAAAATGCAGTCAAGTAACACTATGTATGCCCTGACGTTACTGTAGAGTTACTGGAGGTATACGTTGAATGATTTATACATGGATTTGAAACTGTCCCATAGGTAAAACTACTAAAATTAAAGGGGTGCAAAGAAAATGTGAAAGAAATGTGAATAAATTCCACAAGATCACATTGATAAATTTATCAGAGCATGAGGAGCAAGTTCTTTCACTGCGTAAATAAAAAAATTGCCTGGTGTGGCCTTATGACGGTGGAAGTGAAAACTTTTAATTTTAAAATATACATATAATAATAATTACATTGACGTCATATGATGGATATTAGTTCGGGGAGTCAGGAACAATGGGAGATTATTATGTACTCATGTTATATTAAACTACTCTCAAATAAAATATTAAACACTAACTGTATGCACTGGAAATATTACACTGATAATATACAACAACAAGCAGATATTATATTAAATTAAACTCAAATAAAATATTAATCAAAAAGTGCACAGGGTGCACCTAAAAAAGTAATTCACTTGATATCTAAAAAAAGTGTGCACGGTGCGCCTAAAAAGTAATTCACTTAATATCTAAAAAAAGTGCATATTGTGTGCCTGAAAAAGTAGTTCACTTAGCCATTGCTGAAGGAAGCCGAATTTATCTGATTCAGCTACACCGACCCGAACGTGACGGCTCATTTTCGTTCACTGTTCAGAAAAAGTGTGCATGGTCCGCCTAAAGAAGTTTTCACTTAAAAAACTGTTCATATTTATTTTGTTTCCTTTTTATAGTTATAACAGTCAAAGATGATATGACCCACATCTTATTCTACTATTAATTGAAATCTACTGATGGATGGACTTAATATTTTAATATAAACATTGTCTTTCTAACACTGAAGTTTATAGTATCTACTAGATAATTCAGACCTGGCAAATCATTGTAATTACACAACCAAACTGGCACTTTTCTGCCTATAGAGAAGCTATCTAACTTGTATGTTTATTCATTTTCTACAGGCGTTTGCAGTCGAATTTATTATCACAATGATTTTGATCTTGGTCACTTGCTCAGTTTGGGATCCAGCGAACAAGCGTAACACAGACTCTGTGCCCATCAAATTCGGTCTTCTTATTTGCTGTATGTCCATCGTTGCTGTAAGTATCTGTTTTGTACTACAAGTTTTTAACTTAGTAAAACTTTAATATGAATCAATGAATTATGAATGAACTTCTTCGTATGAATGAATGAATTAAGTTTAAGTTAAGTTGATCTACAGATTCAGTTTAAGTCTGGAAAAGGGAACTTTTTTAATTCCAACTAAGCGAAGATTGAATTGTTTATGCATCTGTATCATTAAATTTTATTTCTATGCCGAGTGTAAAATATTTTAGTTTAGTTTTTGTTAATTTTTTCTAATTTTATAAGTTTATTATTTTTATTTATAAATACATTCAATCTGTTTACCCATAGGTTATAAAACTAGTGATTAAGCTATGCATAAATAAATAAATTTCTAATGTTAAAACAAAGAGACTATTTCCCTGATGAGAAAATGTGGGTGGGAACACAATAAAATAAAATTTTAAACCTTATTTAAAATTCTTAAAAATGGGGAGAGCTCTTTATCTGTATACTTTTATGAATAAAAAAATCAATGAAATACGATACATTAAATTTTAGACTTGTCATAATTAATTCAATGGTACTAAAAACGGAATACCCAAACAAAGCATTTGAGAACATTATATAAAATACTAACAAATTGTTTCGGATTACTTTCACGTTTTTCTTTTAGTATGAAATGTTTTATGTGGTTTTATATGCAATATAGATATTATGAATTATAGCTGGAATAATAGAGCAATGTAGGTTAAAGTAATATTTCCCTTAAATCCACAACATCAACCTATGGGTATACACTTGTAATTGACAGCTTTTTATTAATTAATTATTACTTAATTTTCTTACTGACTTACAGGGACCTTACACTGGTGCCAGCATGAATCCAGCCCGTTCCTTGGGGCCAGCAATCTGGAACGGAGATTGGGCTTATCATTGGGTGAGTATCCTCAGAACCAACTGATTTTCTAATCATGATTTTTAATTAAAATTATAGAGAATAATTGATCTCTTTCTGTTCTGTCTATCTGTATCTGTTATAAATATTGGTAACTTAAAAAAATTTCAAAGTACCATTAAATAATTAAAAACAAAATTTCAATTATTTCTTCTTTTGCAGATTTATTGGGTAGCTCCACTCGCTAGCTCGTTGGTAACAACCCTGGCCTATAAACTATTTTTCTACACCAAAGAAACAAAGGACCAAGCTGATGCCACTGAACAAGTTCCCTTGCAAGACAAACAAACTGCATCAGTCTAATTCACACGGTTGTACTCTGTGATTCTCATATCATTTACACCAATGGTTACTGTTTATATATTATTAAGTTTTTGTTACCTATGAATAGATCATAAGGGCTATATATACATACATATATATACATACATACATACATATATATATATATATATATATATATATATATATATATATGTATATTTATATATATATATATATGTATATATATATATATATATATATATATATATATGTATATATATATATATATATATATATATATTTTAGAATAAGTTTTAATATTATCTTGTTAAGTCCTGACTCCATATTATATATGGAATGAGAATTTAAAGGTGTCTAGTGTGATATGACTCATATATTGGTTGTATATGCTTAACAGACAATAAAATAAAAACAGTTGCTTTGTAAATAAATATTTTGTATATATTGATATACCTTAATATAATGTCAAATTGTATAGCAGTTTGGTGTGTATGTACACTTGAACCAATTATAAGACTGCAGATAAATTATGTGAAACTTATCACAAATTAAGTTATGAATAAAATAATTTTGTCACGTTACTGTATATTGACATTAAAATAGAGACAATTATACAACCACCATAATTTTTTGATATTTCACATTGTGGTTCATAATTATATTATAATCAGCTACAGTTCACATTAAAAGATAAGAAATCATTATATCTGCACCTAAGAAATTAGTAAAAAATATTTAACTTATCGTTGCTCTATTCGAACAAACGCACTAACTAATTTATAGTTAAAATGTTTTTCTGTGTATGCAATAGTCTCAATGTTATTGACATAACTTAATAATATGTACATATATTTTTACATAACCTATTTATTGGGAATTTAAATTATGTTCTTGAAATGTATTTTGAATTGATTTTGTAATAAATTGGGTTTCTATAAATCATGTGTCTTCCTTCATTCATCTCAAAATACTTATTACCATGTTGTATACTTAACAATAAAGTGGTCAACACAAAATATTATTTTTAATTAATTACTAAATATTTTAAAATTACAATAATTAGATTTTTGAACATTTTAAGGATAAAAGTAGTGGACAATAATATTTCAAATGGAAATGGATAAATATAAACAAAATTTTTCAGTTTATGAATTCACACTTTTTGAGTTACTCCACCCTGCTATTAAACATGTAATATGTCAGTAAGATTTTGCCACAAATAAGAAATGCCAAAATATTGCCATAAGAATATAGACAAAATTGTGTAAAATATATAAAAAAAATTATATATGTGTGTATATATATATATATATATATATATATATATATATATATATATATATATATATATATATATATACATACATATATATACATATACATATATATGTGTTAATATAGTTATAAAATTATGGTGCTAAAACAATTATTTCAAATTTATAGCTTTTAATTTAAAGCTTAAAATAAATCAAACATAAGTTCTAAAGTTATATTACAGAAAATAGCACATAAAAACATATAGGTTTTAAATGTCAAATATAGATAATGTTCTTTTAATGTGTAAGTATGGAAAATAAATTAAGACATTGCATTAAGATTGTTGTAACATGTACTATCACATTTCCATTTAACTTGAAATAACATATAGTTTTAATGCAGAGAGCAAAATAATTTGAAAAGAAGTAATAATTTTCCAAAATTATTACAGACGTAGAAGTACGAAAAATTGTTATGAAAGTAAAAATAGAAAAACAAAATTTTATAAACAATTTCTGGAATACAAATAAAAAAGGTATTTCGTTGTAATATTTCATGGAGTCTTTGACTCAATGGTTTCTCGAGTTTTGTTAGAAAAAATGTAGAATTTTATTTTAAATTATAAATGCTAAACAAATTTGGGTGCATTCTCAAACATAGCATTTATTTACATCATTACATATGTTCATAAAAAAGTTAATTTTGATAAGAAATGGATTAATTATTTTACCCAGTGATCTCTTCTTGGCATAGCCAAAAAGAGATCACTGGGTTTTAATGTTTGAATAATTCAATTTTCGTTAAATAATTTGAAATGTTTGTTAATACGAGAATGAACTCATTATAGATACGAAAGAGAATGAACTCATTATATTTATAGTATATCCCTTTAAATAAAAATTAAAACTATACTGGGGCTTATTTTTTTATTATTGTTTATATTTATTGTAACAATAAGATATAACCAGGCTCTCCACAAATATTAATATATACTAATATGAATAATAGCAATAATGTATGTACTAAAAACTAAGCCATTTCAATAGAAAATAATTTAAAACTATGAAACTAACTACACAAGATGCGTATTAACTAAATTACCACTTAAAGGCACTTTACGAGAGGGATGTGAATCATTCTAGTTACATTATTTGATGTTTTTGCTATTTTTAAAATTAACTATATAAATATCCTTGGAATATTGCAGATAACTGCGTGCATTTTGCATGAAGTAGAGAATATCAGAACTTGGTGAATTCTTTTTGGGATATATATGTATACACACACACACACACACACACACACATATATATATATATATATATATATATATATATATATATATATAAAGACAGAAAAAAATAAATAGAATTAAATATAATAGTAAAGATATTTTTAAAATGAAAGGTACATATAAAATAAACATATTAATTACCAACCATATATTCCTCTATAACTTCGGCCACTTAACTCTAAAACATCTGTTAAAACTTATAAAAGGACATTGAGTGTAAAACAGAGCTTAGCTTTGGGCTGCAAATTTTAAGTTTTTGATTTAAGAATAATGAACAAACGAATAAATATTTTTATTTAATGATTGAAATCAAAATAACATTGTATTTTAAAATTTGTGGCTAAATACTCAAATGCAAATTGTCTGCTAATCAGAATGCATGACCTCAAAATACACCACACAGCACAAAATATATAATAAGTGGCAAACTTCAAGTAATTGTGTGATAAGATAGCGCGATCCCATAAATTGAATTCCATAAACAATATTTATTTTTTACTAGAAAATGAAGCTAAATATATATAAAAATACATACATGTATATGTATATACATATATATATATATATATATATATATATATAAATATATATATATATACATATATATTTATTACATATATAAATTAAATGTTTGAAAGAGATGGAACCTACCCTTTTCAATTTAATTGTTTTTGGTGGACATTCAGACGTTATGGAATTTACATTTCACATATATAATTAAAGGGATTAATTTGTAACATTTCCACAAATCGTAAAGAAATAAGAAGGAAACTATTGTACTTAAATAAGTATGGATCATATAAAGTTTTTCATAAAAGCAAAAAAATTAAGGTTTACTTACACAGAAATGAAGGATGAAAATTTGCAATAAATTATGAAATAGAAGAATATAACCATGTGATAAAGTCTGAACCTAATGGGTACAAATTCTAAAATAGTAAGTTTTTAGGTAATATAGCATAAAAGCCCTAAGATTTAAAACAAAACCTATAAGAAGTATTAAATATGAACTGAAAAACTAATATATCTACCTTGGCAAGTTGATATTATACTAGTAAATATAGAAGACCTACATAAAATTTCAATGTAGTAGAAAAGGTATATTCAATTTGATGATAGAAGCACTATAAGATTTCGCATATTCTATTGAAAATAGAGTACTAACAATTTGTGTAGATATACAATATCATATAATGAGAACAAAATTTGTTGTGTTAACAGAATTAAGAACTGAAAAGGAATTTCGAAACATTCATTTTGTTTTTAAATTTGCCTTTGTCTTTATTATATTGTATTTGCTGTCATAGTTTTTCACTTATTTCGAGAGACATTCCTTTCAGATTCCGTTTTATATAAGATAAATAATATTTGTTAAAACAATTGTTCTTTGAAAACCCAAAATGTAATTCAATATGAAATTTGCTCTTTGTACATCTGAAGAAATTTGCCAGAAAGTGTTCTAAAAACTTGTATGAATAAATATTTGTGTAATAGCTTATATTGTGAATTTATTTTCAATTATATCACCTGACGTGAGTCATATTTTCATAAATGGTATGGTGAATATTTAGAATTATATTATTGCCAAGATACAAAATTTATATGAATATGTAGTATTAGTTATGCGACTTGATCAGATTCTTTTTCTTCAAGGAAATATATAGGTTATGTACATAAATCAAGGAAAACCTAAAATAAATTAAGGAAAACTTTTAATATTCAAAATAAACATTTCTGAAACCCAAAATGTCAATTGCTTATAACTTTATTTATTTACTTACATCCTTTAATGTATACAATTAATACACATGACCGACTCATTGGTACAAAAGCAATTTCTGTCAACTGAACACCAGTACCGACCAACTCAAGGTGCAGCCGGGAATTGAACCCGGCTCCCTGCGATGTGCTGAGCCATCAAAGGCTGTATAAAAAACCAACTCTATATATATATAACACCGTTATTAATCAAAACTATATAAAACAAAAGTCAAATTATAGCTTCCCACAGAACATTATAGATTCCCCATCAATAGGAATTTTGATGCCTCATCAAGAAAAATTCTATTGAACTCCATAGCTAACAGGATATTTATTTTCGATTTCTTTTTCACTTCCACCACATTCTCCCATGTTTTATCATCACAATACTAACACACAACGGAACATTTAAAATCAGCATTCCATTTATTAGAAAATACTCTGTAAAGAAACTGGTAAGCAATAAAAATAGGCAAAAAAGTAGGCGATTGCAGGATTGAAAGTACAAGTCATTTTATCTCATAGTTTTTAATTGTCTAGTTTTTCATTTGTTTCTGCTCATATTTTTAGTATTATTTTTAGTATATAGTAGCTCAGACGTAATAAATATTTTTCACAAAATTTGTAGATAATTTTATAAAATACGAAAATGGTCATCACACAATTTTTTGTAAGGCTTATGATTACGGAGATAAATAACAAAGTTAACTGCTCCCTTATTTTCAAGATGGCAGTCAAATGACAAACATGCTGAATACTTAGTTTTAAAACAACGGTCAATACCACCCCCACCCCATTCAGTCAAGAACAAAATCAGTACCTACTTAAAATGCACAACTGGGCATTCTAACACCAGATTGACTGGACTAAAATTAAATATTTTCACTTTGGAATAAGAATATATATACTAATGTTTGTAATACAAAAACATGTTTTTAATATTATACAAAAATAAATTTTAAAAAAGATCTTCCTTTGAATTTTTCGTTCTATGGTTGCTATAGCAGTCCAGCTTCAATTAGCTTAGCTTGCCGTGCCTCTTCCCGCAATCTTCTAAGTTCCTCTCGTCGTACTTGTTTTTTTCTTTCATCTTCTGCCTTTTTTGTTGCAATCTCTAACAGGGTTTTCTGATCTAATTTCCAATAATTAACTGGTTCAGGTAGATATCTCTCATCCTTAGAATTCATAGCTTCAACAAATTTCTCATAATAAAACTTGCAATTAAGTAATGGAGGCATAACCTGCAAAGTTTGAGTTGTTCACAGTAATAAACAATTTCACAGTTATAAAGTTGCTTAAAGAGGTGATAAAGTCATTTAATTCACATGAAAATGTATTTTGGGTCATAAAACAGTTGTAAATATAGTTTATAAAAACATGCTAAGGATGAGTCGAGCTTATACTACAAGAGTAAATATAATCTTAGGTAAATGATTACAAAAATTTAAATATTTAAAGTCCCTAGTATTTGTATAAAATTATATACAAATGTTACGATATAAAATGAAAGTAGAGGTGGATTCATTGTCATCTAATGGAATAGGTAATAAAACTGCGAGCTTTTAAATGTAATATCATATCCAATATACATCCCAAAAAAGTTTCTTTTTTATAATAATGTTCAAGTTAGACATACGAAATCTATATTGCTCAATAACTAAAGTAATTGATTATTCGCCGATCGGCATTTAATGAGTTTTGTGTAACAATGAAATAGGCAGTATTCTAAAATAAAAATCTAACAGTCAAATATACATTTTCAGTTTAAAATTTTTATAGTATTTTTTATTCCAATTTTATTGAAAATCATCATCAATTACCTCTTCCTTTTGGATTAGGAACTCTTTCTTAGCCGCTTTGGGCATCTCGTCAAATTCCTCATCAGCCAACACATCACCCCATTTTTGCAGTTCATTCTGTTGAATATACCATAAATGCTATGAAATTATTATTATTGCAATCTGTCTACTAGTCACCATTCTTTTGAAATGTTGACAACTAAACAGATTGCAAAATGCAGTTTATAACATATTTTAAAATACACCAGATCAAAATATGCTATAGTCGATCAAATGAGCAGAACTTAAATTAACCAGACATTACAGATTTCTATCATATATACGTAGTGTCTACAATTTTTATATGACATTAATTTTGCTGTACAAAGTGAAAAATGATGTCAACACAATTTTCTGAGCATTTAATTTACAAAAATGTAAAGCATTGATTGAATATATTTGGCGTTAATTTTGTAGAAATTCATTATTCACAATTAAATGAAACTACGTGATGTAGTATTATTTCTACTTTCTGCAGCAAAGATTCAAAGAATCTTTGCTAATATCCCACCTGAAGATGTTGTAATACATTGAAACCTAGGTTGTGGTAAAGAAAGTAGAAATAATACTACATCAAGTAGTTTCATTTAATTGTGAAAAATGTAAAATAAAATGTCTTAAGTGACACAGCACATATTTCTGCTTGAAAATAATAACCTTCAAATGTAGAAATTCCAACAGCCCTGTTTCTCCTTTGTCAAACGCTTTAAATGCTTCAGTGATCTCACTCTCCACTTCATCGCCCCATGCGATTTTTTGCTCCAGCATAAACAGAAACTCATGAAATTCAACTCTAGAATTAAAATATGTTGAAATGAAAGAAGTTTTAACAGTTATTCGTAAAATATCTGCAGTATTACATCCGAGATGAAATAGCCGAACCCATAATAATAAACCATTCATGGATAACCTTTATTTGTTCATTCACTTAATAGCTTTATTTGAAATTATTTTAGCTTGTTTTCCAGAATATTGCTTCACAGATTACTAAGGGTATGGTACCTTCACACAAAACACTGTCCTCTGTTATAAAGTGACATGGAGAGTGAAGATCAGGGTGTTCCAATTCAATGTTAAAACTGTACTGCTTTGCAGATGTTAGGTGAAGCACCACTTACACCTTTGACCCCATTAAGGAGACATAGGAAATGAAAAAGATATATTGATACAGTAAATGTTTCATATATTTAAACATATTTAATATAGTGGACTTAATATTATGTTAGCAAAATGCTGTGTACTTTTTGCTGCACCTTTATGTTAAGACAATTGTCAGACAGAAATTTAGGTATTGTCAAAGTTGAGATCTGTTAATAAAAAGCTTTGAAAAAATAAATAGCTTTGTATAATAGCTATTAGATTTTTATAAGAGCTTTGTTCATATTAGACTAATTTGTACCTTATATAGGTACAAACTAGAGCAGAGAGTAAATAATACTAAATTGATATGTAATTTTGCTTTTCCATGCTTTTATATTGATTAACTCTTCAACCTTTTTACTAAGTACAGAAAAGCAAAGTTCTCAATTTCCATTGTGAAGTAATTTAAAAATTATGGCTAAAACTCTAATAATATTATAAAAAGGAATAATACAAATCCACTAATTCATCCTCTAGGAACATTTGAAATAAAGTTGCCATTTGCTCATCAGTTGGGTTAAAGCCCATTTTCCTGAAAATCAGTGTGATAACATCTAGGGGAACCTGTGGGTTTAAAAAAAATCTTTATAAAAGTTTACTATGTCGTAAGTTAAACACTGTCATTAGATTTCATTTAGCTGGGTGGGGTATCACTATGTCAAATCGTAAGATATATCATATCAAATTAAATTATTAAATTTTTAAAATTACTACTAAATAAGTTGGATTCTGAATTGAAAATTTCTGATTTATAATTATTAAAAAAAAATTTGTTTCCTGCTCATTTTCCTTTTTCCTTATCATCCTCTAAATTCGAAAGCATTGCTTGTATAGCATAATAGTAAATCAATTAGGTTTTTTAATTAGCAGGTTGACCATTTATAAACACACACACACACACACACACACATATATATATATATATATATATATATATATATATATATATATATATATTTACCTATGTGTTGTAATATGTATTCAAAAATAATATATTCTACCTTTTCTATACTTGATTCATCATGCTCTTGGAAAATTTTTTTGAATTCTGCTACTTCTTCTGGTGAGAAACAAGCTGGCGGTGGAGGTGGTTTTTTAGGTTTCTGTGCGGACAGTTCAGTTTTACTTTTATCTTTTCCACTTTTTTTACCTTTCTGTTTTTTTGGTTTAGGAGCTGAAATAGATTTCATTATATGTTAATTTAATACTGATTAAAGGTCAAATAAATTGTTTAAAGATGCATTTTAACAATTCTTACGCATTATTATAATACAACAATACAATTTCTTAAAATGATATATGAATAATAAAAAAAATGTTTACGTAATATTATAACCACATAACAAAACTATAAATAAGAAAATAATTATTCTAATTTTGATTTTAGTACTTTTTAAATCTTGATATTGAAAAGTACCAGTCCTGTCTGGCCTGTCTTCCATTAAAATATTAACTTTACTTTCAATTATAGGGAATTGGCTATCTTTGTTCTATGGAAATAGCCTTACAATGTTATATTATTTTACCTATGATAAATTCATCGTTGGCGATAATAGCATAGTTAATCTTTTATGAACATTTAAAAGGCAGTTTCATTTATGAACAAAAACAGTTTCCGTTGGTAACATTTGGAATCAAATATTTTAAATTCAACTACAATAATATAAGGCAACTTTTGTATTTTTAGTGTATAATCTGTGGTACACTGTGGTATTTGTTTATGGTCGCTGACAAGCGGTGGATTGTCATTGTATTATTGATATAAATAAGCATTATCGTTATTTTGTCGATAAAATATTACAGAACTAAGAAATTTTGGAAGCAAAATGAATTCGGTGAATATACGTTTTCATCAGTATTGGTTTAAAAATTCTTATACATGCCTTTATAAACTATATCTACATAACCGATTTTGCTCGTTATTTTCAGATGTCAAATGTGGAAAATTTATCACCTCAAATAATAAGGAGGGTTGTTAAAGAAATGCAAGAATTGGCTGAACATCCACCAGAAGGAATCAAGGTTGTTGTTAACGATTCGGATATCACTGATATACAAGCTTATATTGATGGCCCAGGTAAAGAATCAAAATATCGATGTATTTTTTTTAAATGGGATATTTTAAAGGTGCACTTAAGATTTTCCAAGTGATGAAATACGTAATCAGTTAACTGGTCTTATGTAGAATACGAATAGTATGCAAATCGAAGATTAGTAACAAAATATGCCATGCGGGTATATCAAGGTAGTGTATTGTATAAAGAGTAAATTTATTACATCTACTGATTTATTTAAAAGTACAAGATAAAATTGGTAAAATTGAGGTAATGAATGTTTTAACCATATACATATAAATGGTGCTATTTTAAATAGTTTAACAATAGAAATAATTTATTAAAAGCTATTGATTGGAAATATTGCATGATATAAAACTGATTCCTTTAATGGCACTTGAAACTGATCCCTTTTTTATCTGTTAATATATTATATAAATATTGCGACAAATTAAATACCAAAGTACAGGGGTGTGGCATGCCATTGTCATTATTTTCCCTTTTTATCAGAAAATGACAATGTTGAAATCGTTTTATTTCAGTAGCTATGATTTTTCTACACATTTGGTATAAGATGCCCTTGAACTATTTTAAATGAATACTAAAAAAAGCAACCTATTAGTTTTAATTGTCAGTAAAATAGTACTGCTTTAAAAAACATTATATGATGTTTTTAATGATAAATCCTTTGACATAAATTATTTAGGAACGCCCCAGAGTCCTTTTGGTGTTTTTCATTTATTTGTTACATATAGCAGACTTTACATTTTATGATATGGTGATCATGACAGTGAAATTATTAGAATCTATATTATAATATCATATATTAAGTAAAAAGAGATTCTAATATCTCAACAAATATTAAAATATTAGGAACAAAAAAGGTTTCTCTTTCTGTCTGTTGCTTTTCGTTTTAAATTAGAGTTATTAATTTTCCAGTTAGTAAATAATTTTGTATAGAGACTAGGTAAATGCTGCTTAGAAATCAACTGTAAAATACTATGAAAATATCCGTGATTATCGTCTCTTGAAATTATCATTTAAATCCATCTACTCTGTTATAAGTATTTGTCTGTATAGTTTTTAAAATAAAATAGAATTTTTGAAGTGTTTATAGTAATAACTTGTTAAAAGAACAAATATATATACATTTCATATGAGCATATCTATTTTGTTGTACCATAACGAAAAAGACGGCTGGTGAATTGTTTTAATGAAAGAGACAAATAATATGTCGAATAATGTACATAGCAAAAATTATAATTACTGTCGATTTTTTGTTTGAGACGTATATACAATTTCAAAGTGAGTGGTTTTATTTAGGACCTTTTTAGTCATGTTTTCACTGATATTAATAATAATCTTGTTTAATAGGAAAATATATTACATTTTAAAGATTTGGACAAAATTAATTATTTTTATTTATTTGATTGTCTATTATCTACCACCGTTCTATTTACTACTGAGATGACATTAGTAGCGATCACGGAATGCATTATTACATACTCTTTCTCATTCAGTCCTTTTGTCATTCCATTAGAATCTTTCGAGCTTTCAGGGGAAATATGAAGTAGAGGAAGATGACCATTGTCAGATGGCACATATAGAGTAAATTATATAAATGTGTGTATATATATATATATACATATATATATATATATTCAATTTCATTGCAATTTTTATATAAATATGTTCTATATAATTTATATTTATTACATTATATATTCACATTTTAATGGAACACTTCACTAATTAAATATTTAGTCCTTTTCATTATGATATTAGTATCGGTACTAACTGAGAAACCAAATCAAATTTTCAAATTTCTCTTAATATTTCACAACGTGAACACTGTCTGTCATTTTCTTTATGTTCTTGCAATGTAAAAAACATATTTTTATTAGATGCAGATTATTTATTTGAAAATAATTTTAGAATATCAATTGCAATTGCTTTACAATTAATAGCAACTTGTATTTGCTCTGTAGTGATGTCATATTCATGATTAGTTGTGTGATACGGAAGTTTTTCTGACTAATTTTATTTAAACCAAAACTATTAATTGGACAGTTTGATTTTTTTTTGAAATTGCTTTATATTTCTTGTAATAAAACTGATAGAAAATTTTAAAAAAATTACACAACTAAATGTCCAATTTATTTCACTTAAGTAAAATATTAAACACTGTTGTTATGAAAATACCTGCAAATTTTTAAAAAACACAAATTTCCATGAACATTAAATGTCCATCAATGACAGTTATATCACTTTATTAAACGCTTTTATTAAGAGGTATATTTTCTAAAATTGTAGCTGGTACGCCTTATGCTGGAGGTGTATTCAAAGTGAAACTTGCCTTGGGAAAAGATTTTCCATCAGCGCCACCTAAAGCATTCTTCCTTACTAAAATTTTCCACCCAAATGTGTCAAGTAACGGTGAGATCTGTGTCAATACCTTAAAAAAAGATTGGAAACCAGATTTGGGCATCAAACATATATTATTGGTAAGAATTTATCTATATATTATCTGTTAAAACAAGTTAAATTTTTACATTATATTCATAACAGTAAGAGTCCACGTAAATTTTACAACTTTTTATGCAGATTTATTATTAAGTCTGTTTCTTAATCGTAAAGACAGCAAAATTGCCATATAACTCATTTAGTCATCTGGATCGACAAATATTGTTACCAAGGCCACAAAACAGTTTATAGTTCCCAGTAAACAAGTGAAATTGACATAACTCAAACAATGAGGCTAAAAATTGCCTTATAATGCACATTGTTATCAAGGCCAATACACTTTGTGGTACTCGCTGAATAGTGTATAGTAATTAGTTTTGCAATGAAATACGATACGTCGGATTTGCATGTAATCTTTCTATTGCAATTCATGGTATTATTTAAGTTAATTGTTAGCAATGTATTTCTTCGAGTTTTTTTAGATTAAGTGTACATTAGGGTAGTTGACTACTCCTACATATGCTGTTTTAAGTAAAATGTCATAAAAAATAGAGGTTGGTCAAATATCATTACTGAGATAATTATAAAAAATAAGTGATTTATGAGCTTTCGAGATTACTAAAAATAACATCACAACTTAGTATTGCTGATTTTGTTCAAATGTCAAGTTTAAACCTTATAATTCAGTCAATATTTAAAATTTGTCAAAAAATTTTCACTTATCAGCTTTTACTTTGAAATTTAGATTTATTAATTTGTTTTTTTGTTTTTTTTTTCAATATTTATCATAATTTTCACACTGTCCTTAAGGTAAAATAAATCATCTCTATGAAAAAAGATATAATATTTGGTCCACATTTTTGAAGACTGTATTTCTAATTAAATAATATATTGTCCTTATTATTTTGTTACATCTGCACATTATGTTCCTTTATGCCGCGGAGAAGTAGATGCTAGGTGAAATAATTACAGATGTAACATAAGTTTTGCGGATAAAATTTGTTTGCTATATGTTTGGTATAAATAGGCTGAAATCAACATATATTACGTTGTGTTTAGCGGGATTTCGAGTGATTTTTAAAATGCTAAGGATATTGTAGCAGTGGAATGGATATCAACATTCGATTACTAATTTTACTATTTCATACAATGAAAATTAATGATAACCATAATTCAATAATGATTACGAATTATTACTAATCTGTTAATTTAAGTTACAAAGATGTGAATGGAATTATACAAATTTATTTAAGTAATATTGATTATTTGAATAATATATTAGTCTTATTCAGAATCAACCATTTTTAACACAATCAGTCAAAGTCATACCTTACTAACACACACATACTTACTTACCTATCACCGTCTCTGAGCAGACTCAAAGTCATTATATTTTATTCATATATATGAGCTGAAAGGTCTACTTGCATGTTACTAATTAGTATTCACTAACTGTAATAATCGAGATGTGTTCATAATTTGCTCATAAGATTTTTAGATACCAAAGTGTGGTATTTTCATGTAAGCAGCCTTGAGAAGTCACGTAGTACTAAAATTGTTTAAAAATGGCGTGTTGGATAGTGATCAGATGTAAAAAAATTATAATTTCGTCAAATAACATTTTCAACATCATACAAATTAGTAAACATATCTTAAATTCACTCGTCGGCTGCTCATGGAGTGTGGCTGAACTAGTGTTCTAGTTAGCTGTATTGGTCTCTAAGCAATAAATTTGCCATAGGTATTAACTAGATACGTTAAAGTACATAATTAAATAAATAAAGTCATTAATCTCTCAAAGTGGCATTATTTCAAATTTACAATATACATGTTATTATTGTTAATTACGCTTTTCAAATATGAAACTGTTGGCTTAAATGACTGATAAGGAAAAACCATACATCTATTAAAATTCTTTGTAAAATTAATATATAAATGGCCTACGGAACTGTATAAATCCTAATAAGTTTTGGGCATGTCAACTTTACAAAATTGACCGTTTTGTGATAAAGAAGGGAATTTGATATATTATAGTAACAAACATGTTCAAAAGATGAGGAACAAAAGATACCTTCTGTACGAAAACTACCCAGAATTGTTAGAAAAAACACAAATTGAAGTCTATTTATCAAAATTTATTTTGTCACCTTCCAAGTAATGTCCTTTGTTTGCAATACAACTGTGATAACGTTGAACCCACTCTTCCATACACATCGCATAATGCGAAGGCGGTATGGCCTTTAATTCTCTCTGTAAATTCAGTTTGATGTCTCCATTAGAATCAACAAAGGTTCCATAGAGTGACAATTTGGAAATGGTGGTTTCACGTAGTGACGAGGAAAATGGCATGAAGTGACACGTCAAAAGTGACAGCTAAAGCGGCGGAGTGATGCAAAAAAGGCGGTGGAGTGATGCAGATAACTTCACTGCGTCTCGTGTGGAAAATATTGATTAAAATTCCATGTATGGTCATTTTATCAATGTTCAACTCTTGAGCCAACTCTCTAATACGGAAATTATTTTTTTCAAGCACTAATTGTTTGAGTTTTTCAATGTTATTATCAGTAGTAGATGTCGAAGGCCGTCCGGGGCGAGGCAAATCTTCCCATATTACAAAACGGCTTCAAACCTAAGTTTGTGGAATATTCTGCTGGAGAGGATTTTACGAATATGTAAATTAGGTCTTCCGGTGTGTGGTTGTGTGCGTCATCTGATCATTGCAAAAAAGTTGGTCGATGTTTATATTGTTCATTGAAAAATACCATAAAACACGGGGTACAATTGCATATTGTGGAAACATATTTCTATATAGAGCTTGCAGTTATGGTGCATCCTAATTGCTAACCATGCAAACCATGCAAGAACAGTTCCAAAGATGTTATTTTATTTGATTTTATGAGAAAAGTCTGTTTCATATAAAACACACATATGATTATTTGTTTTATTTATTCTCTACTTATTAAATGACAAACACCTTACTGCTATTGTGACAAGTAGGCAGATTTGTGAGTGTTAATAGGATGCAATTTTCTTATTTGAAAATAGCAATTTTTTCATCTGAACCTTTGATATAAAATATAAATATAATAAGAATTGGCAAATTAATATAATTAACTTTATCAAAATTTTTATTTTTGTACTATTGATGTTCTGCTCGTTTTAAATTTGGACATGCCAGTATTGCTTAAAAAATTAATATTTGTAATTAATTTGTAATGAAATAAAAGGAGCTCTTTTGATTGGAATTTAGAAATATAACATTGAAAATCAATTTAAGTATTGATAATATTATTTGAAAATTTCTCGTAATAACATTTGACAATTAGTTATAACATCAAAATCATAAATATTTATGCCTTTATTGAAGACTTGAATTGTTCCAATGAGCCGAAATTAACATATTTTTGTTTGTATATGCATACTTTGAAATATTATTTATTATGATATATTTATAATATGATATAGTCATTCATGTTCATAACTAGGCCGAATGCTCCATACAAACTGGGCATTCTCCCTTAACCAAAATTAGTACTATCCATTTTAAAATAGTTTATTTACTTTTTCAGACTGTTAAATGTCTTCTCATTGTACCAAATGCCGAATCTGCTCTGAACGAAGAAGCCGGTAAGCTACTGTTGGATCATTACGATGACTACTCACAGAGGGCCAAAATGATGACGGAGATTCATGCTCAGGTTATTTATAGACTTATTTGTAAACTCTTTCAAAATTTGTATAAAAGTATAGTGGCTCAAACGTTTTATATAAACAGCACAGCTAGGAGGTACATACTTTTTTCTGAAACGCAAATTTATATTTATGTTTTTCGGAATACTACAATAAAATTCTAAATTAAGTTTATAAAATCATAAAGTATCCATCATTGCACAACTGCACACAACACACTAAATGCGCACTTGTGGTAGAAATGTGCATAACTTAAATTTTCGGTAAGAGGTACCACATACTCTAAATTTTAAAGTTAAAAGAAAAGATAAGAAACTGTCGAATATTAAATTTCATTCAGATCGGTCCATTATTTTAACCACTAAACCACCAGATCCACTTAATTTTGTGTTCTCTTAATATCATATATTGGATTTCTATAAAAAACTTGAGTTCAAATTCTTGGATTATTGAGTGTACTTCTCATTTAAAATTTGTATCAATTTGATTAATTTATACTCCCGCATTCCGTTTTCACTAACAAGTTTTTTACCTAGTGTAGTATTAAAGTATTATGAGTATTTTTTAAAAGAATTAATTAGTATTATGAGTATTGAATAATTTTGCTTAGGTTTATTTTCAGTAATTTTGGAATTAATATTAATTAGAATAAATCTCGCTCTATAATTTTAGTTTTTATAAATGATTTGATTTTTTGATATAATACTTTCCGTGCTCTCTTTAACTTTGTAAATTTTTATTTTTGAGTACTTTTTGCAGTTAACCTATGGAATTCAACTTCTCGTTAGCAAAAATGAACTTTTTTGACATTGTAAATTATAATTAAAGGAAAACAATAAATTTATAGGCACCAAAAATGTCTAAACACGGAATGGAAGGCCTCGAGAGTGGCCCTTGTGCAAAGAAACACGCCGGAGACAAGAAGCTGTCTGCCGATAAAAGAAAAATCAGTAAAGACAAACGGCGAATCCTTAAGAGATTATGAAGTGATAGATCAAGTGAAGTGCAACGGGAAACCGCCCGACGAGTACAATGCGAATCGCTTCATGAACTACGTAACCTGACTGAAATAATTACCAATAAATGTTTGTTTTACTTTATACATAAATATATTTAAATATTTTTAGTTTACTTTTAAGATTTCTTTTTAATTGTAATTAGTATTTTATGGAGATTTAAGTAAATCGAACGCTGTTTAATTCACTTGTATGGTTAGAATTGTGTTAGATAAATTATGTTTGACGTTTGTTTGTACTAGGTGCATTTATATTTGTCAGCATGTTTGAGAGAGGATGTATATTTTGACTTTGAATATATGATTTCGGATACGTTTAGGTGATCGAATTTTTGTTGTGCAGTTTGTGCAAATTGTGTCGTAATAGGAATACAATAGCCTTCTTATAAGAGTGTATCTGAAGTGAATCTTTGTTAATATCTTATATTGAGTGCACTTCTTGATAATTAAATGATTATTTATTGTATATTGATTTGTACGTCACACGTTTTGCGTGAATCTCGTGATGGAAGTCAACAGAAGGTTAGTCTTGTAACAATGCAATAAAACCATGCCCACTGCAACTCATGTAAAAAATTCGTGTTTAACAGTAAGCGCCGGTTTGCCGTGGCAGTTTGTAATATAGATATTAAAGTATTTCACTAATAGTTCTTAGTAAGCATTGTTCTAAAGATTTTCATTTTCACATTGTGAGTTTATCTTCCACATTTGTAATATTTTATTGTTTAGCTAATCGTTGTGGGAAGTAAAACAGTAATGATGTTAGTCTATTTATTGTCGGTTTGTGAAACTTATGTCGTCTTATAAAAATAAATATTTTCCAAATTTATGTGTTTTAATTAATACGCATTTATTTATTTACCATGACCTATCCTAATGATAAATCAATTCGTATTCCACAATATATGACTGGACATTGTAAAACACTCCTGTGGATAGTTCCAAAACTTAAATTTAATGGCTACCATTAAAGACAATATCTTATGTTGCTATCCGATAATAGTGTTATACTTATCCTGTATACATTTGTGTCAATATTCCCCTTGGCTAGTTTTTTATGTTAAGAGTGTTTACATTTTTGACAAAAAACTGTAATTTTTGCCATGTTTACTCTAAACTCTGGGAATATGTAGAATAATGATTTTGATATGGAAAATAGATATAAACTTTGTAATTCATGCTGATTAATTTTTATTGATGTCATATATTTATTTCTTGAAAATCGGATTTTTACAACTCATTACTCGCCAAATTCGTAAAAGAGAGGCAAGTTTAGAGGTTTCATTCGAAACAATTATACATTAATTTGAAATGCAAAAAAACCAGTAAAATGCTTATTACCTCTTCTTTAATTTTTATATAAAATAATTTAGATTGACACAGTAGTAAAAGAAAAAAGAAAAATATTTGGTCAACAAAATTTCTGCCACATATTTTGTAACACAGGTGTCATTCGCGCCAAGACGAGTCCCAAGGTGGTTGCATTGCTGAATAAAAATATACGCCATGTATATATCTACACTATTGATGTAATAATAGTCAGATTAATAATTCTTAGCCATGATAAAAATTTTTATCTAATTTAAAAATTTTATTTTAAAAGACACTATTACTTTAAGTTTTACATTTGATAGTTGAATAATGTACTGAGAAAGCACGAGGGGAGGGGGAGGGGAAGTAAAACTTCTTTGTGCACGCTTGACTTGGGGAGTAAGCTGGTGAATGCGTGACGAGAGCGTTACGAAAAGTGTGATCGGGCGAGGTGAACGGAAGTCGAGAGGGAGATATAAGTTTGTGAAGACAGAAAGAGAGTTACGTTTCGTATATTACTCTTGGGACAAGGGAGAGAGGTGCGAGCACACATTTTCTTTCTCTCTTTCTCTCATAGCCAGTTATGTTTCGTATGTCTAAGACACAGTGCAAGCCTATTGTCTGTATTACACTGTAGGAGCAAGAGAGAGCAGTGCGCGCGCACATTTTCTTTCTCTCTTCCTCTCATAGGCAGTGCATGAAATATATATATATATATATATATATATGCGAGTTTTGCTAGCGTTATGCGAACGGTGATTTTTTGATTATTTTGTAATTTCATTTCGTTCTTGAACAATTTTAGAAATTATTATTTTGTTAAATATTCTAAGTTTAAAGTGAATAAAATTCATTCATTTTAAAGAATACTAAATATTCAAATTTTATGTTAAATTAATAAAAAAACGAGTGTGCTTTAGACCACACGACTGAAGTAAAACTTCAAATTCACAAAATATGAATAAAATTCATTCATATTTTGTGAATTTTACATTTAACATAAAATTTGAATATTTAGTAACTAGTATGGCCTCCTCTAGCTAAAATCAATGCGCTTAATCTGCTAGGCTTGCTTTCGACGACGTTTTTTTTATCATTTCCTGAAGAATACATTCCCATTCAGCGACGATCACATTTTTAAGGGCCTTAATGTTTTCTGGAGCTGGTTTTACAGCTCTGACGCGTCGCTTGAGATTATCCCATATGTGTTCTATCGGATTGAGGTCGGGACTTCTAGCTGGCCAGTCTAACTGACGAATTCCGGCCTCCTGCATATACGTATCAACGTCTCTAGAGGGGGGGGGCGTGAGCGTTGTCGTCCATAAAAATGGACTCGCCTCCAACTGCTGTTAATGCGAGTTGGGCATGAGGAATAAGAACCTCTGTTATGTATCTTTGCGCATTAAGAGTGCCTTTTTCAATAAAAACTAACTCGGCACGGTCATCTGATTTAATACCAGCCCAAAACATTACGGAGCCTCCACCGTAAGGGGTGATTTCCTCAAAGCACACTTCTGCGAAGCGTTCTCCAGGTCTCTAATACTCGTCCACGTCGATCCTCACCACTAATCGATAAACGCGCTTCATCGGAGAATAAAACACTATTCCAGTGTTGTTGAGTCCTTGACGAAAAATTTTGAGCGACTCTCAATCTGGCAACTCGATGCTCGCGGAGCAATGTAGGGCCCCACGCTGGGCGATAGCTACGTATATTGATGGCCTGAAGTCTCGTTCTGACCATAGGCTTACTCGTGTACCTCTGACGTCCTCGAGGTTCTGTTTGAGATCCACGTACGTAACTTGACGATTTCGTAGCGCTTGACTGACTATGAAGCAGTGGTCCCATGGCTAGTGCACCGTTTTCTTCCAGAACCGGGCCTTCTATTGACGGAGCCCGTTTCTTGGTATCGTTGCCAGGTCCTTTGGACGCTGAAAAGGCTCACATTATACTGCTGAGACACATAACATTGGCTACAAGCATGCACACAATAATTCAAGCAGCGCAATAATTTTACTAGCTCTTATCGTTTTTTCAACCATACTGAGAACAGCAAACAGAAGTGAACTAATGCAGCGAACAGCAGAAATTTAATTAAAATTTATTCGTTAGAATAAAAAACGTAACAAATGAAACAGAACTTAATAAGAGATGGATTTCATTTACCGCAAAAATACGTTTTTGTCAGTGAAAGAGAATTTTCCTTCAAAAAGAATAAATTTCAAATTTAGAACGTTCGTTTTTATGTGCCAGAATACACTAAACCTGCCAGTAACAATTACAAATAATACAACCTCTTAAAAAATAATATTTTGTTAACAATATGACAAAATCAAAACTGCCCGTTTTTTATGCAAAAGAGTGTATATATATATATATATATATATATACACACATTATTGGACATAATTAAAAACAGTGAGAAAGGAAAATCGGAAACCTTATAAGGTCACTCACGTGTATGTCTATTTGCTTGCTAGACCCATTTTTACTCGAAACCGCTTGGAAGTAAAAACTTGAAATTTGGCTTGATAGTAAAATATATTACCTATTTTACCCTTAAAATTAAACCCTTACCTATTTTGCTGGCTTACATTCAAAAATATTCACATCAAAATTAAATTTGTGTATAATAATTTCAGATATTATATCTGTTGAAGGCAATATATTTCTGTTGAGAATGTAGATATACATTCTCAACCGAATTTCTCAGAAACCATGCGATGCAGAAACTATAAATTGACATAGTAATGCATCTTATCACCTTATATATTTTTACTAACTTTTATTTTTTAAGTATTCAATTTAAAGGTGTGATAAATGAAGGCTTTAATTTTTTTAATGTTGTATATCTTATGGGTATCATTTGCTTATGAGGCATACACAAATATTTTAAATTGTAATTTGAAAAAGAAATTTCAAAAATATGTAAAAATTTAGCTAAGTTCCCTTATTTAAGAAACTACTGAATATATTTATTTTACGACAAATTAATATTCGTAAATAGTTTAATAGAAATAACTAACCTTAAATATTATAACTGCCTTAATGCGTACGGAACCCTCGTAGTGCATGCATAAAACGTCACAAGTCCTGTTTTTTATAAAAAATTCAAATAAACACTCTAGAAGAAAATATTTATTGATAGTTTGTATTTATGAATCGTCTAAAAGAAGAACTTGTTTTACCTATAAATACTTACTTTTAACCGCGGATGTGCTCACGTGGTTATAGTTAAAAACTTTAAGGAGAAAGGAAAACATGCTGCGCCATCGGGAATTATTCAAGGAAATTAAATGCTAAGCCTTTTATTCATGACTTCATAATAAAAATAGCAATGAAAAAAAATTTCTCTCTAAATTAGGGATTAAAGGGAGTGATTCTGTTGCTACCTTATATTGACCATGTAGCTTTTAAAAAATCACATCAATCAATGACTCCGTTGCGATGTTGCTTTGTTATTCCCATTGTGTAAATTTTTGTTTCAAGTAAGAATCTTCTCATATCCCGGCCCGTCAGTCATCTCTGTGTAAAAAATCATGTCGATGTATAGCTCTATTGCGATATGAAAGAAGGATAAACAAACACATTTTTGCATTACAATATTATTTGGATGACATTTCTCAGGTTTAAAGTAGCCTATGTTATTCCTTGGCTTGCCAATTACTTCTGTACAAAAAATCACACCGGTCCGTAGCTTCGTTGCGACGTAAAAGGAGGATAAATAAACACACTTTGACATTTATAAGTTAGGATTATAATATTAGTTGGAATAAGGTTTCCCGGCATAAAAATAGCCTATATCATTTCCCGATAATCCAACTATTTCTGGGAAAACAATGAGATCGATATATAAAATTATTGGCAAAACATTTATTTCATGTATGGCAAAGGCAGAATCAAGTGACATTGAGTCAAATCAATATACATATATATATATATATATATATATATATACATAGAGAAAATGACATAGTACCCATAAAACTAACGGTCAAATTAAATGGTATTGTTATTCTTTGGGCAATGTTCTTTCATGAAGTGTTCCCTTAACTGGTAGTAACCTTCGCTGGTAGTACGCACGTGGGGTTGTATGGCCTTATGTATTTGAAGCGAACACTAGAATGCACTCACCGATTTAAGACATCTTGGTATTGCTTTAGTCACAAAAAGATAGTCTTTGAATATTGATGGAATAATAGCGATAAACTTAGTAATAACACATTGACAAGTAAGCTGGATGATGCAATTATGTCGTTGTCACACTTAGGGCTTCCGTTCTGTAATTTCTCAATTACATACTTACAGATTGATTTTAAAGCTTTTATAAACCTGCAACTCAATTCAGTTCCTTAATTATGAAAGTATGTACCTGAACTTAAGCAATAAAATAACATACCGATTTACATTACATTACATGCTAAAAACACATAAAATTACCAGTGTTGGTTGTAATGTAACACCTTTGAAAATAGTGGGCAGCACTGTCTGTGTGCATTAACCAGTTGTGTTTTAGTAATTCACTGTGATTTATATTAGATTTGTTTTCTTTCTATTCTTCTAAAGGTTAAAATAACAATTCTGAACGTTAAAATAACAATAAAAAAGTGTTAATACTGCGGTACCAGAGGATATATGATCTGATATTTCATGCATGACACAAGGAATATTGAGATAGAGTTCCTAATTTAAGGGAATCCTCGCAAATTGCGATGCAGTGCTGGTAAATCCCTTTAGGGAAGTCCATGAGTGCTGCTTTAAAACTTAAAAGAAAGTTTTATACATTGCTGAACCTTCAGTCGTCCAATTTACTTTGACTCATTCAACCTACTTTAGTCCAGTTAAAGATATTCTTTTAGTATGTTATTTTGTTGAGTGAGAGAATCACATTCTCAAGTTATTGCCCATTCTCACGAAATTTTAAATAAATTATAAATCTATGAAGTACATGTTTGATTCTTTATTTGGATTATAAATTATCTTCTTGATTTCAGCAGTGCGTTCAACTCTGTTGAATTCGATATTCTTCTTGCCCGCTTGAAATATCTTAATATATCACAACATTCACTTGAGTGGTTTAGTTCATATCTTCATGGATGCAGGCAATGTGTTAAGTTGTCAGATACGTATTCTGAGTGGACTGATCTTACAGCTGGTGTACCTCAAGGTGGAGTTCTATCTCCTCTCCTCTTCTCAGTATTTATTGATGATGTTGTTAAAAACATTTCTAGCAATTATCATCTCTATGCTGATGACTTACAAATCTATGCGCACTCGAACCTCCATCCCTTATCAAAAACCATCGACATCCTTAATCGAGATCTCTCTTCAATTGGTCAGTGGGCTCATGAAATGGGTCTTTTGGTTAACCTAAGTAAGTCACAAGCTATCATCACCGGTAGTCAAAGACTGACTTCTAAAGTAAACCTACCTAGTTTACCGAAATTAGTGCTAAATAGTACAATAATACCATACACGTCAACTGTTAAAAACCTGGGCCTACTGATCGATCAAAATCTTAATTGGCGGCTTCAAGTAAATGATGTTAGTCATTGTGTTTTCAACAGGATACACTCTTTGAAACGTCTCCTATCGACTAAAACGAAAATCTACCTTTGTCAAACACTTTTATTACCATGAATTGATTATGGAGACGTGCACTATCCTGATCTTAATGAAGAATATTTGTACAAGTTGGAACGTCTTCAAAATTTATGCATTCGGTATACCTCCGGCTTCAGAAAATATGATCACATTTCTGAATACAGGTCACTTCTCAAATGGCTGAAGATCCGTGATCGACGCCAATTTCACATACTTACACTTCTTTTTAACATATTAAAAAATCCTCATAGCCCAAATTAGCTTAGTGGCAAATTTAAAGATTTGTCTGCTTATGGCTTTGGGCTGCGATCTGAAAGTTCACACACCCTACTTATTCCTAAAGATACCTCTACCACTTACGAAAAATCCTTCACTGTCCAAGCAGCAAAAATTTGGAATCACCTGGATCCTGACATCAGGAAAATCACGTCTTTAAATATTTTCAAAGATCGAGTGAAAAAGTCCTGCCTCTCCTGAAACCTTTTCCTTTGTGTCCTTGCCTTTTCCTGTCTTTCCCATCCCAAATCATGTCAATATTTTGTTTTCTTTTTTTAATTTACTTTTGTATTTTTTTTGTCTAATGTGCTATGAAGAATTTTCATTGTAAAATCTCTTACAGTCTACCAACTAAATTTCAATACAAATTGTTATGGTTGACTGGAAGAGATTGCTCATGTATCAATAAGTCCGCCATATGTACGGTACATAAAAAAGTTAATAATAAATTATACATATGTGATACAACAATTTTATAAGTATCAATCAAACAAATTATTAGATTACATTTGTTTGAGTGTAATGATAAAATAAAGTGAAATAGAGAACACTTTTTTATACCTTTGAATTGAATAAATTTCAAGAATATTGTAAATGATGCCAAATTATAAGATCAACTTCGATAAAAAAAATTAAATTTGATGATTGATATCTGTATTCCTTCAATATAATCAATGTAATATTTTTAAAGCTTTCAATGTAATTCAATTCTGTTTAATAATTTTTTTAGGTCATCAAGAAAGAAAACCGTATACAGAAAGTTTTTAAACGAACGCACACTATCTTTTTTTTGCAATTTTTTTTTCAAACTGTGTAAAAATGTTTAAAAACTTCTGGTGATTTAACTGGAGCATTACATATCCATATGCGTGCTAAGCATATTGGTGAAATACCAGAGCAGGTCTTCAAAAGAGCCAGTATTTCAACTACTGCTAAAAATGTTTGTCAGAAACACTATAAATGAACGTCCAACAACGGAAACTAAACTTACAGATACATCACTATTCAATTATGTTATCTCTTGAGGCTCGTGTGATCAGAATGGCAGCACTAGATGGAATTCCATTTAACAGATTTTGTACTTCTGAAGGTCTAAGATATCTCTTTCAATAGTCTGGTTATGATTTAGCAAAATCTCCTACAATTATACCATAGAACAGAGTGATCTAACAAAAAACAAAGTAATTAAATGTTAAAATTGTTAAAGAAATGTTTAAATTTTTAAATTGTTAAAGAAATTAAATTCCAAAATCAAATTTCAATTTTGCAAATTTTATATTTTGTATTTTTGGAGTATTATTGGAAATGATTTAATTATTAATTTATGAAAGACAGTTAATTTGGATTGTGTATGTGATAAATGCATTGCTTGTCACATCGCCACACTCACATTTGCTTGTCACATCGCCACAGCAACTGTTATATATATATATATATATATATATATATATATATATATATCATTGTTCATTTCACAGTTCTCTACTAAATTGTGTGTTTCAATGACAAAAATTAAATTAAGTAAACTTATGTTCAAATTTTCAAATTTACTTTAATGTTAGTAATAAATTGAAATTGTAATGAAAATAAACAATACTGTAAAATGATTTTTATTTCTTATTTATAGACGCCACACTCAACACTTGCGGCCGTGTTGAAGACACAATACAAGAAATAAATTTTCAGTCACACCTTTTATATCTGGTTCATTTAAGATAGTGAAATTTTGTTTGGTTTTAGCCTGTGTTGACCTGAAATTATATTTCAAGTAAACAAATTTTGAGTCTTTTACATTAATTAATATCATCCTTGTTTTCTTTCTATTCTTCTAAAGGTTAAAATAACAATTCTAAACGTTAAAATAACAATAAAAAAGTGTTAATACTGTGGTACCAGAGGATATATGATCATGTAACTGAAAGATGACACTGGTCACAAAAATTATAATAATAAAAAATTATAATTAGATTATCATTAGCATCTTCTGCCGATCTCAGAATACAGTAATAATGCTTGGTAAAACCACAAAGTGTAATTAATTTTTTATGTGAATATTGGTACAACAATATGAAATGTGGCAAAGCGCAAGGAAAAAAGTTTCTTGTCTTTTTCATGATTTAAAAAATATTATTTTTAAAATATTAGTATCAATAAATTTTCAAAGAAAATTAATTTTATACTGTGTTGTTGAAATGTTATAGCAAGCCTTGGCTTCTGTGGATTTCAGAGTACAAATTAAGATGATTATAATCACTAACATTTTCCACATATTTCATCCCGTTCTTCAGATACACTATTTCAACATTACAAGAGTTAAGCGTCCTGAAGTTCATGCATGGCATCATCAAAGCAATATATGACACGACACATCCAACACCTTATTCGAACTTGAGTAGTGAGCACTAAGTGTATTATTTCACAGAAAGAAAAATATTTTAGAGTTTTTCTTCATGCCATTTTAATTTTAATTGATATCCCCATCCACATTTTCCTTCCAATTTATTCACCATTTTAAGTTGCATCTAGTATTATTTCAATCTCTGCTTCATTATTCACGGACTTCATATAGTATGTAATACTAGATATTTTACAGAGACTGGCTGTATAAAGTAACTATGTAACTATTAATTGAAAGTTAGGGGCAATCTTGGAACTAGTATTGATTTCTTTGGGAAGATTAAAAATTCATATGATTTTACCATCATTATCGATTTTCCACATTTATTTTTGGTCATGGTATCATTCAATTGGTTCATAATTACATCAGTAACTTTTTAGTTATAAGTTTGGTTTTTATTATATCTCTGTATTTTCTTAGTTGATGGTTTTATGTCTCTGAAGCATGAATCAATATTTGGCTCCGTTCTTCTGTCAATACGCTTTGGTATCTTTCGATTTGATGGTAAGTGTATTATAACATTTTCTTATGCTCAACTGACGTTCGCGAGAATATGGTTTGGGATTTTTGGGAGGTTCACCATCTACAATATGTCCTAATTTAGCTATTATTTACGTTTCATGAACGATTGTCTTGTAATATTGTTTTATATTTGAGATTTGAAATTAGTTTCTCCAACGTCCAACGCTGTTACTTAGATCAAAGTTTTAGAATATATCACTAAATAAATAAATAAACACTAATCGTTCTTGATACAAGACATCATCATATTTGTCTAGATGGCAGAACAATCCATTTTCTCTGCTGGTTCTGCTTCTGTGAGAAACAGGTATCGATACAAATATGTTGAAGCAGCGGAGCTTCCTAGGGGAAATACCCAGTACATCTGTGAAATATGAAAAATGATATGTAATTTTTAAATTTTAGTTTCAGAATGCACTTATTTCTTAAACTGAAATTACAGGGAACAATAAGCGCGAAGAAGCTTTTGCAACTCTCAGATATTGAGAACAAACATGGATAATACAAAAATTAAATGTTAACACTTATTACTTCCATTTATCACAAAGAAAAATGAATTTTAATCATTCACTCAGGAAATGCCAAAATTTGGAACAAAAACTATTCCATAGATTAGTCCATGACACAATTTTTATGTGTGCAAAATTTCATAACAATTTGTGCAAATAGTCAATTAATAATAAACAAACACACTTTTATTTTTTAGATTTTCTGTAAGCAGAATGAAAACGAACAATCAAAGGTTCCAATGTTGATTATTAAAAACTGAAATCGTACCCAATGCCTTTCCCAATCAGAGTTCCAAAGTGCAGGTCCAAAGGAACGCGCAGGATTCATACTGGCTCCTGAGTATGGACCCTGGAAAATATAAAACAACACATCACACTTGAGGGGTTGGCTCGCCTTTGATCTCTGGTCTGGGGAACCTTCATATCTCGAGAAGTTCTTTTTGGTCAAATCTCAAACAAGACCAAAATATATTCAGTAAGTAAGAGGCAGTTTGGAGTTGGAGGCCCTGTATATACGCAAAATAGAAACATAGGTAGGTACCTACATTTATATTTATCGTATGTACTAACTACCAATTATCAGACCATGGCAATTGAATTGTCAATATGGCATAAATCTCTATCTACTTATAGCCAGCTCTATAAAGGGGGGCCCGTCGAGTGATGCACTCAGTTTGTTCTATGGCGGCTTTTGTGTGAAACATAAATAATATATTCAAACAAAGAGAAATTATGTGATGATCTCTTTCGTAAAATGAATAAGATATGTACTAAAGCAAGCCTGCTCAACCCCATACCCGGTCAACCCCTTGACAAAATATGGCCCATGCAAGGAAGTTATAAAATTCCCGCCAAGTTGCAAAAGTCTTGCCTGTGGTGGAAGAAATGAGTCAGTACCTTGCGCATAGTCACCGGATCGATTCCCCCGCCCGAATGCTCGCCCATTTCAGTCTCATCATGCTTAGAGAAACAATAGAGAATGCACGTGTACTTACAGTACCTATTTTTTAATTATCTTCCTTAAAAGTGAAGTATTTTAATTTGTGGTTTTGTTGATGAGGGACTGGACCAAAAATTTGACATACCTAATCAGTTTTGTTTTTACATTAGCTTTCAATGGTATGTTATTAGCTAATTTAAGTACCATTTCATATTAGGTACCTATTCTGAAAGGAAAATATAACAATATGTGGTTTGTTTCAATATGACTTACAGCAAACCAAGTACATCAAAGTTAACAGAGTCCTACCGTGTTTTTCATAATGAATGGGAAAATAAATATAGTTTTATTGATGGCAAGGCACATAAATCTATACTTTTTTTATTGATGGCAAGGCACATAAATCTATACGTTTACTTTGCTTCACTATAGGAGATGTTGCAAAAAAATATAATTTAGAAAGGCACTATAAGCAGAATCTTAATAATTTTGAAAAAGAGTACCCTGTTGGCAGTGCTATCAGAGAAGATTTTTTAAAGAAAAAGGAATGGAAACTATTCAACCAACTGGATATTTTGGTTAAAAGGTACGGCTAGTTTGAATCAATGATCAAAACATTTTACGAGATTTGTATGCTTTTAACGAAAAAGAAGAAATCGCTTTCTGATGGAGAGATCGTTAAAGAGGCTTTGACAATCTTCGCACAAAATTGTGATGATGAAAATGTCAAAGCGAAAACCGCCAGTATTTCACTCTCACAACACTGTTACGAGACGTGTGTAGGAGATGGCATTTGACATCAGCGGTCAGATCCAAAAAATCATAACTTAATACAAATACTTTTCTTTGGAGTTAGATAAAACTTGCGATTTAACGAGTAGATCTCAGTGGGCTATTTTTGTGCTGTGTCGATGAACACTGGAATGTATTGCAAGATTTATTAGTATTTTGTTAGCTGGAACTACAACCTAAAGAAAAGATATATCTTTGAAAATTAAGGAATTCAAAAAAAGAGTTGATCATGGGACAAATTAATCTATTTGCACTGATGGTGCACCTACAATGATTGGGGAAAACAATGGTCGTATACCTTTGTTACAGAATTTCTTAGGTCCAACATTATGATCGTATTATTGCATTATCCACCAGGAAGCCTTGTGTGCAAAGGACCTGAAGTTGGATGATATTATGTATCCAGCAGTACGTTGTATAAATCACATACGTGCAAAAGCTCTTCACAGACGTCAATTCAGAGTTTTATTTGAAGAAGAAATCATCGAATATGGGGAGTTAGAAATGTACTGTGCTGTGCGATGGCTTTCAAGAGGCAACATGTTGAAACATTTCTTCAACTTGAGAGAACACATGTTGGAATTTTTAGAGTTACTTTTGGAAACTGAGTTACTTAAGAATACATTCTGGTTCAGTGATCTTGCATTTTTTGTTGACGTTATATATTACCTCAATATTTTAAATCTCAAATTATTCACTTCCGACTATGTTTAACTTGGTACATGGATTCAAAGCATAATTAAACCTATTTTCAATTAATTTAGGCAAAGAAAATATTGACCTTTTTCCCACACTAAAACGATTGACAGAGAAGCTCAATATCGCTACTGTCAATTGTTCTAAGTAAACTGAGCAATATATTTTTGACTTGTGGTTACTGTCTACATCGGATATGACGTCTAACATAAGAAAATTATTACAACAGAAACAATGTCAGAAATCACATTGATTGTATCATTTACCTACCTCAGATTTTATTTAGATTTCGATTTTGTCTCAATTTGTTACTTTCAATTTTGTTTCTTTATTTAGCATAACATGCTCTTTGTTTTATTATTATATTACCTAATAATAAACAATAATTAAAAGAAAATGTTTGAATCGTCCGTTTGGCCCGACTATTAAAAAAAGTTGAGCAGCCTTGCACTAAAGAATAGCGACAATGGCAATCACTTTCAATCTTATTGTCGTAAAACTATGTTATAACTATATAATATATATATCTCAGGGAACACCCGTCGAAGCAGGGAAAAACGGAATAGTCCTTTCGCACACATGCATTTCTCTTAAAAACCATGAATATCATTTAACTTCATTTCTACTTCCGACCGGCATAGTCCACCACTCTACACCCTATAAACAATATTAAAGAAAAGTTATGAATAGTTAATTGTTCTTTTGAAAATTGAATTTTTTTGACTTTGCTTTCGTTCAATAAATTAGGATGACATTTTAAAATTCTGTGTTTCTCAATGCTATTTCTTTTAAATCTTCACTAAAAATTTTTTTACCTTAAAACACAACTAAGATTTAATAAAATGAATTAATATAAAAATGCTTAGTATAAAAAAGTTTATTCCTATTTGAATATTTTACAGTGTGTAAAATACTGCCTGTGCATAAAAAACTGAATATAATAAGTACTGCTATTAACTTAAATTTCAAAGATAGTGGAACATGTTCCACTTAATATACCAAATTCATGGTATCATTATTGTAAATATTTTAGTCCAGACTTATGTTAAAGTAATACTCGTCACTGGCCTGACTGAAATCTATACCTATTTCTTTGAAAAAACATTTTTTAATTGATATGTTGTGGGCGAAAGTTAGTACATTTTAATGCCAAAATCTGCATTATAAATTGCTATTCTTATATCTACATATGTAATGTAAAATTACATGAGCCATTGATAGCATGGGAATCAATATATTTATAAAATATGTATAATGTATACTTACAGCCAGGAAAATTAGAGCAAATACAAGTAACCCAATTTTTATAGGTATTGAATCTGTATTGAATTTATTTGCCGGGTCCCACAGTGAACATATGACCAAGATTAATACTGATGTAATTAAGATTTCAACAACTGCCACCTGAAACGTGAAAATAAGTGACCAGGTATTAAATGTTCTTATGTTGAAATTGTAGGGATTGATTGGTTACATTATGATTTTGTTTTATTGCTTGAAAATAAAAATTAGGACTGTTGAAAATTCACTTCTCGAAACTGAAATTATATTGCCTATTTTTTAGGGATAAGGATTAGGATATTATATTTATTTGTAATGTAATTTTTTCGTTTCAAAAATTTTCAAGGCATGGAGTAATAAACAAACGCGTAAAGATAAGAAGCTTTTGCTATTTTTTATGATCCTGTATCTGGATTTTCCCATTTTCTCCCCATTTATAAGGAGTAAACAAACATACACTATGTTTGCTTTTGATTAGGTAATATGCTCAGTTTTGATGGTTGGTTGAGGATAAAAGATGGGGGAATGGAAGTTTAGGGGATTGCCTCAATAGTGATCACATGGTTGGTATTGTATTCTGACTATTCAGGCAATAGTTTAACAAATAATTCCCACAAAACGAAAAGAATGTACTATCATGACGAATTTGCAAATTTTATTATCCTACATAACATTGTTATTGACAACAATCCTTAATAAAATCAGATTTGTTATTGTTTAAACACAAAAAATATTCTTGTTTAAATTTTTTCTTGAAAGTATTGGAAGAAATTGTTTTCAGCTAACTTTGACACTTATATTGTAAAAAAAATGTACCTACACCACTGTGGCAAGTTATTGAAAAGTTGGCGCAACTAATTAAAATTTCAAAATGGTACAATACATTCTAGATCTTGCTTTAAAAAAAAATAGTTGTATTTTTTCTAAACAAGAGATTCGTGTAGATTCAGATTCATGTATTCTGAGTTAGACAGACGCCGTGTATATGTAAATATATATTGTTGTTTGATAAGTGTCATCTATAACACAATATTTAAATAATTAAACATTTTTTTGTTTTATAGGTTTTTTTGATGTGATCTTTAAGTAACTTGGTATAGATATGAATTTCATAAAAACAACAAAAACTCCAATTTTTAATTAAAACTGTAAAACTGAGTAGAAACTCACCTGCCAGTCTGCGAGCTCTCTGCTTGGTACTGTGGTACAAATACTCGCAATAGAATTATTTCCGCTTGAAGGATACATTAATTCATAAGGTGTTAATATTCTAAGCAGTCCAAATCCTAAAATAGCACCCAGTAACTGAGCTATTACATAAGTAATAGCCAAAATTGGAGACACCATGCCCCAAATGAGAGCCGACACAGTGATGCATGGATTCATGTGAGCTCCTGATACATGAGCAAAAATCTGCAATATGAATTTATTTAAAAAATTTTTTTTTTTCAATATCCATCCACAAAATTTATATATTTCAACTGAAAAAATGAAATTGTATTAAAATATCTGAAAAAATTTGGTTAACTTCGCAATACAATTCGCTCATGTGTATTAATCATCAGTTAGTTTCAGATATTATTGCATTATCCTTGTCAACAATGTAAGGTTTTCTACCTACTTCTTTTTGTGCGAAATCTAAAGCTCATTAATACATACACTATTGAGTTATGGCTTCAATCAGTAGACGCTCTAGTACATCACTATAACATATGTAACTGTCGATGGGGTTCGTTGCTATATTTGTCTTCACAGTTCAGAGTGTGTTTTCACAGGAAAAAAGTTTTTATTTCATTGCATATTGATGATTAATGTCATAGGAAGGAAGTTACATCATAAATACCTTTATCTATATAAACTGAAGTTATTTGGCTACTGTAATGAGAAAATAAAATTTTTAAAAATGTTATATATCTGTTTATTGCCCAAGTTGTACTAAGAGAAGGTTGGATATATTTGAAACTGAGGAATATTGTTATAATGTATTAATTAGTAATTTTTAAAAAAATTTCCAAATACCACGATTTCATAAATGGAATTTCTTTAATAGATCCTATATAAAACATACTACTTTACAACACAGGTTACATAAAATAGATGCTCTGTTTAACCCTATTATGAGAAAATTTTCTAACATATCTTATATGCGTTTTTAATGTTGAAAAGGAAAATATTTTAAGAGATTGACAATTATTACAGTACGGAAACAGCAGAGGGGTATGATAATGATGGCTCCATTTTAGAGAAATACAAGTTCTCTACCAAAAGAATTTAAGATTTAGTTGAAAGTAGAATTATTACTGTTAGAAGAAGACTTTAGAATTACTACTGTGAGTAGAATTACTAATGCATCTGATGGATAAAGCAAGTGACAAGTGGGGTCTGATGAACGTGTTCAACTAGTTACTTTCGATACTTTTGTGGTGGCTAGCAATAGTATTCCTCAAATATAGGTAAGACAGGAAAGAGTTAATTTCAAAGGTCGCTTTATAAATGAAGGCCCACAAGGTGCCTTTGCTTGGTAACAAAAACTGTATAACTATACTGTATAACTATTTTTAGGTCTTTTTTATATCGTCAGTCCATCTGGGTCGGGAGTGTGGTTCCACACTATTCATTGAGCTCTGTAGTCTTCACTCGAGAAGTGGTCTATCACAATGCTTGTTGTCTTTTCGGTAAATGTGACGTGCCCATTGTCTCTTTAATTTGCTTATGTTGTTGCCAGTTGGATAGGTCTTGTATTCTGGCTCAGTAATTGGGCTGTCATCGCAGAGACATCAAACTTCTTAACACTGTGATATAAGGCCAATCGACTTGGCACCGTGACAAGGAATCCAGAAGAAACTTGGGCTAAGTTTCAAAAGGCCTAAGAGAATGTTGAAGGCTTTCTTCCACAAAAACTAGACACAACAGCTTATTATATTCTTTAGCCTTTGGTATAATTTGTCACTGAGTGTAGATGTGATCTCTTGTTCTACATACTTGTTAAAACACTGCTTGTTCTGAAGAATGGAAATCATCAAATTTTCGGGCGAGATGGTATGTGATAGCTCTCGAGAACAACTTGTAGACATAGCTTAAAAGTGAAATGCAAACATTGCAAAAGTGAAATGCAAACATTGAAATGCAAACATGCTGCAACTTCATACTGTAACTTTTGTGTGACGAATCTTAAAATTTCACTCTCATAATTTTTTCATAACGCGCCTAAAGAAGTATAACTTCAAAATAGGAAAAAAGTTTTTCTGCGATTGATTTAATTCTATTGATCTTACCTGCAAAGTAAACATGACAGTCAGTCCAAATAGTAAACTTATTTTGAAGAGGGAAGGAGGTGGTGAAGCAGCATCCTCAGGAACACAACTCATGCAGCCAAACAGGACCAAAAGCCCAGTAGATATTATTTCTGACAATATTTTAATGATGTCAGACTTTACTGCGGACAAAAAAATTAGAAATGTTATTTATTAAACACTAAACAATCTACTATTAACATAGTTGAAACTTATACTCTCTTGTAGTAGAGTTTCAGTTAAGGAACTTAACATACTTGTTAGCATCAAGTTGCATATAGGGAAATATAAATTTGTATAAAAAGTGTACATTGCCCTTCATTTTTTATTTTTTGACACAATTTTAAATAGCGTATATTAGTATTAGCGACACCTCAAAAAAAACCAGTTTATTCAAATAAAGTATAACTTTTTGTATATAAATATACTTTTTTTGGATCTAAAAATAATTCTTTGCCCTCCTTTATTTGATATCCGTTTCTTGTATATTAAAAATGATTTCCATATACTTAGACTTTTCATATCTATATAGTAAATCCATCCATTTATTTATTTCTTACAAATAATTCAACAAAGAGTAGGGAAAGTTTATTTCCAAGTTGTTTTTACCTTAACACAAAATATTCTGAAACGAAGTTGAAAAGAATAAAAATTATTTACCGACTTATTTATATTTTATTTCACAAGAATGGTTTGATATGATTTCAAGTTGATATGTTTTCATTATTTTGATTATGATAGGATAAGCTAGGATTCTCTTTAATAATTACGTTTCAAATTTGTTAATCAAAGATTTGCTTTAATATAAATATATTTTTAAATTTAATATTCATATAATTGTAATGTTATTAAATAAAAGTTATACAAGTTTCCAGTAAATAGTGGAAAATCTTTCAACCAATGGAAATCATACTTTGATAAATGGAATTTGATGTTTTAAAATGGTCATGGTATTTTAGATAGGTATTTGAACTTTTTTTGTTTTGTCATAAATAGGCACCTTTGGCTTGATTTTCTATTTTTTTACAATACACCTGAATAATTGTGCTATTAAATGTATATTGCAATTTTTGAGTAGTTACTGTCATTTTTTTCAAAATATTAAATTTAAAATTCACTTTTTTAGTCAAAAACATTTTTAACTAGTTTTTTTATGTAAATACAAGAATGCATGTAAATGTTAAATTTTTAAAATAAGTGCTTTGATTATGTTTAAAGTGTAAATTTAGTAAATATTTATAATTTACACAATAAACTACCAAGAGTAGACTGCAATATTTGATAATGAAGAAACTATATTCTCATTAGCCTTCTTCAATAATGCAAATGTGCACATACTCCACCTTAACAAATCACTGTTTCTAGTTTCACAAGACTTATTGTACAATCTTTTGTCAGACAGTACAGAGTTTGTACTAGAGTCGGTAGACATTAGTTTGAATACCTTATTGAAAAAAGGTAAGTTCTATAAATGGTAAGTTCCCTTTTTTATGTCAGCGATGAATTTTAATATGAGAAGTAATTATAATTCATATTGTAATAGTAATTATATGGTAATTAAACAAGTAATCAACTTTTAATCCGTTGATGTGTATATATGTATGTATGAGGACACCCTTCAGATTGCAATTTGTGAGTGATTTTCATGATTTATTTCCTGTCGATTGGTTAACTACCAGAACAGAAGTCTACTGATTTACACAATGATTTGTCAGTTTAAATTTTATAAACATTTTCTCACAAAACTCCCTTTCTTTAACGTTGCTGACTGTTCTCAGCCTCCGTTTTGGGCGGATCTTCTGGCCCCTTTTTCTGCTCTACTGTTTTTATTTTCACACTTTTTAACTTTTTTTTATCAGGTATGGAAACAAAAACACAGGTGGTAACTGGGTTCTTTAATTGATTTTGTCAGATTATTAGTTAGAATAATTAATGTGAAATGACCAATTTGTATGAGATCCGTCCCCCCCGCCAACAGGTATTTTATATATTTCAATAGTTTCGTATGAATTCATAGAATCCAAATAAGACAAAAATCTAAATTTCTATAATTATAAAAAAAGAACAGCCAATAATCGAGTCAACAATGAAACCCGACAAAGTTGAAAGATGATAGAAGTTCGACAACCTTGACATATTATCTGAAACAAAAAAACCAATTAATTTTGTGATTTAGACATATGTGTGCCCAAAGTGGACTAGAATGAAAAAGATGTAAAAACTTTGAGGACATTATAACTATTAAAAAAATATCTTTTTTAATAAATTACTGCCCTTTTTTCCTAAGTTCTTAATAATTTTTTACCGTTTTGGCCCACTTTGTGCATACATGTATATGGGGTATAAAACTAGTTGATTTTTTATTTCAGATAATTTTTCAGTTTTGGAACTTCTTTGGTTTTATTATTTGTTTTGTGCTAAATCAAAAGTTAATTTAGTGATTTAATTCTATGGGTGAGTACTAAATAATTTGTGTAAAACATCTCTCAACCAAAATTGTTTTAAATAAACTGGTCATAAACGACGTTTTCTTAAAATCACTCCTTTTTCTTGGTTTTCTTTCGGCCACAAAATAAAATATGCAGCTATTATCCTTTTATGAAATAAAAATCATAATATATTTTCATTTAAATGTGGAAAATGAAAAAATGAGCGAGAATATTTATAGAAAAATAAAGCGAGAATATTATTCAACAAAATTAGAAAGTAGGGCATATTGCATATTGTGTTCATATCGTGTCGACTCAGTCGAGTTTTATTACTGAGCATATAAACAAATATACTTGATTTATTAAAATTTGACATTTAAACATGTTAAACCTCGATTTTCATAAAATACTTTGATATTCTACAAAAATATATATAAGTTCTTTAGTTACATTATGTCCATTACAACAACAATATTATACATAGATGTCAAATTTATATAAATTAAAATTAATCATTTGAAAAAAAGCATTAAATTAAAAAATTAAAATATTTTTGGTAATGGAATAAAATTAAATAATTGGAATGTGTAATACAGGCAAGCGTATTTTAAAAAAGCTTGTTTTATTTTTAGAGAAGTTGTCGAAGGATAATATTTACTCATAGTGAAATTACTGTAGAGCATATTTAACATACCTATTCAAAATTATTGCAATAAATAATCCAAAACAAGCAATAGTTACCTTAAATATGACAAAACGTAAATCTATTTACGTATACACAGAATGTTGGTTAATTCTTATAGTAAGAATTATTTCAGAATTCGTCTTAAAAATATAGCATAAAAATAATCTATAACATTTTTTTATTTGGCCTTTTATTATTGAAAAATAATTTTTCATTAATAATAAATATTCATTACTTTCAACATTCTTGAATCTTAATTACTTTTAAATATTCCATTATCATAACCAGAACATCCATGAAAATAAAAATTAATGAAAACACTGAATAAGTGATTATTCAGTACAATAGATGTTTCCTTCTACGGAGTAATTCATATATCACTTAATATTCGTAGTCAAGTAAGGTGCTTGTGCATCACTTTGATGGTGCTGGGTGTACTTACACTTCACTACTCTACTCGATCTTTGCGGTGTCCGTGAAATAGTGTATTCAAGATTTTCTTATCCATATCCCGTTCCCGTAATATCATTATATAACATATTACAAGAACGGGACAAGAAATGAAAAGAAATGTTATTCATCTTATTTTGCACTTAATAACCCATGGAAGCTGGCTCGCTTTACGAATTTAACAACGCTCTGTGTAGATATGTCCATTTATTAGATAATTCATTTATTATTGTTTGTATTGTTTATTATGGTTTGATTAACTTAAATATGTATGAATACTTTGAGCAAAATGATGAATGTATTGCATTAGCATCCAGGAGTGGGTTAATAACAGTGAAGATTAATCATTTACTGTCATTAACCCGTTCTGGATGCTAAGGCAACCTTTGGAAAACCCGCACTCCAGACTACTTATTTACTTCTTAGTTATATAAGCATCATAATTATTCAAAAATTTGAACTCGAATTTTTGATCTAAATTGATAAAATTGCATTAAACAAAGTCTAAAAACTTGGAAACAATTCAAGGATTCTGTACACATTTAGATACGCATAGAAGTTTAAATATTTAAGGGTACATAGGAAGTATTTAAAATAAATATTATTTTTCCTAACATAAATGATATTTTTCCTAACACCTTTATAGTTTTCTGTTGAATTTTATGTTAACTTGTAATGACCTTGTGCTATTTAATCTGAAACTGCTAAAATTGAAATTACGACAACTAATTTCAATTTTAGCAATTTCAAAGGTGGAATTTTCAACAAAACTCTAAAACTATTTTACATATGATTCTGAAAAAAAAATGTTTGAAAAGCTTGTGTAACAATTTTTTTAATGGGTAAACTGGCTTCCTTTAAAATACTCCGACAAATTTTACTTCTGTTTTCACTGAGATATAAGTATATAAGTAATCCTATAAAGGTTCCTTTTTGGAGTATACAACCCTAAATATGTATGTGTATGTCTGATGGTTTCGTATTAAATCAACAGAACAATTGGCAAAATACTACAGCACAAACAAATAATTTCTTCACAATTAAATGAAACTATGTGATGTAGTATTATTTCTACTTTCTTTAAGTTCTTTACCACGACCTAGGCTTCGATGTATTACAACATCTTCAGGTGGGCTATTAGCAAAGATCTTCTTTGAATCTTTGCTAATACCCCAACTGAAGATGTAATACAATGAAACCTACGTTGTGGTAAAGAACTTAAAGAAAGTAGAAATAATACTACATCACGTAGTTTCATTTAATTGTGAATAATGAATTTCTACAAAATTAACGCCAAATATATTTAATAAATAATTTCTTAAAAATAATTCACTGTAACTTCAATTTACATAGTACATAAATTTAAAAATTTTGTTATTACTACTTTATAAATCAAATAATTTTTTTCCTGGTGATTTTGATCTCATACAATACTTAAGTAAATTGCGCACGTTAAGTGTACAAAGCAAATTTGAAACTTAATTGCTTACTTGACTTACTTGAAAAAAATTGCTTTTAATTGTATTTAAATAATAATACGAACAAGCCACACAAAAAAATTATTATTAACTTAACTATAAACTAGGAGATCTGACTCAAGAGTGAGAGGCTGGGATGTTGTTGCTGTGTTAGGTAGACTTCTTCCCGTAAGGCGAGATTTTTTTTAAAGGTAAAGTCAGCTCTCAAGTTTAACAGCAGGGAAGAAAAGCATCTTGTTGGTAGTTGGCTGAATTAGAGACATCACACTGAGTTTGCCAGAAGATAGCGTCAGAATAAGGCCACTGAAATAGGGCATTTTCAGTAGTCAGATAAAGGAAATTCATAACACCTTTCCTTACAAGTGGCAAGTATCTTCTTTATTCTCGATGAAGAAGGATCTACTGTATCCTTCTTCGATTCGATTTGAACCTGCAAATTAACTTTGCAGTTTCCTTTTATTTGAATGTGGTCCAAGTGAATATATTAGCAGCACAAGATAAAGTGATGCTGTTAAATAACAATGTTTGGGACTGCTTGATTACAGGTGGTTCTCGTTCGATTAGTTATTCTAAACAATGCATTTGCTTCATAACACAATGTTGTATTTTGAAGCGTTGTTGACAATTTCTAATGGATAATTGAAAAGAAAGTAGTTTCACAGTATAAACGTACAATTTCTTGCATATTTTTATTACCTTATTTTTATCCGTGTCGAAAGAATTTACTTCCAGTCATTCCAGTAAGCAAGTTCCCTGTATGAAAATGTAATCTTCTTTAGTACAGGACAATGTAACCTTAATGCGCTTTGGGTATGTGAGATTGTAGTTTAAATTTTCTCATTTTTTTAGTATTTCATTTTATCAGAATTACTGGTTATGCTTTTTGTTAGCTATCCATAACCATTTACTAGTCCTCTCTTCAAAGTATCTTACTAATAGCGTTATATTTATATTCAATCAATTTAAATTTATGACATATATATTAGCAGATAAGGAATATTGAGTATTTATGGTATAGTGATGGGTTTCTTGGAAAGTTGAAATTTTGTTTTCCAGTGTCATTATGTTTTCTATAATTTCATTTCAATCTGATCAATGATATTTAGTAGTAAATGGTCTGCCTTTTTTCATTTTAGATTTCCAAGATTGAAAGCTACCATACCAGGGTTATTACTCTAATTTCGTCAGTTGTTGTCAGGAGAAAACTGTAAAAAAGTTTTCTATTTTTTCAATGGTGTACTTACATTCCTTTTATTCAATTCTTGGCCCGGTAGTCTCTTAATTTTGTGCCAAAATATCTAGTTAGTTTACAGGTTGTTTAGTCAACGTGGTCATTTAATTTCTATGAAGACATTTGTTTATTTTTACTTACGTGGTACTTGTAAAATGGCTTTTATGTCTTTAAATTATAATTCTATAAATATGTGTTTTGTATATTTAGGTCAAAGGAACCATTACTATTTTAATTTGGTTCTGGCAGCAGATATGCTGCAGAACGAATTAAAGTATTATATCTAAAATTGCATGTAGCATAATTTCTATAATACTAAAGGTTATGGATTAGTTTGATTTTGTATTGGAATTCATGTACTTTCTAAAACAGTGGAATGGAATGATCGAATCTTTCAATTGCTCCGTTTGATATTGTTAACTCTTATATAATATAGGTTTTCTAACTTAAGTAATTTTACGAACTCTTTGAGAGGTAAGTGATTAAACAGTTCCTTGATCGTAGTATAGTAAGTGGCAAACCAAGTGGCAACTCACATATAAAGCTAACTGCGGTCAAATTTCTAAAGGGTATATCTGGTCAATGTCGATTATCGTCATAAACTTGTACTTTTCAATGTAAAATGTTTCAATATATATTACTTCAAATGATTTATAAGGACGGCAGGGGCGTAGCTACCGCCGTATCTACCGTATCAATTATACGGGGCCCCCGAGCCACGGGGGCACCCATCCATTCACAAATGACAAAAAAAAACAATTTCTCTTTTTTTGCAACTTTTGAATATCAAAAGTTGGCAACACCCTACACGGGGTATTTATCGCGGGCTGCGGGATTTCTCCGTTTAAGTCATTTGCTTCAACGGGGGAGGGAATCCCACAGTAATCGATGTACATACGATGATAAACCACGGAGAGCAGTGTTTATTTATGCGTTTTATTTAATTGTGTATTACATTGCAATACAATACAAAGAATTGTTGTTTTGGTTTAGTTGTATTAGTAGCGATTTGTAAAAAAGGAATGAGTGTAAGGATAAGAGATTATCCCAGCGGAGCTACGAAAAGAAAAAGTAAACAGAAAAGGGAGGAGGACATAAAAAAAGTACCCAAAATTTCAAAATTTTTTGAGAAACCAGCTCCTGTGAGTGATTTAGATTGTAAAGGTATGTACCTACTACCTAACCTATTTGTTTTATCTATATATCTGTAGCGAAGGGTGAATTTTGTTTTTAACCCACCTCCAAAAACGGAGGTTGTTCGAATTGGATAATAATTTGAGTATAATAAAATAATCCATTTAGGTTTCCAAACACTGAATTTCGTACATAAGTGTATGCTTATATATGGGGTGTAAGGGACAGCTTTCCAAACTGATTAATAAATAATCGACTCTCCATACAAAATTGTCAGCTGACTCGAAGATTTTGTATGGAGGGGGGAGGCGAAAAATTTATTTCAATTCCGCAAAAAAAAAATTCTTGATGGTCTGAAGCCATGGTTAAAGTTTTCGGAAACCTCTCCCTTACACCCAGTATTTGTATGTTTGTCTACGAATTTCTCGAAAAGATCGAAAAGCCATATCAACAACGATATTCATATCGAGATGATTCTTTTTGATTTAAGTGAGGCACACTCCAACTCAGGAAACAGTTTTGGTTTCATGAAAATCAGTTCTGTAGTTTTAGAGATTAAGTAGTACTATGTATGTTTGTTTGCAATTATCTCAGGTTTAACTGAACTGATTTTGAATGTGATTTTCAGAAAAGTAATTGTTATAGGTACTTAAAATGATTTTGATGTACATAACACAAAGGCTGTCCCATATAAATTTCATCACAGTTTGAAATCGGTTAATGGGTTTTTAAAATCGCTTATTAGGGTTTCGTACCTCAAAACGAAAAAAACGGGAACTCTTCCTTACCTATTATCAGTCCGTATTGTAAATTGCGTGTTCAAACGTGCGCGAGCTCGAGTTGTGTTCATTTTGTATTGCTACGCGCCGCGTTCGGGTCGCACGCGGGTGAAACGCATGGGCTGCGCGCAGGTGATTTTGTACCAACACATGCACAACCCGCGTACAGCCTGCGTACGTCTGAACACTCTCTAACTGCAACCTTATGTATAGTAATTTATTTAACATATATTTTTGAAATTTATGAAACATTCGCTTTTATTTTTTGACAATTATATTTTCAGATTCTTCTGAACCACATTCTACATCAGATATCCATCCCGAAATAGAAGAAACCCAAGCACATTCTCTATCGGATGTCCATCCGGAAATTGAAGAAACCCAAGCACATTCTTCGTCGGATGTCCATCCGGCAATAGAAGAAACCCAAATCGACGATTCTGAGATATCTGAAGATTGTAATATAGTTTCATCAGATAGAGGAAATTTTGGTGACGGTCTAAATGAATGCAAACGAAAAATATTTTTTAAATTAGATCCATTTAAACCACAAGGACCGTTTCCAAAAGATTCAGAAAGTAACCGACCTTTTTCGGCCTATTATTATTCATATTTCAATAAGGCAGGCATAAAAATACCAAGACCATGGTTATGTTATTCTAATGTTTTAAACAAACCGTATTGCCACTTCTGTTGGTTATTAGCAGATCGTCGAAGCAAATCGTACTCCTCTGCATGGGTTAATGGTGTTTCCGTTAGAAGCAATTTTACGCAAACTATACCATGAAAAGTCACAGCAGCATATTAATGCATCCCTATCTTATAATAATTGGTTACAAGGAAATACCATCGATACTCTTTTGTAAAGCGAAATCAATAGTAAAATTACATTCTGGAGAGATGTATTGCATTGTATAATTAATGTTATAATTACTTTAGCATCTTGTAATCTACCTTTAAGAGGTCATGATTCTGATTCTGGAAATTTTATGGCAATTTTAGGTTTGCTATCAAATTATGATGCAACTTTAAAAGAACTTCTTTTAAAACCGAAAGGCGAAATAAATTATTTAAGCGCTACAATTCAAAATGAAATTATTAATTTGCTTGGTACCGCAGTTAGGAACAACATTATCTCAGAAATTAAAAAAGCTCCATTCCTGACAATAATTCTGTATACAACACAAGACTTGTCAAAAATTGACCAACTTTCTGTAGTTTTTCGATTACAGAAAATGATGATAATGTGCCTAAAGAATTAAAAATCTGTGTGTCCTTTTGGGGTTTAAAGCAGTATCCGATTACAGTTCTGAAGGACTTAAAACTGAAATTTTAAATACGACTAATGAATATGGAATTGATTTGACTAAATGTAGAGGACAGGGTTACGATGGAGCAAATGTTATGTCCGGTGTTTATGGAGGATTACAAAACCTAATAAAAGAGCATGCTCCGAATGCCGATTATGTTCATTGTGCTGCGCACGCATTAAATTTAGTTTTAAACGATGCTGCGAAACATGTCCGTGAAGTGTCCACTTTTTTCGATAATTTAGAAAAAATATATACTTTTTTTAGCAATAGTATAAAGCGCTGGGCAATGTTAAGTAAGGATTCATCTGAAAAATATTTAATTACCCTTAAAAAGTCCTACCAGATGGTCTTCAAGGAACGACGCTTTATTAGAGGTAAAGAAAAATTATTTATTAATCATGAAAACTTTGCACCAACTAAATTTAATTTCGAATAAAAAAGATGAACGTGAAGAATGTAAAAATATAATTAACATTTTAGAGAGTTATGATTTCTTAGTGCTTGTCACATTTTTTTCATCACTATATGAAATCATTAATCCTGTTTCTAAAGCTCTACAGCATGAAAATAATGACTTACAGAAAACTAGTATTTTGTTAAGTAATTTTCTGAATAGACTATGTGAATTGAGAATTCAAGATTCGTTCAATATTTTGTTAAATGAGTCTAAAGATTTAGCAAAAGATTGGGGGGTAACAACTATTTTTAAAAACAAAAGGCGAAAGAGAACGAAGCGTTTTTTTGATGAGTTATCAGAAGATGAGGGAATTTCAGACCCGGAATCCTATTTCGAAGTCAATGTATACTATTGCTGTTTAGATATCTTAATTTCTCAAATTAAACAAAGATATCAGAGCCTTTGCGACCTGAGTAGTTTGTTCGAAATATTACAACCGGAGAAATTCCTGTCTTCTTCAAACGAAGAGATATTAAACGCTACTGGAAAACTTTCGACTCAATATAGTAAATACATCTAAGTTAATCTTTATGACCAATTAAAGGCTCTAAAAGCATGCTTAAAATCTGAAATTCAAAAAATCCATTCCATTAAGGAGTTATTGCTGATAAAATTCAATAGGCTTGCATGCAGTTTTCCGGAAATAATAACTGCATGCTTTTTATTCTTGACCCTTCCAGTTACAACCGCAACTGCTGAAAGAAGTTTTTCGATATTAAAACTGATAAAAAATTACCTGAGAACTTCAATGGGAAATGAGCGCCTGTCAGACCTGTCGCTATAGAGGCAGAAACTTTAGGAAAACTATAAATGATTTAATAAATCAGTTTGCCGAAAAAAAGGCCAGGAGAGTTTATATTTAATTTTATTTCCTTGTAAGAATTATCTGTCTGTAAAATTACAATGAATAAATGTTTATTTTAATTTTATGCAAATATTTTTTTTGTGAGAAATTTTTACCCTTCATAAAGGCCCCCAAAAAAAAATTTATACGGGGCCCCGCCAAGGCGCGCTACGCCACTGAAGGACGGGCACGATTTACATTTTTTTATATTGAACTACACTTTTTGAAACGTTCATCACTAATAACGTCTCTTAATTTCTGTTTCATATATGCAAGGTGGTTCATTTTTACTTCATGGTAATATTTTATTATTTTTTAGTGACAATTGTTTTCAGTTATACCAATTAATTTTAATTTACATATGATTAATATGAATAGTGTATTTTTGAAATATCGCCTGAAGCGTAATTACAATTTCAGATTTTATATCTTCTTTAAACACGTGGATAATATCTTCTATCACATTATTTAGTCCGACTTGTAATAAGAATTTCTTTTTTTATTTGGGGATATTTAAATAATCTTTCATTTAATAGTTTAAGGAAATATTTCTAGAACTGTTTTTAATAACGTGTACCTACATACTGAAAATAAGACTCTACAAAACAAATCGACTTTATATCATTAAAGGGATGTTGAGAAACCATATGTCAACAGAGAATAAAGTGGATTTATCTTCGGACCATACTTCTGTCTGTTATTAAGAAAATAATATTAATACAAAGCACACCAAAATTTTGCAGTAAAAAACTGATTGGAATAAACCTAGTAAAATTTTGGTATTTAATTTAGAACAACCAATTAAATCAGTAGACCAGATAAATGGAAATGTTAGCCAACTTATAATGAATGTGCAATTACAGCGAAGGTCAGCACACCTCCTATTCCAAGCAAGCTCATTGCCAATATTAAATACCCAGCTGATATTGATAAAAAGGAATGTCCACAAGAAGAAGCAAGCATCTAGGTACTAGGGCGATAAAGTAGTTTTCAATAGAATAATTTGTTGTCAATAATACATTTATATTTGTAAATTGGCAATACTGCCAAGCACTCTTCTTGCTCTGTGCTGACTATGTATGATCTTCTCATCAGTAATTTAATATTGTAGCAATTTGTGGTTAATGAAAAATAAAGGCAACTCCAATATTTGGCAGATCTGACTTCAGTAACTGGAAAATAATGAAGTTAACATTTTTGGAATTTAAAAAGGGCAGAGAGGTCGTATTTCATGAAAATTGTGCCGATGACGATTAGGCTGAATGAATCCGCATTCTGAAATACTCGTAGTTATATCAAATATGAGTATTTCAGTATCTTAAATGAACTTATCATAAAAATTGTAATGGATTGCTTTGTGAATGCCACTTGGACAGATGAAATTGTGGACAAAAAGTTTATAACAGGTTTTTTTATTAGATTATTCGATAACGCAATATAAGCGGGAAATCAAAGAAACAAGTTAGTGTCAATTACTAAGCAATTTACGTTTGCTGAATGTAGATCTTGCAAAGTCTTCATTATTACTTCGTGAAAATTGCAAAGACGAAACTATTGAAATTCTTAAAGTTAATTCAGATAACAATGGTGCTGATATGTTTATTAAATCTTTAGGAACTGTGAAATTTGTTAAATAAACTTAATTTTACTACTTTAAGTAAGTAAATATAAAACTAAGCAGGTGTGTTGGCATAATTCATTTGTATTTGTACGTTGGCTACTCTGTCGACCACTCTCTTGTATATTTGCTGACAATGTAAATTATGTGGTCTTTCTCAGTATAAATTTATTATTTAAAACACAATGAACATTCTATTAAAAGAACTTAAAAAGTTGTGCAGGTTTAAACCTAGCAGCAAAAAATTGCCATACTATGATCTCATTATTAGCCAATCTATAAAGCAAATACTGGATCTAGCTCTGCAAAGTAAAATACATTATAAATGTTTTTGGTATAATAAAACATGACCCAAAATTTTGGAAAACTGTAGAATTAATAGTTATATATAAATCAGAACAACCGCCCACAGAAGTATCTTTGTACCGATCAACATCGCCACTTCCACTTATATTAAATATTTTTGAGAAAGTATTGAAAAATTAAATAACATTATTAAGAAAAGGCAGTTGCTCCCGAATCACCAATTTAGATTTCGGAACTGACCACTCAACAATAAATCAAGTACATCGCAGCAAAAATAAGATCGAAAAGGCTTTTGAAGAGAAAAAGATCTGCCCAGCAGTGGCAGGGCAGATATTTTGTATGTAGCACAAGCATTAGATAAAATAATATGAAGGCTTAAAATACATACTTCATAAAGGTTTTTAAAAACAATATGAGATTTTTAAATCTTACTCAGCAAATAGAAACTTTGAACAGGTTTTGGTAAAAAATATTCAGAACCAAAGCAGATTTCAGCGATGTTCCGCAGGGCAACGTGCTCAGCCTAATATTGTATCTCCTCCATGCAAGAGACTTGAAAATCAACCGAAGAAATAATGCTGTCACAAGTAAGTTTTTTTAAAATATCGCAAATTATACTATTTAAGTATCCTCTTTATAAGCATACTCCTTTATAAATACAAATATCACAATACAAGTAATTTAAAAGTTACCATGTTTATATTTGTAAACAAAAAGGGATCGTACTTAACTTGGAATTTATTTATTTATCTACTTTAACTGATACATATGGCCGACTTGTTGCTGCGTGAGTAATCTTTTACAGCCAACCATAATGCCAGTCCAGCCGCTCGACGGACGGCCGAGAATCGACCCGGGTCCCAGCAGTGTGCTGCGCCGTCAAAGGTTGTTTGCCCGGTGATCAACCCAACACACCACGGCGACGATTTTATTAAAATCTTTATTTGTTACAGCGGGCGAAGGAAACGATTGGTCGACGCCAGTTTCACTTAAAAGTTTGTATGGGGGATTGTATTTGAATAAAACTCACTTCTCATGTGCGTGTTTATTTAAGCTACAAAGTGTCTTCCCTTTTGGTTCTGTTGGAAAAACTTGATGGTCACTATAGTCGAAGCAGCAGTGGTTTTAATGTTCTGAATATCCCGTTTAATTTTAATCATACGGACAGGAATCAGAGTAGGTTTCATTAACCATCGTATCCTGCGTTTCATTTAAATGCCATTACATGCATAATTTGAGGATGGTTCAGTGTTCTAAACTATTAAGTGTTGATTCTTTTGGATAAAAGGTGATATTTGGTTAAATTGTTGCCAAGCACGATTTTATGTTGTGAATTAGGCGGATTGAATTTTTGTGAATTATTTGTTTTGAGCGTTAAGTCGATTTAAAGGCGCCTTTATGGAATGCGAATAAAGGTAGCTCAGATATTTACCGTATGCAAATAAAGCATCTTGCGGATGGCCAGATGAAGTAGAGAGAAATATCACACTGAGCTTGCAAGAAAATGGCTTTAGCGTAAGGTGCCTCCCTGTCTGTGGTTAGATAAGAGACAGTTATAACATGCGCATATGTACAGAAGAGTATAGTGAGGAGTGCACGATATCGCAATGATTAATGCAATACAAACCTAGCAGTTAATAGACTTAATAATAGAATTAAATAGTACGATTTTATTGTAATTTCATAAGCAACGTATTCATATATTTATATACAAGCTTGCGCTCCGTGGGAAGATGTATGCAGCAATGCTGTACTGCTGAATTTTCCGTTTATGGCTGGATGTTCCTAAACGGTTTTGAAACTCACAGCTTTACATGCAAAGTAACATAGAAAGTGTTAAGCATAGACTATTAAAACGCGTTTATATATGACCTAATAGGAACGTTAGCGGACACCTGCACATTCAGTCCTATCGACAACCTAAGTAATCAATCAGAAAAGTTGCTATCGATAATCTAAAGTAATCAACCGGAGCAGTTGCTATCGATAATTTTCTTAATTTTTAATCGACTTTTCTTAAGATAATCTCGCTCTCTTTGATCCTTATTTATCTCACAATTAAATGAAACTACGTGATGTAGTAATATTTATTATCTATACCTTACCTTATTTATCCTTTATAGCACAAATTACGCTAAGTCTAAAAGAAATCTAAATTGTCATCTATTTTGAATCTATTTTCTGTATAAACAGCCGATAGTCTTTTTGCACATGGTTTGATGTTCATAAATTAATTTTTCCTTTTTATTTATATTTTAGAAGGAACTTAAATGTTATCTTAAATAGAAAATATTTATGTAAATATGCAGGTGGAACGAATAGCACAATTCTTAAAGAAGTGAGCAAATTATTATCGTATTTCCTTTACAGTATAGTAAAATTCTACTGAAATGTATCAACCCTGTACATTTTTATAAGCCATTACTTGATAAGCTTGCTTTACAATTTCTAGTATCAACTTAGATATGTGAAACTACATTACCTGCGAAAATTATTAAAGCAATTGACTTGTCATTACTACAATAGAAATAATAGTTGTGAATTGAAAAGTAGTAATAATATTATTGGTTTCTGTATTAACGTTAAACTATTTTAAAAAGTTTCTTTCAAAAATAAAATATATTCGTTATTTTTTTTTTATATGAGTATAATTTTTATGGAACTTTATTACTGAGAAATAATTTATTTTTCAAAAAACAAAACACTTTTTTAATTGGTCATTCATAATTACACTTAAACGTTCATTATCATAAATAGAACTTTCATGAAAATGAACACAGAAGGAGAACACTGAATTTCCAGTATAATCGATTTTCCTTTCTTCCAAATAATGCTCATATCGTTCACTGTTCGTAACGCCTTGACAATGCGGTGTGGTAAGAATGAAATAGTTTATCTCGAGTATGGGATGATACTCAGTTTACATAAAGAGCCTTGCGTTAATATTGAAGAAGTTTACTTCGAGTAAGATATGATAATGCAGTGCGGTGCAGTACCCAGTTAAATCCAATATTAATGTAGTGGAGTAAATCCAATATTAATATATTGGAGCAGTTTATCTCGGGTACAGTATGATAATGCGGTGCGATACAGCGCCAGTTTATATGAAGAGCCTTACATTAACGTTAAAATAGTTTACTTCCAGTAAGATATGATAATAAGGTGCGACGCAGTGCTTGTTTAAATCCGATGTTAATATAGTGGAGTAAATTCAATATTAATATATTGGAGTAGTTTATTTCGGCACGGGATGATAATGCGGTGCGATGCAGCGCCGGTTTACATGAAGAACCTTGCATTAAAACTGAAGTAGTTTACGTCGAGTAAGATATGATAATGCGGTGCGGCGCAGTGCCCTTCTAAATCCAATATTAATATAGTGGAGTAAATTCAATATTGATATCTCGGGCATGGGATAATGTGGTGCGATGCAGATTTACATGACGACCATTGCTTTAATATTTAAATAGTTTATCTCAAGTACGGGATGATAATGCGGTGCAGCGCAGCGCCCGGTTTACATGACAACCCTTGCAGAGCCTTGCCTCGAGATAAACTATTTAAATTTTAAATAGTTTATCTCGAGTACGGGATGAGTTATGAAAAAAGTTCTACTAAACTACTTGTATAAATTTAGTTACAAATACTTGCACACGTGCATGAGTGAGTATTTATGACAGTTGCGTATTTATAGACCTTAGACTAGTCAAAATAGACATTTAACTTCAGAAGAATTCGCATAGAGGTGAAAATTGATACAGGTCTTAAATACACTTAATATTGAAATATCAAAAGTCTCCACTGATGCTACTTCTGCTAAAATGTTATTCAAGGTCAAAGGACAAAAATATTGGTTATTCACATGTTTCTCATAAGCGGTAAGTGTTATCGTAAAAATAGTTTTTACAAAATGTATAGGTTATGCAATTATCTACAAACATTTTTCTTATAATTTTTTCATTCGAATTAATATACCTGAGATAACACGATTCCAAACATCGATGATACTAATATGTACTCTTACCCGGGCTGTATACGTTATCAAACATCCAATATAATTAAAATATGGAAGTATTGTTTGTGTGACGTATACACTAAATTTAGTACAAATTATATGATTCTGAATGAATATACAGTCCCTTATACCTTTCAGTCATATAACTTTGAGCAATATCTCTCTGCTATTCCATTGTGGTACCAGTCGTATGCTCGCCTTTTTTTTGGAGGACGTAAATTAAACAACTGGTAATATTGAACGTATAGCACTTACGTCCCCTACCAAACGGCGAGGATTACACATTGTAAAGCATAGAAGACAATATCAAATAATAAAACATAAGACAATCCCAAATAATAGCAATCAAAGACAAAGCCATCACCCAGCGCAGTACAGATATATATGCATTCTTTGGTGATCGGCGGAGAAATGGAAAGGTTTCAAAGCTGCAGCCTTGCGCATAGCAATGCCTCGATTCCAGCGGCGGAGCCATCACCAAGCGTGGCACGGGAGAGCTCTGCGTCCTTTGGCGGTGGGCGGTGAACTGGGAAGCCCACCGGCGGTGGAGCCGTTTTGCTGCTTCAAGTTCTATGTATGACCTTCCCCATTTTTGTATTCACGTATGGACTTCCGTTATATTACATCTCATTCTACGTTTGACAAGTACTCGTCTTTGTACTCACTTCAAATATTTCTTTGTAGTGAACAAACGTTCTAGTTGATAATATTTTTGATTTCAATTTGTGCCGTTAAATTTTTAAAAACGTCATAAGTTTGCTTTATTTGCAAACTTTCGACTCAACAACAGTAGTTTTGTCATTAACGTCCTTCAAAAAGAAGGAAAGGTATACGACTGACGCCACTCGAATAATGGAGTAGCAGACAGATGTTGCTCAAAGCTATACCGCAGAACGGAATTAGGGACTGAGTGTATATTCATTCAGTCATATAATTCATACGTATTTTAGTGTGTAAGTCACACAAACCAAGATTTCCATATTTTTACTTATATTGAACATCCGATGACGTCAACAGGCTACGTAAGAATGCATATTATTATTATCATCGATGTCTGAAACAGCGATATCTCTGGAATTGTGATTCGTAAGAAAAAAGGTATAAGTATATTTTTTGTAGACAATTACATGATCTACAGGTTTTGTTGAATCTACTTTTACGATAACACTTACCGTTTGCGAGAAAAATGCGGAAAATCGATATTTTTTACATTTGATCTTGTAGACAATTTTTAGCAGAATTAGGATCGGAGGAGAGTTTTGATATTTCCTTTATAATAGTAAATTTAAGGCCTTTCCAATTTTTAATTCTATGTGAATTTTTCCGAAATTCAACTTTTTTTTGTCTATTTTCACTAGACAAGCAAGCGAAGATATCGCACATTTAGAAAGAGAAGCAAACCTAATAGAGAAAAATGGAAACTGAGTTATTGAAATTAAAAGGCCCGAGTATCTCCGTAACCTATAGATTATAAAATAGCAGTAAATATGTAAGTGCATATTTCGTTTTTCTTTGTACATTACCTTCCTCCACATCATTCTTTGTACATTACCTTCCTCCACATCATTCTTTGTACATTACCTTCCTCCACATCATTCTTTGTACATTACATTCCTCTACATCATTCATTTAAACAGAATGTTAAAACTTCAAATACTGATTTCCAAAATTTATGACTTTTGCATTGAATCACTTTCATTCTGCACCCATCTTAACCCTCCACATAAATGAGATCTGTATGAGCGATACCATCGACAACTTCTGTAGTCTACAGATGCTACGTAGTCATTTAAGTAAATTTAATTTTTGACTAGTTTGGGCTTTTTGATATTTCATGGAAGACTATCTATTGCTTAAGGAGTATTCATAAAATATTATATTAGTTTTAACAATATTATGATTAGTTATTATTTCATTGATCTATACTTTTAGCAAATACAAAAATGGTTTAGTATTACTTATCGAAAAAAGTGTTCGGTACCTGAAGGATGCGGACGGGAAACCTATTGTTGTGGCAATGACGCCTATTTATCCGTCCGTCCGTCTGTCTCTCATGGTCATATAACTTTAAATGAAAATTGGGACATTACTTATATTTCATTACTTCAAAAATTGAAACACTAGAAATGGAATTTAAAATGACTTAAAATTATATTTCGAGGTTAGGAATCGTTAAAAAAGCTCTTTGAGTAAATCATAAACCTGTCTTTTAATTTTTTTGTCTGAAAAATAACGTTTTGGTGTACCATAAAAGTTATAATTTTTAGACCCATTTTATTACCAGGTCTATCTCAAAAACGTTGTTATGTAGGAAACAGTAATCCGTCTCTTGACCTAATATACTATATTTACACAAAAAATACTATTTCAATAATAAAAAAATAAAATGGAAAACTAAAGTATTTTTGAGAAATTAGAAATATAAATAATAAAAAAACAAAATGTGAAGCCAAAGTATTTTTGAGAAATCAGAAATATAAATAATAAAAAAGCAAAATGTGAAGCCAAAGTATTTTTGAGAAATTAGAAATATAAATAATAAAAAAACAAAATGTGAAGCCAAAGTATTTTTGAGAAATTAGAAATATAAATAATAAAAAAACAAAATGTGAAGCCAAAGTATTTTTGAGAAATTAGAAATATAAATAATAAAAAAACAAAATGTGAAGCCAAAGTATTTTTGAGAAATTAGAAATATAAATAATAAAAAAGCAAAATGTGAAGCCAAAGTATTTTATACATAATGATGATTATTATTCACATGTTAATACTTAGATATATTTTCAAGAAACAATGCGCGCCTTAATTTCTGAATTTTCATATACATTTAAATATGTGAGTTCTACTCTAATTTAAGAGGTTTATTGTTCCATTCAGATGAAAATAAATAGAAAAAGGAATTAATTTGTTACCTACCGTGATCGACAAATGCGTTATATATATATATATATATATATATATATATATATATATATATATATATACATATATATATATATATATATATATATATATATATATATATATATAATATTGAAAATTTTTCAACTCAATTCAGAGGGTCTGCTTAACGTTTCGTTGTTCAAATGATATTGTATGAATATTTTAACATTTTTTCACGCTCTTTCGCATTAGAATTGTCCACCAAGCTAAGAATAGACACTAGACATTTCGTTTTTTTAAAGCAAGTTAGTAAAGCGTATATCTAACCAAAAACATCTTAAGTTTATTATGATATTTACATTTGTCATAGGAATAGATATCTAAGTAAAAACAACCATTGAATAGATGTTATATTCTATATTTTTTTAAGAAGTTTAAAGTTAGAAAGTCATAAGATTAGTGATTCGTTTCATTACATTAGAATTCAGAAAGTACTAAAGACATCTGCATCGGATAATGTACGCACAGATCACCATTGGTTTTATTAGGAACCTACTGGCGCGGAAATAAGTCACTGAAATTTTCAGGTACCTGTCTTTATATAAAAGCAAAAAAAAATTAATAATTTAATTTTCTTCCTAAACGCCGTAATATGTCCTCGCATTTCAAGCGATTAAAACAAGTGATGCGAAATTTTCCCGTATCCATGTCAAACGTGGTTCTAATCACCTCGACTGAAGTTTAAGGATGAACACTACTGTGAGCGATAAAAGAACACATTTATGAAGATTAAAAAAAATTTAATTTTTCTTTCCGAAAAACCATAGCTGCGAAATCGATCCCATTGTTAGATAGCGATTTTTTGAATGGGCAATCTACCATATAAAACTTTTTTAACTTTAATCATTCTTAAATATTTTAATGCAATATTAATAACATGTTTTTGCCATAAATTTAAATCATTTATTAGGATGAAAAAAAACGTTAAAATTATTTTGGCTTTCGTAGTGTAGGAAATATACCTAATCTAATACTAACTGCAATCTAATATGTTTTGTTATTGTTTTTAATACTTCAGTGTTGATTTGTACTTCCATTAAAATAATGAAAGAATTGCGTTAGAACCCAGGTCAATTAAAGTAAGGGAATAAGGGATGTTTTTAAAGGAAATGTTAAAGCACTAATCAACGTATATATTTCAAAGTATCTACATATTTCTAGTGATTTATCTGAACATTTTAGTTTTTTGACAGAAAAATTTACAACACGACTGACTTCGGAGACAGAAACGTCACAGTAGTTTCATTGTACATGAAAATATTCCCACAAAATATAACTTTTGGAAAAGAGTAGAATTTTTAAAAACCATGCCGTCGGATATTCGGCCATGACAATCAATGTTGGCAACTATGAAATTATAATACGCGTCAACTAAATCATGCAAAACAATGCTTTGGAAATATTTATAACTTATATGTTCTACGCAACTCTTATTTGTAACTTGAATAACTAGGTATTTGTAATCTATCGATCTTATTGAAAGGGGAAATTCCACTCATTTTCCGAATCTTTCGCTACTTTTACCAATTCTTGTTCACACGTTGGTATCTGGAAATATGAAGTACTTAAATAAATTACTTCAAAAAAAATTCAATGGTAGAAGACTTGCGATTATCCAACTTATTAACTGCATAACCTTCATAGGCTGCTCGGCAAATAATAGTATTAAAATCGCCTATAGATGCTGATCTCAGCATACCTATCGAATACTAATTCTGTAGCAGCAGAATAGTCACCACAATGCATTTTCAGTGGATCGATTGTGTCAGAGATCAGCATATTTCACGATCAGCATCATCAAATTAAAAAAAGGTTAGTCAAAGTCCACGAAAAAAGCACTAGTCTAAGCTTTGCTAGTGAACAATAATACCACAGATGACATTTTATTGCAGGAATTTATAAATATACTTCAAACAAAGATGATCCATACGATACCTTCGAAAAATTTGTAGTAAATGAATTAAGAATGAATGATCCACATAGATTAACATACGTCAAAGTGAAAATTACATTCGTTGTAGATTACAACGGATGTAATTTTCACTTCACTCAACAATGTAGAGGAAATTATTCTTCTGGTTCTTCATTTGTTCATAAACAACTCCACTTCTCCCCACAACTACCCCGTTTCCCCCTACACTCAACCCGTTTCCTCCTACTCTCAGCTTATTCCTTTCGACATCAAATCTACCTTTTTCTATACTAAATTCGTTCTTTCCACGCCAAATTCACATCCTCAAACAAATGCATATCCTTAAAGTATCCTTAAAGCCTGTTTTCTGCCTTAGTTCTGGAATAAATAATAATGGTTTTTCTTTTTTTTCAGTATTTTAAATAATGTGATGGTAAATAATTATAAACATTTAAATATGATTTCAGAGCGTTACTGCCTCAAAAGTTTTAGGCATAATTTTAGAAATTTACTGCTTTTGTATTCTGATAACGATATTGTAAACGAATACCTACGTGTGTTACCACTTGCTGATTATCTCAGTAGTATATTTAGTCTCTCTCTTGCTACAGTAGCACAGAGAAAACCTGCATCTTTCTTTTCTGTTAAAGGATTAACCACTGAAAGTAGCAATTCGGAATTACTGTGGATCATCGGTATAAAATTGTTTTTTCAATATACTATCACCTTCAAAACACGTGTCTAAAAATAATTACTCATTTCCATGTTGAATTCGTTTATGATGCAACTCCCTTATCTATAATCAATGCTTCCTCTCCTGTTAAATTTTCGGGTCTGATACGTGTACATTTTTTTTCAATATTATGAATCTTTACAGTTGCTGCTTCAGAAACATCAAATCTACGCAGATCTGATCGGTTGCCTCACTGTTCAGCCTGCCTTCTGCCTCAGGGTGAGCAGCCCAGTTGCCTTAAATCTAGGCTACACGCCTGCAGGTAGATTCGCATGCGAGTGTATAAATTTATAAAAACTTGTTTAAAAAATATTTTAATTAAAAACTTATAATTTGGTTGGTAAAATGTACAACTGGAAATTTTTTCCGTTACTTCAACATTTACATAGTCTGAAAATCGCTTATGTGCGGAAATCGATTTATCATATTTATAACACATCCTCAAAATATGACTTGTGCATCTGCAGCCGCCGATTTCTAGAAATTTCATTAGGAAGTTAATTGCGACACGTTTTACGATTATCGTACTTTTTACTGATTAAGATTACATTGGACAATTCTACTATAAAAAGCTAGTTATAAAAAATTATTCGGTAATTTTGGGGAATCTTAACTAATTTCCCGAATCTACATTTCAATAAGACTATAAAATTTGAGACCTAATTTCTGGAACACATGTTTGATTTTAAAAATTATTTTCTGTAAGAAAAGTCATACCTCGAGAAAGATTATTGGCTAGGTACATAAGGGCAGAACTGTAATAAAAAATGTAACAGAAGTTAGGAAACAACCTTAGATCGTACAAGGTAGAGAGACCAGCTCATATATGGACTGATCATCTCGAACACTCCCGCCAATATACCCTCGAACTCGATGACAGAAATCGTTTGACAAACGGAGCGGAGGCGTTTAGAGGCCATGGCAGCACCATCATTAAGATAATTCTACTCGGGTGAAACCACCGGGCACAGCCAGTGTTATATAAAATGAATACTAAATATGTTTCATTCTCAAAATTTATCTACGCTCAATTTTAATGATCTTCGAATAACTATAAGTGAATTTGTGACGAAAATCATTAAAAAAACCGTAGTGTCGATATGTGTTGTATCCAAAGATTACATACTCAAGACGTCGATCTTTCATTATCAATATAAGACTTATCATTATCATTTATCAATTGTTTTGAAATTGACCCTACAAAATCCACATTACCATAGTATAAGACCATCCATAGAAAATGGAATTAAAATAAATTTAAAATTTGGAATTTTTAGGGTTCCTTACCACAAAAAGAAAAACGGAACCCTTATAATATCACTCATGTGTCTTTCCGTACGCCCGTTAGTTCTTTTTCCCAAAAACCACTAGACGTAGAAACCAGAAATTTGGCATAGTAATAAAATATAGTAATCGACAGATATCGCAATGATCAATACACATTAATATTCATTTAGAAATTATAGGAGGAACAAATGTAGTATTGAAAAAAAACATTTTTTAATTCCCTTTACATTGCGGTGTGTATTTTGAAAGCGTCTCAAAAATATTTTTTTCTAATTTTAGATATTATATCCTCATAGATATATTGAAAAACATGCAAAAAATATATTCAGCCCCCTTATTTCCGAGACTATTCAACCTAAAGATGTGAGAAATATGGATTTTTAGAAGCCCACGCAAAGGTTATAGGAAAAATATGTCAGAATTGTTTAAATCTGTTTCTGCGCCCATGAAAGATGATATATTTACGTTCTTCTGTATTCAGGCGGTTTCTTTTGTTTGCGGCGTAGAAACTTGAAATTTGGCAATACATATCTTATTAACCTACATTGTGTTCGCTAACATTTTTTTTCATAATTTTAAATAACATATTTATAAGATGTTCCAAAAAATATTCGAAAATAGACCATTCCCATATCTTATTTCCGAAACTACAGAGCCTAACATAATGAAAAAACAGAGTTGTTAAAATCTGATCAAATTATTACAAGAAAACTATAGCGATTATTTTAGATCAGTGGTGGGCAAACTTTTTTAATGGGGGGGGGGGGCAGAAAGTTTATGAAATTTCAGAGGAGGGCCAGAATTATAGGAAAAATGCATTTTGTGTTGAAAATTTTAATCACGTAAAAACATTACAGCATTACACACTTGCACAAATGTTATAAATTACAATTTAACTTTTATTCCAAGGGCAGGGGCCATGGTAGGTGTGTGAGACATATGAAATTGCTTTTGATTTGCCATATCTTCGAATGCAGGTTCGAGCTGTGACGAAGTAACTTTCAGCAGTGAGAAAAGGTGTTCATCAGTAAGTAGGTTTCTAATTGAGTTTTTCCGCAATTTCATAGTCGAAAAAATCTGTTCGCACACATACGGTGAGCAATCATCTTTGGGTATTCAGCTTTCGGCAGTGTTATATAAAAATCTAGTTTTGTGGAATTTAAGTGCAGTTGTTTTAAATGGGTGCTGCACTGCATTTCAAAAATTTCCAACTGTAATTCTGCAGAGACATTTTCCGGATCTCCATTAAACGGCATTGAAACCTAGTTTCAAATTCTGTGTGAAGTTTCTTCAACACCTGACTGAATCTTTTCAGTTTTTTTTCAGTCACTGGTGTGAGTTAAATCGTCCTTCTCCTTATAAAACAGAAAAAGCTGAGTTTTGAATGATTTCAGACAACCCCAAGTCTCATCTAAAAATTGGTTCTTTCCTTTTTTTATTTAATTTGTTATAGTGTTCGAACAATCGATAAAAAATGCAAAATGTTACATCATTAAATACCCAGACTCCGTGTATATAATAAATGTAAACATTTAGACTCCGTGTATATAATAATGTAAACATTTAAAGGTGCACAGTATTTCTATTAAACTATTTGCAGAAATTAGCTTTATTTTTCATATGTAAATATATTACCCAGTATGTTTTTCACAGACTTATAAATATGAATTCCTGAAAAATATTTTAGGTTTATTACTGATACATTTTTTCAATATTTCATATTTAGTTCTGTTTAATAAATGATATGAGAAACATTTTAATTATAGCTCCCTACGTAATGATGCTTATCAAATAGACCTGGCAACAAAATAGTTTAAAAATTGACATTTTCGATAGTCCACTGAATCATAATTATTACAATGACAGTGAAACAAAAATGAATAAAAAGTGAAAAACCAATGAAAATGAATATACAATGAAATAATTATAAAGAGGATTCTTGCTCTATTCAAAGAAAAATTTTCAGCGACCTCTTGTCTGTACAGAAAAAAAAATTCAAACGGCCTTTACATATTTCCCCTACAACAAAATTTACGACCGTTTTAAACTAGTAGATTATAAACATAAGAAGATATCTTGTTCTCTTTTTTAGATGTTGTGATGTAACTAGGCTTACATTGTTCTTTGTTATAGTAAAAAGTAAAAACACAAACTTTATGGTTGTTCTATAGAAAAATCCTTAAGACTTATTTATATATTTAGGTAGATTCGCATGGGTATGTATAAATTTATAAAAATGTGTAGGGGAAAATATTTTAATTAAGAAAATTGTAATTTACTGGGTAAAATGTACAACTGGAAATATTTTCTATTATTTTATCATTTATATGGTCTTAAAACCTAAAATTGCGAAAATCTATTTATCGCATTTTCCCTTATGCAGTCACCTCGAAATATAATTTGAGATCATTTTAAATAACGTTTTTAGTTTAGGGGTATATAATTATTTATTACTAGCGTGATCCGTGCGAAGTCTTCGCATTATTTATTCTATTTTACTAAAATTGACATATAGAGGCGCAAGTATCAAAAGCATTGAGCTAAAGCGCCACTTTATTTATACGTGAGTGGATTTGAAATTAAACAAAAATTTTACCGACCGTCAATCATATTGACGTTGAGCCGTTAGATGGCAGCATTGCTGTTTTGTGTATATAATTTTAATAATTAATTAATTTGCAAAAACAATAGCAATAATAATTTTTTTAGTTGTGGATGCCGGTAGAGCAAGCAATTATCTATAAAATGATATATAATTTATGTGGATTAGTTGTGAGGTTTTTTCTAAAAAGGGAGTGTAACATCTTAACCTTAGCGTATTAATATATATGATGATGATATGTGAATTTCAAGTCTCTATCTTATTTCGTTTAAAAGTTAGAAGCCTCTACCAGGCTGACAGACTGACACGGGCTGATATTGATGCCACAATAATGGAGTTTTATTTCGGATTATAGGAATGCGGAACTCGAACAATAAAGAAAATATGAAATAAAGAGCTACAAAACAAAACTCTGTAACACTACATCGTTAGCTCCTGGTTACGCTAAAGCGGAAGTACTTATATTAAGAATTCTCGAATTTCTTACAGTTTATTTAGCTACTCCAAAAAACCACAAAAACACCTGAATTTGAATATTTTAAATTTAGAATTTTTCTCTCATCGTTACATGCTAGAAAACCTAAGTGTAGTCACTATCTACGACGGGTACTCTGAAGTGGTATATACCTGGGTATGCAATTCAAGTTTGGGTAACTTTCATAAGGAGTTGTACGAAATCTACTTCTAAAAGTCCGTCACAGATAACAGCAATAATTTAAAAATACATGTTAAATTTAAACATATTTCAATATATCTTGCCATGTAACACTCCAAGTCGTCACGGCCCCGGTAGTATACAGGCGTAGCGAAGAACGTGTCTATTACTCATAAAGGCAATTCTGGGCATCAAGATATATTAGAAAATGTTAAAGAATTAGGACAACTGTTTATTAAAAAGTTTCTGTCAAAGTTGCGATCCAATAAGAAATGTTTTTTTCCAGAAATAAGTCTCTAATATATGTATATTAGGTTTGATGCAACTTAAGGTACAGAGCGATATGCAAAATATATTTATTTTTTACCGTAGAACATATTATATATTTTGGTAAAGTACCAAAATATATAATATATATATATATATATATATATATATATATATGTATACCATACATATATATATATATATATATATATATATATATATATATATATATATATAAACAATAACTAAGGGTATTACTCCGGCGAAACTTTTGCGCCGACCCCGGTCATTTTTACACAAGTTACAATTAAATCTCTTTAAAATATACCACATTTATATATTCAGAACTTCGATTTTTACACCAATATGGGTAAATACTCGTAAAATTATGCTGTCTTTATTAGGTGTATTCATTATTTTTAGGCCATTATTTATCTCTTTTTTAAATTATGTATTTATTATCAGTTTTAACGAAAAATATAACTGCCAAAATTATGGAGAAATATAGATAAGTATTGTGGCTTTATATTCTTGAAAAATGAAACAGAGCGACAGCGCATTTGATTTAAAGTTACAATACAATATAAAAAAAGTGTAAGCATTCACAACTCTTAAGAAATGGCATCCTGCTAATATTTGGTTACAAATTTTGTCAAAATGGACAGTTGAAAATACTTCTTGCAAGTCACTCCCCACCATGAAGTGACCATCATATCTGAACTCACCCTGTCATATTAAGTTCTCCTAATCATAAAATTATTGTAATGCCATCAGCTATATTCACGGCGGAAAGTGCATCTTGTGTTTCATATCAAGCGATTGGTTGAACGTTATTATTGAAACTTTCAGAGTAACATATCTAGCTTTGTTTATGGTACATCTTAAAAGAGTAAACAAATTACTATAGTCACCTGTTGTATAGCCTCATTCCTTCCAAGATCATTAATCGACTCGATATGTTCGATGAGCATACAAAGTTAATTAATTTAAATTTATTACGCAGATAGGCTTGAACTTCAAATTTTCATCTGATACTTTTATCCTATTTTATCTGATACTTTTATCCTATCTACCGGCTATGATTTTTTAATGTCCTTCTTCGCTCGGTTTGTATATGGTTCAACTTCAATCTAGTGTACTCAACTATATCTTCTTTCAAAGGCATTTTAACGGCAAAAAGGATTCTCGAGGATGTATTCCATATTCTGGAGTTAGAACATTAATTTTTTGATCTGCGATCAGCGTCATCGAGAACGAATTGAACATTCAAGACAGTGTTATTCCAGACAATGTATTATTATTCAAGACAGCAAAATCTTGATAAGTTCTGAAGCTTTGCGTGATTATGCTATTTATAAGAAGCGCGAAAATTTAAAGCGTGGCATAAGTCAATAACTTTTAGGGAATCAAATTTTCAGAACGTTACACGTAATCCTGTTTGAAGAGGTGATAAGAAAAAAAGTGTATATGTAACAGATGTGGATTTTTTAATAATTTATTGCTATCAAGATCAAGGTTTTTTTTTTAATTTATAGAGATAATCTTACTCAGTAGTAACTATATTTAATTACGAATTACACTTATTATATTTTTTGAAAACATTTGTTAATAAGCAGATAATTATTAACAATTTTCACTACTTTTTATCTTCAGCATCGACACAGGTTTATTTAAAAAACCACGATGAAGAGTATATAGACTTGTAAAATTTGAAAGCACCAAATCATTTCTGAAGTATTCTATATTCCTCTTATCGGTTCTTAAAAGTTTTAATTGACATGTGGATCATCAACCGCAATATTAATTATGTCTTTCAGAGTAAACTGGCAGTGAGGTGTTTCATTCGTGTAATTAATGTTTTTACGGTATTACTTTTTATTTTCAGCATCGAAACAGACTTATTTAAAATGATAAAAAGTATACAGAGTTGTAAAATTTGAGATGACCAAATAATTTCGGAAGTATTCTATATTCCTCTTACCGGTTCTTAAAAGTTTTAATTGACATGTGGATCATAAGACGCAATATTAATTATTTTTTCCAGAGTAAACTGGCAGTGAGGTGTTTCATTCGTGTAATTAATATTTTTATGTCATTGTCAACCTTTAGACTTCATGGATCATATTTTTTCTAGCTTATCATCTTTATTTATTTTTTTTTGTGTAACAGAACTGATTATATTTAACTTCTTTTATATCTCGAACCGTTTATTACACTGGCCCTTAAGAGCATTGATTGTGAAAATTCGTCCCTTAGAATTTTTACAACAACAATAATAATTATTGTTATAACAACAATAATAATTATTTTAATTTACACACTTTTATTATTTCATTTTATTATGAAATAATTGAGTAATAAATCTTATAACTCTCTTCATTTTCGATTTTTTTTCAATATTTACTTTATTTCATATGCAATACTTGTTTGTTCTGTACATCAATTACGACGTATGAAATGGGCATAACCTTTTTTTCCACTGTTTAAATAATTCGTCCCGTTTTAATTTTGTAATAACTACATTTAGTGTCGTTAGTCCGCTATCACTTGTGTTTTATTTTGTTTATACTTTGACTCGAAGCATTTGGCGATCTGTATTTGATGTTTGCTTGTATACGCAGCAAACAAATTTGTTTGCGTCTGCAATTTCTCGTTGTTGTTCCAATGTATATGAAAATTAATAAATTTTAAAAAGGTACATACAATTAATAATCATTCTAATAATTACTAATGGCGTGGGGTAATCAAAGGCAAAAAATAACCTAGGAACGAAAATAATATGCCGTCACAATTATTTACTCAATACATTAAGGACTTAAAAAAAATAAAAAAAATAGTAAAAAACTCAATTTTTTATATCACATTCGACGCAAGCATACAAGAAATTCTAGAGCAAATTATTAGATATTCAAGGGTTTTTTGCCGACTAACTAGTTAGTCGGCTATTCATCCGGTTTATGAACCACCGGCTAGTCTGCATGTGCGAATCACTTCGTTTCCATTCGAATGTGGTCGACAGTCTTATTAAATCATAAGTATTGAAACGTTTATATCGTTGATATTACAAACGAAGGCTGTGTAATTGGTAAACGATAGGTATTAAAGAATTCATACTTGTTAATGTCATAGCCATTAAAAATAAACATAAAAAATTGGTATCTATTTACCTTAGTTACCGACCCACCCATATCATTTGTAATCAATAGTTGTTTGTGATTGATTAAATTATTATTACTGTACATTTTGATTTATAGTTTGAATGTACTCAATGAACAATAGATGATTTAAATTTAAAAATAACTTTCTATTTAAAATAACTTTTATAATGAATATAACTATGAAAATATTTACTGCACTTTCAAAAATGACTAATTAGTGGTTTTTGTCAGACTATTTGCGTGGCTACTAAAGTAGCCAACTGATCTGCTTAATCGGCAATTTGCTACAAGGTGTTTAAATATTACGTAAAATAAGAGATTAAATTGAAGATATTCAAACTTATGAAGTAAAATAATTTTAAGCTTATCCTAGTGACAGTTTATTTTTATTCATTAAATAATCGTTTTAAAACACATAATAGATTGTAAGAATTAATTAAATATAAATCACTTATCTATACTTTTTCCATTGTGCCGTATTGTTTGCACTTGTTTATAGACTTCAAGTATTTTTTAATTAATTTTGATTTCTAAAAACGATAATTAACAATATTATATCGCACTCCAACACAATTTATAACTTTAAAACATTTGCGTTTACTCCGACAAGCATACGAATACTGAGTACGTTTAGAAAGCAAAGAAAAGTTAGAGGTGAATTTCCTTTTTTTAGATGGACAACGAAAAGTCCATTTCCACTGAGCGTTTTTATAAAAACTCATAACTCTGTTTACCATTGTTTGAATAATAAAAATACACCTTTCGGGATATATTTGATTTTAAATAATATAAAACTAAACAAAGTTTTATGAAAATAGCACTGTCCTTGATAATTTCGATGTTAAACCTTCATATGATGCATTTTTCATTATCCTTTCAATAAAAAAAGCATGGATAACGAAAATGAAAAAATATAACTTGAAATTACGCGTAGAACTGAATATTTGAGACGAACAAAGAATATCTTTTCAATTGCTTTTTGTAGTCCAATATTAAAAGAAAACCCACGCGACATCAAGAGTCATTACACTAATTTCGTTTCTTTGTTTCCTGTATTCAATTAAAATATAAAACTGTACATAGACACGGACATTGTTCTCGAAAAATGCATAGCGCGTAATGCAGTAATGGTCAGTCGTAGATATCAATTAAATAATCTCACAGTTAGTAGTGAACCGTTTCTGGCCAGGCGTAGAGTCAGGCCGGGGCGCAGACTTGGGCGGACTTCGTGTTCTATTGCTGGTCAGGTCGTCGAGCGACTGGAACCTGGGCTCTGCCATTCTTCAAGTTCAACCGCGCGTGTTATCGATTCGGAATTTAGCTAATCACTGCCGCCAGTAGGCAAAAGCGACTTGCAGCTTTTACACGGCGTCTTTGCGTGTCCTTGTACAGCGTTTCTCAAAGCGTATCCGGTGTTCAAGCGGTAGGTTTATCGACTAAATAGTATATAGTAACTTTTGCAGCAAATTAGAATAATTAATAATTTTCGAATTTTAAGATTTATAGAAGCGCTAATAAACATTTAGATACATTGAACATGCTTTCGCTTTAAATTTTACGTTTCAAGAATCCACACTTAAATGAAACTCCGTGATGTAGTATTATTTCTACTTTCTTTAATTTCTTTACCACGACCTAGATTTCGTTGTATTACTAATAGCTCACCTGAAGATGTTGTAATACAACGAAACCTAGGTCGTGGTAAAGAACGTACAGAAAGTAGAAATAATAGTACATCACGTAGTTTCGTTTAATTGTCAATAATGAATTTCTACAAAATTAAAGCCAAATATATTATTATATAAAGATCTTTATTAGCAAGAATCTTTGCTAATAGCCCACCTGAAGATGTTGTAATACAACGAAACCTAGGTCGTGATAAAGAAATTAAAGAAAGTAGAAATAATACTACATCACGGAGTTTCATTTAAGTGTTAATAATGAATTTCTACAAAATTAACGCCAAATATATTCAATGTTTCGAGAATCATAAACTTAAAAAAATACTATCCTTCGGAATATGATTTAATAATATTCAAATTCTTTTACTGTGATATTCCCAACTTAAATTTAGTATAGTTTATTTTCAATTTCTTAAATTAAAATTTCTATCTTGTCAGAAAATTTTGATTAGTTTTTAGAATTCCGTACCTCAAAAGGAAAAATGAAACCTTTATAGGATCACTTCGTTGTCTGTCTATTGGTCTGTTGAGACCCTTTTTTCTCAGGAACGCGTGGAGGTATCAAGTTGAAATTAATATCAAATATTTAGGTCTACGGTTACTTTGAGCTGTAAACAATCAAGCTTCTGAGTCAAGCAATCAAGAAGAATCCTAAAAATACGGCCATTTATGCCGCATGTTTTGAGTCCGTTTTGGTTACTTCCCGTTGACCTAGATTCATGAAATTTGACAAGAAGTAAAGTCTCCCAGCACAAGTAAAGGAAAAATCGTTAATTTTTAGTTATATCACATATTTTTTTTTAAAATGCGCCTGTGAAACATATAGTATACAATTTATTTTTGTTCTAAAAATTAAAATATTGTAAATAGTTTAAAAGGAATATGATATACCATCAAATATTTATAACTGCCTAGATGTATACGGAACCTTCGTAGTGCGAGTTCCACTCGTGCTTGACAAGTTTTTTCTACAATATGTCAAGTGTAGGTGTAAAGTACAGACTTATAAATAAGGTACATAAAAATCCTAGAAACGTTTTCTACAATATATCAACTTTGCTTTATGACTGTTGAGTTGTAAATCGCAGACGGATAAGTAACGGACGTAAAAATTCTAGCAAAGAATTACAATTTTGACAGTGCCTTGTAACTTGAAAATTATTGTAACACATAGACATTACCTATGTTGTAACTCGTTTACCATCATTTTTTCTAAATAAAAAAGCCGAAAAGTCAAGCTACACATACTTTCTCGGGAAAGAAAATTGCTTTAGATTTTATTGTGATCAAAATTTCCTTTGATTTTTGAATAAAATGTTTTCATTTTTACTTAAGTTTTTAACTTTTATTTTACAGTAATTTTATTATGCCATAAGTAAAAACGAGTATTTCACTACAACCATTAATTAAATTCAATAGATAGTACTTACCACTTTGACCGTTTAATGCCGATCAATAAAAAGGATATGATATTATCTTCTACCTTTTTTACTGATGGACATGTCGTATTTCAATTTCTTTGATTTTTCTGTTTTCGTGTATCACTATTTACGAAGAGTTTCAAGTCAAATTCCATTATTTTTAATATATCCAATTTCCAAACACGAAAGGATAACGGGTTAAGCCTAAATATACTATATATTTTTAAAGACCTACCTACTTTTGTCTTCATGCATTTGATAGTAATCTCATTTCATTGTGATTTTGTAATCGTAAATATTACTTATTTATAATATTAAATTCTTCTACTTATACCTTTTATACGCACGGAAAAGTATTTCACACATTTCCTGAAAAGAGACCGGCGAATGTTGAGAACCATTGCAAAGTTTTCTGTTTTACATCATATAATTTTTTGACATGTTGAAATGTATAGAACCGCGCACACGTGCTAATTTCGGTGCTAATTATCATCTAGATTCGGTCCGCGATGTTAACGCGGATACACGTGTAAACATTTCGGATAAAAGAGTTATTTTGTACATATATGACAGTGTTTAAACAAAAGCGGATTTATTGATGTATGACTGATATAAGAATTTATTAAAGTGTTAGGGAGGCTACGGAGCAGCTGCTCGCACATTACCTACCAATTAACAACTGGTGTTTCTACCTACTAGATCTGAATAAAGACACTACAACTCGATACACAATAAATGTTTATACAATTTTAATTCCATTGAAGAAAAGAGAAAAAAGTTAGCCTTATTTACTAATTGACGGCTACTAACCCGCTGGTTAGGTCAGTTAAATAAACGTCTTGTGGTGTAAGATTTTGTTAGGAATTGACAGAAAAAATCTTTAATCGGTATCAAAAATATTACACATAGAATCGCTACACAACTCGAGAAGTAAATAAATCATGTCAACCTAAAAGTAAACAATTAATCAAAACTATTTTTATCGATAACATCGAATTTGTTTTTATGATTGCCACATACCAACAGTTATATATTATCACCACGCCTTCCACTTATCGGGATGGTATATATAATGAAATGCAGATTAAATTTTTTCTTTCCAAATTTTAGACTAATGCATATCTTGCGATACCCTAAATAAGCCATAATTAATCATTAATTCTGTTAAAAATATCTTAATTGAATTGAGTTAAGGAAATATACTTACCCTCGGTGATATCCGATTGAATAAAATAATTTAAGAACCAATGTTATTGAATCGGTACAAGACAACTAAATGATTTGGACCTAACCAAGTTGGTTTAAAATCAGTATTTTGATTTTAAGCCAACTTGGGTCAGAAATCAATAGTAATCAAATCCCGATGTCGTTGCGATAACGAAACACATTCCAGTAAATACAATGTTGCATTGCAAAAATGTGAAAAAAGAAATCGTGAAGCAGAATCTAGGTTAAAACTAGAAAAGGTTTCACTCTTGTGTTAGTACCTATCCTCTAATTTCCATAAGAATGCGGGAACCACCTGCTCAACATTTGATGGATTTGGCTGCAAATTTGATGGGACTACTGCGAGTAGACATTATCTCTTCGTGATTGTTGACTATTTAAGTCGTAACAAAGAGATCAAGGTAACTAAACAGATAAGCGCCACCGATACTATTAACACGCTTGAAGAATTATCTTTGTTATATAAGTTCATAAAATGACTGATAAGTCAACAATATAAATCCACAGAATTCAATGGCCCTCTTCCCCAAAGGGGGACTGAATTTTGAATTGAATTCTGTTGATATTCAAACCCCCTCTTATACTTACGCGGCTTGGTACATGAGGTCATATAATGGATGATAATAGTCGACAATACAGCTATAAAATTCGAAACTTTCCCCTCAGAATAATTTTAGTACAGGGAAACCCCTTTTGACATGACATGATAAATTGCTTTCTCTCTTGCAATCGATTTAGTAGTTAAATATAAGACTACACAAATAAAAATAAAGGATAAGGAACTGGAAGATAAAAAAGCAGAATGGAGTTAAACACATAAAAACAAATGCCATGGAATTTAATGGTCAATAACATATTGGCGATGACAAGAAAAGTACTGATTTAAAGATAGGAATCACTCAGGAACATCATTCATTAATTGAAAATCGAGTGGACAGTTCATCAAGACCCAAAAGTTGATTAAAAGGGTCAATAGTTTATTTAAGGGTGTGCTTGTACTAAAACAGATTGTTAAGCTGTTTGTTCCTACTTAGAAATGGATAGATCAACTCTAGTTGTTTAATTATAATCGTTTACTTTATAAGACGTTTATTGTATAATTCTAAAAAATTTGCAGAGTTGTCGATGTACAATAAACCAGTATGAGCCTTGTGGTGGGGAGCGCAAGGTAAAAGAGCGTAGAAGCAGTTTCTCGCTCATATTGCTAGGCGGTTTGTAATGAAAGCACGTGTGACAGACTAAAATTTACTAGTATTTATATTGACTGAACGTAAACAGAAACATCACAGCCAGAATACCAAAATAGACAGAGGGAATTTTAGGGTATTTACTACCATTTCCCATTAAGAACATCGACAATGACGCTACATAACAAATCTACCCATGATTTTTGGATGAATTAGTCATGGGAAATAAAACAAAACTGACAAAAAAACTTAATAGCATAAATTTCGGAGAAAAACGACTGACCTTTTTTGGTAAAAAATCATACAAGGTAATAAAGATATCTATCATCGTCAATAAAAAGTTACTGTGTTACAAAACCACTACACAAATCATTTTTATATCAAGTTATTAAAAAAAGTGTAATGTAATAAAATACCAAATTAATTGAAGAAATAATAATTAGGCATTGCAAAATGGTTTTAGTAGTTTTAGAGGAATCCATAGTTTTTTCACAGCATTTTTTATTACTATACACGATTATAAAGGATTACCTACAAAGAAGGGCATGAAATTTATTTGTATAGTGTGTGACAATATAGACATGAGATTATAAATGTTTGAATGAGATAATTATTTAGGCGTAAATTGCTTTTTATGTCCCGTATAGAGGATTACTTACAAAAAACGGCATGAAATATATTCGTATATTGTGGGAGAATATAGGCATGAGATATAAATGTTTGAATGAGATAATTATTAAGGTGTAAATTGCTTTTTAAGTCCCGTAGCCATAAATTGCAAACCATTTACATTTTACGAACTTCTCTGTTGAGAATCATAACTAATTTTATTTAAACGAGTTTATTTAATTTTGTTTTAATTTGTATTAGAACGTACGTATTTAGAATGTAAATACATTCTAAATGTTGGGATCGAGAGTATCAAATGATGATTTGAACGTGTGTTACAAATCATCATTTGAAACTCTACATACTCATGATACAGTAAGTATTCAATGCGATGGAGAAAGTAACATTAACTGTTTAGTAGCTTTAATAACGCAGATCTATTTGCTTATAGCGTTACTTTTACTCATAGGTACGTTTAATTCCTTAGATAATTGGCCTAAAAAAGTCTAGGGCCGTAGTTTGACAAATACTGCCCTTCATACCCATACGTCTTTGTATGTATATCGTTAATTAATGGATTTCAATTGACAAGGACACGCGTATATTCATCACTGTTATAATGGAATATTTGTAGTGGGCTCCAATTTAATATCATACGTACGTGTCTAATTTATTATAATGCTTATTCAAATTACATTATTACACTTAGCAAAAAATACGTATATCATTTTCCTTAATGCGGAAACGTTACACTATTACGTTAATAACTGTAGATTATTTAGGAATGTAATCAAAAACAAGTTGTACTTGAAGCGTTGGATATGTTGTACAATGGAAACGTTTGTATTTTTTTCCAAATTAGTTTATTATATTGCTGTCTGTTTATTAGGACATATGGCACTCCTCAAGTAAATCAATTTTCCGAATTGGTCCTGATCTTAACCCTTTCATTGCGGGAGTATAACATGTGATATCATGGCACTTCCTGATTATAGAAAATTGCTCTAGGGAGCGGAGGATTATTCCTTTCATTTTGGCACCATTAGACTAACATTATTCACGTTAATAGTCTTAATAGGTACCTTATAATAATTATTTGTAAGTTTTAAAAAAATATCAGCGGTTATAATTAAATCATACTCCACAGCAAGGGTTAAAATTGGAAATGCGTTCTTATAGTTTCCACTCGGCATTGCATGCAATTTAAGCAGGTAAAGTGGGTAAGTTTTGAAGATATATATTAGAAAATTTTATATAGTTTCAAAACATTGTTTAAAATTTTCTATGATGTACATAATGTAAATAAGTCTTGTTTTACATATTAAGTCCACAAATAGCCCTATTTACTAATTATTGATTACATCGGAAAAGAAAAACACCTTTCATATTTATTAAATACCATTCAATTATTTGCAAATTATATTTTATTACAATGTCAGTAAAACATAGCAAAATTAGTTTTCGGTCCATATCTACGTATTAATTTTGTTTATCTCTTATAATGTTGTCTTCTGTTAATCACAATTATGGGACGACGCACCGTGGGGATCTGGTTTCGATACCCAGCCGCTCGTCGAGCGGGGCTGAACTGGTGTACTGTTTAGCTGTAAGAGATTGCTCTTTTAACAATAAGTCCGCCGTAAGTATCAACGGTATACATTAAAGTACATAAATAAATAAATAATGTAAGCAGTAATAACTACCACGCGCTATGCGATTTTTATTAATTCCCAAGAATAAAAGAATAACTGCTAGAAACGCCAATGGCTTACTTCGAATTGAGTAAACCAGAGTCGCTGAACTGTTTGATATTTTGAAAGAATTATAATTATTATTCAATGAGGTTGACGTCTTCCACGCTAGAGATTTTAAAGATTACATGATATACCAAACAGTAAAGAAAAAAAAATGTCATCGAGCCTCAATGACATCGCTTAATTTGAATCGTCTATATTTAGTTAATCCCCGTGTTCACACTAGGAAAGTTTTATTTATTTCAACATATTGGTTGAATACAACAAATTAAAGTAAGTTTCATGAGATACAACTATTTTCTATACGACGCTATGCCTCATAGTGGCTTGAGCAGTACGCTTTGGGGTTTTAAAATTTTTGTGTTGTTTATAAAATATTTGTATTGTTCAGCCCAAAAATAACTATCATGCTCTTTTCCCCAAGTCCTTCTCACGTTGAACAAACGTTCGCACTTTAGTCTTGTACATTTTCGCCAGAAAAAACTGGTTATTTATAGCATATTATAGGGCTTACGTTTTTCTGGTTTTCTGGGAAAAGTAATTCTTAAACTCGTTTTTCTGGGAAAAGTCATGTAACACGGTCATTCGATAAATCAAACAATAATAGATTAACAATAAAGTATGGGTTATAATGCAAACATCGATAATTAGTAACATATATTTAATTTTCTTTAAATACCTAAGATATATTGGAAAGTAAGTGCGCTCGTATTACACGTACAAAGATACATCACATAATCAGTTCACATAACAAAAGAAGCGACGAAATAATTTTAAATATTCATGTGAATTTTTAAGTGTTGTTTTCATTATCTTTGCTTTGTGCATTGCTGAATTTAAATAAGTTTCCAAATCTTTGCGTTTGTTTTTCATTGAAAAATTATCTCGTCATTTTTAGTATTCATGAGGAAATATTAATAGCTACTTAGTCGGATTAACGAGCCGTCTAGAGCATAACGTATGTAATCGACTGTTTTTACTAAAGTCTGTATTGGGAAATGTTTGGAAAATTGTTATTTATGTTATATATTTATGGCCTCTGTCAATAGCTTTAATATTGCGCAGGCTCAATTGATCATCAGCAGCGCCTTTGAGCGATGAAAATAATGAAGTTATAATGTATTAGTATACATTTCTTTATCTTTTTGATAGTCTATTTGTTTACATGTCTTCTATTTGTTTTCTATGAATATTCGATAATTTTATACATACATTTTGTATAAAATATCTGAATACCAATGGCATTTGGTGAATTTTTATGGTACATATTAGCAAATTTCCCTACAGCACGTTTTAGCAAACATTATGCATAATAGTCTAGCAAAGTTTCGTATATTCGTATGTGTTTTCGTAAAAAACGTAAATTCACATAATATTGACAGTATTTTTGAGGCTAAGAATTGTCTTGTAGTTCTTCTTCTTGATATTACAGCCAAGAGTAGGCCAGGGCCATCGAAACGAGCTTTTTCCAACGGAGTCTAGCAGATGTATGTTTCTAGTTGGTAACCTTTAATATTTTTAAGTCGTTTTCGACATCATCTGTTAGTTTGTAGAAAGTTAGTAGCTAAGTCGGGCTGTTATCGTTTGATCTAAATAAGTTTCCAGGATACATTATTCGGTTTGATTTGACAACTATAACAATGTCTGGTTTTTTATATATCGGTTATAAATTTCGTGATTGTAAAGATTTTGCCAAACCTTATTTTCTGGGACAGTCATCGAAGATTTTGCGTAGTATTTTACTTTCAAAAATTAGTAGTCTGTTTTGGGTATGCAGGCTCAATGTCCAGATTTCGCTACCATAGACAGCTACTGGTTGAAATAGTGTTTTATATATATTAATTTTTGTTCTATTGCCAATGAGTCGATGTATTAGTTGGTTTCTTAACTCAAAGTAGCATATAACTATTTGCCAGCAACAGGCGATAATCAATTTCATTTGTGTTGGTGACAGTTGTTCCAAGCCATTTAAATTCGGTAACTCTTTCAAAAGTGATGCTATTCCCCACCAGTGGTACATTCTCAGTTTCTTGACTTGTCACAATCATAAATTTTGTTTCCTTTTCATTGATAATTAGGCCCATTTTTTCAGCCTCAACCTGAAGGGCCACAAAAGCTTCGATAACAGCCCGTTTCGATCTACCAATAATATCAAGATCATCTGCGTAAGCTTGTACTTGGACAGGTCTGTAGTACATAGTGCCGTTAATTGTTATCATTGCATCTGATTACTTTCTCCAATGCAATGTTTAAAAACAGGTATGAGGAGGCATCACCTTGTCTGAGACCTCTATCAGTGGAAAAGGACTCGGATAACTCATCCTTTATCTTGATGTTAAACTGAATCCTTAAAATAGTTATTTAACAAGATTTGTTAGTTTTATAAACATTTTTGTATGAAGTTCCTTGACATTTTCTTCAAGTTCACAGAATCACCTATACGAATAATAGACACTTTATTAATTACATGTCGGAATACGTAAATGTAGGGTTTTATAATAATTTCACAAATCAAATTTAATGTACGTGTTCGCTATTTTCTTTTTATTTTTTTTGATAAGCAATTTTTATAATTTTTTGCTTTGTTTCAAAAATTCGAACGGTGGGGTGTGAGGCGGCGGTAATACGTTTTATATCACTTTTAATGTCAGTGTTTCCCAAACGAGAATTTATAGTAAAAACTGTCTAAGGAATCTTAATTTTATTTTAAAGTGATAACATCCCGATTGATGAGGTAAACGAAAATGTTTCATTCGCAATTTACATAGGTTGGCAGGAGCGCATTACACATTTTAATTATAAATCGGGGTTCTAATTTGGAACATCTACCTGCAAAATTTCAAAAGCATACATCGAAATTTATATAAAATATAGGTTGTGATAGACGGTTGGACATGACGAAGTTACAAAGGTTCCTAATTTGATTAGGAAATCTGAAAAGAATAATCGGCAAATGACGGGTATATTCTTATTTCAAGACTTCCGTGTCATGGCCAATTAAAATTAAAATCCCACAGCGCGATGTTATCACGATAATAACGCTTTTTCATCCCAACAGTAATAAAAACAATAGATAGCGTGATGTTCAAACATAAAAATGCTGGTAATCTTTTCATATTAAATTGACATAATTACGTGTATTTCAGGTAAGCAGATAACGATAATTACATATCCTTACTGTGTTATGCAAATACGGTGCTAATTACGTTTCAAATGCAAGGTTTTATAGTTGCAAGTTTAATAGGTTCTTACTTCATGATTTAATTTTATGAAAATTATTTCATTGCTGTAATGAGAAAAAATTGTTTATCACAGCAAATCTCCACTTTTAGATACCATCAATTCACCCATCCTTCAAATATTTCGACACCCGCATCGAATAAACAGTGTCCCAGATTACATCCAATTTGAGTTACCATAGACGTAAAGTCCAAGAAAAAAGCTGTATGGCAATAAAATCGACGTATCTCTAGCATACTGCTTTATCACGCCTGAATTGTAATGAACGAACATTATTTGTTTGTCAAATTAGTGTGTATTTGGTGCGTAAAGTGACAGCTTCTTGTTTGTAATTTAATTTTATTATTTTCGTTGGAGTTACGAGTATAAGAATATACGTAAATCTTAAAATGAAACGAGGGAAGATTTTGTGCAGTTTAGTTACAAATAATAAGGCGCCTGATACTCAATACCGTCTTTACCATAAGGGCACACGGGGCCAGTGCCCAGGGCCCCCATCCTCAAAGGGCCCCGAAGGACCGACAATTTCTTTCACATTTAATCTCAAAATATTTTCGTCGGTCGCATTACATTTTTCTCGTTGCACGAACGTCGATCATTTTCAGATTTATTCGAACATTTACATGAATAATATATGTAACTTACCAGACATTTATTTGAATTTATAATCTAAAAATGTGACTTACCAGACATTTATTTGAGTTTATAATCTAAATAATGTCTATTTTCAAGTTATTTGATTTTTTAGTCAGTTATTCGGTAATTTGACAGTTTACAAAATTTAATAATATTTCTGAACGCAACCTACCTAATTTACTAAGCACACCATCTAGCGATCATTCATGCAAACCACTCCGATGCCAAAGCCAAGCGGCCATAAATAAATGTCGACTTTGTCTATAGTTGGGGAAATCCCCGGATGATGTATAAACTTTCAGTCGGACAGAAGTAACGTGATTTAATTTCGTTTAATATAATTTGGGTAAGATTAATAGAAGTTTTTATTTGTTCGTTTAAATATTATTTCATTATGTCGAAAAGAACATATTTAAGTGGTTCATAAAAGAGAAAAAAAGTTATAGCTTAAAAAGAAATCACGGAAAAACTTCCTAAGCTTACTTCGTTTTTTACGGTGGAAAAAACAAATAAGTTGGGGAATTCTACATCATCATCACCTCAAGCCAAAAATACCTCTGAATATCACCAGGAAAAAGAAGTTATTACGTGTGACGAAAATGACAAACACACATCAAATGCTGAACCCTCGACTTCAAGCAACTATGAGTTAATAATTACAAACTTGGAGAATGTATCTGACCCTGGTAAATACTGTGACGACATTTTAACGGAAGAAGTCCGTAATATTTGGATTCGAAAAGGGCCAGAGTTTTTCCAAAATAAACATTGCAACTTCTCCGAAACTCCTAAATCTTTGGACAGAAAATGGCTCCTTTATTCCCCAGTAAAGAAATCTGTGTACTGTTATTGCTGCCGTCTATTTAATACCACTATTGGTGCTGGACATAATTTGAGTTCTCCAAATGGATATAAGTATTGGAAGCATATAAGTAACTTATTGATGGAGCATGAGAACAGTTTGCAACACAGGCAATCTATGATATGTTACAAGAATGAAAACTACGACGAATCGATAGTGAGTTGTTGTCCCAATATAATACAGAAATTAGCTATTGGAAAAATGTCCTTAGGAGGATTTTTGCAGTAGTGAAAGTTTTTTTTAATTTTTAGCTGCAAGAGGTCTTGCTTTTCGTGGTGATAATGATACATTGGGATCGCAAAATAATGGGAATTATTTGGGATTCTTAGAACTGATTAGTTAATTTAATCCTTTTCTTGCTGATCGCATACAAAACTGCCGAAATCTTTGAAAAGGAAGTATATCATATTTATCTACAAATATTTGTAATGATTTCATTAATTGAATGAGACAGCGAGTTTTAAAAACAATTTTCAAATAACTTAAATCACGAAAATACTACTCTATTAACCTAGATTCTACGCCTCATCTTTCCCACCTTGATCAGCTCACTTTCATCGTTATATACGTAAAAGACGGACAGACTATTGAGAGATTTTTGCTATTTTTGCCTATGTATGGACATAATGCGCAATATATAGCAGATACCATTTTAATCTTTTTTGATCCCCATAAAATATTGCCGCGGGCAGAGCTACGACAATGCTTCAAATATGTCTGGAAAGTACTCTGGTGTCCAGTCTAGAATAAAAGAAAAATGCAAATATGCAATTTACGTTCCATGTGCGGCACATTCGCTAAATTTAGTGGTTGTTCAAGCTGTTGAGTGTATTACTGAAGCAGTAACATTCTTTCAATTTGTACAAAAATTGTACAATTTTTTCTCAGCTGCGACCAAACGATGGAAAATTTTAACAAATCATTTAGGTATAAATAGAGTCCTGAAGTCTCCTTAGGAAACCAGATGGTCCGCACATGCCAATGCTATTAATGCTTTGCGAAATGGTTATTTAAATATTTCCGAAGTATTGTCCTTCATCGCAAGTGACATCAATCAACCAGGAGACATTATAAACGAAACCCAAAGCCTAGCAAAAAAAAATGGAAAAATTCGAGACTGCTCTTCTAACGGAAATATGGAATGATATTTTGGGAATTATGAATAAAACAAGTCTAAGTTTACAGAATAGCACTATGACTATGGACGTTGTAACAAAACTTTACGAATCTCTGATCAGTTATGTCAATAATAGTATGAAACGGCTGCTAAAGAAAAAAATCCAGATGCTGATTACAAAGATAAATTTGAAAGAAAAAGAATTCGCAGCTCACGCCTCACTTTTTTTGAAGGATCATCAGAGACTCTCCAGTTGAGATGCAATGAAAAGTTTCGTGTAGATACTTTCATTCCCATAATTGACACATTAATTACACGTTTAAAAAAACGTTCGGCAGCATACCAAGAAATTGATAATCGATTTAGTTTTCTTTGTCAATTAACAACAATCGAATCTGAGGAACTGACCAAAAAATGCAACGAATTTGCAGAATTTTATCATGAAGACATTAATGCATATGAGCTCAAAGTAGAATGTTTTCATTTAAGCCAATATTTAAAAAATATAGCAAAGCAATCAGCGGATTTAAATATCTCAGTCTTACATAACTTAATAAAGTCTGATAAATTAGAAGAAACTTTTCCAAATGTTGAAGTTGCTACAAGAATATTCCTTTGCCTAATGGTTACCAATTGTAATGGGGAGCGTTCATTGTTACAATGTTACAAGAACGACTAAGTAATTTGTCAATTATGAGCATAGAAAGTGATACTCTTTAGAAAATTCAGTTTGAGGATTTAATAGGAGATTTTGCTCAACAGAAATCTCGAAAGAAACTATTATCGTAATCATAATAAAAAAAACAGCAGCATACTAATATCATTAATAACATATTGTATTATAATAATATATTTGATTACCCGTAATAAAGCAGATCATAGTGTAAAAAAAAGTATAGTTCGCTTTCTTTACATTCCAAAAGGGCTCTAAATTCTTGTGTGCCCAAGGGCCCCAGCAAAGTCTAAGACAGCCGTGCTGATACTGGTAAGCTTGATAAAATTGCAACATAATCTCAAAATATATCTCACTTTATACTTTCGTGATTTAAAAGTTTAAGGTTTTAACTAATTTCTTTTACGTTACCACTGAAAAACAATTCCTAGTTCTAAGGAGTCGGATGAAAGCAATGATACACATGATATTTTAACAGATAAATTTCACAAATTACTTATTTATAGGAAGATATGAAAGTACTGGCTCTACCTTTTTAGTTATTTATTTAGTTATGGTAACTTCACAACTTACAAAGTTTTTCTTGAATATAATTAGGTAAGTGTATGTCTAAGTATGGATGTTTGTATGTGGATTGTGTATTTACTTGTAATGAAATTGTTTAGGTGTGTGAGAAACCGAATTATTTATTAAGAAGCCACCCTGCGATTTTACTCGCGGTATATCAAGTTGATATATAGTCTATGTTACTTCTGGATAATGTTGCTGTATAAATATGAACAAATTATTAAAATCGGTTTAGTAGTTTTAGTGTTTATCAATTACAAACAAACAAATCCTTCCTCCTCATAATATTAGTATAGATTTGTGAAGCTAACTCTCATGAGAAGGGATTTTAAGCATTTCCCTTTTACATCCATTGCGTGTACAATTAAATGGGTCCAGAGGTGTAAACTTGTTATTATATATGTTTAAATCAGGTAGACGAATACACGGTGACAGTTTTAAATACCTTGTTGAGGCTGATACCTTGTTGAGACTGTTAATAACGTGGTATTTCTGGTACGTTAAATTATATGTGTTAATTTATACATTTGTTTTAGGAAACAACTACAAAACTGTACCTTATGAGAGTGCTGACAAACCTGCTGAATGTAATTTAATAACACTTAAAGATGTAGGCTATGGGGACATGGAGGAGCTAGCTATAAGTCAGAAAACTGTTCGGGAGGGTTCATTGCTCCCTTTAGATGATTGCTCTATGAATCCGGGACCATCTACGTTTTGAATGGAAATTTCCAAAGTTTTGTTTGAATTCAAGAGTCCACTTTCTATGATAATACCTGATCAGTTCAGTGACACAACTTCTGAATCATTCTCTCTTGATGTTTCTGTATACGTACTACCAAATGAAACCTTAAAGCAGAAATCAACGTGGAGAATGAATTTACAGATTTATTGATGAATTTGCTTTAGAGCTATAATGGTTGCAACCGTTATGGGACAGCAATCGGAAGCAACTCACGTAATCCAACAAAATACTGCATCCCTCTCTAATAACCATGGCTCACTGAATAATATATATGTAGGTATATCTAAAGAAAATAAAGTGAAGAAACGAAGTATGCCAAAGAAAATAAATCCAAGCCGAAAAACCTTAAGATATCCTGAAAATTGGAAAGAAAATATAATGAAAGCTGAAAAGATTCGTGGAGAAGTGTTTGTGAACAAGAGAAGAATATAGACTGAAGCTAAAACGATAAGACCACCTTGCATGGAAAGCTGTACTAAAAAGTGTCAAGGCAGAATACCTGAAGACAAACGGATGCACATTTTTAAAAGTTTCTGGAGCATAGGAAACCATAATAACCAAGTGCAGTAATTACCTAGATCTGTTGAACGCTTTCCAAAAAAAAACTTCTTAGTAAATAAAATAACAACATCAAGACACAACTGATATATCGTTACTATTTTAATGTTGACGGAGAGAAAACATTTGTACGTTTGTAAGACGATGTTTTTAAAACGTTGGATATTTCTGACAAAAGGCTCACCACTATGTTCAAGAAGATCGACGAAAAAGGAGGCGATTGTGTATCTTTAGAACACTAACGTGGACGAAATCATGAAGACCGCCCAAATAAGATTCCTGATGAATTAAAGAGTAGTGTGAGAGAACACATATCTCAAATACATTTTGTTGAGTCTCATTATGTTTGAGCACGAAAACAATATTTCGATCAACACTTGACATGTCCTCGTCTTTATAGACTGTACCAACAATGGCACGGAGATATAAATTATTCGCCTCAATTTATAGCTTCAGAAAGGTAATACCGAGACATTTTCTACAATGAGAATAACATTGGATTTTTCCGTCCAAAAAAACCAAAAAAAATCGCTGAGAGCAAGAAACATAGTTTACATATTGCGTCTAAATTTGCGTAATGTCAACTTAAAACGGACTATGAGAATATTACCAAAACAAACTCAGAATGTATTATTGCTACTTACGATGTGCAGAAAATTTTGATAACGCCTATGTCCGATGAACCGCCATTTTATTACAGGAGAAAGTTAGCTGTGTATAACTTTACTATTTTTGATATTTGAAAAAAATGATGAAACCGTTGGAAAAGGGGCCTAATGATAATTTGCTTGTATTGAAATGAAAGTTAAACAAGGACTAAAACAATTCGTTTTTTTTTGACGAATTGTGGAGGACAAAATAAAAATGTAATTATTTTTACCATGTATGCTTTTGCTGCTCAAAAATTTAATATTGACATTACTCACATTTATTTTCAATTTGGATATACTCAGAACGGAGGTGACTCCATGCATAGTGTAATTGAAAAAAGGAAACAAAATCAATTGGTTTATGTACCGAATCAATTGGTTACACTTGTACGGTGTACGAAAATTACATGTTGTATTTGAGGTCAGTCACATAAAATTTTGTATTAATTCCAGTATTGTGCAGGTTGGATACGAGTTGTATACGGAAGATGTTATTTTGCTTGACTTCTGTAACAAATCAGTATCGTAGCGGGAAAGCAGAAAAATAATTGTACCTTTTACATATCCCACTGATCTCAACATAGCTTATAAAGATATTATTTCCGTGCCATTATTAAAATATAAAGATCTCGTGCATTTATGTAAAACGAATACAATTCCGTTCAGTATTATGATTACTATAAACAAATTTAAAGTGTACATATACGAGTAACAAGAAAGATTCGAACTTGCATGTTGGTTGTAAGTTTGTATAATTTATTGCTGTTGAAGTTGTCCTAAACCTTGGGTTGTAACTGTTGCTAGGTACCTCAGCTTATAGCGTTTATTTTGAGATATACGTATATCAAAATGAAGTATTTAACTTTATTTAATTGATGAAGAGATTCATTTTTCAGCAAACCTAATACTTTTTTAATAAAAAAAAATTCAAACACAAAACTATCACCTTTTGGTTTATTCAGAGAATTTACTGAACTAATATAACAACATTGTTCGATGCTGGTGCCGATTTAATTCCTGGAACAATTCTTTCCGAATTCTGCGCTGAGTGGAACACTTCTTCCTGTTCTAATAGAAGTATCAACAATTGGTCTTCTAACATTTTCGAATTTAAACACTTCTTTCCAATGTAAATGTCATCTACCTGCCCGAATTGAAACATTTCTTTGTCGTTAATCCGGGTGGAATACTTCTTTCCAGGTTTCGAAATTATTAAAATTAATATGCCTCATGATAATTATCATGATAATTGCCCGATAATTATTAACAAAACGTATATCAATTGAACTTATTAACAAATGTATTTAACTGGTATTATCTCTCACCTTTTTCTCTAGAAGGTAATCTTTTATTTTGGCCATGATTTCATATTTAAAAACTTATAAACAAAATTTTCTAATAAAATTAGGCAAAAATCAAACTATATAATAATTAATAGTATTAATGAGTGGCTCATCATCCTCAACTACATCAATTGTTCGAGGATTGTCTGAATCTGAAGATTCCAAATTCGAAATAAATCCAATCGAATTTCAAATTCTCAGTTTGTTGAGTAAAGTATTTAAAATGAACGTCAGTTTTTCTCCTTTGTCATTTCTCAGTCAATTTCTAAGATTTGACTGCATTAGCTCGAATGATTAAAAACATCGTCCTAGTGCAGTTGTGCTCGATATTGCAATCATTAGCTGCTCATAAAATGCAAGGAAGTTGTCTTTTTGAGGCCATTGCTTATTTTCTAAGGACACGTTGTTCCACCACTACATAGGAGATGCGTCTCTGCAATGTATTCCACTCTTATACTTTGGGAAAGCACTATTTTTGTAATTAATGCCATAATGAATGGCAAAAAACTTGAATCAACTCCATTTATTATGCAAAGGCTTCCTCTTCCTGAGCATATGTTAAATTTTTGTCTAGAAACCTGTGATTCAGCATATTAGCTACATAATATCACATATAAGCACCATACAGAGTCAGCTTTCTGCGATTCAGCCATGCTTTTTTATATTTGTAAATTGGTCTTTTAGATCCATGCTCAATTTGTCCAAATTTCAACTGCTACAGCAATGGTAATATAATTTCTTTGCATTCTGTCAAATGCAAGAGCATAGGAATGAATATTTCTAGTAAATCAACAGCATTCATAGCGATTTGACTGTCATTTACTATGTTACGTCATTGTCATTGTATTCCTTGTTATTATGGGATAATTGTACAAGAATTCCTCTACCGTGTAAATAGGAACGGATACAATCATTCATGGTATTCCACCTTACCTTTTGTGGAATGACAAGTTTTTTTCTTCTGTATGATTATATAGATTCGATAGCCCTATTGTTGTGACAACATTTCATGACTTTATTAATTTTTGCTGTAAGTGGGTATACTTCCAAATCTTGAGCTAGTAAATTGAGCACGTGAGCAGAGTAAAGTGTATTATGTTTATGTTATCTTCTTGTGACAGGTCTTCTCTAAATTTTTGTACATTTGTAGCATTATTTGTCACAAAACTTTTACTTTGACTCCTAAAGGGTGCTTTATTGAATTTTAAGCCACATTTTCGAGTTATTGGACGTGGGATGATCAATACCAGTATCTTGAGTGTAAATTAAGATAGCGAGTACTTCGGAAGTTGTAATATAGCAGCAAATTAAGGATACATTTTAAACATTGCTCCAGCCATCAATTTACATTTAAAGCCTTACTTTTAACTTTTTCCTTGCATTCGTTTAAGGCATCTGAATATATGATTTTTCTGAAATCCCGGGCGTAAAATAATGGTCAAATCCTTAAATTCTTGACCAATGGCGTAATTGTGGGATACACATATTTACCGATTTGCATCTTAAGCTTTTGTAAATATTCTTTTGTTGTCATTATATCCACCATATTTTTCAACGTTGATGTTGTTGCCTAAGTTAAATGAGGTAGGAGCGGTATCGTGTAATCGAATTCCTAAAATAAAATATAAGCGTTATATCACGCATTACAATATTAATAAATAAGATTTATAAAAATAAAAACAGCAATAAGTTCAGGAAACGAAATTAAACTGAACTAGTTGATGGCTGTGATTCAGCAGTGCCAGAATTTGGGTGCGGATAATGCAATATCTTAAGATCCCGGTCCAGGTTGACAAGTCTTGCTATGCATTTTCAATCGACCTAAAATTACTTCTTGGCGTTTCTTTTTGGCGCTTTTTGCAACGGGCCTAAAATACAGTATTTTTAGTTTTAATGAAATTAAATCAGGGACTATATTTGGTCAAATCAATTTGACCAAATAGAATCCCTGTTTCAAGGCATGATGTCGAAGAAACGATGACTATATTTTCCTTTTTTAAACAGGTTTAGAGAAGTAAAACTTGGAAACCATCCAATACAAATGAAGAATAACTTACAGTTTGACAGAACGAAACACGATACGGGGAAACCCCAGCCATAAACTTTAAGTAGTCACTTAATATTACTATTACTAAAAACTAATAATAAAAAATTGAAGAGTGGTAAATGTAATATTTTCGATCATATTTATCAACATAATTATCAAGTGTAATTATCGGTAATAATTATCGCATCGAACCTTGCTTCTATCCGATGTAACTGTCGTGTCACAAGTTGGCCTTCTTACAATTTCGAAACACTTCTTTGCAATGGGACCGACGTCTTGCCGCTCGAATTAAAATACTACTTTCCGATGTGACTATGGTCACTCCGAATTGAACGCTTCATTCCTATCTAACTGTCATCTCCCAAACTGGTCTTCTTACAATTTCGAAATACTTCTTTCCGGTAGAACCGACATCTTGTCGCTCGATTTAGAAGAACAGTTTAGAATGTAACTGTTGTCAGTCCGAACGGTATATTTCTTTTCGATGTAACCATCGTCCTCAAAATTGGTCTTCCAACAATTTCGGAATAATAATACTGTTACAAGGCAAGTCAAGTGTGAAATGACCATTGATTTACATTTCACTAATAATTTTTTTAAAGATTCAATGTATGCGCTGGTCAACGTATGGTGGCTCAACTTACATCTACTTCACCGAGGCTCACTGTTTTATTATGGACAACGCTCTCAGAACTGAAAAATCACGCTTATCATTGTCTTCTATTATCAACCACGCTGACTTTGCTCCTTTGGGTTATGGCGACGCTTTTGACACCTTATGTAATATTTGAATATAATTGCCTTTTTTCAAGGCAACTAAGTAACTTCGTGGCTCGCTGTAGCTTTATAATATATAGTTTCTCAGCCTTAAGAACGCATGAATTTCGTTCTGAAAACTTTCATTTACTATGTATACTACGTTCTGAAAACATTCTTCGTCCTAAAATATGATGCTCTTTTTTATAAGTACTCCTTTCACTCAAATATTATAATTTTAAACTCATTGGGTAACTATAATTGGATAATAAAGGCTGTGACTTTAAAAACATTTTCAATACAAATAAACTTGTTAAGTAACGGAAGAATTTGCATGAAGAGGGTCCCGTAGACACTTACGCACATATAATTTCAACAAAAGGGTGCAAAGTGTTTGTACTAAATTAATTATATGTATCATTCAGAAAATCTATTTCGCAACATGTTTATAACAGGTGTAAAAATATATTGAATATCACAAAAATACTTTAATTTTATTGTTTATAGCTTTTTTAACGTCTTTTTTTAACTTTCTTTAGTGTTTGTTGTTTAAGTGCAAAACATGAGAAATATTAAAGTTGAATTACAGCCTCCTACGTAATAGCGGTTTTGAAATAGACCTGGTAACAAAATCGGTCTTATTGGCGAATTTGATGATACAACAAATCCATTATTTTTATGTGAAAAAAATTAAAAAATAGATTCGTGTTCTACTCAAAGATAATTTTCTTTTAATCCCATTTACATGTTTGAAAGTCCTCTCGCAATATAAGTTATTTGAAATGCCGTATTTAGTTTTCAACCAAAGAATCAAACCAAAGAAAGAAGAACTACCTAATACATCTGAATTTCTGGTTTCTATCGTATCTGGTTTAGAAATTAAAAACTGATTTGCCAGACAGATGGACGAACAGACGACATTGTCATGTAAATAGGATTCCTTTCTTTAGACCTTTCATATTGAGGCATTAATAAAATAATATTACAGTATTTATACTTTAGGGACTATCCTTCATTTTTGATGTAATTAAATATGACATTTATTATAAAAAAAACTGATCGCGCTAAACTATTACTATGCATTTTCACAATATCAATTTCTGGTAAACGATATTTGGTGGCGCGGTGAAAACTGAGCATTGTTTGTTATTCGCGGACGACATGAAACTTTTTACAATGATCAAGGATTCATCGGATGGAGTACGGTTGCAGCGTGATATCAGCGCCGCCGTTGAGTGGAGCGCACCAAGCGGTTTACGGCTTAATCCAAACAAATGTTCAATAGTGAGTTACAACCAAGAACATATTCTTATTAAATACGAGTATACAGTCAGCGGGATCCCAATATATTGCTTGGACGATGTCGTGTGTTTGGGAGTCAGATCTGTTTCCCGATTTTTATTTCATGGGCAGAAACTTGGATTCGTTGTATATTTGAAAGTATTTTCAATCCGCGTTCTTTCGGATTATAACCAAAAATTGTCCCTTGTTTTGATCCATTCGCTTTATATCTAAAAACTGTTCTGTATACTTTGGATCAGTGATTGAAAAGAAATTAACTAACTAGGTGATATACGTATAATTTTTTTTATTATGATTATCTCTCTTTCAACATCGCACCTTTTCGCTCTTCCTCCATCCATCCCCGCTCTCCCCGCTACCGATATGTTTCACTTTTCAGTACAATCTCATTTGTCGACTAACGAATTTACACGACTCAGGCAAAAAATAAGATTTATTTATTAATAGTATAAATGGGAGTAGATGTATTATTTATGTTTTTTCTTGTACTATATTATATTCGTATACTCTATTGTAATATATTCGGACGCACGCATGATTTGACTCTCATAAGTTTATGATTTTTTTGTAATCTAAATATTAAAAATGTCTGTCTTTAGGGTTCCGTACATCAAAAGGAAAACGTAACCTTTAGTGTTTCTCTATATGTCACAGCCATTTTTACAACCGGAACCGCTTGACGTAGAACTTGAAATTTTACATAGCAATAAAACGTATTAACGTGCAAGTATGTCAATAGCTAACACACAAAAATATTTATACTTATAAAAATGTTGGAGCGGTGAAAAAACTTTTAAAAAATTTGTATAGAAATACTATGGATCCTTAAACGTTGAAAATTGCCTAAATGTGTACAAAACCCTCATAGTGCGAGGAACTTCGTAGTTTTTCCATTATTTTCAGCTAAAATATTGATAAACTATCTAGAAACTCCGTTTTACGATTCTCATTTCATTTTCAAATTTAAAAACGAGTTTTTTTCATTTATGGTATTTTTACTTTCAATCATTCACTAAACACAAATTGTATCTAAGTATGGTAGACTAAATTGATGACCTATGGTTGTCTCTTCTACGTGGAATTGAATCATGTCGATAAGAATTTCTACCTGAATATGAGCAAGTGTAAATTGTTTGGTTATTACTATATTTATGGATGGTATTTTAGGACAAAACGCCGTGAATAATCGAATAAATGACTTTCAAGAACGATGTGTTAATTTTTTAAATGACAATTTTTAATTGCTCTGAACCTAGCCTTGTGGGACCAATGTTTTCAAAATATTGAGGACTGTGTTTTCTCTGGTTTAATAATAAATCTGTCAAATTTAGCCTATCTATCCACAATTTAATTAATTGAATGCTGTTTGCATTTCCTTATTCACACATAACAAAATTATCCTTAAATTGTCTGCAGCGTTTTATAAATATCGACCTTTAAAATATGTTAACCACTGCTATATGGTTTTCGTATACGGTCTGTTGACACGGTAGCAAATAATTCCAAAAAAGTAAACTCGCGCGTGCCATCGCTATCCTACCCCAGCCACATTATGCGCAAAGTAAAAAGTTATGAAGTAAACGAAGTTTTAAAATTTTTCGTGAGACGTTGTACAGTTTTTCTGTCATTTTCGTCGCGTCGTCTATTTGCATTTCCCTCTTAATAAGAACGAAGTAGCGTTTTCATTAGCGAAGTTAATGTTCTATTTGGCTATACTTTTTACACAATACTTTACCTTGACATATACGAAATAAACCATAAACCGGATAGTCGCGCGAGCCGACTGTCCGGTTTTCCCCACGTTTGCGGGTGTTCCCCGAGAATTTTCAATGTTTAAGAAAACCCCACAACGACTACTATCCTCAGTTTCTAAGTTATAACGTAGTTTTACAACAATAAGATTTAAATTAATTGCCATTGTCACTATTCTTTAGTACATGAGATATGTTGCATTAATAAGATTGTTCATTACACGAAAGAGATCAACACATAATTTCTCTTTATTCGAGTCTCTTATTTATGTTTCGCGCCAAAGCCACCATAAAGCGAGCGGGGTGCACCGCGCTACACGTACCCCTTTATAGCGCTACCTATAACTAGAGATTTATGCTATATTGAAAATTCAATTGCCATAACATGATAATAGGAACGCAGTACCTCCATGGGGCCTCCAACTCCAAACCGCCTGATACTGACTGAATATATTTTGGCCTTGTAAGAGATTAGTCTAAAAAGAACTTCTGGACATTCGGAAAAATTCGGCGAAACGCCAAATTCGAATTCCGCCTCCTTCCTCCTTCCCCCTCCTTCTCCCTCCCCTTCTCCTCACTGCTCCAACACCTGCATGTACGTCCACTTCACAGCCCCTAAACTTATAGTGTGTCCTGGGCTCATACATTTTCGAGGACAAAAGATGGCACGCGATGACTGTGAAAGCCCGCATAATTATTGTGATATAAGATATACACTTTTCAATGGCCCCCATGCAGCTCCGATCTCAATCCATGTGATCTTTTCTATAGGTTTACCTTAAATCAGAGGCCTACGAGAATAATCCTAGAAATTTACAGCAGCTCAAAAGGAACATTATCCGAGAAATTAACATTATATTATATTCTCGGAATACCATTTCGCCTAGTTTTCCAAAATCTGCTATTTCGGTTTCAAGAGTACCAAGCAGACGAGGGACATCATTAAATATTATTTTTAAGATGTAAAAATTCCAAGATTTCTATTTCTCAAAAATAAAAATATTCCCTTTCGTAGTTATTTTATTATTTTATATTCAAACCGCCACTACCCTTTTGACCCATACGTTATATAATTTTTTAAAAAGTTCTTAGTTTTTACGATGTTCTTGTGTTATTCTCACGTAACGCAAGAATAGGTTTTTAATAATTTACAAGAGGTTCAATAAAGGGGTGTACTACTTTCAAACCATTAATTATTGGTAAAAAAATAATAGATACTTTTGAAAGTATTATTAGGATTAGCTTTGTAAGATTAGTGCAGTTGGATTGGTGGTAGAGAAATTTAGGTAGATACTATTCATGTTACTCCGCAATATAAACATATTATAAAACCTTATTTTTATAAATTCATCATGGAGACTATTAATGTATATTCTGTTATTCCCAATATAGTAATCCATAAAAATATTTAATAAAGCGCTACGGTTCATATCCTCAATTATAATTATCAGGGCATGTAGGTTTTATGGGATTATTTTGATTGGAATTCCTCTAATACAGGTTTTACCTATTAAGATTTGTTCATTATATTAATATCATTATAATATAATCAAATTACAGAACATCTGTTTATAAACCTGTGCTTTGACCCAATAAACTATGTATTGCATTCAAGCCAATATAGAACAACTACTTGCTCTCATTCATGTGCAGATTTTTGGATTGCCTGCCATTGCACTAATGCACAATATTATATGCAAAAGAAGAATTGTATAAAAACAACTTTAAACACGCTTGCCTCTTATTCAGTAGTAATATATTATATATATATATATATATATATATTATATTATCCATATTATATATATATATATATATATATATATATAATATATTATCCATATGCACTACGCATATAGTATAAATAATAAAGGACATTCACTAATAGTAAGAGAGTTAGTGAAAAATTTGGAGGAGGTACTTGATAAAAGCTGAGACTTTTGTTGTAGTACCTGTACCTTAGGTAAGTATGGAATCGTAGACCTACCACTTGGTACTAGGTGGATTTGCACCTTAAGAATTTTTGCAAAAATTCATGAATCATTGCAAGTTTTTATACATAAAAGAGATCTTTCTAGAAGCTGTAATGTATATATTTGTAGTAATGTATGTATATATATATATATTTATTTAAAATATTTTATAATTAAAATTTTATATATATATATATATGCGTAGTGCATATGGATAAATATTTTTATCTTTACTACGTACACTTTTTTTGTTGATTGTTTTCCAACAAAGATTTCAACATTATTTTCTGTGGCAAGCGTTGTTAAACCGGAGAGTTCGAAGAAAATACATTATATTTATAAAGCTACATGTACAATTATTCACAAATAACACAGCAAAGGTTAAACTAGAATAAAAGATATATTTATAACAAACGGTTTACACTTTTTGAAATTTAAATTGAAACAAATATTGCTGAATATGACTAGGGCCCTGTTAAACAATGTAAAATATGTAATTAAATTGATTTTGCTCTGGGAAAATACGATAACCTTAAAATAGATGACAGATTGTGAGAAGATAGATCTTTAATGAATGACAAATGGAATAGAGGTTTGCAATGAAGTGACAATGCATGTAGACTATTTATTTATAACAGATAATTTCCTTTTATGAGTAAATGATGAAACATACATAATGAAAATTATATAACAACATAATGAAAATTATATATATAATAATTAATCAATAATGAAAATTAAAGATATTCGACTGAAAAGCACAGTATACTACCAAGTTTGAATTACAGTTACCTGTATAAAAAAAGAAGTACGTAGGATTGATCTGGATATATGATTAGATGACAATATAAATAATGAATTAAGATATAAGAAAATGGCAACCGAGAGGTAGGAAAAGGCCTACAATCTCGTAGATGGAAGGACTTAAGAAAGCAGCTGTATTTTAGAAGAGTTCTGCCATAAAAGACAAAATTGAAGGACCTTGTCTATTTTGAGAGACAATTAATGTTAGTTATATAAAGAAGTAACAAAAACTAAATACAATTTCGTACTTCCTTCATTTTATATTGTCTTGATATTTAAAAAAAAAGTTTCATAAAGTATTTAATGTTTTACAATAGCTTGAAAGAAAGTATTTTTCCTCTAAGTTTTAATATTTTTTTGCCTTGTGTGTGTGTCATGTCCTTAGTCACACAAATTATTAAACATTTATAATATCTCCCGAGACACATAAGGTCATCATAATTTAAAAAATATACATCTAATGAAATACCTATTTAAAAAGTTTAATATTTTTGAAAATACCTACTATAACAGCAGTATTTAAAGCAGTAGAATAATTTATAAATGCTAAAATAATTTTAAAATATTTACATCCAATTTCTAGGTTATTTGCAACTTAAAAACAACTGGTCTATTTACTGAATGTGTAATTAAAACTACAATTTATGAATATTGAATGTAATTACTTTAACGGTAAACCACTATAAAAATGTCCCAAAAACTTCGAAAGGTCTGTTATTTCTTTTTTCAAATTATTAATTTCACTATTTATACATAAATAAGAGGTAAGCGTGTACATTTGATTTTCTAAACAAAATATAAAATACTACATTATTCCTAAATTGTATATTCATGAAATGAAAATCAAATATGTTTTTATTTATTATGGCTCACCCCAAATTATGTAGATGAAACTTCTTGGCTGAATTTAATAAGAAAAAAGTAACATGTTTTTGGAGACACCATTTTATGACAATTATACTTGAAGTTACTTTCTGTCGAAGTTACTATCGGTTACTTATTGCTTATAATTAATTTTCATAAATGTCAAAATCATGTATTTATTTGACTGAACTGAAACTCCGTGTACAAATTCAATAATAGAAAAAAGTGACTATTCACCAAATGGGTAAATAAAATCAGATGCTAAATAAATAGCGTCACAGAAGATGATTGTAGGGACGTAGAAATATACGTTCTGACAGTTCTTGTTGCTAATATTGTCATTATAATTATTTTAATGCTCCAGAATGGTATTCTAATTTGGTTCCATAAAATCTTAAAATATACTCTAAAAAAATGAGATCGTTATTATATGAGTTTTATACAAATTACTCAATAATATAGTCTAAACAAGTCACTATCAAGAATGTCATCAAAGGCAAACTCCCAAAATATAACGGTGTTGAGCTTAGTGTGAATTTAACGTATAAATAAAGTATGGTTATGGTATATATTATATTTTATTTCTCATATTAGTATTCTTCGCATTTATCATAAGAATTGTGACAACTCGTACGAGTTTTTATTTTGAAAACCTTAGGCAGAGCGCACTTTGTATATAAATTTGTATCGAACATAAACTTACGATTCTTGTTGTGCGTTTTGAGTGCGCACACTGGTTGCGTATATACGCCAACTAATTTGTACCCAGTCTGCGAGCTCCTACAATACTTCTATGTTCAGGAAGTTTTGTGCATAATCATACGTATTCATAATACTCCATTTCATGCAAAAACATATCCAAAGTGTGTTCAAACTTATATAACTCCGTGAGGTTGGCATGTTTCATAACACTGACAGTTAAAAGATTTTACTAATCGCAATTTATTGTCATTGCTTGGTACAAATTAAAATAGGGGAACCCATTAAAAAGTATGTGTATACTCTGACCATTTATATGACTAATATAAATATTTTATGAAAATTTATATCATACTTACAAATAACTTACCTGCGGTTGATAGGCACACCCTTGCATATGATTCTGATATTGCGTTGTATGTTTGTACATAGTGTACGTTAAAATATTCCTAAAAAATGCAATAGAATGATAATATGATCAAGCCATTGTATAAATAGCACAGCAATAAGTTTCCATTTATTATGTGCCTAACTTGATAACTATGACATTTATTATAACTATATGTTGATTGAAGGTGTTGGTTAAAAAGAACAAATCATTTTTATGACGACGATAATTTTAATATACAGACTAATCACTAAGCCCACTAATGTCCAATATTCAATGAAAAGCTTATTCTAGAAGTTGTATGTTTTCACAGCCTTCTTAGGGATTCCTCAGGCCGAGAGAGGAATCCAATTCGGAACGTTTTTGCTGGATTTTAGCATGGAAGTATCTAGCCACACCCTCCGTTGTCCAAGCTTGCTGGTAGAAAGATGCACGCCTTTCTTCTTCAGGGTTCCCAATTACGTCAGTCATTGTCTGAAACAAGAATTGACATCAATTTCTGTTAATTTCTTCTAATAATATAGAATGTAGGAGTTTTGTATAATTTTTGGAAACACAAAAAATTCCTTTACAAATGATAAATATTAACAAAACTAGAAACCGAATCAAATTTGTAGTTTAAAAATTTTCAAATTTTGTTTCACTATTCACTGCTTAGAACAGTGTACAGAATACCAGTTCGATAATGCCCTTAACCGTTTGAGTGCCGACGAGCGCCATAGCGCTCGTGCGCATGCTAACTAAATTTGCCACGAGCGTGATGGCGCTCGTGAAATCAGTTGCCGTTTTGCGTGCGGTAGGGGAGGTCGCTCGGACGGATCGCTAATTTTTTATCTTTCTACGTGTTACATAAATTTCAAATTATAATAATATTAGTAATTGCAATATAAAAAGAATCCAGGAAGAAAACTTTTAACCCATAATGTCGGAATACGAAAATAATTCGAGTGAAAATGATCGTTTTTCAAGTTGTGAAGAAAGTGATAGTGGGAGTGACATTGTGGTGCGCTCACAATTTGGCGTAATGCAAATTTTGAGTGGTAGTGATAACAACGATGATAACAATTATTTTGCTGATACGGAGGATGTACCGGACTGCGAAAATACGATGTGACCTTGATTTCAGTTTTTGTTATAATTTTTGTTCACAATATATATTTCCATAATTTTCTTTGTATTTTATTATCCTTGTACAAGTTTTTATTAATAACACACCGAACAAATTATTAAAATTGGATAATTTTTTAAATAGATACAGTATTTTTTCGAGACAAGGTTAAATGACATCTAAAACAAAATATTTCTTTGGCATTTTTAAGTATATATGAGTAAAAAACCATGGCACTCAAACTAAACAAAAAAAAGGTTAAACTATCATTATTGGGTATTGAAAAAAAATATCATTTGAAATAAATCATATGTGAAATGAAAACTTTAATCACAAAAATCTGGTTATTATTGCATAGAACTGACTAATGCCAATTTATCTGACTTATAGAAATAAAACTTCACACAATTTGCAGGATTTCACACAAAAATTCATATAAATTGTATAAACATCACACTTGTTTGTTTATGACTTGAGAAATATCAATTCATTATGCTACATTAACACGAGATCGATGAAGAGATATATAATTCATTATGTTACGTTCGTTACTAGACCTATAATTCATTATGCTACGTTAACACGAGAATCGAAGAGAAAAAATCGACACGGGCAAAGTTGCAGATAAATATTACTTGTTAAAAAAGTAAAACATCAAACTGGAAACATTTTGGTATAATATACACTCTGCTTAGGAATTGTTTCTAGATCTATAATTCTTTCAGCTAATTTCATGAAGCTTTAATAACCACAATAAAAAAATATTGATATTTTTACAACATAAATAGACAAAATAATTAGAACACATGTATAATGGTACAGAAATATTTCAACAGTATATTCAAAATATACAATTAAAATATAATAACATTTTTTTTAGACTCTTTTTTGTTAGAACTATGTCAACAACATCTATTAACAATCTAAATAAACTTCGTTAAATATATTTGAAATGCCATTTTTGGAAATATTCAATCTTAATAATTGTCAATATATGAGGGGGGGGGGGGTTGCATTTTCACTAGTATTGACCGCTACGGGTATACACAAAATTCTTTTTTTCAAAATGAAGCATAAAAATAAATATTTTTAATATTTCACAATAAATTTGTTAGATTGGTTATAAACTTTAATCATTAAAAGGCTATAACCAAAACAGAGAGATAGATGCACAAAGCGACATTAGGAACATCTCTAATTAGAACTAAGAACTAGAAGAAAGCAAATAATTTCATAAATATACTGAAGTTTTTACTCCTAAAAGGATAGAAAATTACATTTGCCTTTTTGCTTTCATCAAAGAGATGGAAATATTGCATTAGCATCTAGTAGAAGATCCATGAAAATCAAGGATGATGAGTGTTTTAGGGCAAAATGATAGCTGCTTGGTAGTTTTATATAATGATATACTTCAGGTTTCCAAAACCATATGGTTCTCAGTATACCTTCTGAATAAAAAATATCCAGAATCGTATTTAAAAGAACTGCTTAAAAGAAATTGGAAAATTTTTTTCTTCCTTAATATCTAAGCCAACTTGAGCATGATCTATCATCTAGAGCCTTTACAGCAGCTATTGTAATAGATCGATCTCAAAGTTGTTTTGGGAATTTTATTATGGACAAATTAGTTGAACAAAGAGTTTGCCTTAAAAATGTTACAAAAGGTATATGGGGACTCAGCTATGTCGATAACACAGGCATACAAATGGTACAAATCGTTCAAAGAGGGGTAGAATTTGCATAAGATTTACATTACCCTGGATGGCCTTTAACATCTACTACTAATGATAACACCAAGAAAAGAAAATCGAACAATTAGTGTTTAAAAATTGTCATTTCAGTATTCAGAGAGATGGCTCAAGAATTGAACATTGACAAAATGACTGTGTGTAGAATTTTAAACAACGCGCGAGAATGTTCATGGTAAAAGGCCAGGTTGTAGAAGGACAACTCGTGAATTTTTCATGATAATAATGCTCACAGGGCATCAATTGTGACCGAGTACAAAGCAAAAAACTCAAATAATACCATCGACCATCCACTGTATTCAGTTCTGTGTGACTTCTTGTTTCCACAACTGAAATTGCCTCTCCATGGAACCCATTTTGACTCAACTGAAGACATCAAACGGAATTTGACACTGGGCTAAAAGTGGTATGGTTTTTAAGACTATACCACTTTTGGCCTATGAGAAATGTATGGAAGATGGGGTCTGGCGTTATCACAGTTGTATTGCAAACAATGAGGATTACTTTGAAGGTGGCAAAATAAATTTTAATGAATAAACTAAAATTAGTGTTTTTTTAACGATTTCAGGTGTACAGAAGGTATAAATCAATACAAAAAACAGAGAATAAGTTTATTGAATTAGAACCAGATAACTTTCAGGTTCTTTGTTTTGATACAGATAATACCTATTGTTTTGGGTCAAAATCGGTAAGGCAGTTTCGAAAAGGTGGCCAAAAATTGTTTTTCATACACCAGAAAGTTATTGGCAGACTGCATTCATGCAGTAGAGAAAGATAAAAATAAATATCATGTCGGTGTCCTTGCTAGGGTTACGTTGTTTCAAACAATTCAGATTCTAGAAGTTACTTTTTCTCTTAAAACTCTGATTACTGAAATTTGGTTGTGACAATACAAGGTTGGTTCACATAGCATTAAAGTTTTGACAGTGTCTACTTATATTGTGTAATTCACGGGTTGGCCATATTATAGTGAAAGTTTTGTTTGGTATAATTTTTCATCAGACCACTTGTTTCATTTGTAATTTTCTAACAATTAAACATATTACAACTGTCATTGCCACAGATTTCTAAACTGGGAAAATTTCCTCCTTTCTTAAGCAAATGTGAAATATGAAATGAAAAGAATGTTAAAAGTTTTGATGATCTTACTGATTCTTTTGTGGTTACTGACAGTAATATCTAAAACTGGATTACAGTAATAATATTATTCAATAGACAAATCATAGACTACTATTAATAAATTCACTAAACATCTAAAATATATCTAGGATCTATAGACAATTATAGACTTACCTTCAAATCACGTGTTTGGCTTATGATCCATTTTTGAATAAACTGCTGTGGATCTTTTGAGAAACTCAAGAAGAATTCCCTATTTGTTTTTAATTGGTTTATTGTATCGACCTGGAATGCAAAATAAAATTAAAGAGGATTTAAAATTACTTTAGAAATTACCAACAATATTGTTTACTCAATACAAATGTTTAAACAAGCGTAAACTTAGTTTAAATATAAACAAAGAATTATTCAAATTACAAAACTACAGGTGACTTAAGAATGATTATTTGGTCTTAATTTGTGAATTTTAAACAAGCCTGTACAGTAATATAAACATGCTAGTCGTTCATTTCGGCACGACATTGTTTATGCTTATCGGCCCTGTGTGACACAATAATCCACAAAAGATTTAATATTGTTTCATGTATAAAATATTATTAAGTGTTTATTTCTCGGCAATAATTTCAGGAACTAGCTTTCCCAAGCAACATAAGTTATATAATATCAAAAGGCACTAAAGAAAAAACCTGTTAAGGCATTTATTACTGTAGGACTTGCGGAATTGATCAATAGCCAGAGAATTGACTGAATAATTTTGTATGGAGAGGTCATTTTCGTCTTTCAATACCAGGTATAAACCTAATAGGAGTCCGAATTAAAATAATTTAAAGCGTGTTGTACGTACTTTATCTTATCCCAACACATTTTTCAAATTGTCGTAGCATTCTTTCAAATGTACAGAATGGGTGATTGGCAGTGAAGAGTACTTATTTACATTATGCAAAAGGACTGCTTTCAAACTTCGCTTTGATGAGCCTGTGAACAATCTCCATTTGTTCATGTCATATTCGATGTTAAACATTTTCACTAAGTCAGGAATGTCTTTGCAATACTCTAGATCACGATTTTCAGCCAAATATGGTACAAAGTCTTCTTCTCTGTTGCAATACCAAGAAAATGAAGTGCCAGCAGCAAGCATATTCATACAGCTGCTTCTTTTTCAGGGTTAGATCTCTCGTTAAGTCATTCAGCTCTGACTGAAAATAACTGTGTTCCACTTCCACTTGGCTCAAATTGAGCTTCAGGTTGAGATGCCTCTTCGACTTCACTGCTCATGTCTTCAGCTTGCACTGATTCTAAATATGGAGGTGATGGCAGTGCAACGTTCGGGTCACGATGCACCGCATGCGTAACCGATTGCACATCAGGATTTTTAGTTATTTAGTATAGTTTTTTTTGCCACAAATATACCTTATATTTCAAAAACTTATATTTTATTTTAATTGTTTCTCATTGAACAATAAACACATTAATGGTTGCAGTAGACAAAAGTGAATAAGTTCTTATAAATAGTTAGTTAAATATAATGTAATTAACTAAGTGACTTTATCCTTATTATTGGAAAAAAGGTGGATTTTTAGGTCATTTCCTAAAGACCTCATTTAACCGTAGTTAACTTAAATTGCTAGAAGAGGATTAATGAGGGTAGATTAATAGATTTTTGTGTAAATATGAACATCGTTTTTACAAAATCAGTACTTCCGTGCAATTCGTAACGCTCACTTAAAAGATGTCATTGTGAAAGTATTTAAACTCACCGGATAATTTTTGTTATATTTGTGGGCAGTTTATGCTGACAAAACAGCAGCATAACATCACCAAATTCATAAGTAACCTTTATAAAATGTATTTTGGCCTAGCAATCGTTAACCGAGACAAAAAGTTAATGTGACATGCGTTTGTGAACTTCGAAAGTTGTCAGAAGAGCAGAACAAAACCTTTCATTTACAATCGCCTATGTTATGAAGAGAATCTCAGAATCACACCGAAAATTGTTATTTTTGCGGTTGCTAGACTACAGGCTACAATTCTAAAACAAAAAAGGATTAGTATATCCAACCGTGCAATTGGTTACGCACGCGGTGCATCGCAACCCGAACGTTGCACTGCCATCACCTCCATATTTAGAATCAGTTATTTTCAGTCAGAGTTGAACGACTTAACGAGAGTTCTAAGCCTGAAAAAGAAGCAGCTGTATGAATATGCTTGCTGCTGGCACCTCATTTTCTTGGTATTGCAACAGAGAAGAAGACTTTGTACCATATTTGGCTGAAAATCGTGATCTAGAGTATTGCAAAGACATTCTTCACTTAGTGAAAATGTTTAACATCGAATATGACATGAACAAATGGAGATTGTTCACAGACTCATCAAAGCGAAGTTTGAAAGCAGTCCTTTTGCATAATGTAAATAAGTACTCCTCACTACCAGTCACCCATTCTGTACATTTGAAAGAATGCCACGACAATTTGAAAAATGTGTTGGGATAAGATAAAGTACGTACAACACGGTTGGATGGTCTATGGAGATCTGAAAGTTATAAGTATGCTGCTCGGTCAAGGTTGCTACACAAAATACCCTTGCTTTTCTGCGAGTGGGATAGTCAAGACAGAGGACAACACTGGAAGAAGAAAGAGTGGCCACCGAGAACTGAACTAGTTCCTGAAATCAAAATATAGTGAGAGAAAATTTAGTCCCCCGGGAAAAAGTTTACTACCCCCTTTACACATAAAACTGGGAATGATGAAACAATTTGCGAAGGCTCTGAATAAAGAAGGCGAAGGTTTTAAATATCTACACCAATTTTTTCCATCTCTTTCTGAAGATAAAGTAAAAGAAAGTATTTTCGTTGTCCCGGACATAAAAAATTGAGGAAAGATATAATTTTAGATGAAAAATTAAGTGAAATTGAATTAGAAGCCTGGAAATCTTTTAAGGAAGTAGTGAACAATTTGCTAAGAAAACATAAAAGTCCAAATTATGAAGAAATTGTAAAGAAATAATTGAACATTTTGAAAAAATGGAATTTTCAATGAGCTTTCAACTTCACTTCCATAATTCGCACTTGTACTATTTTCCTGATTACTTGGGAGCTGTAAGTTAAGAGCAAGGTGAAAGATTTCATCAGGAATTGAAAGAGATAGAACGTCGCTATCAGGGAAGGTGGAATAAAAGAATGATGGCAGACTATTGTTGGTTGCTAAAGCGAAATGATCCAAGTCAAACTTTTAAGCAAAAATCTCACAATCGGAGCTCCAGTGAAAAAAAAACAAGATAACACAAAAGTATTTAGTATTTCTAATTTATTTATTAACGTCGTTTAAATGTATTTATAATATTTTAAAGTCGTGTAATTGTTTTTTTTATAGTAATATAAATTGGTTACTTAGTAAAGTTGGCTTTTTTTTGCGATTTCATACATAGGGCTTTTCCAAAAAATTGAGGGTAATGGGTAAAATCTAAGTATGTATTTGTAAACAGCGCACCAAAATACTCTAAGATCAACTGTCAAATGCAAAAAGGGAAAATAAAAGTTAAAATTTGCAGACATGTGTTATTTTTATTTAAAATATAAGTATGACCCTCATCTAAAGTAAAGTGAACAGGTGTAAAATTAAGTACCACCAAGCTGTGGAGAGATATTTCTCCTCAATGTCCTGAAGAGAACAGTGGAAACTTTTTTCATACTTCATAGCGGTTCTGGAGTTCTTCAAATTCATAGTTTATTAAATAATTCAACTAACACGAATAAACAATTTAAATGTTTTTCTATAAAACCAAAAACGTTTAAAGGTTAAGAAGAAAACATATGTTTTGGGTCTATTTCATAAATCAATTGAAGATTAACATGACACTTAAAATTTTTCGAACGGTCATGACTTTTTCCTTACACTAAATTAAAAAAAAAATTTTATTGTTCTTTTCATGATATGAAAGAGGATTCTTTTGGCTTCATCATATTCAACTTTGCACCCTAAATAAAGTAGTCTGAATAAATGTGACATAAGTGGAAGCCCTCACAAGATGTTTGTCAGTATGTAATACTAATAGGGTACTTAACAAATCATAATTTCAAAGTACCAGTTGACTAGCCTGGAAAAAATTTTAGATAAATCTTAAAATTTGACTGAGTTATAAATGTTTTAATTTATCGTTTAGAATAGGATGACAACACTGACTGAATGAGACCAAAAAAGTATCCCTATTAAATACCTTTAATGTAAGATGCTCATAACTTGTCCATTTTTTTATCAGTCTTTATAATTTTTTTAATACAAGTTTTTAATTAACGAATACATAATATTTTACGAAAAATGCAAATTTAGGAGTACCTAATTGTTGGAATGTACAAAAAAGTTCTTACAGTTTCATGTATTTTGGTATCGAGTCCCTGAATTTCCTGCTGACTTGCTGTACTAAGCAGGAAATTGTTCATTTGCGTCTTCAGAGTATCATCAACCTGAAATTTTGAAACAGAAAATATAACTTTCATGATAACTATAATTTGACTGGCATTGCACAGTCTAAGATGAATAAAATATTTTCTTATTAATCTCGCATATCAATTAAATAATTTAATTTTTCAGTTACCAACATTTGACCCCAACTTTCATATCGCACACCTAGATTTAAAGAGAGCTAATTCAAAAATCTAAATTTTTGAGTTATGCATAGCATCAAATTCCTTAACTCTAATTCTCTTCTCTTCTAGCAACCAATAAAAAAGTTTCAAAAATAGTTCTACTACTCAAAACGCTATATGACGCTAGAAGCTCCTTTTGTTAAACGAGCGAGCCCCACTGTTCCCCCACCAAAACAGGGACATCTCTAGTTACAGTCAGTATTACAAGCAGAATGCATGAGCGTGTTGTAAACAAACTAGAGTTATTTTGAATTGATTCTGTGTTATTCAGCTAAACCAGGAAATAGTAGTAACATCAAAAATTGCAAAAGTGCTGAGAAAGTCTGATAAAGCCTACCAGTCTTGGTCGAAATCAAAGGTACAAGTGTGAGAGAAAAAAGTTGAACCCCTCCCTGTGGAGAAAAATGTCGGCTAAGATGTAAAGATAAGGTCGATGAAATATCAAGGCAACAGCTTTTAAATACATTTTGGAAACTCAGCAGGCTTGAAAGGCGGAGAGAATTTGTAGTACGACACTTACAAGAAATAAAGCCTAAATATCGCTACTCAAGCACAAAAGATTTTAGACCTCTTAATACAGCTTTTTATTTTGAGGTTGATGGGTCCAAAATTAGAGTATGCAAACGATTTTTCAAATCCACTCTTGACACGAGTTATATAGAAATACAAACGGCATTTTCCAAGAAGGCGGAATCAGGAGTCATACAAGCTGAATCGAGAGGAAAATACGACCATCAATCCAATATTGATCTATAAATCAAACAGAGCGTTATAAATTTTATAAACTCTATTCCAAGGATTGAATCTCACTCCTTGAGCGCTCAAACAACAAGAGAATTTATTTCAAGTGATAAATCATTGGTCGATATCTACAGATATAATAAACAACTTCGTAAAAAGAATGGTTTATCTTTTGCCACGTCTTCCACATTCAACACCGATTTAAGGGCAAAAGCAGTTATATGCTACTTTTGGGATGAAACCGAAAGAAAGAAAGAAGCTGTTGAAATTGGCAGCTGCATACTCGACTACATTAAAGTTCAGGTAGAGAAAAATCCTAATAAAGAATCTAACATAATTTTCTACTCAGTCAACAAAAAAAATAAGTTTATGTTACCTGTCTATGCCTACGCTGTCAACAAGTTGAGAGTCCAGTCGATTACTCAAAATTTTTTAAAATAAAAGTGAAAATGTTCAGTGTCATTGAGAAACAAATTAAAAGATACTTGCAGTCGGGTCCAATCTATATACCAGAGCAATATAAAAGTTTGATTGGTACAGCAAAAAAGAGGGGGAAACCTTACACAGTCGTAGAAATGACGCAAGATAACTTTTATGACGTCAAAGCTTTGAAAGAATCGTGGGGCACAAATTTCAATATAGACGAGGAGAGAAATTAAGTAAAGTGGCATGACATTAAGGTTCTTATGGTTGAAAAAGAACATCTTTTTCTATTAAACATAATTTACAGAGGAAATGTATAGGAAAGCTTGTGTGCAAAAGAGGATTCTCTGTGTAAAAGGAACTAGATCTGCCATAGATCAATCGTTATTTTAAATTGGTTGAACTGAGAAAATTGCATTGTCTGATGCAAAAAAAAGACATACAAGAATTGATTGATAAGCACGTCATTCCAAAATCCTATTATGATGTTTATTATAAAGATGCTTTGGGCGATAATGATAATTGATGGTTTTATTACTATTAAAGTGTTTGCATTCTTAACATTTCAAGATTATAAAACAAATATTACTAAAAAAATGGTTCAGATGAAAAGTGAAAAACCCAAATTGTTCATTAAAGTTATATGATTTAATTCCTTGTCATTTTCAATAATGATGATTTCAAAGTGTCATTATTAGTATTTAAAATATTATATGCAAAGTGAAAAGTTGATTGTTATTTTTTGTTATTAAGTATACACTTATCAACATACTATGCTATGTTGAGCATACTTATGTAAGTTTTTTTGTTTTTATTTTACTTTGCAATATAAAAAAACTAAAACTTAAAAATTAAAACTATCTTTAGAGATATTGTCATGCCCATAATACACAACGATACTCGAAACTTTATTCTAACTCAAGAACAGTTTTATTGCTATGATTGGTTGACCTCAGGTTTTGAATAAGCAGAGTTTTAACAGTCCTGAATTTCGTTCTGTAATAAAGGCCTTATTAATATCTATTAATAGAGAAATATCATACTTAAATATAAGTCGAATGTGATTTTAGTTATGGATTTAAAATTGTTTTTCATAGAATTGAAGATTCCTATATTTTTTATGCTATGTTACTATTTTATAAGATAATTTTTATAAGAATTTTTTTTTATTTTCAAGTACATAATTAAGAAGGGACATAAAAGGCTGTAATTAGTTTTTATTTTTTTAAATACAATATTATTGTATATTATATTGTTAATAAAAAAAATGTTTGATTTGACTACTTAATTCAGTGTTTTCTTGAACATCTTTCTTCTATCTGCATTTAAAAAGCATTGTTCAATACAGAAAACTTCTGCAGTGCACGGGAATACGTTAATTAGTTTTTCAACTTTTCTGAAAAAATTGATTTTTTGAGATAATCGCTGTTTAGGTGTGCGATATACCTACTTACCAATACTAAAGTGCGTATTGCTATAAAATACAACATTTGCCCTCTTCCCACATTTGTTTGTATTTTAAGAGATTTTGATACCATACAGCTGAACATAATTAAGCACAAAAATCATTAGATACTACATTTTCACTTGCCTAAACAAGTGTCGGCATCCTTAAGTAATCTATAAGACAGCTATTTTTATGCACACTGTTCATCAGTTTATGCAAAAGCTGTATTGATGCAAAAAGATGGAGAAATTACCAAGTGTTCGTTATACAAAATGTCAATTATATATGAATAAATTGCAAATTAATGTTAAACCTTTATGGCAGTTAAAATTTTCTAAAATTTTCTATAATTGCACAAAAACAAATTAAACTATAGTACAGAAGTTCACTATTGCAAAGGAATATACCTTTTGATGTGCATTATCAAATAAAATATAGTATTTAAGTAATTTGATGAATATGTAGCTACTAAGTACGTAAGCTTTAAGTACTTTATAGAAAGAGAAATAAAATAAAGTAAGAGAAAGAAAAGAAATAAGCTTTAAGTACTTTATAGAAAGAGAAAAAAATTCAAGTTCAAGACAAATAGTTTAATAATAAAAATTAATTTAGAATAAAAGTGTCTGTGAAAGTATAGTAACTGCTCTATTAATCAGAATATAAATATGAAATGATCAGAATCAACTTGATAGTTATCATATTATATTAATAAGATTTCTTACCAAGATCAAAGGCATTTTTAATAACGTTTAGCATTTTAAATTAGACTACAAATATTAATGAGATCGTTATGACATTTATAAAAACTGTAGATCCTAGGAATTTAGTTGAAAATTATTTTCAACTAAATTCATACATAAGGTAGCTAATTAAAACGCAGTAAAATAAATTAAAATCGCAATTTAAATACAATCAGTAGAATTAATATGTATTAGCATCTTTCCAAACATAATGTTGTATATGGTATTTTTGCTGTACTTTAGTTTATCCCCGTTGTGTTAAAAAAAGTTTTATCATGTAGCAATAAGAAATAATATACATGAACTACTCTATTGCATTTTAATTTCTGTGTCATGAATATATTACCACATGTTTTTTATAGCAACTTTCTATTAAAAGAGGTATTAACAGCATTTTAGCCAGTTCTTAAAAGCACACCGCAAATATAAGCGCTGTCATTGCTTGATAATTTTATGACATTTTATAGATGGAAAATAATGAGTAACTACTTAATCTCACTTCTTTTTCATATGATTTTTAAGTCACCTAATATTAGTTAAAAATATTGTCAATAGATGGCACTGTTAGAAATAATTACAATCAGGCATGTTAGTTAAACAGGTTAACAATAGATTGTGCTTAAACACCTTTGAGAAATAATGTATAGTAATGTATAGAATTAAAAATTTAATTAAAAAATGAATGTTGTACTGTTTGTCCATTTTTCGTCAATAGTGGGGAACATGAGCTTTAAAATAATGTTTGAATCATTAATTTTGATGAAGAAGTAAGGGAGATATGGTATTGCGACAAAAAAAACATCGTAGAGAAATAATATATATGACAGAGGTTACTGCGATTTAATGTCTGCACATTCTTGGCTATTTCACTAGTTTCATTCTTGACTATTCATCTAAGATATTCTAATATTGATTAAAGATTCCAAACAAGAACCATTTTTAAAATTTAAACATGGAGAGCTCCATACATTGGTTATGAAAATTTATAACCCTCACTGGTAATAACGGGCTGCAATCTGCTAGTAAATTATTGTAACCCACCTCAACATCAATATCATAACATGCAGTTTGTTTGGCCTCAGCCCCACCCTCCACGCTGATAACATGATTGATGACAATCGGATCAGGTGGATGCAGAAGCGGGTTCAACCTCTGCGGTACTTCAGCAAATTTCATGCGCTGACAGCCAAATATCTGCTCCAAGTATTTATCACATTGGATATACTCACGCTCGTGGGCATCTTGAAGTCTGAAAATTGATATATTTATAATTAGACTAAACTTGTCTTAAAATAGAAAATTAAGACATATACCACTGTAGTAAATCTTTGTTAATTGCAGAATCCAAAGTAAGTGGAAATTAAATGATTTCGGTTGGTAAGTTAAGTTTTGGAGTGTGAATTAAGTTTTAATCAATTATACATTTTAATCTTGTTCAATGGCCATCTTTTCAGCAACTTCATGTTCATAGAATTTCTAGTCTTTATCAGCAAAAACGTAATTAGCGAAAATTTTACCATTCAAAGAGTGTTGCAAACTGAGAAATAAGTGGTAATCTGACAGTGCAAAGTAAGGGCTAAATAGAGGTGTAACATCATTTCAATCGATTCAACTATGGCTTTGATTTGGATATCATAAACTTCAGTAGGTTGAATTTTTTATATCAATTCTGACATGCGCTTTCGTTTAGATCAATACCACGAACATGAATATATATCCACAATTAAATGAAACTACGTGATGCAGTATTATTTCTACTTTCTTTAATTTCTTTACCACAACCTAGGTTTTGTTGTATTACAACATCTTCAGGTGGGATATTAGCAAAGATTAACTAATAGGAACAACCAACAGCATTTATATGTTTTAAACACAATAGCGGAAGCCTAGTTTGTGCGGATTTTTCCATTACTTATGTTAGTGAGTTTATTCCAGGGGCGCAGTGTAGGTTTTATTATATTACCGAGAGTTATACAATATACCAGTATTTTAGTGAGGGTAATAAATTCAATTGTTGTTATTATGTGAGGTTATACAATGCAAACTTTATGGTGTATGTAATAAAATTAAATGGAAGTTATTATCGGTAATATATTTATACAAAAGCAAGGGTATTTGAAAGTAAGGACAAGGTAATACACTAATTCTACATATCTCCGGTTTTGTGTATTCATATATTTATTAATTTATTTCTTTTAATTTTTTGTTTTTATTATATATACTTATATTTACATGTGTATTAGTGCTGAAACAATTTCCGGGGTACTGTAGTATCAATGTTGTATATTTATATTATATCTAGAAGATATTAAGAATGGGTGATGATATTATATTTAGTTGTTCATTTAATGTATTAACTTTGGTATCTTTTTTCTGTCTGTTTATTTCTAATGTTTCTAGGATATTAAGTTTATTACCTTTTGTATTTATTTGTAATATATAGGGGGCATTATCAGTATGGGGGTGATGGTTATTTTCAATGAGATGTTTAGCAAAGTGAGATGTGTCTGGTTTATTATTTCACCAGCTGGCAATGTGTTTCTTTATATCTTGTATTAAAATCTCTTCCTGTTTGACCTATGTATACACTATTACAGTCGTTACATTTAAGTTTATAGATACCACTCTTTTTATGTTTATCTATTTTTTCTTTATTATTAATAAGGGTTTTACCCAAGTTATTTAAGGTACTATACGTACATGTTATATTATTTATATTTTTATTATTAGTTAAGAGTTTTCCTAATTTGAGTGATACATTACCTATGTATGGGATAGATTTATAGTAAATATTATTATTTGGTACGACCAGGTATATTTCTTGTATTGTTAATTTTATTACATACACCGTAAAGTTTGCATTGTATAACCTCACATAATAACAACAATTGAATTTATTACCCTCACTAAAATACTGGTATATTGTATAACTCTCGGTAATATAATAAAACCTACACTGCGCCCCTGCAATAAACTCACTAACATAAGCAATGGAAAAATCCGCACAAACCAGGCTTCCGCTATTGTGTTTGAAACATATAAATGCTGTTGGTTGTTCCTAAGAGTTAATCTTTGCTAATATCCCATCTGAAGATGTTGTAATACAACGAAACCTAGGTTGTGCTAAAGAAATTAAAGAAAGTAGAAATAATACTACATCACGTAGTTTCATTTAATTGTGAATAATGAATTTCTACAAAATTAACGCCAAATATATTCAATATATGAATATATATGTAAAATTTGTCAATAATATTTGTTTTTGCACTCCATGTTAAAATTGAACCTAAACTAATAGCTACAAATCAAATTATGCATCATAAGCTGCTGAAGCTAAAAACAACAGTTATCAAATGACAAGAGGAAAAAAGAATGACAAGTCTTTCAAAATAAACATAAAGCTATTATCGGCTTTGATATATTGTAGCAAACCAATGGCTCAGCATGTGTTCACTATTATATATGTAATGTCACAATAATTTAGTTATACCCTCAAAAAAAAATGTTATCTTGAAAATCAATTAAAATTGCACACTTCACCTCTTCATCATTTTTTTTCGATGAAGTTCCGTTTTTGTTTTCAGAAACAAATGATAGTAGCTAGGTCAAGTGTAGGCTGTGAGGTGGGTGGTGCAGTATTTGAAAGCTGCACTTATGAAGAACAGCCATTGCAATATGGTTTTTGGGTACAAGTGTATTGTCGTACAAAAGCAGAACATCTTTCGCTAATTTTGCCACATCTTTTCTTCTTCAATACTTCTTTAAGCTACTCCAGTAGACCAGTGGAGCACCCTCCCGTTTTAGAAACACTTTTATCTTTGAAGTCAATGAGCAGGATACCCTCTGTGTCGTAGAAAACCGTAGCCATGACTTTTCTGGACGATTGCGAAACTGAAATTCTTAAGGATGATCTACCCTTTTTCTGCCACTGCATGGACTCCACCTTGAATTCAGGCTCGTAATTATGAATCCAAATTTTGTCACCGAATTTGGTTCAAAATTTCATCTTTATTGTCTCTACAGAGATCCCAAGAGTCACATAAAGACTCAACACATTATTGCTTTTGCGGTGTGAGCGTTTTCGGCACTCATCTTGTGCTGACTTTTGAGATGCCAAGATGGTCATGAAGAATATTCAAAATGGTGAAAAAATACTTCAATCATTTTTCTCAAGTACTTCCTCTTTAATACAAGTTTTTCAATTTTTGCAACAAAGTCCAAGGAGGTGGCCTCGATCGGCTGTCTTGCATGCAAGTCATTTTCAATTGAATCTCCGCCTTGTTTGAAGAGATTATGCCACTTGTAAATCATGGTTTTAGTAGGGCAAGAGTCCTGTAAACTGATGACATTTCATTTAATATAACTTGTGATGTTTTTCCTTGCTTTCTCAGGAACTTGATAGTTTGAAATTTGATTTTCTCCATAGTCAATGATTTCTTCCAAAAATGAAATCAGAGACTATGATATTTCAGAGGTTAATGACATGATTAAGCTGAAACTTAGAATATACACTCATAATAAGTTCTCATTAGCGACTATGTGGGTAAGCAATCCCCACCCCTCCGTATTGCGAACTTTCTGACCCACTTCTACATCTCCTTAAGCAATGTGTTTTGAATTTTTTAAACAACCTTCATGTTATTGCTTCTTTCTCCCATTCTGGTCTTATTACTTTACATCTTATCTAATTTCTCGTAGTTCTTTATTTATACCCATTTATCACCAATATTATACCCATTTATCACCATAATTTAATATCACCAAATTGGGATGCTACTATATTTGCATTTCCTATTTTGTCATTTTTATTAATACATTATTAAAATTTTGTTTATTCAGTTTGCTCCAACTACCTATTCCTATATATCTATTTATATATCCTTGGTTAACCCTACCTTTTGTTTGATTTTATTAAAAGATTTGACTTATTTGCTTTCAGAGATTTCAATTTCATATCAAGTTGAAAAAAAAATTTATGAAATAATATAAACACTTACTTATGGGTCTTAATATATTGCCAGAGGGCAGAAATGATAACCGGTCTGGTCTGAGTATGTACTCCCAGAAGTCGAGCCAATCGTTGGTCTAACTTGAACTGTTGTGGTTGGTAATCAAGCAGCAAAAGTATGGTGCAACGCACATTCTTGTCGCCCGGACGCTTCACCTTAAATTAAAAATGTGAGTACTGAACATAAATTTATTGTTCTTCTCTACTTTTCCAGCAAATCAAATTATTAATGTTCAGAGTGCTGCTTTAGGTGTTTACTTTAAAACAAACTTTACCAAATATTATTATGATTTACCAATGTTTAATACTATTAAACTTAACGTACGCTGTAATATATATTTTTCTCAATAATTTAAATAATTTTATATTATTACTTATAAAAACCCACTATTAATTTTTTCCTTTAAGGAAGAAGGAAGACACAATCTTGATTACACTCTAATACACTGATATTAATATATTTATCATAGCGTGATGTTTTAATAAATAATAATGGTATTCTTTAAATTTGTTCAATAATCTATTTTAATTCAATAAAGGCAAACACCAACCTGGAATCCATCAGTTTCCTGAGTAGCGTGCGTACGATGCCACTCCACCAAATGGTTATCTGGACCGTACAATTCTTTATCCAATTCTATTACCAATGATTTGAAAAAAGATGAAAATTTTCTCTTCACCTGAAAACGTAAAATATAAATCAAAAGGTAGTATGATTATATTCACATTAGCTATGACTTTTATGATTATGTTGAGAAGTTTGATCTATGCTAGAATCTGGCAACATTATGTATACATAGAGTTTCTCTTATATTCTTTCCAGTAATAATTAGTATCCACGAATTATAAGATTCGCTTCTTTTATCAAACTACCGTTTCCAACAAATTTTATATATTCTATGATTTTTATGATTATGTCCAGAAATTTTATCTATGCTAGAATCTGGCAACATTAATTATACATAGAATTTCCCTTATATTCTTTCCAGTAATAATTAGTATCCACGAATTATAAGATTCGCTTCTTTTATAAAATTCCAACATATTTTAACACAAGGCAGAGAAACACAATATCTTGTGTTAATTTATTTTGTGTTGCCTGGTTTCAAAAATATAAAAATCTGATTTTCATATGTGTGTATATATAGAACCCTAAATTACTATTTTAGAAAATGTAAATTTCTGTTGTTTTTGATATAGTTACATTCGCAAAAAGTAATCAATATTCACGAGTATTATTAGTATTCAAGTATCCTTCTATGAATTTTTATACCGTGTTGGGATATTATTAAATTTCAAGTATTTCCCTTCTATGGATATTTATACCTTGTTGGGATCATTTTTGGTGTCCTCCAATAATCTGCCTTCAACCCTAAGCTCCCATGAGGCAACAGCATTTTCACTTACACCTGATAAGAGAAAATGTATTAATTAGTTGTTTAATTAAGGCAAATCTGAATTATATTCGTAGTATTTTAGTACATAAAGTTCCTGGAGTCTTTGGTATAATAATTTTAGTAAATAATTTTATTAAACTTGAAAAAAATTTAAGGAACTGAAATACCATTTTAACCACGAATAGCGATTTTCAGAGAATTTTATCTAAGGAAATGACACTATTGACCAATGTCATTTCTTTAGATAAAATTGGTAATATATGTTCAACTAAATTCCTGGAGCTTTATTAAATAAAAAAAGGATATCAAAGTCAACTAACCATAATCTTTGTGCACATGCTTTTTAAGAAATATATTTATAAACATTAATAGAAGGCGTGCATTGTAAATTTCAAGAAACTATAAAAAAATAAATAAAAATAAATTTTTAATCAAAGTCAAATAATATTTCAATAATACTTGTATAGTGAACTACAGTAATTTTTGTGCAGGTTATTTTTTAAGGCTATGTCTTTAAAATGTTTGTTATAAAAGACACTTAACTTTTTTTATATTTTATTTATGTTTAACTTAGTTTCATGTTAAATGTAGTTAAATGTAACCCCTGTTAACCTTTAACTGAACAACCTCCATAAATATACTAATTCAAAATGAGATAAGGTAAATGTTGTCAAAATACAATATTTTTAGGTATGTGTTTCAATATTTAGAGAAATTAGAAAAAAAAACTAGATAAGGTTTGGCGTAATTTGAAAAATGGGATTATCTCGAAAATTAGAAATTCCTACTAAAACAATGCTACGTTATTTTTTGTGTTGTTAATTCAACTTGACGTCGACTTAGTCCGCTACACTGCTTCAGTTGACTAAATACAGGGAAATTTTCAAGAATTTCGAAGTCGAACATTTTTGAAAATTCTCTTTTATCTCCATTGATCATGCATAATAGAACTCATGGAACAAAATGGTAATTAGTGTCAGACCAAGAAAGACGCTATTCGTTGGCTATAAAGGAATTAACTGTGTTAACGTAAAACACACTCTTTTTCTAATTGAGTGCAAAAAAATATTACACGTAACTTTTTTTAACACACCCAATACTTGTCTGGAGCATGGTGCTTACTCGGGCAGCTAACGTTTTCACAGCTGTTCGCGGATTATTGACTGAAAAAGTCGTCTTTTAAATTGTTAGTTGAACGACAATTAACTTTTTTTTACAGTCAAGGAATAACGTCTTTCTTTGTCCAATACTTATTCCCGGACACCGCGTATATACATATATATATATATATATATATATATATATATATATATATATATATATATATATATATATATATATGTGTATGTATTTACATATGGGCAAAATTTCTGCTGACGCTAGAGATTACAATTTTTAATGAATCATTTTCAAACGTAGCTGAAAAATAGTTCTTGGGTAGTTGTAGGTCCTTATTTGAAATGGACAAAATAAAAACCAGGCCCAGGCAAACAGATCTGATTTTGCACTGCAAAAGTTGCTAATACGAAATTGACTACTACTAGTTGTAGTTCACCAACATGAACTCTACTGTGGTTTATAATAAAAACGGTACTAAGAAAAAATCTATCAGAGAAGTCAATATTCAAAATCAATACTTCCATATGAGTGGAACTGTGGGTAAAATTAGAAAATATTTGGATAAAATACTGAAATTAGAAAAATGACAATGGGATATTAAAAATGTGTAAAACGACGAGATGTTAAAAGTGATATTAAGATATATAAAATGTCAAAAGATAAAATAATATCAAAGGATATCAAAGAAGAAATATATATTTTCTATTTTTTAATAAGTAAATAAATGTTAATATGTACACTACCAAGAATTTATTACTTTTTCTGGTTTTTAGAAAAATTCCAATTGTCCTATTCTACCAAAATCTTTTACAGTAAATTATATTTGTTTTTGTAGACAAACAGTAGTTGGTTTAAATTTCCCTATCTACAGTTTTCCATTTCACAGTGGAATGTGACTGTGACATATAATAGAATAATAGCATCTTTTGAAACATTTCTTTATATAATTCCTGTTCCTCTTTTTTTCTTCCATCGTCTTTTTCCTTTTATTCCTCCTATATTACGTACTGTCCTTGTCCATATATACAGTTAAATTTGTCCAAACTACATCAACATTCTACTCTGTCTTTTCACCATTTCTACAAAACAAACTTTCTCACTAACATATTAAGCAATGGTCTCTTTTCTACAGTTAAAAGGACCTTGCTTTCATTTCTATCATTAAAGAAACGCATTTGCACATTACTAACGATTAATATACCATTATTTCTATTAACCAGATGTCTTCATTATTCAAATATAACAAAATTATAGTGTATGTCTGTACAATCATTTATTTGCCTTGACACTTAATACTTATGAATTATACCATTCTCAGATTAAATCTATCATTTTTAATTTTCTGTCTGAAAGTCTGTCTTGAGTTTCGGAAAAATTGTCATTAAAATATACCTACATATAAAGTTTAGTTTTAAAGTAAACGTTTTAAAGTAATACTTTATTTCACCAAAAACAGATAAATAAAAGTTAAGATATAATTCGATTTAGAAGCTGAAACAAATAAATTTTGAGAAAACTTGATTATATTAATGTTTATATTCTATTATGTTAAATTAAAAATTAGAACATGTCTGAAAATAGTGATTTTACAATTTCCACAGTAGGATAAGCTGGTGATAAAAGGAAGAAAGGCCTAAGTGACAAAAGGAAGAAATGACCTCCCGATCTAAAAACAATTGTCATATTAAAGACACGACATTATATCCAACTACCCCGTATTCTCTCCCGTCACCGCACCCTAGGACCAAGGTTTATAGCAGGTAGAGATTATAACTCCAAAAACACTCAATGGGGCTCGCAACTAACAACCCCCAAAGGACGCCAATTACAGGCAGCTATAAATGACCTACACCTGGATACAATATCGAATGGGGAACCAACTTACTGACCTACTGACCCAGTCCCAGACTTGGTAGACTTTGGTGTTGTAAAGGGGATTCCTACATGTTTCAAATGCACTTCCCTACAAAATCTCTCATCAGATCACAGTGTAATTCTGCTAGAGGTTTCATTTCTTATTAATTCACATGTGTTAAACCCATAGCAAGGCTGCACGAGCGTAGGACCAATTGGGATATGTTGTGTTCGATAGTAGAATCTAAGATGACTACCAACCTGCCCCTTAAAACAGAAAGGGACATCATGGCAGCCGTTGAACACTTCAAGGAATGCGTCCAAAACGCTGCTTGGGATAGCACTCCAGCTACTAAGAAGCACACAGAACCAGAATGCTCGAAGACCATCCGTGAACTAGTAGCAGAAAAGAGACAGGCTCGTAAATTATGGCAAATCACTAGATACAACAAAGATAAAAAACAGCCGGACTATCTAACAACTAAACTTAAAAAACTAACTCAAACAGAAAGGAACGAAAATGTACAGAACCATCTACATAATCTGGATGCCACGGCTGCTAGTGACTATTCCCTTTGGAAAGCAACCCCAAAGACTCAAAAGACCCACTGCTTCCAATCCGCCGATACGCAGAAGGGACGGTTCCTGGGCAAGAAGTGACTTGGAGAAGAGTGAAGTCTTTCCCTCTCATCTAGCTAACGTCTTTCTACCAAACCCATCGAAAACCAATAATGAGGAACTCACTGACTTCCTTGGTCAACCTTACCAACTTGACCTGCCAATTGAAAGGATTAAGATGTGTGAGGTCATAGAAACAATTAAAAATCTAAAAGAGAATAAGGCCCCGGGATACGATTTGATTACTGCAAAAATACTCCGCGAATTACCTGAAATAGCAATACGCTTCTTGACGCATCTATTCAACTGCATACTGACCAGAGGCATCTTCCCATCGCAATGGAAAGTAGCCGAAATTAAAATGATACTTAAACCTGGTAAAGTGCCTGAAGATACATCGTCCTACAGACCGATCAGCATACTGCCTGTATTGTCAAAAGTTATGGAAGTACATTTCTTAAAGCGACTAAACACAGTAATAGCAGAAAATAAGATCATACCTGACAACCAATTTAGTTTTAGAAAAAATCATGGCACTATTGAACAGGTGCATAGACTAGTGGAATAAATACATAAGGCTTTCGACAACAAGAAATATTGCTGTGCAGCATTTCTAGACATATCCCAGGCCTTTGATAGAGTTTGGCACAAAGGTTTATTATACAGAATAAAAAAACAACTCCCAATAAACTATTATATTTTCCTAAAATCATATCTTGCTGACAGATTTTTCTACGTTAAGCAAGGGGAAGAAATAACTAAACCGCACAGGGCCCACGCGGGAGTACCACAATGAAGTGTGCTTGGCCCGATCCTCTACCTGGTCTTCACTGCAGACTCGCCGACAACTGATGGCGTCGTATTTGGTACTTTTGCTGATGACACAGCGGCCTTAACTGCCCATGATGAACCAGCACAAGCAAGTAACATGTTACAGCGCTCTCTAAACAACATCACTGAATGGCTAACTAGCTAGCGGATAAAAGCAAACGAAACCAAGTCAGTACAAGTGACCTTTACGACCCGACGCAATACATGTCCCCCTGTGAAGCTCAACAGAGTACAGATACCCCAAGCAAATGAAGCCAGATACCTTGGGCTTTATCTAGACCGCCGGCTCACCTGGAGGAAACACATTTTCACCAAGCGAAAAGCACTGGGGAGTCAATTGAGAAAAATGTACTAGATACTATAAAAAAATCACAGTTGTCAATGGAGAACAAACTGCTATTATACAAGTTTATCCTTAAGCCAATCTGGACTTACGGAGTCCAACTCTGGGGCACAGCTGCCAACTCAAACCTGGAAATACTCCAGAGGTTCCAATCCAAAATGCTGAGAATAATCAGACTCTCCATGGTTTGTAACAAACAGTTACACCACGACCTTGAAATCAGAACAGTCCAAGAAGAGATCAAACACTCAATGAAATCCTACAGGAATAGACTAGAAAACCATCCAAACATACTGACTATGCACTTAATGAATAACATTTCAACATTCAAAAGGCTAAAAAGAAAGTCCCCTAGAGATTTATAGGGATAGTTAAACATAAAGGGAGCAAGTCACTGGACTGACTGCCCTTCAAGACAAATACGTAAATTCATAACCTTATGCTAAATGTTCACACGAAACAGATTGCATTAATAGCATTAATAAAAAAAAAACTACCAGGAATTGTGAAAAGGTCAGGTGCCATAATTCAGAATCCCCCATTGCAAGACTTATTAATAAGATTATTATCTTTTATCTGCAGTTTTACTCGCATGGTATTCAGCCATGCGAGTGAAATTGCAGATAAAAGATAGTCTGCAATAAACTTACGAAATAAACAAACTCATTATGTTTTATAATGACGCTGTCTGCCCTAATTCGAAAAAAATTTTGTATTCATTTTTTAAGTAGCTTTCAAGTGTTAATCATTAACTAAGCATACATAAGACATCCATCTTACTAAATGTTGTAAATACATATTATCTGTTGTTAATAAGAGCATCATATGTATTCAGTAGATATTGGTCTAGAGTAATTCAAATTCATAATTATCTACATTCACAGCGATGAAGACATAATGTACTTTAGTGGACATAAGACAAACAGCTAATATAGCATAATATAATATACACTTAATTAATTTTAATATAAACCTACTTACAATTCTACCATTAGCCTGTTTCAAATTAATAGAACTAGGTTTTTTTCTGTGGTTATGTAGACCTTTACTAATGAGGAACTTTAAAGAAAGGCCCAATTCATGTATCTTTCTTGTCTAAAAGCCGCATGTATATCCTATAGGATACTGTCAATCATCAGTCTTCAATCAGTTTTCTCATTCACTTCTATAACTAAAAATCTCTCTTCTTTTCTTGTTTTATACCTTTATAAATTAATATTTATAGTGCATATTTACAAATATTGATAATATTTATATTTAAACTCTATGTTCTTTATAAATGTATATTTTATTTCTTTTTTTAATGATGTGTAGATGATTTCATTCTTTTAAACATGTTTTTCATCTCTTAATCTCTAGTCAGATACAACCAATTTTTCTAGTTATTTTGTTGTAGTTAAATTGTTTAATTGTTAAAGTAAAGCTATTGTTTCTTTAAAGTCATTTATTAGTGTAGTTAATATTTTAAAGTTAATCATAATTCATAAATTAACATTAAACATTATCTATTTCGCATATCTTAAATTTTTTTCAAAATATTTATTTTTTCAAGTAAATTTGAATATAATGTCTGTACTTTGTGTATAATTTTTCAATAAATTCTCCTTTGCTATATTTCAAAATTCAACAATAAAATACCTGGGTAAAAAGTGTTTGAGATGAAAATACGTAATTTCCTCTTCTGTTTCATGGGTCTCTTCAGAGCTTCCTGAATATCAAGCCGCTTCCTCATAATGGTGGCATCAAGTTTGCGTTCAAACGCAAGCAGATCCATGTAGGCCTGTGATTCAGGCACTAAATCCCGCACTTTTTGCGGCAGAATTTTATCTGCCAACTTCTTCTTTTTCTTAGGCGGGACGGAGTGCTGGAAATCATTACTGTGAAACAAGACTAATTTATAGATTATTGTTTTAAAAAGAATGATATTATCTCTACTCAATTAGTTTAAAATTTCTACTGATGCAAATAAGACATGCTAATAATCAAGCATTTAATATGTATTTTACGGGAATTTATACAGAGCTACATAATGAGGCATGCTAGTCTTCAAACCAACTGAACAATTTTAGTAATAGTTTTGATAAAAATATCTTTGGTCATGTTATCAACTTCCCGTTTATTTTGAGGCAATTAGAAACTCAACTGCAGATATTCTCACTAAATGATTGTAAAAATAAAGGATGGCAAACTTAATTTTCTTTTTAAATTATTACACACTTTAAATATATTTTACATGAACAAAGATATTTTTCATATTTACTGCTACTTTAAAGATATAATATTTTAATCAAAAATATTAATTTATATTAGATTTATATATATTCTACTTCAATCTAAAATGAGGCCCTAAAAAAATTATAAAAATGCTACTTATTTATCTGAGCTATTTTTTTTCGATAGGAAAAATTAAGGTCATAACAGGATAGAGTTAACTAAATATACTAAGAGAGGACTAAATATGGAGATTAGGCAATTAGTAACTGTCACTACTTTAAATACAACATGGGGCAAATAAAAATATAAAAAGCAAACCGAACATACTAAGCATAGACATACGGTTTCTGCGACTGCTGCATCTGGCTTCGACTATCGGTCGGTCTTTTAACATTCTGTGTAGACGGTGGGACTTGACCTGCGCGCATCGGAGAGCTCTGATATGGCGCTTGTGTTGGCCTCTGCATGATATTACCGGGGCCTGCAGGTGGTACACCCGGTGGACCTGCTACCATCGGGGGAGGCGTAAACCCAGTTCTTTGTTGCTGGAAACAATTATATCAATGATAGTATGCCTCACATGTAGCAATAGTTCAAGTAAAATATGAAATAATTACTTGAAATGTAGGCCCCGGATATTGCCGTGGCATCGATGCATTTTGAGGTTGATTGTATCGCTGTGGTGGTAATGCCGGCGGTGGTGCCGAACTAGGACCACCTGTAGGAAACCTTTGAGCCATTGATTATATCAATCTCGGACGACTATTTCATTAAATCTGTTGGCATAAAATCTTTACACTATATAGAAATATAACTGAAACGCCAAACATCAACACTAGTATCTATGGTCATGAGTCGAGAAAGCCTAAGCACACACCATAGACTAATGATATTTTGTTCGTACCCGTTCGTACTTTTTTTAAACAAAATAAATATTATATAACATAAACAATTTAGTAAATTTTACTTATATGTATTTTATTATATTACTTTTTGTATTTATACACCAGTGTTTTTGTATTTATATACCTAGGTACACCTTTTCCAATTTATTTCATGTTTTCAGGTGAAATAAGATTAGTTACGTTTTTATTCAGAACCTAATCTACCATTCACCCATTTATCGAAATTGATACGGACCATTTTTTCCGATTTCAAAATTGTGGAAGAAATAAAATGTTCGAGAACGAAAACTCATGCCATAATTGATCATTTAAAGTAAAGAAAGTTTTATGTGTATATCTGCGACAAATTAAGTTTTCACTTATTATTGACGAGTCAACTGATATTAGAATCACCAAAGATTTATATTTAGTCTCGTGATGTACGAAAAAGCATCCCATCAAAGGTAATTGTTAACTCTCATTCCATTAGAAGTTTTATGCATACTGCATTTATTTGAATCTTATTTAAACACATCGTAATTTTATGAAAATGTTGTTTCAAAAATCGCAAAAATTTTATAGACATCGATATTGTATATTATAGATTGTGGTATCTAATATTACTAATGGCCGGTCTCTGAGGTATTTGACAGCGATTTACCTATTCAATATCTCTATTGAAGCTATAACTTGTTAAAAAATGTTTCTGAACGCCCAATAATGAATTGTCTTTTTGATAAACTCCCGTTCACAGAATATATATTACACCCTGTGCTCACATTAAATTAACTGAACAAAAATGGCCGTTTATCTACTCAGCAGGAACTATTATACATGAACTCTGCATTAAATCTAACATTTTCGTGTTAGTTTTATTCTTCATTAAAAGTTGATGAAGATGTAAATAATTTAATAAATAATATTTCAATACCCAGAAATTTGATAAATCGTAGAAATTTCTGATGAAGTGACGAAGATTTTAAAATAATATATATATTTAATAGAACTACTGTACTACTTATATAAAAAAAATAATAATAACATAGTTTCTTTACACGCCGTAAATATACATTATTAGCCCATTTTAGAATATTAACATAGGAGAGCATGTAATTTAAGAAGTATGAATAGAAATAAGAGAATATGAAAAGTGCATATTTATTGTTACCGGTAAAAATACTGGATATCTTTGATCAAAATACGTACTTGATTCAACATACTTGGTATCGTAAATACTTGTATAATATGGCCAGCCGGACGTTCGTACAATGGTTACTTTATGGTCGGGCTGGGCATAACCCACCCTGTTTACTTCATACAAATATTTCGTTTGGAACGCGAAAGACCTATCTCTTTCGCACACACAAAATACATGAAATTTTGTCTATGGAACATAGAGCAGCGATAACGAACGCTATATAATCAAAGAAAAAAAGACTATAATACGAAATTTAAAATCGTTAACTTTATTTGAATTCGTTTGTTAAACTGCAAATTTGTAACTTAACATTATTTTATAGTTCAGTTTTACATTTGGTTATAATATCTGTAATATTTTCACTTTTAATTCAAATTTTGTTGTATTTGTTACATTTGTTCGTAATAAGAGGAAATTATTTTAAAGATCGTTCTTGTACATTGGGTTGTAGCCGTAAACATTTCACGGAATATTATTAATTTGAAAATAGCACCGAATCAATTATACATTTTATTGATAATATTGTTCAAACTCATCATCAAAGTTACATTCGCGTTTTAATAATCAACAACAAAGAAGTTGCTAATAATTTAATTTTCTTTTCAGACAAGCGGATTTAAGAAGTTACGGCATGTGGAGAATAGCGGACCTAGCCGCCGACACTCAAAAAAACATCACCGTCATACGGCCCGACACCTAATAAAGGCTAAATATTAATAAAATTATCACTTAGTAAGTTTACTAATGATTTTTTTAAGTTGAAAGCGTTCTCTTTGCGAATCAATTAATTTTATAGTAATTTAAGTAAGTTACATTAAACGGTTAGCTTAAGATTTTATAGATAGCCCACTGATTTCTGAAGAAAAAAACTTTCTATACATTATGTAATTATGATGAAGCAATTATTACAAACCAAAAAGAATCCATTTATAAATTTACAATATTATATATGTACATTGTTGGTTAAATAATTTGTTCTTTTATTTGCGGTTGGAGGTGTTAAAAACAACCAAAACAGAATGTGGTACGAAAATTGAACGAAGAGATTAATTTTTTTTTCTTATAAGTCATTGGAAGATTTAAGTAATTTATAGAATATTTGTTAAAAGGTAATTATTGAATCAGAACTTGAAGAAGAAATGGCACAGATTTAGTATGGATGCAAAGTTGTTTGTCAATATTTAAGAATACCTCCGAATTATAAGTTCCTACAAAAGTTGTTCGCTGTACCATTGATGTACCCATCGCTATTGCATTCGCTTTCAAAATTTGTTAATTTATACCAAATACTGTAATACGCGCAATCTAATACAATATGTGTATTAGATTGCGCGTAGCCTTCTGATTAAAACAAAAGATTGTGAAAATGAGATTTTTAGTAATGATGCTAACATATAATATACAACAACTACGAGCATATTAAAATAAGTTGTTACTGCATCCAAGTGATTTGTTCAGCTGAAGATGTAGTCAATGTGCCAATGAATAAAAGATTATTTAGAAAATAATTTATTCATATGTATTAGGTTAGATTTGTTTTTTAGAAATTTTTGTAATTGTGTAAATATCACAGGAATAATTATGACATTCTTATATTCTATTTTTTGTATTTGATTCTTTATTAAGTGTTGTCGACTATTTACATTGGGGATATTAAACTGAATGTATAAATTAGGTTAAGTAGGATATAGAAATTAGCCTACAATGAGTACAAAAATCCTTTAAATCAACGATTGTGCCAAAACCGTATCCTTTTTATTCAGCATAGTTTCAATTTCTTTGAAATAGTTTAAAAAAATAGAAATTATCCCCCTGATTTAGCATTTTTTTACATTTAGTAGCACAAAACTGAAGTATAATCGCCACGATAACCGCATTTTTTCTCTTCGTAAAGTATATTTCCATAGTGAGTATATTTTATTCATTTCATAGATTAATTGTTAAATTCAAAATAGGAAGATTATAATAATTTTATTTTACTAAGATATAGAATAAAGCTGTAAGATATAGAATATTGATATTTTTTCACTATAAAGGTTGAGTTATACGAATAATGTAAACGTCAAATTAAATAAATTAATCGATGTTAAAAACTCTTACAGTTATAACACAGTAAACAGTAAAAGGAGAGTTAACAATTTACTTAATGTAAATTCATATTAAAATTTAAAGTATTAGTATATTATTTTAATGATAGAAGCTAGTTAAGTACATCTTGATATGTAAAACCGGCAGATATTTTGTAAAATAGAAACGTTCATTCAATGTGTTTGTATGTGGCCACTAGATTTTTGTTGGTTCTTTTTAGTTATGTCGCTCGAACTGGCGAATTTTTTTCTAATAGTTTTTTAATTTCAGAATTGTTTCAATTGTAACCTAAAATGTAAAAGTACACCTGTCAAAAATACGAGTTGCAGCGAGTGCTCAGCAAATGGGCACTCGCTGGAACTTCATTAGCAACAGGGGAATATAGAGACACAGTACTTGGAAACGCGAAAGTGCTATCTCTTTCGCACAATTGCTTGCAGTTGACCTTCTATTTAGTATATGATCTGTGGTCACTAACGTTCAAAAGCGAAATAGGTAGAATTACCCTCTAAAATATTTGTACCCAAAATCGATAAATGAAAATAAATTCAATGTTTAATCAAAATTTCTCATTTGAAAAGGTTATCATTTTACAAATACATGAAATAACAGAAATTATAAATAAAAAAATAATTTTTCCATTCATGTTCAAATAAAATATGATTCTTTTGATAAAATTAGTTTTAACATTTGTTTTATTTCATTAATTTGTATACTTTTCATATTACTACGCCGCATAGGTTTCCGCAATCTTCTTAACTTCCGTCTGAGCTGCTGAATCGTCTTGTTCTGTTGACGAATCTTCCTTACAAGTCTGGACCTATTCAGCTTTCCGCCTTTTTCGCTCTTCAACGATACAGAGCCCAAAGACGCTACCTCTAAGTGTACGACGTCTTCCTTTAATTATAATAAAAGTTGTATTCATGACATGTGTTATTTCAAAATTATACATGATGTTTATATGACATATTCAGTTGTGCATGCAAAAAATAAGTGCATAAGGATATTATGGTATTATCACTTAAATAACCTTAGACATAAGGTCTTACTGACAGTTTCCTGTCGCAACTGTGCCTGAGCTCGTGCTTGGTTGTTCGACTGCTGCTCTGGTTTCTTCAGTTGGTGTTGGCAAATACTGGCTCGGTGTAGCGTTACTATATAATAATTTCCTAGGCTGAAAAGTTTTAAAGTTCTCTAAGTCTGAGGAGGTAACTGCCCAATTCTCCCTGTCACAATTTCAGCCACGCTTTTGCCCTGTAAAAAAACAAAACATTAAGGTAGGTATAATCATTTCAATCAATCCGCCTTTTCCTTTCTTTCAATTGGAAGAGAACTTACAACAAACAACGTTTGATTAAATATAAATGCTGCTCACAACATTATTTAGTAAAAAATTATATTGGAAAACCAATTTACTACCGGCGAATACACCCAGCTGTGTGTCAGAAGTAATTTTTCTGACGAGAAAAAACTTTGTCACAAAATTGTAATTTGTGTGGTAATATTTCTAAAATCCTATTTTTTTAATTTAAATTTCGTCGATAACTAACTAAAACATCTTTTAGTGCAAGTTTTCTTTTAAACAAAACAGTAAACATTCGTTTTAACCACAACTTTGCAACGCTTCGAATTAAATTTTGACAAACAACTGCAACGTAGTAATTGCTTTGCGCCGTTAGTGTATAAAATTTATATTAATTTTTGAAATGTATAATAAGCAATAATGGATAACACTTACCGGCTTTCATTATGAGGCAGGGAAAAAAATGACATTTTGTCCTATGTAGGAATTACACCCCGGTACAATACACGCCATTACAAAATAAAACAAAGATTTTAATATATAAAACAAAATAACAAAGATCTGAACACATAACAAAATAGTAGCTACAACACCTTTTTTACTTAATTAATATACAAAACTTATAATATTAAATGCGTGTAATATGTTTTTGCGCAGTAAATATTTGTCACTCGTTTCAAACAGACTCAATGTTGAGCGGTTTCTGTCTGTGTTTTCTAGAGTGTTCGTAGCGTCTCTTGCATGGTGATACATAGCCGTCGCTAGAGGTCGCTGTACACATTTAAATTTGCCGCCAATTTCCTTAAGAGATGCTGTCACCTGGTAAAATTGAAATTATATCCGGTGGTGATATAATAAGTTATGAGTCGATTAACGATGTAAAGAGAAAGAAATGAAAAAAAATATATTGAATAATGCAAAATGTGTTTCGTTTATTGTCATAAAGTAAAATTGTATTAAGAAATTCCCTCATGTATAAAGAGAAACCCTTCCCTTGAAAAAACTCCGGCACGACCCGCTCCTGTTCACGCCCGATTTTTTTTTGTTTCATTTCAAAATTCTACTTTAAATTGTATAAATACTCATTGGAGTATTTATACAATTTAAAGTAGAATTACATTAAATAATAAATAAATTGGAATAGATTGCTATTCCACTTTATTTAATTATCATTACAGTTATTTCACGTATAATTTGAATCTAAGTTGACAGTCCTAAATCCTAAACCGGCAAAGTATTAAGCAAAGTTGATACTCTTATAGAATTTATTTTTAAACAATAGTGCGTAATGTTCAGTCATTACTATTTATCAACATTTTGTATGACCATTGTTCAACGGTTTTGACGTATGCATAATAAATAATTTCGTAATAACTCGGAGTACTGAGATACTGAGCTAGAGATATAAACAGTGATATATATCGATCCAATCAAATTACATATGTCAATCGTTTCTTTTCATTGATATATTTTGTATACCCACCCGCCAGTGCATAAGGTTAAGTCAAATTTCGTATATGATCTATGGTGCAGTGCACGAGTTGACACGACGCGGCGACGTATTTTTATTTATTTTCGCTTTTTGATCATTGTTATTGCACATTTTGCTTACGTGAATACATATTACATCCCTAATGATTTCACATAGTTGATAACTAGTTTCACATTAGATTTTTTATTACAAACTTCATTTTTGTTTTCGTAAATTACATGGCAAAACAAAAACTTGAAGCTAAACTAGTGCTCACGTTTGGACACAACTTGCTATTTATCGAGTTTAACTTACCAAATTTCAAACTAAGCTCACTACTCACTAAGTAAGTGCCAAATAATTATTGTTGGAGTTACGTGATTAATAAACCGTATTCGGTTTCATTTATCCTTTACAAGCATTTACTAGTGTTTATTCATTCATATAATGTTATGTAAATAAAATGTCTTATGTCATGCTGTCATCTGTACATATAATTTTATGTGAGAAAATGTTTAAAAATTTTAATTGTGCATGCATTTTAATGCTACAAAATTATAAGTAATAATACTTATATACAACTTACATAAGTTTCTGTTATTTCATGTATTTGTAAAATGATAACCTTTTCAAATGAGGAATTTTGATTAAACATTGAATTTATTTTCATTTATCGATTTTGGGTACAAATATTTTAGAGGGTAATTCTACCTATTTCGCTTTTGAACGTTAGTGACCACAAATCATATACTAAATTAAGTGACCAGAATGAAGAAGCAAATTGAATCTATGGTTTGGTTTAACTAGTGTTGCCAATTTAGCGACTTTGTGGTTAGAAATGACGACTTTTGCCTATGTCTTAGCGACAAAACAAAAGTTTTGACGACAAAAATAATTTAGCGACTTATCTGACGACTTCTGGAGTGGAGTGATTACCATGCAAAAATTTTTTTTAAAGATAATTATTAAAATATTACAAAAGTTATTTAGTTTTATTTGTTGATAGAGCAAATCGAGAACAATTTTTTAAGCCAAAAAAATATGTAAAATGGAAGTATTTTTCGATTCGTATACAAATTATGATTTTGATAATTAATTTAAAAAAAAATGAATTATTAATTAAGTAGCAATTATAAAAGTGGAGCAATTACGAATTGTGAGAGTATTTAAAAAGAAATTAATTGGCATATCATTTTATATGAAAAAAATATTCGCCGTTCGCTTAAAATTAATAATTAAAATAATTTTTATAGTCCGTTTTTTATTTCGCATAAAAACTATTTTTATTTAAATATATATATATAAATATATATATAAAGAATCCGTTAAACGTTAGCGACTTTTAATATTGCGCCTAGCGACTTGGATTTATTGGAGTTGGCAACACTGGGTTTAACGGGTGTAATAACAGACACCGAATTTCAAATTTTGTTATTAGGAGTTTTATAATCTGAAATATTGCGATATATTGTTATTAATCTTAAAGTAAATTTTTATGTGGCGCTGAATTTATAATTGTTCAATTATATATGTTGATATAATATATCAACTGTTTATTTTTCAAGATAAAGTCAAGTTTTTTAACCATCTGCCTAACTTTCCTACTTTGTCATAGTTCATCATGGAAGAATTCGAATGTATTAGTGAAATTGAAGAGTTTAAAAAGCTTGTAGCACAGTTTTCTGGTAAGCAAGTAATGTTTATGAGATTTTTAACCAGATTCTGATCTAGAGACTATACAAAAATAAAGAGCTTGAAACGTTTCCACGGTTTTGTTTCACATTAGTTTTTATTAATGCACATGTGACATGAGTATATTTTTACAGAATTTACAGACGGTGTTTTGTCCAATCAGCAGAGAATAAAGGAGGACCAGGCTTTAGAATCGAAATCGAAACGTGAAATGAAAAAAAACGTAAGTATTCTCGCTGTTTTATTATAAAATTTAGTTTAGTAAATTTGTAGGTAATTTTAAGCTATCTACTATTAAGGTACGTTTTAACAACGGTAATTTTTAGGTATTTACACACTAATATGGCAAATGATATTGCGCTGGGTTTAATTTGCTTTTCCTGGATGATAAAATAGCGATCTTATTATTTACATTAAACGCATCCCAATTTCAGGACAAGTGTAAATATTGGCTATAGTTTGCATTAATTATAGAGATGAATAAGACTTCATAATTTTACGGTTTTAAAACAATTATTAATTTTTACATCTTTAGTGTCTGAAGAATTCATTATATAAGAATCAGTAGGAATTGCCATAAAAAAAATTTAAAATTGTACTTTTAAGGAAACACTAAAAGTTTCAAAAGAGAAATCAACTATAATATCGTTTTTCAGCGTAATAATTGAAAGTTAACTGGCACCAATTTTGTTTCACCACAATCTATTGTCAGTTTCCTCCTAAATATTAAGCTTCCTCATTAAAATGCTCAAAACTAGGCAAATTAAAAGTTCATATAATGAACGTGGTAGAATATTTTTAAATTTTTCTAATATTTTTATTATCATTTGAACTGTAAGTTATACCATATTCATTAAGAAATTTTAGTAAATATAGACTTAATTGAGACGGGACTGTGATGTCGAAAAAATTTGGACTGTTATGTATACGTCTGTATATGTTCAATGATATATCTTGATAATTGTAGTCATTACCAAGATGGGTTGTGGCTGTACTTGAACTTCGATTATTAAATGGTAACCATATGAATTAAACAAAACTAATCTTGTTTTTACCAATTTTTTCTTGGTTTGACTAAAAAAATAATAAATGTTCTTTAATTTCAAGTTATTTTAGATTGGCTAAAAAAATAGTAAATAATACATGATTATGATATTTCTAGTTTAGGTCATCGAAAAATTAATAAGGAAAAAATGAAAATTAGTTCATCTAAAATCTTTTTGAATAATCATGGGGAATGTTAGAAAGAAATTTTTTAGAAAATGCATTTAAAATTTCAAATAAGATTTTCACACAAATAAAAGAAAATTTCCCAGCTACTCTCCTGTTTCTGCACAATACAGTAACATGCTTTCAAATGCTTTATCAATTAATGAACAGGAATTTATCAATTCAGTAAAGTTATATTTGTATTTTAAAACAATTTCAAATCAAGCATATGGTGAAAAAGTTTATAAAACAATATCCTTTTATAAGGTTACATTACTCAGCTGCTATCTTTTTATCTTAGCTGCTGTAGTACTAATTAAAGATGTATCAGTTTCTACGCTGTCCATTTCCATGGAATTTAATTTTTGTTGTCTGTATAAATATTGAATATATTTGGCGTTAATTTTGTAGAAATTCATTATTCACAATTAAATGAAACTACGTGATGTAGTATTATTTCTACTATCTTTAATTTCTTTACCACGACCTAGGTTTCGTTGTATTACAACATTTTCAGGTGGGATATAAGCAAAGATCTTAGCTATCTTAAATAGCTAGCGTAAATTTCGAAACTGTAATCCACTTTGATTTCAGTTATTTACTATAAAAAGAGAAAAAAATAGAACAACACCTGAATATTATTGAGAGTACACTATATTTTTATTTGTTAAACATAAAAGTTACAAAAATCAATTTACTTTTGTAACAATAAATCAAAAAATTTTAATTGTCTAAAAAAAATCAACATTTGTTGGACGGTATGAGAGCAAGTCGTAATAGTTTGGTACTAGCAAAATGAGATCTAATAAGTTTTTCTCAATCAAGTAGGCATATGTTGAAATGCGGCGCGGCGCATGTTTTATTAATTTTTATCACATGCAGGACATTCAATTACAAACACGCTTCTTGTAGGTAGTGACGAAGAAAAAGTTTTTTAGCAGGATTATTCATTTGGTATATTACTAATCCATTGATAACCAGCTATGTTTATATAATTATAAAATAATGTAAGGGGTCATCGACGACTATTACGTGATATTGTCAGCATATTTTCTTAAAAGTACACCACATTTTGTTTGATTGTAAAATGTGATTATTTCGGGTTTTTGAGATTCAATATCCGGACATATTTTATCATCATTATGTTGGGTAGATAATAGCAAAACTACCATCTTGGGTTTTGGTACATAGCTCATAAGCGTGCAGTTAGATTGAAATCCAAAGGTTGAATCGTGTGGTTCTCTCTTTTGAATAAATTTAAATAGCTCGGGTATTTCTGGTTTATTCTTTTTTAGTGTTTCAACAGTGGTAATCTTTTTTCTGAGTAATTTTCTACACACAGGAATACTGGAGAACCAATTGTCCATCGTCACATTGCATCCCAAACCATACAATTGATTGAGGACTCGGTGTATGATGTTTATTTGACTGTCTGAAAGGGCCCCTTGGTTGCATGCCTGCGTAAATTTCGAAATTGTAGACATAGGAATATTTGACAGCCCCAACCATTATTATTTTTATGCCAAATTTCACCGGTTTATTCGGCACATACTGTACAAATCCACAGCGTCCCTCGAGTGCTACTAACTGTTTGTCAATGGTAAGATATTCACTCGGTGAACTGTTTGTCAATGGTAGTAATAATTCTTACATTTTTCTAACATTCAGTAATTATCTGATGTGTAGCTGTCAGTCAGTCAGACTATTGACGAGTTTTCCTGACTTTAATATCATCGACCCGAAGAGCATGCAAAAGAAATCTAAATCTCGGACATGGTTGTGTATACAACCTCAACATCAGTTCCTTTCGGGCTATCCCAGAAGTCCTTGGTATTTCTTCACCCCGCTCTACAGGTGCCAATAACTAATAAAATACCTATTAGACCTTTCATTCCTATCTCGTTTGTGTGCGAAGCATCTCTGTATCTTTGATACCTATACTTTATAATATCTAAAAAAGTGTTGGTTTATTCAACCAAAAGTTTGAAAATATTGGCATCAAAAAAAAGGAAAAAAGACTGAAGAGCAGTTTTGCATCCTTAGATGTTGTGCTGGGTGTTGTGCGATCGTCTTCTGGAAGCGGGGGGGATATTTTCCTCCACTGTGTGCCATTACAAGATGGGTTGTAAGTTAAAGATGACAAAGGCAAATCGTCTTCCGAAGAAGAATTTATTTTGCTCTAGTTCATCTTCACAATCTTGCTCCCTTTCCGATCATGTAAGGGGTCACCCGATCCTACCTCATCTATAATATCTTCTTCCTCCTCCTCATTTCTTGTTGAAATCTCACTTTCTTCCTCCTCTTCCCCCAGCCATCTTTGTATTTGCAATTTGTTATCATCAGCCATAGTTTTCTAAAATGACGCAAAATATGTAAATAAATGCACAAAAAGTACTCTATAATAATAAAACACATCATTTATTACATATTGAATATAAAAAGAACAAAATATATAATAAATACTTACAATTTGTATAATAAGTTCTGAGAACACTCGCGTGGGTATATATGTAGCCTGTAGTTATTACGCTTATGTCTGGGTGCCACGAGAACCGGCATGCCATTAATTGGATTGCCACACTTATGAACGAGGATTACAGGAGAGGGCAGCACTGAGGTGTACGCAGTTTAAAAATAAAATGCTATAGAAACACACTGGGTTACATGTGTAGCCCGCACGTGCACTCTAGTGTTAATAGTTAAACTTTTTGTTAAGTAAAATGAAAATTAAATACAATTACTATATTACATATGTGTTTCCATCCTCCACCATCATGGAATAAGAAGCAATGACAATGTGACTGAACAATTCTGCAAAACTTCTCTTGCTTTCTTTATTGTTATGCAATTCCACAGCTAATAGAGTTTGCTAACCATCTTACAATTGCTCCTCGTTAATTGATTAGAGAAATGACTGCTAAAATCTAATTTTCAATCAATAAGAAAACGGTAAAAATTTATTACAAAATTTACTAACTCTATATTTTTCATCTAATTTTTAAACTTTTATATTTTAGGAAGATTTATTGCGCAAATTCCGTGCTCTACAGAAAAAAGGTGAGAAGTATGACAATCTGTGTAACCTCTTGAAGTCGTCCCTCTCCATCAAAGATTCAGATAAGCATCGATTGCACACAGCTAAGTAAGTGATTATGTGTCCAAAATATAGGTCAAAAATTATAATATATTTATAAGATTAAAGTAAATGTGTCAAAAATTATTACATATTTATAAGATTAAATAAAATGAAGTGTATTGTAACAGGAATAGAAATACAGTGTTGTATAGATTTGATGAAACAAGATTCTTGATTTTTTTCAGAGAAACTATTGAAATTGCTAAACAGTACACAGGTATCAGGTGGGACTATAGCGCACCAGATGATGTTTCCAGAGGATGTATCCTTTTAAACTTCCTTATTAATGATATGAATTTTTCCAATTCTTATTATAGGTCTAGAGATTCACTTTTAAATAGAAAATTTGTACAAAATATGGAAGAAAAAATTGGTTAATCTTTTCACTGTCAAGTGCATATATATGTATATATATGTGTGTGTGTATATGTATATATATATGTACACACACACGCGCACGCACATGCACACCCACAGTTGATCTAAATAGTTCATGTTGGCGATTAGTCCGAGTTATTGGCTGTTTATTTAAATTGGAATCTTGATTGGTAGTGTGGTGGTTTGTCGATAATTGCTTGGTGGTGAAAAGGTTAAAAATTACGTTATTAATTAATGTCATCGTTGCAATTTTATATTTTAAAATGGCGTTAAAACTTTTTATAATTATTCTAACATACACTTTAGCATTTTTGTCTACATCATTTCTTATTTATTTAATATAAGGACTTAGAGCATGGATCTGTAAAGTAAAAAATGAAAGACTCATTTCAAAACGATGATTAAAATTTAATTATTATAAATTTGATACAATTTTGTAAAAAATATTTTATGTTATATAAATTTTGAAGGACTGATTTTAATTATGAGAATATTATTTTTCCTTAATATTATAAATTAGATATCAAAAATAGGAGTAAAATGATGTTGGAATGCTTTGATTACAATAAAAATGAATTATCTCAAACAGTAGTTGTTGATAAACTTTGGAACCTCATTGAAATATCATCTACTGTCGATTGGGAAGACTTGGTTATTGGACAGGAATCTTCTTAGTGTTTGTACGTAAATTAACTTTTTCTGCAGCTCTTGGTTTAATCACTTAACATTTGCCATATTTATTATGGTTATGTAATGTATACCTTGTATTGATATTATTAGTTTATTTCAGAAAGAAAATGTTTTTAAGCTTATTCATAGATTTTGAAAATTGTAAATAAAACGTTTGTTATAGGTAAATAGTAGTTGAAATATATAATTGTGCACATTAAGTTGAATAATTTTTACAAACCTGTAACAGTGAGAGCCCATAACAGTGTGTGTTATGGACTACTACTACCATCTCCGTATATATTTTATATTTTAATGCATCATTGAAGTATTGAGGACAGGTATTGGAACCTTAAAGGGAAGAAGGAATAAAACCCAAGTAAAGAAGTTAATTTGTAAATACATTGATGGACGAACTCTACTTATTTATTTTACTTTTTGACACAATTAGTGGTGGTTTGAATGAAAAAAATATACACTGCCGATGTCACGCATCCTAATCAACTGTGAACAACTTACTAAGCTACGTTCCTATGCAGTGTGGCCCGTGGCAACGATTGAAACTATAGAACGTTACATTTCAAAACTAATACTACAAACTCCCGTGTTATAAAAAACGTCCCAGATTGTATGAAAGAACAAAATTCACATGTAAATTAATTTGGGAAGAATTTACATTACCTAATAGTTCGCTCGTTTGACTTAAGTTAATTAAAACATTAATAAACATTAGAAATTTTGATATTTTAATGTGTTTTGTTTATTCTAGAAGCATAAGCAGTCTTCGATCAAGATTTCATCACTTACATAATTCTTTAAGTAAAGTAAAATTTTCAGCCAAGATGTACAGGTAAAATTTATTGACTGGCATATACGATTGTAGTCAATAAATTTTACCTGTAACTGGACAGTGAAGCGCTGGCTTCATGGCCCGGTTGGTTATAATTTTTATCCATCAGGGACCTGCAAACAATAGGCCTCTTTACCTGGAAACAAAAGGCTCTCTCCGATTATCAACGACATGAGCGAAAATAGCGTCAATCCCTACAGGGCTAGCACTGTAAGCAAGCAATATCGATAAGTCAGGATCATATGTCATGAGAACTCGGTCACTTGAGATCTCTAATTTTCATACGCATAATTCGCATGATTTTGACCACTTTTGGTTTTTCCGAAGCATATGCAGTTCGATGATGTGACCAAGTTAAGAAATATGTGTATAGAAAAACTTATATTTTTGTCGGTCGAGGTGAAAATCGTACTGGTGAAAGCGACATAGACAGTTAACAATATTTGTAGAATATTTTTCTCTGCTTGATCTTTAGACGATGATGTCACCAAAATATGCTACCACTTCCTTTAGACTGGATAATATTTGGACTAAAATCCGATGAAATTGTGAAGGAGCCGATTCTCTAACATAGACAAAAATTCCTCAGTGAGTCAAGGTAGTTTAAGTTATCTGACTTTCTTTGTAAACTTGTACAGACAAACAGTCTTGCTATAAGTCAAGTGTACAGAAAACATTTCGAAGATTGTTCATGAATTTATCGATCCTTGGGATAGGGTAATGTGTATCATGGAGCTGTTTGTTGATTGTAACTTTGTAACTGATGCCTAGACGCACCTTATTGTTGGGTTTAGGAATGGGGACCAAGGGTTATCGCCATTACAGGTGTTCCAAGAGTACAAGTCGAAGCTGAGTGGGCTAAGACAATAATGGGCTCTTTTTATTTGTTTCTAACAAAAAATATGCCAGAAGATTTTGTACTTTGTATTAATATTTAATTGGAAAAATAAAGGAAAGTTTGTTTAAGAAGGGGATACAAAAGAAATAAATGTAGTAAAAATGAAAGCTTGTTTCGATTCTTGCTTATGGCTAGATTAAAAAAATAATAGTCTAAATGGTGAATAAATCTAGGTTATTGACTGCAACAGATATTTTATTGTTAATGTTCTTAAAAGATATTACTTTCTAGTACTATCACTTAGATTTGATGACATAAATATCAAGCTTGATTACTCGGCTCTTGTTAACTGGCAGCTATAAAATATTTTTCAAAGTTTCATCAAGAACCGTAAAAATAATTATTGGATTTGCAAATATGGTACGAGATGAGATGTTGGATCCAAATATATATGGCAAATAAGTTTGCAAAGCATGTCATAAAGATGTACGCCATCAATGATGCAATAACATTTTATATGTGTAATTTAGAAGTTTATATCAGAAAGAACCACACTATGTTGACAAATATATGTACTTATTGGTGAACTCTTTGCTTCCGAATTGATTTTAAGTATTGGTTAAAACTTAACTACTAAGTAATTATTGTAAATTGTTGATTTATAAAAAATTTTATAGGTTGAATATATTCCTAAAAATTACTTTTTCTGTTTGTTAATTTTTAATTTTATTTCTAAAATGTATTCTTTTAAAAATTACTGTGAGTAATATAAAAAGAAATTATAATATGATCATGCTTCACAGTCGCATGATCTAGAAAGGTGTATCCACTCTATGGTTAATTTCTGTTCTTTATGCTAGACAAGTATATTGGGAGGTGTACTATACTACATAAATGTAATCTACGTCATTTCTTGATACATGTTCCAACAATTTTTTGCTTTTATTGCATATAATTCTATAAAAATAGTTTAATAACAAATCAATAAACTCTAATTGTAAGAACAATTAATCTAAGCTACAAGGTTTTCATTGGGGTTTGTCAATAAATAATTGCAGTTCAACTAAATTTGAATTTGAACTTTTATAATTTTATTGTTTATAAATATTATTGTGCAACCGTTTTTAGAAACAGCTATTTGAAAATGAGAAAGAAAGGTAGTATTTTCAAAATCTCGTCACTGAAGAACAGATAATTACTAGTCATAAAATCACTAATATACGCATAGCGAAGCTTCTTGTTTGTGTGCAATAAATTTATAGTCTATGTTATGTATCTTGATCAAGTAAGCGATCAAAATAATATAACTAAAATGAAAAAGTGTTTTTTTTGTTGCCAGATGGCCTGGAAATCTGGGAGAGTCCAGGAATTTTACATCTATTCCAGTGTCTGGTAATTATATGTTACTTCCTAGAATAAATCAGATACTAGTTTTTTCACAAAGTACAAAGAGCGGTCTGCTTGGCACGAAGGCCAAGCACACCGCGCTCTATCCATTTGCTACCAGCGTGTCCAAGTGCGCGCTTGCGTCACTAGCTTCTGCCTGCGCTCTGCCTCTCTTCAATCGTGTTTGTTTCAATTCAGATTGAACGTGTGTATTCTGCCGTAAAATCTTCGTCGTTATGGAATCATCATTGTATCCATCAACAAGGAGATTATAGTAATAATAATGACTAGTGGGCAAATGATCCTGATTTTAAAGACTGGATAGAGAAAAAAAAATGAATTTACTGCAATTTTCAAAACGTGTAACTCGGATATTATTAGTATGAAGGTCGTTGCGCGTTGACAGTAATTAATTAATTATTCTGTGTTGCCTTTTCCTTCTGGAAATTCGTTTGCTTTTAAGGACTGGCACAATTTCTTTTACGATGGACGAATCTCATGATCCGATTCCCAACCTGTACGATACACTTGTATCATACAAGATGGAAATCGGATCGCTGCTTCTTCGATCCAATATTCGAATGGTTTTTATATCTAGCAAGTCTTTAATAAGACGTTGCATTAATGCCACAGAAAGCGAAATTATTACGTCCCCTCTCTAGTTTAGTTTAAAGATTTTACCACAAGATATAAATAACACATTATTACACATAGATTTTACCACAAGATATAATAACAGACATATCTCACTTTGCAAAACACCTCATTGAAAATAACCATCATCCTCAAACTGATAATGCCCTTAATATATTACAAATAAATACATAAGGCAATAAACTTTAGATCCTAGAAACATTAGAAATAAACAGACAAAAAAGACATCAAGGTTAATATATTAAATGAACGACTAAATATAATAACAACCATACTTAATATCTTCTAAACATAATATAGTTGGACAACATTGGTATTACAGTACTTTTCAAATTGTTTCAGCCCAACTACACATCTAAATATAAATTTATAAAATAAATAAATAAATGAATAAATAAGGAAAACGGGAGTTATGTAGAATTAGTGGTATAACCTTGTTCTCACTTTCAGATACCCTTGCTATTGTATAAATATATTACTGAGAATAACTTCCATTTAATTTTATTACATACACCGGAACGTTTGCATTGTATAACCTCATAGAATAACATCAATTGAATTTATTACCCTTACTACTACTTGTATATCGTATAACTCTCGGAAATATAATAAAACGTACACCGCTCCCCTACAATAAACTCACTAATATAAACAGTGGGAAAATCCACACAAACCCGGCTTCCGCCATTGTTTTTGAAACATAAATGCTGTTGGATGTTCGTAAGAGTTAATCTTTGCTAATAGCCCACCTGAAGATGTAATACAACGAAACCTAGGTCATGGCAAAGAACCTAAAAAAAGTAGAAATAATACTACATCACGTTTCATTTAATTGTCTAGGAATTGATAAGCCTGTATCTGGTAACCCTAGACAAACCTGTCTCCGTTATCCGGGCATAGTTGAAAAGTCTAAAAATATACACGTCAGGTTGCAGTGCATTTATTTCAATTTTTTTGTAAGTAGTAAAGATCATATGATGAGTGCACTAAAGAAAAAGCTATATGGGGCTAAAAACAGAAAAAAAGCTAGAGATAATATCGGAGGAGTAAATAAATCTGCTTCTATGATAGGAAAATGGCTTCACGAAACAGGCACAAAATTAGGCACCACTGATACTCCCGATACTACGATTTAAAGTAGTTCGAATAATTCTTGTAATTTAGACATTCAGGATAATTTCTAACTACCGTCGTTGAACAGCTGGAACTGCAAGGCTCAGATGATGGGAAAAAATCTTTGTTGTCGATTTTATGTCAGCAGCAAGATGACGTTGAACTGGCATCTAATAACTTATTACAGTCGGGTATTCGTCAAGAAGGTGATATTATAGATCTGAAAGATCCAGGTACATGGCGCACCCCTAAAAAATGACAGATCAACAAAAGTCTTTAGCAACTAAGATGTATTAGTAAATGATAAACAACTAAATAACAGAGCTTACTTCCACTGAATACAACGGTAGGTATTTGACATATTCATTATGGTCCAGAGCAATGGCAAATAAATCAAATATTAAAAGGACCTGGCTTGTTTATTCTTAAAAAAATGCAATTTACTCTATTTCCTGCAAGCTATATGCCAGCGCTTCTAAATGAGATTTCTGGACAGTAGGTCTCATAAATAGGAAAAACGCTTCAGAAAGATTAGCAAAGCATGAAGCATGACAAACGCACAAAGAATGTGTTACAAATGGAAACCCCGTCTGCTGCAATTGGAATCGTGTCAGCATCGATTGCGACATTATGCGATTGATTCATATCGTATATAAAGACATTGGACAAGCCAGGGTTGTGGAAAGGAAAGAGCAGACAGAGCTTGTAGCGTATCTGGCACACTATTTAAATCTTGTGAACGTGTATTTTGCGTTATCTTGTCCAGAAGCAGTTTGCCTATTTAGGCTTGTATAAAAACTTAGTAGACCATTTAGCGGATACATCGCACCGTGAAAAGTACTGATAAATTGTACAAAAACTAACTTAAAAGAGAAGTAGTCAAATAAGAGGGTCCGCCAACACCTAGCTGTCTCAGTTCTATTAAATAATTTATCGAAAGAGATCAATGCTCTGGAAGAAATCCTCTTTTGCCGCAGAATCAAAGTACAAACCGGGTCATCTACTACGTGCGTGATGGATTTTAAATGTATCCTCAACTTAACAATTTATCCTAATATACTACGAGATATTAATAGAGTTAACGTCGAAATACAGAAGGGGCATAATAATTTCGCTTTCTGTGTCATTAATTCAAAGTCTTATTAAGGTATTGCAAGAATAAAGAGAAAAACCAATATAATATTGGATCGAAGAAGCAGCATTGTATCATACTGGATGTAAATCGGATCGTGACATTCATCCATCGCAAAAGGAAATCGTGGCGGTCCATAAAAGCAAACGAATTTCTAGAAGGAAAAGGCAACACGACGAAATCTGCGAGGACGAATCAAGAACACTAGACCCGGCTATTTTCCAAAAATATAAAAGTACTACTTTGACAAAATTATAACTGAAATAGGAGCAAGGCAGGAGGCGCGAGGAACCTGAATGAAAGTTTCGCTTTTCTCAGTGGACATGCCTTTGTAAATATAATGCTTGTAACACAGTTGATTTCTGCAAGAAAATAATCGTATTTAAAAAGCTTATAATCGGAATCAACGAAAAGACCAGTTGCATTCAACAAATTGCAACATATGTGCAAATATGACAAGAAGCTATTCCCAATAGTAATATAGCTTTAAGGTTATATTGCACATTACAGACGAAATCTGCAAGCTGTGAGTGAAGTTTCAGCCTACTAAAAATAATTAAAACCTACCCGCGTTCAACAATGTGTCAGGAACGTCTATCTGTCCTCGCGATCCCAGACACGGAAAATAAAACTGCATATGAGACGAACATAGATGAGATACGAACATTGGCGATAGATTCTTTCACGGAAAGGAAAGATCGATGTGTAAAACTATAGCAAGGTTAGATAGAAAAATTTGCTGGGATCAAAGTATTGAAAGTGTATATACTGTCTTGCTCGTGCATTGTTTACACTGGTTGTATGTTTTCTATATTTATGTCACACACACAAGAAAGTTATTAGCAAATAGGTAGTAAAGAGTTCAAATTTATTAAAGAGTTTTTATTCTCACGTTCAAAAGAAATCCCACCTAGTATATTTGTTTTGTGAGTTTTTTTGAAATAGTTTCAATAGATATATATAATATAATATAATAATAATTAATCTCAAATGCTGGAGGGGAGGTGCACCAATAGTAAGTTTTTGCCCCGGTTCGGAATAATGGTAGATCCGAGGACGCTGGAAGCAAACGGTTTTGATAAAATTTCACTAAATGTGATTCCACGTTATCTTTATAGAATTGATCATTTCCAATAAATTTATATTCTGCGGCATAGACTGCAAATGAGTAGACGTCGTGGCCTGTGATATGAAGATGATCTTGTACGTGACAAAACAATGGATGCTTTTCATTTATATTAATTTTACACCAATCGTATTTCTAAAACTCAATTTTTTGTTTCGATGTTTGGTTTATTGCTTCATTTGGGAGGTAGATGATGGGTACTTAATTTCCATAATATCTTCTGTATTAGCCATATGTTGTGGCTCCTAGAAAATAAAATTATTAAACCGCACTCCTCAGTGTTGAAATATGAGGGTTGCTAACTTCTGAGCGCAGTGTATTCATTTTTCTTTCCACGTTTTATTGATGGCACATGGTTGAAATCCTTTCCGTATAAAATCTGTTCAACTAATGAAGAGTTATCTGCATTTACTGCCTTGACAAACCAAGAAACTTAATAATTTCTACCTACGCTCTAACCAAAGTTATGACCAAAAGATTGTAAACAGCCTGTATTAAAAGAGACTACTGCAGCTGCAAATCGACTACTATAAGAACCTCGGCAAGAAAAGTTAACCCTCTTTCCTCCTATATATTTTGCAGTGTGCAAATTAAAGTATTTTGCTAAATTATTCGTTTGTGAACTAAACTATAAGATATATTAGTATAATTACTATTAATTGCGTAATAAAGTGCGTTCTGTCAGACGTTTAGTACATCAACTTTGGAGAAATTAGTGTTATCTAGAAAAAACCAAAATATGTTTCGAAATTCAAATGACACTAATAAAAAGAATTAACAATTTACATATATATATATATATATATATATATATATATATATATATATATATATATATATATATATATATGTGTGTGTGTGTGTGTGTTTAAGTAGGTCGATAGTGCTGGCACCGACTTCAAAAATATAGTAGCTTAGTTATTTTTTGCGAATAAATAGGTGAGTTTAATATTTTGAGTTAATTATTTTTTACTTTTTAGAACCTACTTTTTTGAAGTCGGTTTTTTAAAGAACATTTTACACACATCCCACAAATATTATAAATATGAAGGTTTATAAGTTTGTTTGTTGGTTTGTTTCTTACTTAATCACGCGACAACGGTTGAATGAATTTGAATGAAGTTCATGCGAACCAAGTTGCGGGCGACAGCTAATAATTGTCATAAATGAAAAAAAAAATTAGAAAAAGACGCTAAATATATTTATGAAATTGTATTTATTAAAAAAAAATTCTCTTATTTATTTATTACTTTAGAACCTTACGTCGGGACTATTGAGCCCCGAAGGAGTCGATTAAATCTTAATAATCAATGCCTTTCTTCAGATTGCTTTCTATTCATAGCACAGCTAAAGAATTCAGTCGCGTTTGAGCAATAGTACTATGGAGGTAAGTTTTAATCCTTTTCAGAATTGAAAATGATCTTTCCGCAGTGCAGTTCGAAGGAGGCATACATAAAAATATTGTTAATGAGATATTTATATATGGATATATTTCATTGATGCCTTTCTCGTGAATTATTTTATTTAATTGGATGGCTGTGCCAGGAGCTACGTTGAGAGTATGTAAGAATTCCCATAAATATATACTTGTTAATAAAATTTTGTGGATCAGCAGGTAAATCGAGTTTATATAAGTGAGCTTAGTTTAGTCGCTTTGTCAGCTACCTCATAGAAATTCAAAGCTGCTATTATGGTAAAGATGGTTATTCAGTTCTTTGTAAGTGACTTGGCAGCGATTTAATTCAGAATATAATCTATCCATTACAACGTTATACGTATTTACCTGAAAGGACTTTTTCGGTTAATGCTGTATCCACGTCGCCTTGCGAACTCTCATCTTCATCGAAATGACGTTTCCTCATCTTTCATCGTTTGCATGTGTCGCCTTAATCAGTAATAGAAGATATTTCGACGGCAATATACTCGTAATGATCAAAATTATTCTTTGTGCCCTCAGTACGATTTGCTAGAGAACTGTAGATTTCTGAAGTTACACTCAAATCAACATTAATATAATGCAGGGTTCTGTTCGTCGTATTAAATCTTTGAAGAATTTCTCCCCAAACTGTCGATAGGATGGCTGTTTACAAGCGCTGCAGTTGCTGAAGACAACCAGAAGATTTACATCTGGTAAACTGCTTTTCGGATTGGTCCTCGCTTATCGCTTTAAGTACTTTTATTACTTTTGTTCCAAACTTTACTTAAACTTGAACAAGCATCTGCTTGAAGTATTGTATGAACCATTGTATTTGAGACAGATTTTTGACTGACAAATTGGTAGTTTTAAGTGTTGTTGTAGTACAATCCAGCTATGAGAGAAACAGTAAAAAATGTATATAAATTTTGTAGAAGAAAAAAAAATCGCCGATTCACCGCAGCAATCTGCTGATATTAGTCCAATAGTCCAATAAATTAAGATATATCAACCAATAGTCCAATAAATTATTTGTCTTTTTATTTATCCAATTTCACAACTTTAAAAGCAGAAATAGGGTTTTTGTTTTAACTAGCTTAAACTACGCAATAGAACAAACGATAACGAAAAATGCATTCGTTCGTACATATGTGTTTTCGGCAGTATCGGATTCTAACTAACTGAGAGACGGTCACCTAGAAAAGAATCATACGGTCGAAAGGGACGGGTCATGATGACAGTGCCTAGCGCTTTTTATTGGTTAACTCCACGCGGATCCTGCATTGTACCTTATTAGATTGGCTAACATAATTTTTCTTACAATATACCAATAATTTTGAAACGATTCCTTGTTTTTAAAACGTAAACAAAATGACAGGTGCTATAAAGTTGCGTTACGTTATTTATTTTTTTATCAATAGTACTGTGTCGTAATCTCTTCGTATTTTAAATATTGTGTAGAGATATCTTAGATTTCGAAAAATATATAGAACAGATAATTCTTTAATAAGTTTTGTTATTACGTACACGGAATGTAGCCTTGAACGTTACATAACGTAATTGTAAGAAGCTGTCTTCATACTAAACAACATTTAGTCCGAAAACTTATGGAAGTATCTCGTCGATTTCAAGAAAAAAATATAAAGTTGTAATTTTTGAAGAATAACTTTATATTTGTTTTGTTTTGTCTTTGCTAGTAGAAACATTTTTTGCTAATTAAATCGTAATCGATGATTATACATTGATTTTTGGTCATACGATAAATTAAACGTGTATTAAATTATTTTTATTTTATTTTGGCCACACTTCTTTTGATTTACTAATAGGCCACAAGGCAGTGGTGACCTAAAAATTTCGTGAAATATACATTTTTTCTCTTAAACATGTGTTTAGTATTATATTATAATGTTCTACTTCTACCTTACTAACTATAATGACATTATATTTTTTATAAATAATTCATTTAATTAAAAATAAACGCGGTGGATGTTCTATAATTAGCATAGCAATAACAGCTAGTGTTTGAAAAACGTTCAGTAAAAGCCTTACGACCTCTTTACTGTACTATAAAATTAAAATAAATTAATTTAACGTTAATCATTTTAATGAAATTAAGGCTTAATTATTAAGCTATAAGTATGTTTTGTCATGTTGTTATTACCTGGTAATATTTAATTTTGAAACACTCCATTCGAAAAATTTTTAATAAAGGAATGTCTTGTATACAGGTCTTATTTTTTGGACAGAGTGCTCATTCGCATGAATAACGATTCGTCATCATTTGTTCGACATATTTTATGGCCAGATGAAAGCATATTTATACGGCATGGAATATTTAATGTGCATAACGAGTACTACCGGAGCCACACGAATCCACTTTTAAAACGGCCGGGAAGTTTTTAACATGGATGGAATTTAAATGTATGGGCGAGACTTTTGGGTAAACAGTTCGTAGGTCCGTTTTTCCTACCTATCAGAATGGCATCGGTCAATTATTTATTGTATTTTTTGCGTAATGAAGTGGAAGATTTTATTTCAAATTTGCCTTTGAGCGTAGTCGGAGATATGTGATGGCAGCACGATGGAGCGCCCCCTCACTTCGATATTCGGGTGCGTGAGTATTTAGATGAACAAAATTGTCGTCACTGGGTAGGGCGTAGTGGAGCTGTACCTTGGCCTCCAAGATCTCCAGATTTAACACCACTCGATTTTTTCTTTGGAGTAGTGTTCATATTACTGGTCAGGTAATGCCCTCATTTGATAGAGGACGTTCAGTTGATAGAAGACGTCACGCGGCTGAAGATACTATCCATATTCTTTGGAATAGCATAAAATCTGATGTATACTTAACTGAATGCCCGGAGGAACACACTTTATAAGAAAGGATTACCGACACTTTTAATAAAATTAAGATAAATGCTCAACTTGTGGATAACCTTATTAATTCAATTATAAGGAGAGCGCGACTGTGTTTAAAACAAAACGGAAACTTTTGAACATTTTGAACATTTCCTTTAAGACTTTTTAAACAAATAAGTGAAATAATTTTTTTATGAATATTAAATTATTAACATTTTTTGGGAAATATTTGTTACTAAAACAACTTTTCTATTTAATACTTTATAAACGTGAAAAAAGTCATAGATTGAGTGGTTTCCGCAGAACTGCAAAATGAGTGTAATGTACTCAACATTAATAATATTATTTATTAAGTTTTTAATAGTTATATTTCATGTTACTTAACCAATTAATTAAACGAAATACTCGCTACGTATAAATTACTTATTTTAATATACTCTATACGTCTCGCGCGGTAGGTTCGCGGGTTATTCCTCCGAGCGGCACTGAACAACGTGCGCAAGTATCGTGTGTACGAAAAAAATGAGAAATAATTATAAATATTATTTTAAATTTTTTGAAAAAAGTCATCTTTGTCTGTCTTTGTCCGACACTTATTCCCAAGCACCGTACACACACACACACTATATATATACACGAAAATTAATCCTGAGTGCTTTGGCCTTAAGTGTGCCTGTTGTGCTACATCCATATGCCCTCTGTTGCTCAATCTCATTTCTATCCATTTTTGTTGTATCATCTCCGTATCCATTACTTTATTTTTCTATTTTTAAATGCTGATATTCCCAGTGATAGGAAAAATCTGAATTTTTGGTTAAAAATAGTGACTATTCATGATTAATGTAAGATCGTGGAGGTTTACTTGCGGAAGCAGATTTTTTATATTCTTTGCTTGAAGGAAATTTTCTTAGGTGCTTTGATATTCTTTCATTTTTTAATTATATTTTTAATAAAATAATAAAGAATTATATATAAATGCTTAAATGTTAATGTTCGATATAAGACATTTAGAGGAGACCGAGGGGAGTTAAAACAATTTTGACATTTTGCTTCATACAAAAAATTCTATAAACACAAATCGTATGAGTTTAGTGCTAAACCATAGCTCATTTCTTACACTTTCAAATGATTGACACAAAGAAGGTGTAAGTGTGAATTCGGTAACGAAAAATCGACTTGAATGTAACAAGTCATTTTGTTTTATCTCCCTTCATACCGAGGTAAGTTGAAACAATTGGTATATGAGTAGAATTACGGATTTTATTATTCCATGTTTAGATGTTTTATTTTAATAAATATCTTTAGATTATAATCTAAAGGTATTTGTTAAATAAAACATTTAAACATAGAACATAACATTCTTAATAATATTCTGTACTGAAATGAACAAATCGTAATAGCTATAAATAAATCTTAAACAAACAATAATCTCTTCATTTTAATTTCTTTACACGAACTCTTTAGAAATAAAGTAGTATGATATGCGATACTAATTAACAAATATAACAATAATTAAAGCAACAAGTTGAGAAACAAAAATCACATTCTTGCAAAACTGAATCTCACAGACTTAATAATTTTCTGCTTTCATTCCTTTATAAGCACTACAATCAGTCTTAATTTCTTTTTTAGAAATCTAAGTTTGTGACAATAATCTCACAAATGTTTATTATTAGAAAAAAAGAGGATATAGGGAATATGAAAATTAAAAATATTATTCGGATAACCAACTGTGACCAATATAAGACAGTTCGCCAGTAGTGCAAGAGCTTAAGTTTTACGTTCAAGAAATAGGACCCATTTTCCACAGAATTGGTACAGAGCTAATTTAACTAGCTCTAGGAGGAGTAGCGGGTAAATTTAGGACAGATGGACTTAGTACACGAGAGTCGTTTAACAAATTGTCTCTGTTCTCAGGGATTACTGGTAGTTCATCATTGGTGCTGTCATTCGCATTCACAGGACTTGGCGTATGTTCTTCACTTTTTGAATTTTCCACTAAGTTAGAACTGGACAGGCCACGGCTCTTGGCGGCAGAATTCTTGGAAATGACCAAAGGCCGATCAGTAATTTGGCTCGGAGGTTAACAGGGTCCTGGAGTATTTTGGTGTTAATAGGCCAAAGTCGGGTCATGTTGAATCAGGAAGATATATTGCATGGTGTGACTGCAATTTCAAAAAACGTTTTCACTATCCCAGGAATATCGTAAATAAAAAAAAGTTATGAAACTGTTCCAGGATGAGATTCCAGCCAGATATCGCAAGTAGTGCTAACTGCTCTTTTTACTTGCCCAAAAATGGCTCTAGCCATTGTCTGCAGTTTATGGGTGTAGTGAGGAAGAAATTCCAGTAAAAGTATTCCATTTTCTTGACAGAATTCAATATTTTAACTAGTGCGTGATATGCGTGGTTATCTACTAGTAAGAAAACTTTATTTTCTTTTGGTAACAGTCTTGGTCTCTGAAGAATTCATTTTCTTGCATCGAACCTGATCCATTAGCGGTACCAATTGGTCCAGAGGTTTCCGCGGAAAGACTATCAATGGAGGTAAATGATTCTCAAGGGCATTTCCAGCTAGAGCTATTGTAACCAATGTTCCTCTCTCCACCGAAGTCATGGCACTCACTTGTAGTTTGCAGTTTGTAATTTGTTCAAGTACCATGGTGTAAATTTGAAAAAAGTTCCACATTTGTGTGATTAAAACTCGTAGCTCACGCGATGCTTGTTGGTTGAGGTAGTCTCCGAGAAAGAATAGGATGACGTTTCATAAAATACTGAAGCCAAACTTCACCTACCATTTCTTGGTCTATCCAAGAAGGACATTTTTGTTATATGCCACAGTCAACTTATGGGCCAATCGTTTGGCTTCTTTAGTGCTTAGGCCGGAGTTAGCAGCATCGCAGCTTAAGGGATTATCAGAAAGTATGTTCTCCTCTAAAGATGAAAACACAGTCTTTTCAGATGTTCGACAGATAGAGGAGTCGTTCCTTTAGCTTCATAAGCTATTTTTTTAATAAATCTGTAGAGGGAAGTATGGTTGCGGTTGTAACTGGAAGCGGCATCACGGAGGCTTTTCTGACGTAATGTCACTTCTTCTGCTGGGAGCTCGTATAATACACGACCCGTATCAGTCTTTGTTTTATAATCGGTAGGCACACTGAAACAGAATAAGCAAAAAAAAAACATAAATTTCACCATATAAGTAATCAGCATCATAAAACTTAAAACGAGGTGAGTTATAAACAAATACAAAGAATTCAGCTACACCATCACGATGATTTCACCGTTAGTTAACGAGTTTCGAAATATATAAAACCCCAACCAAAATACAAACGCAGTATCAAAATATAAGTATCTTAAAAAAAACGTTTAACACCTACTTCTCACGATTTTTGTATCGTGGAAGCCAGAACGACACACCCACACGCCTTAAGCATGGATGCGAGCAAACAATTTTAAGTTAAGTTCTAGAAAATCAGTGTTGTTTAAAATCACCTCTGGTTCAAAATTTCTCCGGCTCCCCTATTTTATATACATACACACACACACACACACACACACACACACACACACATATATATATATATATATATATATATATATATATGTAATATTTTTGTTTTTTTTTCTAAGTTTTATTATGGGCACTTTTTTAAGGGTAATTTTGTTACAGGTAATATTGGATGGCCAGTCGTACGATTATCAATATTATTAGAGGTCTTAGCCACGCATCTGAGACTGGTTATTTCAAGACATCATGGTTTTACCAGAAATTCCTGAGTAGTGGAAATAAATAGCTAATAATTTTGAGGAAAAAAACTAACTTTCCCCACTGTCTTGTAAATATATAAGAGTGGCTCGTTATATTTTAATTATAAAAATTATTTCTCTATTGTTTTATTACTTATTTTAGTTTTAGGTAGATTATCGATTTATGTACATCAATGTAATTTGCTAGAATGTTGCACAATCTTGTCATAGAAAAGGATGGTTTTTATTTGAAAGATAATTCATCTGAAGTAAAATAATTTACCAAAAGTATAGTTCAGAAGAGATAAATGATTCACGACTGATACTGTCAGAATAGCGTTTATAGATAATTTCCTAACATCAGGCAAGACGAAGCGATTAGTGAATAGTATCTATATAGCATATAAGGAAACTCCTCACCATTTTTTCTTTCAGTGACGCTATTTGGAGTATAGATGCGATTCAATTATAACTTAAAATAAAAATATGAATGACCAAAATTAAAATAATTTTAATGAATTTATACTTTCCCTTATTAATTATGTACGAAGTAGCCCTGTACTGTTTGAATACATGTTATAAATCCATTATATTACATTGTTATAGCAAATAGTAGTACTATTACTGCGTAAAGAAGCGACACTCACCTTCCACCGCCAATTTAACGTCACCCGCAGATAAGGAGTACGATCAAGAGTACGCGTTCCTAGGTTGCCGCTTGCTGCGTGCGCGTGTGTATTGGTTCCATTTTGCGATGTTTTGTTGTGTTTCGTATAATCTAGTGTTAATAGATAACTATTCATAATAATTCAATATTAAGGTCCGTTATTGTGTGATGTGCGGGTGCTTAGAAAGCAATAAAATGACTTAGGATAGGATATTGTTTTGTCTCCCTCTTTTCGTTTGTTGTAAATAATTTTGTTTTATATCACCAACTTACTTGGTTAGATCCTATAATTTTATGTCTACAAGCATGTCATTGAACAGTTTTAAATTTCAAACTGTCAAAAGTTATTGTTTTGTTTGAACGCGATGTGTTTGGAAAAGGGATCCTTGTAGTGTCTGCCATAGTCATATTATATTGTTTATTAAGAGATCTTTGACATGAAGCAAATATAATCAAGTCAAATATACAACGAAGACAATATTTCAGTGTATTACATTTATAAATAAACAAAATTTATTTTTATTTAAGTTTTTTTTAGTTTTTAGGATCCACACTAAGTACCTTTTTTCAAATTCTTCGTTAATATTATTATTATCAAATTATTTTCACTCAATTAAATGTATAGTTTAAAATATTTATTTAAATAATTACTTTTTTTACAATTAATTAATAATAAAGACGTTTGCGCCAGGACAAACTTACTGCGCCAGCGTGCCATCGAGACAGTCATTCGGTCAACGCTATTGGTCAAAAAGAGGAACAGCTATTTTGCTGATGCGATTGCCCGCAACGATTGAGACTGATATGTAGTAATATTCTCAACCTGCACGCTGCGGACAGCCCTACTTTAATTTACGCACACACACAAGGATACGGGTAGGCGAGACTATGCAATAGTATAGGCAATTAAATTTGTTCACTTGTATGGAGTGTCGGGGGGGATGGGGATGGTTATGGTGTGAAATATTATAATAATTAGACATTTGATGGAACAATAAAAGACAGACATATCAAATGCATTTTTTCTTTCTGGTCCATATCATCAATCACATTTCAAGCTAATGAAAATGTCTTTTTCAATGTTTACTTTGATGATGGTGTACTTTCTATTAGAGTAATTAAAAGTTGATTATCGGTAGCGTAGGATATTGCCTAATCCGAGAAAAAAATATTTAAGTTTTTATTAGGGTTAAATCATCTTCATAACTTCGAAACTGTTAAAAATCGTGATTAGGATAGGCCTTGAGGTCCTCTATCTCACAGGTTTCGTGTGACACTGCTTGGTTACTGTTTTGTATTATTGTAATTTGTTTTTTTTATACTGTGCCCTTTTTGTATATACTATAGATAACGTTGTGTTTATCAAAAAACGCACAATTATTTTCCACTTTGTGATTGAATGTTACGAAAAAAGGGCCACCGTTATTTTTTTTTAATATGAACGATTAAAAAATATGTGCATATCTAAACGCATAAATTTTATATGAAAAAAATTTACCAACTGTTTCTATTACAATTGGTATTAAAATAAGTTGTAAATAATATTTTTAGGTGTAGGTTAATTCATAAGCCATTCGCCGAAAGTGACGGGTTTGATTATTTTTTCTTACAGGTTTCAATTACTTTGTAAACTCAAATACTTTAATTCATAATTCGTCAATAATGGATGATTCGTCAATAATGCAGTTGGACAGGAAGGGATCTACATTTACATTATTGTACATCGCTGATTGACGAGCCATTTATTTTGTTGTATGCTTCCATGTAGGCCGGTATTCCGGTGGTAGTCGAATGGCAGCCCTTTTAAAGAAGTTTATCAATCGTAAATTCAAATTTCCGATACTTAAAATTTACGCTGCCTTTAGTTTACGATAGGCTGTATGGCGCGTAATATTTTTTTTGTAATAATATGCAATAAGCTAACAAATGTAACAGAGTTTTTTGGCTTTCATGAAATGGATTTAAAACAGCACTCTCCTGGTTTCATTTCAAGTGATTATACTTTTTTATGTTTTCATTACAGCAGCGGTAAACAAGCATACAACATATAGTGAAAATGGGCTCAGGTAGAAGAATTTATGTTGAGATGTATGAATAATTCCCGTACTAGTGGTGTACGAATTTAACTATTGTTATTGAACATTTTTAGTAATTTCAATTAGTAATTTCAGTAAGGGTTCATAAGTTTATAAGTAGTTTTAAAATATGTTATTGATAAATAAATGCTTGTAATGTATTGTATCAAAAGTAACTAGAAAGAGCCGATCAAACCACGGATATATTTTCATGACTCTTTACTGATGAAGTTTTATAATTTTTATTAATAATTAAATATACACACATGTATATATATATATATATATATATATATATATATATATATATTTAAAATTATATATATTTAAAGTATCGGATATACTAATTATTGTTCTAAAGTAATTTAGTTCCATAGAATAAATATATTAGTTTACCGTCTACATTGACATAAATTGTTTCAGCACACATATCGTGTATTCCAACATAAAATACAATGTGCTTCTCCAGACTTGTGTTTACCATTAGAATGAAAATATGTATTAGTATTTTCGATTCGGGTGTAATTGACAGCATGGATGGTTGTAAAATGACATCTGAGATGGTTCGTAAATATAATCAGATCTGAAGAAAAAAATATTCGCTTTAACTGAAATAATGATAATGCAGTTTTATTTTTATATAATTGGTATAAAATATTATTGTATCGACTTAAAAAGGACATTATTTGTCAGTATTGCACATACTAAAAGCTTATGAAAAAGGGCTAATTCAAAATTTATAATACCATCCATCATTATTAGTCTCAAAAGAAGTGTTATTGAGCAGAAGGTTAGCAAATATTATGTTTTATATGCTATTCAAAAATAAACAAAAACAATCAATTATAATCGAATAAACAAATACATATTTAGAAAGACGATTTAAGTAATTGAAAAATGAAAATAATTCCTTGCGTATATGAGGCCGACAACATATGGAATATACACGGTGTCCGGGAATAAATGTCAGACAAAGAAAGAGAAGAAATTCGTTGACCGAAAAATAGTATCCGTTAAAATAACATTTAAAAGATGAGTTTTTTTTAGAAAATTCAAAATAATATTCATAATTATTTGTCATCTTTTTCGTACACATGGTACTTGCGCACATCGTTCAGCTCCGCTCGGGGAAATGACCCGCGAACCTGCCGCAGGAGACATTGTACATTTTAATGAGTAATTTATATGTAGCGAGTATTTCGTTTAAATGATTGGTTAAGTAACATTAAAAATAACTATTAAAACTTAATAAATGATGTTATTAATGTACCCATTGATATTGTAGTTCTGCGGAAACCATTCAATCCATGACTTTTTTTATGTTTGTAAACTATTACACAGAAAAGTCATTTTCTCATTTTTCATTTTCTCTCTTTATAATTGAATTAGTAACGTTATCCACAATTTGAGCAATTATCTTAATTTTATTAAAACTGTCGGTAATCCTTTCTCATAAAGTGTGTTTGTCCGGGCATTTAGTTGAGCATACATCGAATTTGACGCTATTCCAAAGAATGATGATAACATCTTCAGCCATGTGACGTCTTCTATCAACCTGGACGTCCTCTATCAAACGAGGGCATTACCTGACCAGTACTATGAATTTGATTAGCCAACCTTACGATGGTCCGTACATTTGGCTTTTTGGTGCGATTTGGATGAATAACCGAATACCTTATACTCGCCTGACGAGCATTGCAACCGCATGCACTAAACATATCAGCATGTCATAATATTTAGAATTTACAAACACGGTCACACGGAAATTACAAACACGGTCACACAAGAACCGAATGTAGATAAGACCAAAAAGAAAAGAATTAAAATAATGAGAATAAAAACCACGCTACCGCTTTCAGCGCCTCAGCCAATGATACCGAAGTATCGTACTTAGACTTGGGTGCTTCAGCGGGATAATTTTTTGACGCGGATACGAATAGCCATAGGAACTCGGCGGTATGGCGGCGTCGCCTATCAAGACGATGAAAGTGACGGATGACAAATTACTTTCGGTAAAGGGCTTTGGTCAAGTGAACTTTAACGTTTGTCGTAATAAAGGTCAGTAAAATAAAAGTATACTAAATTTTGTGCTACATGTACTTGATTTAGCAACAAACTTATTGACAGTTAACAAAGGCGTTAAAAACGATGTTCAAGTAAAATTTAACAATAAATTTGCTTCACAACAAATAGGAATAATGAGACTATAGCTAATTCGACTCTTATCAATAATATGTACAGACTGAAAACAAATAATAACCTTGTCTACATATCAGCTATTGACAATTCTGAAATTTTTCTCAGGTATCAGCGTCTGAGCCATTTATATTTTACGACGTTGAAAAGTTATTAGAAAACACCGAAGGTAAAGAAGTTATCCAAGGAAGAAAACAGGCTTACGTCTCTCCCGGTTTAAATGTAAAGGTTCTAAGACAACAAAAATGCTGGACTTAGTGCACTCGGATATTTATGGTTCCATGAAAACGACATTGCTCGCCGGAGCGAGAAACTTTCTGATATTCATAGATGACTGTCCAAAATGTTTTTTTACTTCATGCAAAGGAACTTGGGAGTACTAAAAAGATTAAAATAATTTAAAGACCAAGTTGAAAATAAATTCAATAGCAGAATTAAATGTCTTCGCACAGACTGGCTGGAATATAAACAATTTTCTGAGTTCACGAAAAAGGTTGGGTTATGATCCCAGCCTTTCCTTTCCTATCAAGCAACCACCCCATATACATCGAAACAGAATGGAGTAGCGAAGTGAATGAAACGAACACTAGTCGAAGAGTCAAAGTGCATACTGTCGACGCCCCTCCCCTCCCAAGCAGTATTGGGCTAAATCAGTGAATACGGTTATCTGTCACACTAATAGAGTTCCGACAGAGCTCTGGAATATAAAGCTCCTGCGGAGGTATGACCGGGAAAGAAACGTACATTAGTCATCTAAGAGTATATGGGTGCGAAGCAATGGTTCATCTTCCAAAAGAGACGGTGAGGAAATAAAATCCCAGACTAAGGAAGGTAATCTTCATCGCTTATTGTGAAAATACAAAAAGGTACCGATTTATGATACTAACTCAAGAACAAGAGTAAAGTGCAGTGTTTCTGAAACTCACCGTTTTGAGAAATGAAGTCTCAAAATGCGAGTAAAATCGACAGATGTCCAAACAAAAGTCGACAGATGCAGCAATACATAGTGAGTTTAGTAAGAAAAACATATCTCTAAACCAGTTCTCATCATATCGAGTTCATATTCACGTCATATGTGATAATGAAGATTACTGGACGAAGACGAGTACTGGAGATGAAGTTGATGTATAATCTAATTAAATTGGATTAAAATCAATAACAATAAATAAATGTGAATAATAATCAATAGCAAAAATGCTATGAACGGCGAGTTTCATAAAATATATTATACAAACATTTAATATAAATCTTAAATATAAATTTGTAATGTAAGACTTCATGAAAACACTATGTAGTTGAATTATGTATGTACAAGTAGTAAATATGGAGATATATTCACAAAAACCTCTCCCGGAACAAAGTTTGTATTAATGCAAGAAGAGATTGGAATTTCAGTGTAAAAAGCGATTGTTTATTTTTAACCAGCTTCACGAAATGTAGCAATTATTAGAGTAATGTTAACAGCCTGTTAATCTGAAATACATAATGCACAGCTCTATTTCAATTCCAGTATAAATGCAAATACAGTATATTTACATAAGGAATAAAGTTCTGAATAAGAAGTGAAGTCAAATACAATTGGAGAAACACATGTATTCATGTAGACAGAAAATAAAGAGCTACTGGACAACTCTATTTTAATGTATAACAATATATATATATATATATATATATATATATATATATATACATACATATGTATACATATATATATATATATATATATATATATATATATATATATATATATATATATATATATTAGAGATGGGCAGAAAAGATTGGGTGAATAAAATGAATTAATAAACCAATATTTTTTGACTGAATAGATTAAAAAAGCAACAGTATGTCATTCTTTAGTTCATTTAATCAAAAATCAAAACAAATTAAAATTCTGTCCTTTCCATCTATATACCAACTTAACCTTTATATATTATAATATATAGTTATGTACATTAATATGTGCGTATATATGGGAATTTGATCAGTCGTAAAAGACATTCGTGAAGTGCGAAACAAACAATATTGACAATACATCTAACAAGTAATCTTCACAGACTTCTTCCCGCGCGAGAACAAGAAGGCATGTAACGATTTTCCCAAGAGGGAGTGCTAAATGTATTGGATTGGCTAACCTTATAGGTCTATCTCATTTCGATGTCATTCAATCCATAAGAATTGATCTGTCAAATTGTATCGATCTTAAAAGATTTAAATCAACAGGTTGCGAATCTCGATCAATCAGTCAGTTGTCTTTGTTTTATTCGTAGATCGCTTGTACCATAGAAAAGCGACACACATTTGTCAGTTGACATATTTTTGGAATTTTATTGACATTCACTCTTCGATTTTATTATTGGCATTATTTGAATACGTGATGAGTTTTTTGTAAAATTTCCTAAAAAATAATAACTGAAATAATATATATTTTGTTTTTTTACAAATACTGTATCATTTCGCAAACGAAGCGAAATATAAAACCGTTATAGGAGTTAAACTTGGGGTAATGGCAAAATGCAGTTATTGCTCCCAGTTTTATCCCAGGTTGTGGTTCTATGAATAATTGGGAAACACCACCTCTCAGGATAATTGAACTCGATAGTTATTTCAGAGAGGAACCTATTCACCGTGATAATAATCCTCTTGACTGGTGGCAGTTAAATAGAAATTAATATCCGCACTTCTAGAAAATGGGATGTGGGTCAAAGCCACTTCCTCACTTGCGAAGGACTTCTTGAAGGCAGGTATATAAAAAAATCAATGACTGATGAGGCTATTATATAAATAATTCAATGATTTTAATTATTTATTCTGTTGATTTATAAGTTATGTTGATATTGTTGTTACCCTGTAGTTTATTTATGTTTTAACGATGATTTAGTTTGTTGGAAAATTTGAGAATTTATTGAAAATCGAGTCTGTTTCCATTATGTGATTGTTTAGTGATTGTTTTGTTTAATATATATATATATATATATATCTTCTTTTTTTTCGTTACGTTTGTGTAAGTTAATAAATTGTTGATCAGTTGTAGCTAAATAATAATAATAATAGTTACAGTCTCGATGAACTTTGGTTTTTGTAAACCATAAAATTTATAAATACGCCAGTCTGTTAAGGGCTAAGACTGCCAGTCTAGCCTAGAAAGTATCAGAGGAATATTGATTTTTTTATTCACAAAGAACAAATTAAAAGAACTAGTTCTCGACTTCCAATGATCTAGATTGAAGTAGGTCACACAATCGACCTTAAACGCCCATCTCTACTATGTACAAACTATAATCCCATGTAAATCAGAAATGTATTTATGTAAGCACAGAACATAGGTTATTGCGTAGTTTCATTATAAATTGTAAAATAACAAAATGGAAAATGTAAATGTGTAAAATGTAAAGTGCAAAATGTACTTCCATGTATAAACTCAGGTAAAATTATATGCATATCTTTGTAAAATTTGAGATAGAATTTACTGTATAACTCTAGTTTAAGATAAGAATATTGTGTTGTATTTATGTAAGCACACTATCTCATTCATCACCTATTAAAATTGTTCTAATTTGAGGAGCATATTAATGTAATACAATTATATCAATCCATATTCAGTGACATATAATACATATAAGGTATAAAATATGAAAACAGATGTAAGTAAACTTAGAATAAGGCTCATAACGTAAGCTTAACCAGTATACAATTTATTTTAATATATCAGGAAAGGTCTAATTAAAGGGAATGTTAAAAATATTTAGTTTATGGTAATGTCGCCCCCTTCCAGTATAATTCCTATAATGTATGGTGGAGGGTATATAAACCGTAACTGCGTTACCGCACTTCTTCTTTCACGTATCCTACTCGGTGACATCAAGAGTTGCACCAGCTATTTGTCCGGATTCCTCATCAAGGAATATCCAATCAATCACCCACGGGGTTCCACCAGTGCAACAATAGTTTAACAGTAAGTAATGTTAAGTAACGAAGTACAAATAGTATCGATTTCGGATAATAAATAACGTCACTTATTTACATGACCGATATAATATATGTATTCTAAATAAAATCATTTATTTTAATAGAAAATATAATACTACAGACTAGAATCAATTTTAGTAACGATTGGTTATTAGAGAAATAAAATATTTTCTTCATCTTGCGTCCTAGCTTTATTAAAAAGTATAAAAGAGAGAGAGGGTGAAGATGAGAAAATAAAAGATCCGAAGTGAAAATTGAAAACTATGAAATAACAGTGGTTTTTTTTAAATTTTCAAATTAATTGGGTCATCATCAAATTATGTCATCATTGTGTATTAAAAATTAAAACATCATGATTCGTAAATCAAAATTATTAACATTAGTCTGGTTTTCACATCAGTCGGCACTCCGAGCAACAATTATATATATATTTTATATGGTTTATTTACCATATGGTCAATTTAACTTCACTTGTATAAATATACACAGTACTAATATCACACAACACGTTACCCTTATATCTATAGATATACTGCTATTGTAGCATATCGGTGACGTGAACTCAAAAGACCCACCCAAAAAGCGTCGAACGCACGCATCATGCAATTGGATAAATACAATGTGTTGGTGTATATATATATATATATATATATATATATATGTGGATAGGTGTACGCAGACCGCTGCGCGTGCGCCTGTTAATATTAGCATGTCGGTGACGTGAACTCATAAAATTTCCCCCTACCAAAAATCGCTCAACGCTCTTAAAGAAGTTTTCGTTGTGAAAAGCCCAGTATGCGCTTTAATAGTGAAATTTTACATTTAATTTATTGCAGTACAAAAATATATTCTGAAGATTTTTATAGAAATTATAAATTTGCGCAATAATGAATTATGCTGATTTTACACTGACAGTACAACATAATAATTAACCATACAGCTTCACAATACAACAGAATAATTAAAAATAAGATATATAATGTTATTATTTTCGTAAATTACGTATTTAGTTTAAGTAATATTGTAATTATTAACCAATATTTTGACTTTAGGAACCTTAAATAACGAAAATATTGTCAAGTGTATATTATAAAAAAAATGTTCGAGTAATAAATATAGGATAATCTATTTCAGATGAAATTTAAAATGCAATACATGTCTGCATATATTATTATATATAAATTTGAAATTGTAGTAAAAAATTAAATTGTAGTATTGATATGTCCGTATATTGAAAATATGATTGACATAATAAAAGGAAGAGAACGCAAAAATATTGTTTTTGATTTTTTTTCTTTGTCTGTTACTTTGTTTTTTCGCGCATCATATAAGAACTACTCACGGTGGATTATAGGACTTGAGATAAGAATTAGCTTTTATTTTAGTGTAATCGACTCGCCAGAAAAGAAGATATGTAATTGAAGAAAGCTTATAATAATTATTATAGATGACGTCAGGTATATTTTAACGTTTAATCTTACTGTTAAATTAATAACATTTGTCAAAGATCGAATGGCCGTTTTAAAATTATGAATGTAAGGGTTTGTTTAATTAAGCATCATTGCGAGCTTCGTACTAACCAAGTGTTTAAATTTGCAAAACATTGTACTTTTGCATCTGTTTGTCGTATATGATAACTAAAGAAATATATTTGTTTTCTATTGAGAGTAAGGAACGAATCAAATAATATACTTGTCCTTGTATTTTAAATGGAGGCATACAATTCGCTTCATTAACTTCTTTCGTTTCAAAAGGAGTTACTTAAAAAGCTAAATGACAACGTCGAATACAGTTAAGGAAATGTCGAGACTGATCATCATTGTAACACAAAACAAAAATATTGGCTGCTGAATACAATCGAAACGCATTTTTCCAGAAGGACAAGAAATTTCTTTTGTTTCCTCTATCCACTTTAAAGTTATAAAGTTGTTGCAAGTTATATTATTCTCTGTAGAATAATTTCTTTTTGGGATCGTAATTAAATCTACTATTATGTTTGTCTCGCTGTATAATATTACAGTTGTTAGTTCTTCTTTCTTCTTCTTCTTGGTTTTTATATCGTTGTCGTTGTCTGTTCTCACTAATTTTAATATTCTGTATGACGCTTATCGTTTGCCCGTCATTTATCAAACCACTTTCTCGTTCTTCGCTTGATTCTAATTGACACATCAAGTTCATGTTTTCACGGGGTTGTGCCATGCTATTTTTTTAGCTTAGCAATACGTGGTATCATATTGTGTTGTGATACGGATATCATGTTGTTCTTGACTATCGATTTGGCTTTAATTTTGGTGTCGACGTCGATATTCTTCCAATCGCTGCTCCCTAGAATCATCCGATTCTTCACTTCTCGAGATCGCATGACGAATATTCCAAGTTTCGCGAGACCGCGTGTGGAATACACTGTGTTCTACCTAACTGTAACTTTCGCTTGTTTTGAAGCTACTTTAATTTGAACTAGACGTCGTATTATAATCCCTTATAGCTCAAAATTAAAAGATGCGACACGACCATCTATACTGGCCCGCGCGTTCTGAGCCCGCGCAATCGGGAGCCATTGCATTGTGACAAACTTCATTTATCGCGAGATCGTACGGTGGTACACCGTCTTAAGGCGGGTGGTCAAAAATAGACAATTTGGAAATAAGGCATTATATTTGCATTAAAACGATTGTAAATCAAAATACATAGTATTATTTACTTAATTTATTACATTATAAAAAAAAATATAAACCAATAACTTAACAGACGAGAAAATGAAAATTTAAATAAATGTAAAAAATGGTACATTTTAGTGTCTATGTTAATTAATATTAGGCAAAATTAATTGCAAGATATGGCCTTAAATAAATTGGTAGAGATGTCTATTATACTTAAGCAACATTACATTAAAAATACATAAATAATTAATACAAAACGACTTTGAAGTTGAGAAAAAACTCTAATTTTATAAAGCAAAATAATACACTCAGATATTCTTACAAAAACGATGATGAGACTTTTTAAACAATTAACAAAGTTGATACTTTACTATTAAAAATACTTTTTTCTGGGAAGTTCCCGTAGGCTGGGACCGAAGGGGTCTGACTGTAACATGATTATATTCATGAAATGTGTAAGCAAGTGTGTTATCTATTGAGGCTCTTGTGATCAGAATGGCAGCACTAGATGGAATTCCATTTAGAACATTTTATACTTCTCCTGTTTTTCTTTGCAATGATTAACAAAATCGTCTACAATTCTAATCAAGATAGTCCGAGAACAGAGTAATTAAACAAAAATAATTTATAGAAATGAATTCCAAAATCAAAGATTCACTACTATTTTTCACAAATTCCAAAAAAGATCAAATTCACAATAAAAACTTAGATCAAAGCAAATACACAACTTTGGGGTTATTAAGAGCAAAAGTATAATGCAAGCTCATGTAGCTACTCAATTGTTAGAATAGCATTTGCTTGCCTTTAAGCTCAATCTCGACAACATAATTTATTTCACTACAGAAGTAGTTCTAGTGTAATGGTTAAATTGGGTAAGAATTTTTACGTTTATTATCTACAGTGTTTTGTCCTTGGAATACAACTTGGGGTGATTGATTTATTGCAATCTGAATCCAAACTTGAAGATATTGATGTTAAAGAAGAAATTGATAATGGATTTTAATGGATGAACCTAGATTTCCAGAACCAGACTTTTTATATAAAGAAATTATTAAAAAAAGGAAGAGGTGTGGTTAAATTTCTCCATAAATCGCCCTTGGAAAATTACATATCAGAAAAATAGTTTAGAAGAGTATGATTAAAACCTGGATCTGATATAAAAGTGTAAAATAAAATGGTGTGGCTTGTCAGATATGGTTGGCTGATTTCTAAATTAAAAACATGCGTTATGAACGCGTTACCAGATTTGAAATCTAATGTGAAATTTACAGGCAAAGTAATTGAAGACGTTTATAACATTCATCATAGTTCAGATGTAATAAAAACTACGGTGACGTCTTTTTGTCGCCGTGATTCAAGTTTATTAAAAGGGTATTCAAGTTTATTAAAAGCGTATTCAAGTTTATTAAAAGCGTCAGAAAGATATTCAAAGGAAGACGAACAAATGCATCTGGTGTTTAACAATATTTATATAAAAATGAAGAATTTTTCACGACAGCAGCTCTAAAAACATCGTCGTCAGATGAATTCAGAACATTTATTGTACATTTATTAGAAAGGTTGAAATTAAAGCAAACACAAGACGATGACAACGTCTGCAACGACCCTAAATGGAAGCTGTAACCGCATGTAGTGATGATAAGGATAAGGAGTTAACTATCGCACAACATTTGGAAAACGAAATACACAAAGCTATGACAGGAAACAAAGACTCCACTAGAGAAAACACAGACATAGAATCTATAGTTGAAATGTGCATTTACGATAGTGCTGGGCACAAAGTCTAACAACTGAGTACAATTACTATTATTATTGTCTATACCGCCTGCAAGCGTTGAAGCTGAGTGAGCTTTTTTCCTCCGGCTATTTTTGCAGTAAACTGAGAAGCTCCTCAGCTGATAAAACATTGAACGCCTTGTCATTTATGCGACCATAGTATCAGGAGCAAACAGGTAGAAATAATTTATAATATTGATTTGTTTTTTTTATTGTAATTTATTCTTGTTGATGTCATAAACATTACTTTTTTCTTTAATAAAAATACAGATATAGCATAATATTATAATCTAACTTTTATTGAATTGCTACTTAAAATTACAACAAATGTTTTAATAATACCAAGTCAGTTACGTAATTACGTAATTTAAGCTCTTAGATTCTTTACTAGTTACGTAAATGACATATCCGTAATTTTGGAAACCCTATTTGCGATATTTTTATTTCTTTTTATATGTAGTTAATATTAGTGAAATGAATTATTGAAGTATAAAATATTTAATCTTATTAATGAAAAAGCTTTCGCAAATTGAAAAAATAATGAAAATTTTGTGAATATATAAATTTGATTTCATGGATTTGTATTATTTTGGATATTGTTTTATCGATAGTGATGCTATTATAGTTTTCTCACTACATTGTAATATTACAATAATAGCGTAAACACTGCATTAACGTTGCTCTTTCTCACATGTACGTATATCGATATGGGTATTTAATGCTAATAGAGCTGTTTTAAGAAATAGTTTTCAATATGCGGGAGAACTAGTTATACGTTATGACAACGATAAATAGCTTTGTAATTATTTATGTATGGTCTAAACTTCAAACAATATAATGATGTTGTTTGAAGTTTAGACCAGAGATAAGTGATTTAAATATTTAGATTAGAACAGGACAAAATTATATTAAAACTACGAACGCAATAAATAAAATTTTTAATATTTGTGATATTCAAAGGGATAACTATTATGATTATACATCAATGAAAAAAAATAAAATTTTCTTAAGATTTTCTGTACTTTCCATACACTTAATAATTCTAAATGAATATATCTTCACAATTAAATGAAACTACGTGATTTAGTGTTATTTCTACTTTATTTAAATTCTTTACCACTACCTAGGTTTCGTTGTATTACAATATGTTCAATTAACAAAGATTGGGATCTTTGCTAATTGTCCAACTAAAGATATTGTAATATAACGAAATCTATTAGGTGGTCGTGGTTAAGAATTTAAATAGAGTAGAAATAATAATACATCAAGTAGTTTCATTTAAAATAATGAATTTCTGCAAAATTAACGCCAAATATATTCAATGAATATATCGTACAAAGATTTAAGTTCATCTTTTGAGATATCAATTGGCCAATTACAGATTAAAATATTTTTACCAATTACAGATTAAAATATTTTTTTTGTGTTATTGTTGGGAATGTAAATTGGTAAAAGAACATATTGAGGCATATAGTTATTTAACAATGTAATACACATAAATCCATAGATATGTATTAGCTGCTTAGTAAAAATTATATATATCGTAGTATATATTATAGTTACCACTTTTTCGATCGATATCTCTAAATTTGTAAATGAATTTTTATTAATTGATATATGAGAAAGTCAGCTTATATGTAAAATAAAAATGATTTATCCATCAGGTTTAGGCTTTATTTCTTCAATATATTACTTCCATGAAATATCATTCAGCTTACAGTTGAACCAATCGATTGTTGTTTTGGTGACGTATTCGAATCTAGTCTCATACTGTTTCCGTATAATAATAATGAACGAAATGTATTGTTTAATAAACAATTTTTTTTATACTGATTTTGCAAGATTATCATCGCAAATTAAGAAATTTATTTCTGAATAACGGGTGAGCCATATAAATATGTAAATAGGAATACCGAAAATATAAAATAAAATAAACAAGATAAGAATTTTCTCTATGATTTTTGGAAATATTGTAATATTTCTACGTTTCCCAATCTAAGTTTACATAATTGTTCGGTAATAACTGTGTTATTACCGAACAATTATGTAAACTTAGATTGGGATTTTGGAACCAAACTAATATTTGTTTCATTCGAATCTCCCATATCGCGCTCGCAGAAAAATATTAGTTTCAACGAACAGTTGACATCGTTTAAAAGGCCAGATCTGGACATGGAACCACAGTTTTCATTGTTACTAGCATTATCTGGTTGACCAGGACTCCATCGTGCATAGCCTGTTGCCGATAAAGGGGTGCCTACAAAAAGAAAAAGGTATGAAATTTGAAATAAACACTTTAGAAGAAAAAATAAAATTATCTTCACATTTTTAAATTCTCTAAACAATAGGTCTAGACAATTTTACTGGCGGAGCGGAATATAAATTGCAAAAATTTAAGACAATTTTTTTTATAATAAATTGTTACAGAAAAATGTATGTTTTTGGTATGGTCCTTGACGTGAAAAATATTTGTGATATGTTATATTTATGGGGTTTTTTATTTTTAGATTTTTAGATTTAGTGTATATTATTATTTGAGTTTTATATATATTTTTTCTCTGCCTGGTAAAGGTTACAAACTTCTGAATGAAATAAGATGGAAAATTAAAATTCAGTAAAATATGTAGTTTTTTTGGCTCAAAACCAAAATAATACTTCAAATTACTAAAAATATTTCAAGAGTTTTCTCAAACATGTATATCTAGCCACTGTCTAAAAAAATTTGCATAGGTATGTGGAAAATCGATGAAACGACCTCTTTGAGGTTACACATATTTTTTGTGATTTTTTTAGATTAAAATATGGATTTGTTGCACTATAATAATCATCACTTTCACGCTCATTTTGGTACCAGGTCTATCTCAGAAATGCAATTAAGTGGGAAGCTGTAATGATCTTTTCATATTTTATAATATAAACGTTTTTTATACGGTCATTGAAATACCCAGTCATATTAAATTTCAATATCTCATTTAATTTCTAGGGTTCCAGTAGTCAAACTAGTTCCTATTCTATATCATATAAATTTATATTTTCGCCATGTCGCAGCTATTTTAATCGCATCCTAGTGCTATTATATAAATTAATGTCACATAACTGAATTTTCACAGGAGGATATATTACAACGATGGAACTCCTTAATGAATAGCTGTAAATCAACTTTGATTCAAGATATTTGCTATGGATAATTGTTATTTTGTAAAATAACTGCACCATTTACCAGATCAGGGTCTGAGGATAATTTCTGGATATTAATAGTGGAATTCCTTAACGTATATTAGTAAATCAACCGTGATTAAATATATTTGCAATTAGTAGTTGTTACTTTGCAAAATAACTACACCGTTGACCATGTCAGGGTCTCATGATGAGTTCTAGAGGTGAACAATGGAATTCTTTAACGGATGGTAGTAACTTGAAACTTATTTAAGATATTTGCTACTGGTAATTGTTACTTTGCAAAATAACTTCACTGTCGATCGTGACAGAATCTGCTGATGCGTTCTAGAGATGAACAATGTAACTCCTTATCGGATGATAGTAAGTCAAATGTAATTCAAGATATTTACTACCGGTAGTTTTTACTTTGCAAAATAACTGCACTATCGAACAGGTCAGTGTGTGATGATGAGCTCTGACTGACTGATTTAACTCCTTAAGCTCACCCCTTCACCCCCTCAAGTCAATTGTTAATGATTCAATATATATGCTACTTGTTAGTTGTTATTTTAGTTATTACTTTGCAAAATTTGATATTGCATTTTAGATACGGAGAAAGGAACTCCTCAAGTGGTAGTTTTTAATTTGTAAAATCTGATATTGGACTTCGGACATGGAGAACCGAACTCCTCAACGGCTAATAGCTATGCGGCTAAGTATTGTTGATAATCAATTTTGAACCGTGACTTTTAATAATTATCCAAATTGTAAGAAACAAAATAATTTTGATGATTAATGTTAATATATTAATCACTAAAAATTCTAAAATAAAATATCTTTTAAAAAACTTCCTTTAAAAAGGTAAGGTTCTAAAAAGTAAACAATAATTAACTCAAAATAGGTACCTACTTATTTACAATAAATAACTAAGTTACTTATTTTTGAAGTCGGTGTTAGGACCACCAATCAACTTAAACAAATGTAAATTTTTATATTATAAATACGCCCTTCATGAATTTAATTAGTATTGTAAGTATATAAGAAGTTAAATTTCAAATTTACATTATAAATTAAATTAAATTATAAATTTCTTTAAGTCGGTCGACAGTGCTGGCATCGTCTTCAAAAATAAGTAACTTAGTTATTTATTGAAAATAAGTGGGAACCTATTTTGAGTTAATTATTTTTTACTTTTTAGTACCTTACCTTTTTTGAAGGAGGTTTTTTAAAAGATATTTTATTTAGAGTACTTCTCCTACATAAAGTAGCCGTGATTTCTTTTCCACATACCACATCGCGTAGGGCTTAGTTGAATAGATCTATCAGCATTTTGAATATATTATGAACACCTATTGATATAGGGATGTATTTATAAAATATGAAGCTTTAAAGTGGTAATTTTTGTTTGATTTACGTATCCTCACTACTATTTTTGAGTATCCGAAAGATATTCACAATAGTTTTGAACGAAATTAAAAGGAAAATACTCGTATAATAGTTAAGTAACCTCTGCTACTTTACGGGTAATAGTCGACCAACTTATGACATGTAGAAAATGCCTCTAAAAAAGTTCACAGCACTCCATACAAAATAACATTGTATTTTATAATGTATATTTATATTTTAACCTGAAGCGCCTGTATACCCTGCGTAATATAATTGCGTGCATACGCACAGTATATAGAAAAAATAAAAATAATTTACTATGTAGGTGCAGTGGACAGAACTTTAGATATTGGACTTTGATTCGAACTTATAACAGCTTAGGGATGAGATATTACATTAACGAATATATACATACTAGGAGTATATATACGTACTTAATTGCATTAGGTATTATTAAATATATATTTTGCTAGGAAGTCTACATTAGTGATGAGTTATGCTAAGTAATTTCATTTCAAACAAGGTACGGAACCTTCGATACGCGAGCCAGATTGCGCTTCCCCGTTTTTTTATATAGTTTTGTGAGTATTTTTTAACTCAACGTCATATCAAAAATAATTTAGCTTCTTATTTTAGCGGGACACTTGCATCAATGCAAGTCAATCAGTTTCGTCTTCTTCATTTTTGGGAATGTTTCATAATAATTGTCGAATTTAGGATTTTATATATAATTTTATTATTGTTATGCTATCAATGTAAAATTTTAAACTTCTCTTACCATAAACCGTGATATAATTTCCCTCAACAAATATATCATGAAATCCCAAATACACTCCGTCCTTAGAAAAATTCCCGTATAAAGAATCTGGTGGATGATCAGCTAATTTATCCTTGAGTAATTGTGCTTCGTATACGCTGTTGATGACAGCGAGTTGGGACTGTTCAGCGTGGCAAATGGCGTAAGCCTCAGACCAAGTTTTGGGTATCAGATGTAATTTGTAACAACTTCCTATTGCAGAATTAGGAAAGTAAGCTGGAAATAAAATATATAATTTGTAATAATCTAAATATTGTTTTATTATCAATCTTATTGTATTTGTGTACCATTTTGATCTCAACAAAATTTTGTCTTTTTTCCTTTACAAAGTTCTTTAAACGTTTATTATATTCTATTTACTGTTATTGTAAATACTTACATATTATATACTAATAATTTATGGAATATGTGGCAATAGTTAGTACTGACCTTGATCACTTGTAGCACAAATGGGATTTTGGGTAAGGGTGTCCACTTTTCTCTTGCAAATAAATGGATACGGATTTGAACAGGTGATATCATTGTATTTCCCATTTGGGAGAATGTGAACACAATCTTCTTCGTCATAAAAGTTTGAAGGCTCGCCTGTATTTCAATCGCTTCTTTTGAGTTGCATATCACGGCCTGGAATATAAATACAATATCTATAATTTCATGGTTTATTTAAATATAAGGCCAAAGGTCAATGACTTATTATATAGGGTCAAAGATCAATGACTCATTATATTATGAAAAGGAACATTAGAGTCTATCATCTTTTATATTTACATTGAATGAATATACGGCGTTAAGTGAGAATGGGCGTATTAATTGTGTTCGAATCTGTGAATAATATCCGTAATAGTGGTGTACAAAAAACAATAGTTATTAAATAATTTTGGTATCTAATTGCATGTCATATGTCCATAAGTAGTTTTAAAGTAAGTTATTGATAAATAACGCATTAGTGTCTTAAAGCAATTTAGTTGCTAAGAATAAATATATTAATTTACCGTCTAAATTGACGTAGATTCCTTCAGCATACATATCGTGTATTCCAACGTAAAATGCAGTCTCCTCTTCCATAGTTGCGTTCACCATTCTCATAAGAATATCTATTTCCACTTTCGATTCGGGTGTAACCAGATAAGCTCCTTCGTTTTCACAAAGAGTCCGCGCTTCTAACCATGGTTTATTGTCAGTGTGGACTTTGTAAAATGACTTCTGGGATGATTCGTACATATAATCAGATCTGAAGACAGGAATACTTGCCTTAACTGAAATAATAAAGATACAATTTTCTTATTACATAATTGTTTATATGATTTTTTAAAATTTTGTAGCAACTTTGACTTAAAAGGCGGCATCATTTGTAAGTATTGCATATTCTAACCAGTTTATGAAAAAAACTGGTAATACAAAATTTATAATGTCATCCGTCGTTATGAGACGTTGTCGTCGAAGTCGTATTTTTTTATCGTTGAAAACGTTTATGGGGAAGTTTTGTATGATTATAATTATGTTATTTTGGCACCCATATTTTGAGCTAAGAATGATATTTTGAGGTAAATGCATTTGTACATACGTGAAAAACTTTGTACATACCTGAAAAATTATATACATTTGAAAATTAGATTAACTGAAAAAATGTACCTTTATGTTATCGCTTCTCCAATTAATTCAAGTTGAACTTGGGAATACTGAGTTCCAATCTCAGTATAACTATTTTCAATTAATTTGTTTATTATAAAATCATTTTGTCTAAATTCTGTTGAAGGTAGGAAAACGTTCCAACGTTAACTATAGTTTACCTTCAAAATCTATAAAATACTGGCAAAATTATATTACTCTGTTAGTTGTTTAGTAATATACTTTTATGCTTTTTTTATTTTTTTTAATTCGGTTTAAAGTCATTCCACAACTTATGTAAAAGTAGGTTCCGGTTATCGAGTTAACAATATTTGCAATACAGCTTCTTTAGAAAGGCAGTCATATTTTTATAGAATTACACGTTTCAACGTACTAAAAAGTAGTGCATGCTTCGATTTCTCAATTCCTTTTGACATAAATATTCATATCAGCTTTAATACTAAGTAATAGCGGAAACCGAATCATAATATATTACATTTCTTTTATATAACGTAAATCTCAATAAATTGGGAAATAGGTATGTAAGAGTCATTGAAATCGATATATATATATATATATATATATATATATATATATATATATATACATATATTATCTTGCCTTTCTGCTTTTTAAAAAAATTAAAGTAATGAATAAGATTAAAAATTTAGATTAATGTTTTATATAAATATTTACTAATAATGCGCACTATTCGCTGTATTGGTAAAATTTTTACTTTCATAATATTGCAGTACAAAAATAATATAATCTCAAGATTTTTATGGAAATTATAATTTTATGAAATGACGAATTATATTGGTGTCCTATTGTAATGAAAGTGGTTTTATTATGGCAAATGTTTATTATTAAAAATTCTCGTTGAATTTGTAAAAGGCATTAAAAAAAATAAACGGGTAAAATTGTAGTTTGAATCGTGATGTTATCAGTGATGATAATATTTTTTATAATAATCGGGGACACTGGGGTGAACAGATTTCTCTAATTATATTTAACGGATGTAATAAATGCACGCACACGCACGCATAAATACAATTTAATGGAATATTTATCTGGGATGATGAAAATTCTTCCATTTCTAATCACAGTGACAAATATTTTTATTATAAATTTAAATATTCATAAACCGTGAAAATATTCATAATTTTAATATTCATAATTATTACGATTTTGGTCATAAAATTTATAAAAATAGTTACTCAATTATTGAAAATATTTAAATTGTATATAACGTCGCCAAACGTAAATATATATTTAATTGAACTTACCAGAATTTAAATTTAAGCAACAAATTAATATGATTAGAAATTGAAACATATTTGCTGTCAAATGGTCAGAATAATACTAAAAAAGAATAACAATATAATAAAGTTGTCGATAACCAAACTATAAAGAAATTTGTTAAGACGGGACTTCATTTAACTTCTATTATCAGTAAGCAATAATATTATTTATCTGAACAGATGACCTAATGACCTATACGTCAAATAGTAGGAATGAGACCACACCAGGATGTTTTGAAGTATCTAACATCTAAAAATGGACATCTTTTATATTGATTTCTTATTTCTCTATATAGTTTTCCTAATATTGATTTATTTCTTTTATATAATCAGTTATTACTTTTGGAAATTGCTATCCTTTAACCACGAAACAATAATGCCACGCAAACAATGACGCGAAATTCGTGCACTTATGTTTACATTAAAAAGTTTCGCAATATATCAGAATAATTAAGTGAAAGATCAATAATATAACTACTTCTGCAAATTACGTATGTAGTTTAAATACTATTGTTGTAGTTTAAATAATATTTATTAATCATTAACTAACATTTTATTTTAAAAACCTTAGATAACAAAAATATTGTCGAATAATATAAAAATAACTGAGTTTGGAGAATAAGCATAAAATAATCTATTCTAGATCAAAATTAAAATGAAATATTTTTCCGTGATATATATAAAAAATTTGGTCAGCAGTTTTTGAAAAAAAAAATTTAAATGGGAAGTATCCAATATTTTCTTGACAAGTATGGTGATTTGGCACTACTAAAAGAGTTTGATTTTTCTTTGTTTTGAAAACATCATAAATTAAGAAAGAAGGCTGTTTTCAGTCTTGTATTTTGTACAAAATATTCTCATGTATAATATAATAAAATAGTGTAAAATGTTCGATTTATACATCTTTTATTCAAGTAAAGTAAGACCGTGCAGTTTTTCCTAGTTTATCAGCAACAAAGGTCATATTTTTTATCGCCACAAAAATCGCAATTAATAACTATAAAAACTGCTGGCAAACAATCAAAGCTGCTAAAAATATAAGCTTTTCAATTTTTATATTTATTACACGAAATTTTACTTGCCGTAAATCAGAGACCTTCACCTGATTTATCACTGACAAGTAAACATATTTTTCGTGCGATTATAAACAATTTGAAGTTCATATATTATTTATTCTAGCCCATGTAATAAATAAGGGACATAATTATTATTTCGTTGTAATTTAAATTTTATTTGCTTCTGTTCACGACTTCATTCGCATGATGACTACAATGATGTAGCAGCACATATTAATCCTGGCTATAATCGATTGGTATTCTAAATTTCGTGTAGATCCGTTCAGAAATTACCAAGTCGTAGAGTAACAAATATCCATCAATCTAGACTTTCGAAATTATAATATTATTTAGCATTTCACAATTATTTCGAGGTATGCGTGTATAGACAGATATCGGTATTGAATTGTTTGGAAATTGTCACCATTATAAATCACAAAAAATAAAAAAAACTAATATAACAATACTTTAATTTTTATATATTTACATGACAAGATAATGAAACTAGCTGGATAGATCTCACCAAGTCGACAATTTCACGCATGTAGAATAACATCATCTTCAGGGCACAATTAACATAATTGAGAAGACTAGTACTGTTCAAACCTTATTACTTCCGTTATTATCTGTTTGTAAAGAATCTAAGATTAAATTATGGTTGTCATCTACCTCGAAATTCTAGAATTCTCAGGGAGTCTTCCTGCTTTTGTTCAAATTTCTTATCCCAGAATTTAGTAAGTCTCCCTCTTTTAATCATTAATTCACATGGACACATCGAAAATTATTAGTAAACCAAAATTATTTGCTTTGAACTTGACCATTAAATTGACTCATTTTGTTTTAAACCTTTCACTGAAATGTATTGTTATATTAAAATAAAAAATTAAAATCTTTTCGATTTTTGTTTGTATCATGTGTGTTAACTTTATGTTAGAGTTAATCTATGTATCAACAATAAACGTTTTGTTCAATATTACGTTTTCTCCTGGATTTTTGTCTTCCGAGGGACGGTTTACACATTAGGATGCTAATCCATGTCCTGTGTCAATCCGTCTCCTCAAGGGGATTGCCTATAAAATCAAATCAATATGACTGGAAAATTGCTAACAGAACTCTGTAGCTCTGTAGCTGGAATATAGTTTCAAAATATATTCACTCTTGAACTTTAGAAGTAAATCAGTAATAAGGTGACTTGGATACCAAAAGGTATAAATTTATAAAATGTCTTTATAAGGATGTTTAGGTGATCGACTACTGTTAGTTTATACAGTTATAACTACTTGTTAATTTACTTCGGTGTTGATATTTTGATTCCTCAATAAAGTACAAAAATTAAAAATATATCAAGTACAATTATTTAAAAATGTGAATTATTTCATATCAGTGGATTTATTGATTTCGGATAAAAACCATTAAAAATATAAGTGCACAAAAGAAGTTATTGTATGAAATCCGCCCTCAGTTAATAGATCATTGATTTCGAAATACGTGTCGTCTTTTCCAAAGTTTCTTGACAGTGAATCGGGAGGAGCTAATTTAGCTTTTAGTAAGATTGCTTCTTCTACATCGTTTATGATTGCTACTTGTAATTGCTCGACATGACAGGTTTCGAAAACTTTTGTCTACATTCTCGGCTCCAAGTGTAAATTATATTTTTGGATCGAGGTTATTCTAGGAAATATTTGTTTACAAACAATGTGGTAGAAATATTTTTGTGACAATTTCCAATAACGATCATGCTTAAACAAATTTTAAGTATAATGACCTTAATTAATGCATTATTTAGAATAAATACATGTATTAATTTTTTTTTACTATTATGCTTGATTGAACATTTGATTTTAGTTGTATGCAGCATTTCACCTTTGATCGAAAGTAAAAGTAGTTTTAGACTTAAATTAAAATAAATTTTAACAATTTACAAAAAATACCTTATATTTTACTTTCAGCAGTATTTAATTTATTTGTTTATTACAATATAGCAGATAAAACAATTTTTATAGTATTAAGAAATTTAATGGTTATGAAAATTTTAATTAATTTTCCCAGCATGAGCATATCATAAACTTGTATATTATGAAAATTAAAAAAATTAGTACAATATAATGGATTTATAATATAAATATAACGATATTGAGGGATGCATATTTTTTTTGTAACCAACGGTTAACAATTCATATAATACTGTTCAGGACGGACGCAGTAACCACGATAGCTCTATCGTGGTTACTGCGTCCGTCCGCGGGTTCGAAACCCCTGGTGTGACAACAGGCGGCTGCATAAAGGAATCACTTGGAGGCATATAAAAGGGATCATGATGTTGCAAAATATAATCATAGTCATCAAATAGTCATCGGTCAGTTCGACTTCGAGATCAATTTCTAATTAGCTACAGTTATACTATTACTAGTATACTTTTTAATTAGTAAAACAATAATAAAGAAATTGTCTTACAATAATGAGGAATATTCGTTGGTAATCGACCCAGCGAATTCTCTCCTGACTGCGTAGTCAACAGTAATGTAAATCTGGTGAGCGTCGAGTTCTCCAATCCGGCAACAACCAATTACGGGGTTTTGACTACTATCTGTTGTTTCGCACATCTTGGTTCTTCGAGCCGGATTAAGAGAAAAAACATCACGGTCATCACCAGATCTACTAGCGAGAGAGCGGCAACAGAGGAGGCGACGCCGTTGTTGGTGTCGATTACCAATTGAACTCCATGTGCAAACCCGTCAGAAGCACATGAGCACAAACATCAATACCAGTACCGCATCGCCTGCCAAGACCGTTGGACCGTTGAACCAGAAAACATCGGTCGAGACAAAGCATCACTGAAACACAGCAGGAGTAAGACTGCGAAGTCATAGAAAGCTCGCCGTCTTGCCTTGGCAAAGGAAGAGCTTGCACGCTTGCAAATTAAACTCGCCGCCGCCTCTCACGCCGTAATAAAGACCGAAATAACTGATGAAGATGGAGTCGACTTGGTGATCACAGAAGGGAATGGAGCGCAACGAGTCGACACGTGGCTAAGCGAAAGTCTGATTCACTTACTGGCTATCGCTAATGAGTCACGCCAATAGCAAACTGCACTGACAGTCAATCCGACAGCAGACGAACCGTCTGCACCCCAGCGCCTACAGACTGAAAGTCAATCGCCGGAACAGTACGGGGTCGGCTACATCCAGCCAAATACAGTGCTGATGCAAATAAATCCGTGCCCGCAGAATGAAGAGCGCCCTAAAATCGCGCAGTCGCGACCTGCACCAATGGAAGCCAACGCTATAGCTACGCACTGACCACAAGTCGACTTCACCGTCAAGACTGAACAGCAGCCGCACGTTTCGCGGTTATATTCGACCATGCGAATCAAGACTGGCTACCATTAAAAGCCTCTTATTACGAATCATTAGCCGCTCTTACCGAATTAGAAAATATGGTGAGATTACGTCGCAGTCTCAGAGAGAATGCAAGAGAAGCTGTCAACAGTCTCTTAACCAACAATTTGAGTTCGCAAGACGTCATGAAGATACTCAAATGTCGCTTCGGCAGGCCGGATTCTATTGCTCTCGCCGAAATAGAACGGTTGAAGTTGCTGCCACAGCAAACGGACATGCCAAAGGACATATGTATTTTCGCAAGCCGCGTATCCACCAGCATAGCGACACTGCGAGATCTCAACAGGACTCACTATAACCCTGAGATGACGAAGGCGATAATTGAGAAAATAACGTCATCACTGAGGTATCGCTGGTTTGACTACTTCGTCGCACAACCGAAAGATGAAGCTGATTTGGTCAAGCTGTCTCGTTACCTTGATCGCAGGGCAAAAATTTGTGGCACTTTGTACAAATAGAAGCAATCGCACAAGAAAATAACGCCACCGTTCAGCGACGAACGCAAAAAATGCTTACCGCAAAAGATGGAAACGAGATTAAATGTCTGATGTGTTCAAAGGTAGGACATGCCACGAATAAGTGTAAGAGTTAAAAGTATCTGATCTCGACACAAGGTGGGACGTGGCAAAGACGCATCGCCTATGCTTCGGATGTCTACATTAACACACAGATGTCGTATGAAGACGTGTGATGTTGACGGGTCCAAATATCTCTACCATAGATTACCACACATTGTACAAGAAGGCCGGGAGAAACTGACGAAAAATTCGAATACAGAAGCCATTAGCTCTACGTGGACAAATAAGAAAACCCGCTCCTACCTAAAAATAGTTCCAGTTCGGATTTCTGGACCAGCGGGAGAGGCTGACACGCACGCGATACTCGACGACGGGTCAACTGTGACTCTTATCGAGGCTGACCTAGTCAATCAAGTAGAAGCCATTTCGGATATAAAAATCACTGCTCAGACTTCACGACGAGTTGCATTTACCATTAAGGGCGCGACTCGACGGTACAAGATCCACGCGCGCACCACCCAGAATCTGCAACTATCGGCCCAAGAAGTGATAGAAAAGATAGAGCCGGCTGTGAACACCTACTCGACATTCAAGATAGCCTCCGATGTATCAAAATCCCGATATATAAAAAAGAAAAAGTAACTCAACCGATCGCCTCTCTCACACTGCTTGGCTGGGTACTTCACGGCGCGCATATACTTCACCACGTAAACTTCGTGCATCACATAACATAGATAAAAGAAAAAAAACAGAGTTAGCGAGAGACGGTTGACGCTGGCCAAGCTCAACGTAGTGGTTTCTACTTAAGATTTATTTTTATTTAGGGTCTACGTCTCATTTAGGGTCTACTGTTTCTCTAATATTAGATATTAGAAGGAAAATAAAAAAAAAATCTTAATTTTAGAGCGTGTAAACGGGTCGAAATCATTTTTTCTCATAAAATATTTTAATTGTGTCTTAAAATGAAAAAAAAATTCTTGGAATTTTGATTTTTTTGTTAATTATTATATTTTTGTTAAACATTATTCTGAACAGGACTGCCAATTATGCACAAAAACTTTTTTTTGAATTTGACTTCCCATAACTTGTGAACAACAGACGTATTTCCGAATGATTGAACAACAGAAGTATTTCCGAAAATAAAAAAAATGTCTTCTTTGAGAACATATAATTTAATATGTTTTATTATCTTAGTCGCAATATAAGTTTTTAATTTATGTAAAAATTAGAATTTTTCAAATATTTTATAGAATATGGCGTCGTGTTTTAAACAATGGATATTGTCTTACAGTTATTTTATGTTAGAAGTACCTCAAATTTTCGTGCAAAATGGCTGATACCTCAATTTTTTTTTCTACATGTCCCACGTGGTGAAACCTGCAATAACATATGAATGAAGTCATAGCAGTTTTGTTTAAACATTTAAATACATGTAATCCGGCATACTTTTAGTTTAATATTCATAAATATTCTGTTTGTTAAATTATTGGATTAATTTAATTGAAGTTGTAATGATAAAAGGGTACCAAAACATGGAATCATGCATTCTTATATTTTGAGGTTTTCGAAACTACCCATGCATTTCTTATTCGACCATTTGTTCACGACAGTGAGTAAGTAACTCCTTCTCAAATGATTCTTGAATTAATAGCAAAAAGCGAATCGTATACGCTTCAAGACGTAATGCAATTTTTGAGACATGGACATTGTTTCAAAATTGAAAAAAAAAATGGGCGTGTCAGCTCCGATGCGCAAATGGAGTTTACTCCTTAAGTACAATTGTCTTAGAATGTATAAAATAGTATATAAATATCAATATCATTAAATGTAAATGGAAAATTCTTTAATAAAAAATGCTGTCAATATAATTATTTTCAAGTAAAACACAAATGAATGAGATCAAATTTATACTACAAAATTAAAAACGTTTAGTAACGTCAGACTTAGAAATTAAAATTTATAGAAACGTTTTAATTTTTTGGGATAGAAGACACCAAATATTCACATATAATGACATTAAATGATATAAACGAATGATAGTAAACTATATGTGTCACACTCCGTTATTGCTATTACGCCATAAGAAAATGCTAATATGTGTCACACTCCGTCATTGCGATTACGCCGTAAGAAAATATTAAATAAACATATTGATATCTCACTCTAAACATGCGCGAAAATGTTGCGCGGAGAGGCCACCTAACGGTACACTTATTTTAACGCTCTGAACTTCGTATTCTCTGAACTTCTGATTTTATTCCTCATAAAACATCATACCGGCGCTACATATGAAAATCGATTCCTAAGGAGTAAACCATTGGTGAAGGATTTAACATTGGTGACGCAATTTGGGACAATATTAAGGCAGGGGGAGGGGGGGGGAGGGAAGGAGAGGTTCTTCGTTAAAAATTTGGTCTATATGAAACAACAAAAATTTTCATAGAAGGCAAAAATAGTATTGTAATATAGATTTTTTAATTTCAATATAAGCACAATTTACAAATACAATGCTTTAAAAAAATTATGTATAGTATTATTTTAGCATATTTCTCATTTCAGTGGCATATTTTTCATTTGAGTGAATTTTTTTTAGTAGATTGCTGTCTTTGTTTAAATGGTCATGAATTTTTGTCACAAGAATTTGTTAAATTATATTTCATACATAAAATGGCTTCCAAAGTTTCAACACTTAACTGTGATTTTTCTGATGTCCACACTTTATTTCCCGCAGAAAATACGTGTAGAGTTGCGGTATTAGTTCCTGGTAAGGACAGCGTGTATTCCATAATTTTTAGTGCATTATTGTATGGAACATGGTTTATTTCAAAATGATGAAATATTTCTAACCATCTGATCTCTATTGTGATTTTTGCTGATGTACAAGATTTAACCTTTTCCTTATCAATATATTTTTTTTAATAATGATACCTTATTAAAAATATCATTTTCGGAAATATTACTTTATGGGAAATTTTGAGTAATATGAGCGAATGATTTTTGCACATTGTTCCAATTAAGTTCTTATTTTAATGTAACCCAATGAAAATATTCAATATCATTAAATGTAGCGTCCACTCTTCTAAATAATGTATGCAGTTACTATAAAACTTTTTAACGTGATTCATCATATTTGTATGATTTATAGCACCTTGCTCTTCTAGCTGGCTTGTACAATTACGGATAGTTTACGGAAGAAAATTATTTTCTAACCGCTCTTGACACTAAAATTTTAAATTATTAAGTTCATTTGCTACTTCGATTACCAAAATATTGTCACCTTCTGTAAGTTTTATAGCATTTTGAAAAAAGAGCTGCTTGATTATATTCAAATTCTAGACAATTTTTTGAAGATTCTTTTCCAAAAAACTCTTCTAAAATTCTAGGATATTTATGCTGTGATAGAAAGGATTTCAAACGATCGTACATTTTTAAAATTCTTTCGGCAGAAATTACTGTGTCCAAGTATTTTATGATATTTGACTTCCGCAGTTTCACAAAATTCTTTAAACATTTCAACGCGCACAGTGTATATTGAAATAAGAATATATTTTAATAACAATATTTTCCACATTTACAGGCAACACGTCAGCAGCTGTTTGAATGGCGTAATGTATTATGTGCGCTGCACAACCAATACCAATAATGTTTCGATTAAGGTTTTTGTTTAATTTTTAAAAAATATTATTTGTACCTCTTCTCGCTCTTGCTCCAAAATTTGCGATCTTGTCTGTACAAGATGCAATCATTTTATCTTTTAAATTGTTTTTTTCTTCAAAATATTAATAATGGAAATGAAAATTATTTCAGATTTTTCACCGGACAAAGGAACGAAATCTAAAATTCTGATTGTTATTCCAGTTTCTGAATCAAAAAATTTAACAATGATTGGAAATAACTTTATATCCTTATGTTTAGATGCGTCAGAATATATGGATACAAAATTGATTTTTTCTAGATTTTTGTTTATCTCTGAAAATGCATACGGGGAAAACATATTACATACAATTGTCTCGGGTTTTATTCTAGCACAGGCAACATTTTTGCTGACTTTTTGACAACTTGACAACTTAAGGAATGATTGTGATTAATAGGTTGGAAAGATATAAATTCTTGTGCTAATGCCAATTTTTTTTCTTCGTCTCCATAAAATGTTTTCCAAAAAAAAATCCTGTATTTTGAAGGTAGATGCAGCAGGATTTAAATATTTTTTATGTTTCTGTGGCTCCAAGTGCTTGGAAAAATCATTCTTCCCGCCGTGCGAAATAGAAAATTCCCCATTACGTTTCTCACATTTTACAATGTAATCGTTTTGATTTTTTTAATAAAAGAAAATTCACTTCTTAGTTGAAATTGTATCCTTTTTTCTTACTCATTGTGTTAAGAATCTAAAAAAAATACTTAAAACATTATTTACTTATTGCTTAAAAAGACAGTAAGTAGGTACATAATTATATGAGCTATTTTATTGTTAGTTTTGATTATTACATTAATGCTATATTTCTTTCTAAATAATAACAATACTAACTTGTAGTGTAGTGTAAGTCATAAGTGTCACTTTCAAGGCCAGCACTAGACTTTTTGCTGCCACTATAAAATGTAAGTAATGCGAGTACTGTCTGCTAAATTTAAGAAAATTTATGTATTTATGAAATAAATAAATAAATTATTTACCTAAATTATCCGATTACCTGATTTGTTGATATCACTTATTTAACTAAAGTCTGTTCATTAATTCGATGCAGTAAATTGACAGGCCTTCGAAAAATAATGTTACCAGCCTATATCAATAATGAAGAGAACGACTCATTAGAGCGAGTAAGTCATGTGCCAAAAAATCCCATTGTTCATTAAGTCCAAACAATGGTGGTCGAATTCTAACAACTGATCAACAATGCGAATTTTGATAAGCAGTTCTCGATAATAAGTTCTCAATAATTATTTGTTATTATTTTAAGTGTAACATTATAAAGTTAACAAAAATAATATAAAACTCATATCCTGGCCACGTGGCCGCCGAAAACCGTATATTCCCTTCCCGTTCTCCCGCCATAGCTTTTTTAAAACGCCGAGGGACAATTTGTTAAAAATCGGGAGTGTCCCACCAAAAGCGGAACGTCTGGTCACCTTAGAGTAAACTCCAAAAATTCCTAAATATTTCCCATTTTATTTTTTATTTTGTAACTCTGTGCAAAAGTATCTTAAGAATTAATTAATGAGTGCGAAATCTCAGTTATGTACTGGATTTTGGTCAGGTTTTAACTAAATTTTAACCAAACTGTCTTTCCCAAAATTAAATATGTTTAAAATGATAAAAAAAATTCATAATATTCGGATGATATTTTAGTTTTGCTGGTTAATTTATAGATAATAGATTCTTGTGGTAAATTCATACCTTAAGAATCAATTAAAAAATACGAAATCTCAGCATTAACCTGGAATATTTCAAGTTTTAAGATCATGTTAACCAAACTATCATTGGCAAAATTAGAGCAGTTCAAAAATTACCAAAATGTGGTTGGAATATTCGGATAATACTATATTTTTACTCGGTAATTTACAAATAATAGATTCTTGTGGTAAGTTTTCATGCGTTTGGACTTTGTATATCTTTAAGTAAAAAGTTATGTTTCGATAGGCAATTGTGAATTTGTGTAAAGGTATGTCACTAGATATTTATAATAAAAAAGAAGAAACTTCTTGCGCTGTAATATGAAGCGAGCAAGAAGAAAATACTTGCTTTGAAAACTCACTTGGCGAAATTTTTCAAAAGTTGAAATTTTCCCAAAAATAAAAGCAGTGAAATGCGGCTCATACAGGTTGACATTAAATGAATGTTCAGTAATGAATTGGAAAATAGATTTCCACGTGATCTTTTCTCATATTTTCTTAAATGTAACCGATATTTTTCACACGGTAGATACCTTTTTATCAGAGCCCGGACATGTTTGTTTTCGTCTCCATTGATGGTGCTCGAAAATAGCGAGCATATTATATTTCAAGGAGGAAAAAGCGGGAAAAAATTTGAAATTTCACATTCTCACGTCTTAACTATAATTTTAATTGCTAAATAAAGTTTAAAAATATTACATGATGTTTTATTTTTGTTTTATATTTACATAAAAAAACTCACGCGTAAATCTTCCAAAAAAATTAAAATTAAGGGAATTGTTTTGATAACATTTAATGAGGGTAAAATTTAATAAAATCAATTATTCAAAATATGATAGACGATACCTCATTTTGAACGTCATAATTAATAACTGACATAAACTGACAGACCGATCAATGCATTAGTCAACGAGTTGTTAGTATTTTACCTCTTTAAATAAAGTAAAATATGGGAAGATGTCTCAATAAATACGAAAACATAAATGTGAAATAATAGCAATGCTCAGTATTATTACAATATATTCAGTTTGTTAAAATAATTTTTCTTTGCTTTGGAAGTCCATATTGTTTTTTTTTTAAAACAATTACTCTACAGAGATTTAAGGGTTGTTAAGCTCCAAGAGGCAGATTGTTGCGAGGCCCTTGTCCTTTACGCAAAGTAGGTAAATGGTAAAGTACTTCGGAAATGTGAAAGTAATAAATAAATAACTAAATTTATTTTGAAGACAAACAGTAAATCACTAATCATAAAATAAAAATACTTAAAAATATAAGTAGGTTTTTAAAAACGTTGTTTGCGGTTTTATCTAAAACTAAAATCATCAATGTCTGAATGTCGACAAGTGCTTTATTATCTCTTTGACTACTTCGAAAAATAAATTTTATTCGAGTACGTGTTGGGCGGCTCGAGCCTACAACGTAACTCTGTCGTCAGAGATCTCAGAGTTTTCTTTGGTGAAAAACGGACATTCCGCTTTCACTACGATCACATTGTTCATAAATGTACCCAACTTCCAGGATTCATCTCTCGTTCTATACTATGGAATTTAAAAACCATCACACTTTTACATATTTATATTGTTCACTAATCAGAAGTATCCTCGAATATGTGTCAGTTATTTGGTTTCCATAGTACAAATGCCACATTGATAGATGGAAAAATTACAAAGAGGTTCTTAAAAATTTCTTTGCTGCAGATTTCATCTCGTACGGAAGTACAGATCCTATGAAATCCAAATACAGAGATTTAATTTGTCATCACTAGCTGCATGGAGAAAAAGCGCTGATCTATTATATTTATATAAAATCATACATTCGTATGTTGATTGTCCCTATCTCCTCTCTCTACTCAAGTTCAACACTCGATTTAGATCCCGTATATTATTATAGAGATTATTCGTACTACAAATTTATAACAATAATACCTCTTTTTATAATCCCATAATTCAAATGTGCCGATACCATAACGATATTGTTTCTCAACATCCGTCCTTGGACATTTTTGAATAGAAATTATTAACTATTCAAATGGAAATACAAAACGTATTATTTATAAATTAAAACTAGGTACGATAGAAATACTGTCTTGTTCTGTATGTAGAAAATAATATAATTCTAAGTTAATACTAATTTTAATAATTGATCAATACATTTTGTAATATATATAATAACACAAGTAACCATTGAAAATATATACATAAATACTCTAACCATTTTGTGCATATATAATTAGAGTTATAGTCTAGTTTTATACTCTGTTCTTTTTATTATACATTTACATGACTGTAACTTGTTTTATGAGCCTTTCAATAAATTTAAAAAAATTAAACAGACTAATCTAACAAATGAACTACGTCATTTTCAATCAATTTGAAGAATCAGTGTAAATTTTCATCAGTTTGAAGTATTATATTAGCAGATTTATTGAACTTAACAAAAAATGAACACAAATAGTAAATCATTGATGATAATAAAATAAAAATACTTAACAATATAAGAGAGCGTTCAAAAATCTTGTTTGCGGTTTTTTTCCACCAATCAAAGCACAGTAATCTAACAAATGAGCTACGTCATTTTCAATTGAAACAATAGCAAGGGTTGAAAGCCGATCTTGTGTCATCGCACTCTTTTTTATATGTTTTATTTATTTTTAACTTTGAAAAACTCCCTTCCACGGACGTAACTGTCACAACTCTCATGCATTCACTGTCGTCTAGGACAACGATAACGCCCCAGTTTTTTCAAAACTTTTAAAGGTTTAATTATTTATTAAAATATTGTATATTGCCATTGTTTTACTGTTATGAATTAATATTTATATTTTCGTTTTTATTGAGATATATTTCCATATTTCACTTTGTTTTGAGAAGAAAAAACTAACAACTGCTGAACTAATACATTGAACGATCTGACAGTTTATATACTTAATTATGACATTCAAAATGAGGTATCATCTATTGTATTTTGAATAATTGTTTTAATTAAATTTTACTCTCATCAAATATGACCCAACCTATTTATCTAATTCTAAATTATTGTCTCGAGATATACGTTTGAGTTTATTAATTAAATTGAGATTTAGGGGTCATTCAAGCAGCCTTTACGTTTTTTGGAATCGGAAAGAAACTAGATAAAATATTCATTGGAATATCTACCGGTAAGAAAAAAATATTTTTGATTATTTCCTAAAAAAACTCGTATGTTAATTCATGACACGATTTATACGACCCAATGTGGTAACGTTTGGGAAAGTAGTTACTGGTTATTAGGTAACAAAAAGGGAAGCGAACTTTTACATTTATAGTGTTAATGTAGTAGGATTTTTTAATATGCAGATGTAAGATACTCGGTATAAGTATCACAAATTTGTGGAAAAGTCTAGGTTTCAACTCTCTGTTTCTGACGTTTATGTTCTAAATTGATAATAGAAGAAGTATGGTTACTCTTTCTGTAATGACGTGTGAGCAATTAATATAAGAAGTGGGAAAATTTTGGGTAAGGCAAGTTTTATTATGTAACGGACGTTCTTACAAGCTTTATCCGTGATGAAAAAGCCATATGTAACTGAACTGTGTTTGAATTGTTTTTATTGGAAATGTATGTGAACGGTTTAGTTAATGGTACTGCAGGCAGTTTAATTAGTTTCGATTGTATAAAAAAAAACTGCCCAAGTGTGTGTTGGTACACGTCCAAAGTAGGATATCGTAGTTATTTATATTGAAAATGTTTTAAAATTGGAAGAGGGGTTATCTAAATAAATGGAGGGTGGGGGGGGATTGAGAAAAATATTTTCCTACATAGGCTTATGGGACTTTTTTTATTTATTTATTACTAGTAACGATTTGATAGAACACCAATATTGCTATACGTAGGGAGCTGTAATTCTGTTGTCGTATCTTTTATTTAAGCAACAAATACTCAAGAGAGCTAAACATAATATCTTAAAAAGTTATGAGCGATAAAGTTGGAAATATTTTTAAGGAAACCTTGTTATTTTACGCCTGCGAAAAACGTATTAGGCAAAATACAGTATTTTCATAATAAAACATTACACTTATATTTGAAAAATTTTAATAAAAACTGTATGAACTCTTAAATGTTTAAATGTTATATGTATTGAAGTACGCACGAAGTCCTCCTGGTGAGAGTTTTGGGCATGTTTGCCAAGTTTATTTTAAGTTATTTTGTTATTCAATGTTGACGTTTTATTTTTTTTTTGCCAAGTTTATTTTAAGTTATTTTGTTATTCAATGTTGATGGTTACTTAGCGTTTTGTTTTTTTTTTTCAAGATTATATTTATCATTTTACACTGTTTTTTTTTTCGTTTATTCTTAACACTTTGAAGCAAAGTATTTTTGGAAAAAAGGTATTCAAGTTGCACAGAAAATTTATTTTTATTAAAGTGTAACACAATGTGATTTTTCATATAACTATTTATATAAAATAATATTTCTATTTTATTGTTTTTTACTTTTTGATAATTGGTTGGAACGAAAGGATTGATACTATTAACGCTATCTCTGAACGAGTTATGTTATGGGGTAGGTACAAACTATACACCTTTCGTTAATGTATTCAACAAGTGTTTTGGTTAATGTATTCAATGCTGCCAAGCATATTTTCAAGGTAAATTTGTTTTTTTTGTGTTTAAATATAAAATTAACTATTTTCAATTGGCCTACAGTTTGCTATTGATAACATTTTGATTTTGTTTTAGCCATATACTTATTCAAAGTGACTTATAATTAATTTGATAAATATTGTATTAAAAAAATATGGTTTTACGTTTATATAAGCTTCGCTGTAAAATTTTCATTAAACAGTAAATCAGTACTCAAAGGTTAAACAGACCCAGACAAAACGGGTTGGGGTGCCGTTTTGACTTCGATAAGGCTGCACTTTTATTTATTTTTTTGGATCATTTTCTTTCATTTTTCGGGATCAAAGACAAATTTAAAAAGAAGACGGGAGAAAGTTTACTCGAAATAATAATACTGATATAGAGACAAAAAACAAGACAGATATGTAAAAGTTTTTGCCAAAGACCTCCGAATACTGGCCTTTTATTTAAGGGAGAAAAATGATTTAACGCGTAATTTTGATGCTTGCAAGATATGATAATAAGAATTTATCTAGAAAATTTCCCTAGCATAACCCAGATTTTAATCTCCATAGACCCAAAACAACCTGTTTCAATCAAGTTGCAATGAATATATATATATATATATATTTTTTTTTTTTGCTAACTCAAATGATAGAATCTTACCGTTTGATTTCACGGAGAATTTTCAATGTCGACGAAATAGAAATAACAATAGTTCCGAAGACTTTGCCAAAAATAATTGAAACTAAATACAAAAAGCAAATTGGCTTTTTAATTTCTACTGAACTAGGTCAGATGGTTACTTAGCATTTTGTTTTCTTCGAGCAGATGGATCTATGCCGTCCTCATTTATACAACAGTGATGCTTAAAGTAATGATTAATATATCCCGAGGATTTTAGGCTCAATGTCAGGACGATGACTGGATAGGAAAATATTTTTTAACACATGAATTTGAAAATTCAGCATTTTCTCTAAATGTTCCACAGAAACATATTGCTATTGCTAGAAGTTCACACAAGTCACATAAGGACTTGACCCAATTGATCGAAGGCGAGAAAGCCGAGTGTATATTCCATCCTTTTCACTGCACTGCACGCACTGTCTTCGACTTTGAATCTGGATTTTATGAACTTATTATAAAGAAGCAGCACAAACCTAGTTAAAAAGAATTCGGGCAGGGTTATTACTTAGTTTTAAACCCGTAGAGCTTATTGATAAAATTTTAGAAAAAACAGCTACGGTGTCAACATGCAAAAATAAATAATATTATCACACTATCGCCTTAAGCTTGAGCTTTGATAAACAAGCTTAGAAATTTACGAAAGTACCGAGTATCGAATATATTTGGCGTTAATTTTGTAGAAATTCATTATTCACAATTAAATGAAACTACGTGATGTAATATTATTTCTACTTTCTTTAAGTTCTTTACCACGACCGAGGTTTCGTTGTATTATATCTTCAGGTGGGATATTAGAAACCTCGGTCGTGGTAAAGAACTTAAAGAAAGTAGAAATAATACTACATCACGTAGTTTCATTTAATTGTGAAAGTACCCAGGTTAAACTGTTGTAAGAAAACGTTTAAGGAATGGAAAAGAAGACTGACGACAAAAAGTAAAGATATTGAAAAAGAAGAAAAATAACAATTTAACCTATAAAGAATGAGCTGAATGCGTTTAGTGCTGTCATAAGTTTTGAAAATCAATCGTAGGTGCATTGCCCACAACGTCGCTAGTGACTACGAAGTCATATTCGCCTGCCAAAAATCTTTAGACTATTTTTTTTATTAATTAATATGTGACATCATATCATAGCTGATCAGCTGTATCTCGCTGTAAAGATGAAACGGACTAACTTAAAGATATTAAAATCGTCTTATATTTTTTATTAATTATCTATGATTTTATTAAAGTCTTATTTAGATATAACGTAATAAACAAATGCTTATTAGTTTCAATTTCACAATATTTAAATAATGTTAATATTTGTTTTTTTACATCTGATTTTTTTAAGTGATCTTTCTTGCTTCCTATTATCTGGTCATATTTCTGGCTACGAGCTGGTTTGTAGTTCGACATAAATTTATCAAAGTTGTCCATTCAATTTTATGTTTTTAAAGTAATAATTAATGATCAAGGCTAGATAGTTAATCGAAATCCTAAAGCCAATCTCGCTTATCTTTGGCTAAAACATTATCTATATGCTGAAGTCAACAATAGAATTAGTATCTTATTGTAAGTTTTAAACATTGTGTCGAAATTTCCCTTATCTTTAATGTCGATATTACGAAATATGTCACATAGAGATGTCATCTTTGGTTAAATATTCTTTTTTATTGGTTGACATAATAACCGGAAATTAATTTATACTTAATTTTTAATGTTAGAAAATATTTATATTAAAATGAATAAACGTGAGCCTCAAACATTAAATGACTTTGGATAAAGCAAGAAATAGGGGGCTGGGTTGATATATAAAATATTCACTGCTATTATGCAGACATTTTCATATTTTGGTCGAGCAAAAAATTAACACAGTAATCGTGGTAAGACTTATTTAATCAAAATTTGTGGAATTTAAAAATAACGTGTAATGTAAAAAACCTACCTATATCATACATTTACGTATTTTTTAAATAATTGTTGTTAAAAAATATTTCATTCGCGCTGTTAAACCTGAACTAATAAGATACAATAATAAACGCAAGTAAATTATGAAATTAAAAAAAACACTTACAGTTATTAAAACGTACTGTAAGATTTATACAGATGTTATTAAATTGGTGTTCTTAGGTTTTAAAGTACTTAATTAGGTAATTGGTGTTAAGCTTTCTGTGAGTTTCGTAAATAAAATATGTAAACAATAATTTTTTTCGTAATTTATCTCATTCTCGAGAAACATTATTTTAATATTAATGTGAGAGTTCAGTGTTCTACAGTAAAAATACATAAACCGGGCGTCGTGTGGCATAATCAAAGCGATACACGACACGGCCTACCGAACAACTTCTTCGGCCTTGAACAGTGTGCGACACAAGTTCATTTCGCAGAAAGAAAAAATGATTATACCGGTAATTCAATGTGTTTTTAATATGCTTTTATTAGCCTCAGTTGTATGTATGTATGTATGAATGTAACGGAATCAAGAACCGATATAAATACAATGATTTCATAATTTTAAATATATAAATCTGTACAGGAACAAAAAAAATAATTTTATGTTCAATGTCACATAAAAAGCTAAGACTTGAATGTCGTCATTACATATAACTTTAATTTGTTTAATACCAAAAAACAATTTTTTTAGTCTTAAAACAAACATTTTAAATAAATAAATTTTGTTTTAGGACTAAAAAAATTTAATGATAGGTTAAAAAAATAAAAGTACGCTTTCCTAGTACTGTTTACTAAAAAACAAAAAAATATCTTTAAATATAAAGATTTTGGTCAAAAGCGAAAGGTGTCTTACAACTTGCTATAATTAAATTTGTTGAATAAGCTTAAAATGAGAATAAAATGATTGATGAAAAAATTTACTTTAATGTAAAAAACAGTCTCGATTCACGAGTTAACAGGTCTCGATTTAACATTTTCATTATGACTCTGTTTTTACAAATAGGTAGCGACAAACCACCACCACTGATATCAAGCATCCCATGCTTTTGTTTACATTGAAGTAATTTTTTTTGTTATCAGAGATATCCTTTCACTCTTGACCAAAGTCTTTGTATTTAAAGTTTATTTTTTACTTTTAAGTTTATATTGCTAAGAAAGTGTTTGCTAAGAAAGAGTAGTTTTAGTTATAATTTTATATCATGGACGTCCCTTTTAGAAAAATGAAAGGTTTAAATGCAATTATGATTCAGAAATTGTTGTAAATGAAATATTTTTATTAAATATTAAATTATCCCCTTGTAATAAAAATCCAAATCAAAAAGTATTTTAGATAATTTTTGTCTTTTATAATCGTGAGTAATCCGAAAAAAATATTCCACTACCAATTAATTAATAGCAATTAACAACTCTATTGTACATAATACCGCCAATAATTAACTTAGTAAACATTTAAATATATAAAATCTGCGTGTTATTAATTTTCACACCACAATACTATAAAAATATATTTTTACTTATACCTGTTTATTTATAAGCAAAAACATTGGCCCATGTTTATAAATATACATTTAAACCCTTAATTTTATCATAAGTGTGTTCAAACTTTTATGATTTTACTATGGTTTTTGACTTAACTGTATCTCATTATTAGCAGTATGAAAAAAGAAATCGATCACGATAGCGAAATCAATATGAACGACTACATTTAAATATGACCACAAAAAGGCGAGTAAAGCCGTGAGCAGCAGTTTAAAATTTAACATTCTATTGTAAAATAAGAGCGAAGGACGATTCGATGTCGATGGCCTGCGTTTGGCAAGTGGCATTGGTTCACGCGGTAATTTATTCATATTATGCAGGCAAAAACAGCAAGGCAGGTAGCTATAAAGCTTTGCAAGCGCTCTCTCGTGAATGTTACGTAACATCGACAATAAATAAACGATAAAACCACGCCCTTTTTAGCATTTAATCGGCAGACAAACAAAAATTATGTTTACCTTTAACGACTTCCGTTTCGTGTTAATTTAAATCAATTTTGATTTCTTTAAAACCGACGATGTTCTTTTATTGAAATCATGTTGTTAACTCGTAGCAATAAGTCCACCGTACATTATAGTCCATTAGATACATTAAAGTAGATAAATAAAAAAGTAAATAAAATAAATGTTATGATCCTCATAATGATTGCGGCATAAGTCCCGAGAATATTAAAGTGCTATTAATTGCATTATAAACCCCACTTTCCCACTATTCAACAACTTTATCTTTCTCTATCTTTATCACTCCGTTTTGATTACGGTCCGTACGCTCTTATACAACTGATTGCAATCACAAACTAATGGCGATATCAAATAAATAAAACTTTTCCAATATTCTCACTGTGGGACAAAACTTTGTACTTATAATAATATTCAAAGAAATGAGGAATATCCCATGGTTAACATTACCTATGTACAAATACAAGTAGGTACTAGCTGGAGTTTTCTCTCGATGTTGTTTTCTCTCGCTCGAACACTTTTTTAGTGTTTCGTAGCCAAATGTCAAAAATGGAACCCTTATAATTTCATCCTGTTCGTCTGTCTGTCCGTACCTCGGAGCCATTCTACTCGGAGATTATTTGCACTATATAGATGAAATTTGGATTATAGGTGTTTTCTATGAACCACTATATAATGAAATAGGGGAATTATGAAAAAAATTATAATGGGGGTGGCACTCCATACATGTAACTGAGGGTTGATAAAAAATCCAATGCACATAAGTGTGGGCTATCGTTAAATAAATCTTAAAAATAGTATAGAGATTCCAAAATATTTTTTTTATTTAAGCCAACAGTTGGTGAGATATACGCTTCTAAAATTTTAAAAAGTTTACCACCACCCTGTAACTTTTCCACTTACGTGTGTAAAATTCTGAAAAAAAACCCTAAGGTAGTACAACTTAAAATTTGGTTTGAACAAATTTTAAGACTTTTCTTCAAAACTTGGTTTGAATAAGGTATGTTTTGTAGTTTTTGAGATATGGGACATTTTCAGTACCAACCGCAGTAATAACTTTGTTTTTTACAATACCTTTGAGAAATAAACCTTTGATTGTAAGTTTAATATTTGTGAATTATAAGTTTAATATTTTCTGGTGCTACGAAACCTTTTGTGCGCGAGTTTAACTCGCACTTGGCCTGTTATATTTATTGTAATTTCGTAAAAAGTACTTTTCCATAGATCGTGTCTTTCATTTAAAGGAAATGATTTATGACATGAACCATAGGCGCCAAATAATCACAATTTTAAAATCCATATTAATATAGTGCTTTCTTAAACTAGATGTTGGTATAAAATTCGCACAAAAACTCGCCACTTTCTGTACCAAAATTTTCCTTATGAACCCATCGGCTACAGTGTACGAAGCGATCCACTGTTCTTTACTATTTTCTTTAGAAAGAAACCTGTTAAGCATATGTAGAACTCGCACTACGAGGTTTCCGTGTATGTTTAAGCACTTATAAACATTTGAGGGTGTTTCATTGCAAAGTGTTTCTATTAAACTATTTGGAAATATTAATTTTTCGCCACGTAAGTATATTGCCTTGGTGCATATTTAAAAAATCGACATCAAGGATAATCGCTATAATTTTTCTACAACCTTTGTGTGAGCTTTTAAAAACCCTATTTTTTCTTAATTTCTGGTTGAGCGATAAGGCATATTTTTTGCATATTTTCCAGTATGTATATGAAGGTGAACTGCATAAAATTATGCAAAAATATTTTTATGGCTTTACTATTAGTCCTTTCAAACGATGCTCCACATAGAATTAGAAAAACGATATGTTATATTAATATGCCAAATGTCAAGTTTCTGCGTCAAGGCTTTTCTGAGAAAAACGCATGTGACATACAGATAGACCCAGTACTGTAGTCCTATGCACTTGCATGGGAGTGGACTATTGTACTTGAAATACTGTTTAATATAAGCGAATACAGTATTGCTGGAATTATAAAAATAAGGTAAACGAGTCGATTAGAGATGTCTGCAATTATAATTACGACATATAGGGGCCTATAGTACATAATAATTTTTTCATTACTTATTAGACGGTCCAAATGAGGGTAGTTCAAACATATAAATGTTACTCGTAATTAAAATTCCAACCATTCGCATTTTGTGCTTATTGCGGTTGAAACATCGAAAATTCTCCCTGTACTTTATTGTGTATTGCCGACTAGTATGAAACCTTTTAACGAACTAAATTAAAAAAAACTAAATTTTAAAAATGTGGTATGCATTTTTACTGTTAAATGCGGTTAATGCGGTATGCATTTAGTTAATGTGGTATGCATTTAGTTTTAGTAGTAGTTTGTGTGTTTTAATGTGGTATGCATTTAGTTTTAGTAATAGTTTATTTGTATTATGTGTTTAGTCTTTGAACGTTTTCTTTCCAATTCTTTTTGTGATATTTCAATTTCAAAGGTCTGATAAAAATATTGGTTGTTGCAAATTAAATCATATTTTTTCTGTGATAAATGCAAGTTTCCGAATTTTATTTATATCACTTGTATGTTAGTAACATACATGAAGATTTTTCTTTTCAGATGCACCACAGGATTTAAATATCGCAACTTGTTTTTACGCGTAGCGAGATAACCACAAAATGTACAAAATAAGCGGTGTTCGGGAAGCTCTGGGATCTTAGCAAAAGATCGAAACGTAGACGTTAACAGAATTATCTCAGGTTAACGGATCAGCAGTTAGTTCATTACTCAACAGTTTGGATGCGTCAACATTACCAAGTATTAGAGCGGATGAAATTTTATAACTTTTTGTGGAGGCTGAGCTTACGAAACATCAATATTTGTTGATAATGAACTTTCTTAATAATAAGACTTCAAATAAAATTTTACCATCGTATCAGAGTGTTTTGAAAGCTAAGCAAAAGTTATATCCTAGCAATATGGTAGTGATGGAATCTAAAGTTGAGATCGTATTGCAAAGTTTGTTATGTTACACAGCTTCCCGGATCTTAGAGTCAGAGAAATATGTTTTAAATATTATTCCAGTGAAGTCAGTTAATTTAACTTTACATGAGAAATATGGTTTTGACTGTAGTACAGGTTATAGCAAGTACAAACAGTATTTCGCGGATTCTAGTTTAAATGATGATATTAGTTTATTTGTAACTTCTTACGTTTCTTTACAGTTAGTAACAAATTCAGATAGTGAAACCGACATTTTGTGTAAAAATTGCTGCCTCTTTTCTATGAGATACCGTAGACCTATTCGTTTCCAATTTGAAGCAATATTCTGCTGTATCTAAGAATGAGGAATCTTATTTTAAAGAAAAGATAGCTTCTCCGAGTCTGGCAAAATTCACATTAGACGAACGCGTTTTCAACGTCCAGTATTCTTTGCAACTGGCTATTGGAGATGGTAAAATTTGTAGTGTGTCAAGTAAAATATCATCTGCTAGGTGTTATATTTGTGAAACAACGAAATGAAATGAATGATATCGATAGGCGTTTGCGTAAATAAAGCAATGAAAACCGTTTTGAATTCAATTCGACACCTCTACATTCGTGGATTCGTTTCTTTGAGTATTTTCTTTACCTATCTTAAAGAAATTGGCAGGTTAGGGCAGACGATGATAAAAAAATATTAACTGATAAGATAATGTACGCTCAAAATCAGATTAGGTCTCGATTAAGCTTAATTTTAGATAAACTACGAAGTGACGGAAGCGGACATCGAATGACGGAAATACCACGAGACAATTCTTTTTGATTTCAGATATTTCAGCCAAAGTTACAGGCTTAAACAGAGATGTAATTGACTGTTGTTCTACAATTTTGCAAGCTTTACCTTCGCGCTACAATATCAATGTAGAGACAAGTAGTAAATTAGGGTTGGAAATCGCGCGACTTTTATTACAAGAAAATCAATTGTACAATTTTCAAGATTCCGTCCACAAGGTACTTATACATGGCTCATAAATTGTAAAGCATGTATTAGTGTCTATCGGGGAAAACGGCTCGGGAACTTACTAATACCGATTTAATGAATAGAATTATGTTACAGTCACACCCCTTCGTTACCAGCCTACGGAAGCTTCCCTGAAAAAAAGAGTTTTTTGAATAGCCAAGTATTAAATTTGTTAGGGGTTTAAAAAATCCTGTAATCATTTTTGTAAGAATATCTGAGTATGGTAATATTATTTTGATTAAAAAAATCTGAATTTTTCCTTAATTTCTATGTCTTTTTTATTTTATTAATTATATTTTTTATGGTTACTGTCAGTTTATCTAAGGTTAAATTTTGCAATTAATTGTGCTTAATATCAATTAATATAGACACTGAAATGTACCATTCCTTACATTTACTTAATTTTTTTTTCTTGTTACCTGTAATTCAATTATTGATAAATGTTTTGTATAATATTATAAATTAAGTAAATAATATGTTTTATCATTTACAATAATTTTAATACAACTTTATGCTTTATTTCCAAATTAACTATTTTTGACCGCCCTCCTCAGGACTACATACCACTGTGCGACGTAAAGAAAGTGAAAGATGCCCAAACTGAAGGAAATAGATATTGCTTCCTTTGGTAAAAACGCTGATATTTCAGAAAAGTAATTGTCGAATAAGAAGGAAAACCGACTCGTTTATCTTTTCCGCCGATAAACCACAGGACTGAGAAATTGTTGATATTTTCTGGAGGAGAAAAAATTTGGTACAACAGTGTTTAAGCCAAAGAGTATCAAATATATTTTGTATGGAGATCTAACTCGCCGCTAAAACGTAAGGCGGGAGGAGAAATACAAAGTCGCGTAAAGAAATTCATAACATCAACATTTAAACAATAGAATATTCAGTTGAGTAAGACAAGTCTCAATACAATAACTTGTGCTACTTGTTCTGTTTTTTGTTATATATATATATATATATATATATATATATATATATATATACGAGCACCTTATATTTATATATCATAATTTTTGTATTTGTGTGTGCCCGTGCATGCGTCCTTGTATGCGTGCGTGCGTGCAAACGTGCGTGCATGCGTGCGTGCGTGCGTGCGTGCGTGTGTGACAAAAGAATTAAATGAATTACGATCGAATTTCGATCACTGGGCGACCACTAGTGTAAATAAAATGGTTAAGGAATTATCATGCTAGAAATAACTTTTAAAAAATTGGGAATATCTATACAATTGACATATTATAAGAAGGACAATTTAATACCACTGCAGTGAGAAACAAAAAGTTGAAAATTCACAATTCCAAAAAAAAAAAATAATGGAGTTGGTAGCATGACAAAACGGGAGAAACATTCAATACATTGAATAAACTACAGTAGCAAAATTTGCAATTGCCATACGATTGTATATACCAATAAAGTTAAATGAAGTTATATAACCTTAATAATACTCAAACTTAAAAATTTTATAAATTACGGTCGTGTTTCGATCATTACACTAGTATAAATAAAATGAAACTACGTGATGTAGTATTATTTCTACTTTATTTAAGTTCTTTACCACGATCTAGGTTTCGTTGTATTAGAACATCTTCAGGTGGGATATTAGCAAAAATCTACGTCACGTAGTTTCATTTAAATGTGAATAATGAATTTCTACAAAATTAACGCCAAATATATTCAATAAATAAAGTGGTTAAGAAATTATCATGCTAGAAAATGACTTAAATAATGTGGAAGTAGGTATCTATACGATTGACATATTATAAGAAAAATAATTTAATACCACTGCAGTGAGAAACAAAAAAGAGAGGCATTGTTAGTATGGTATAACGGGAGAAATATTCAGTACGTTTAATAAACCATAGTAACAAAATTTACAATTGCCATACAATCATATGGCATACAATCATATACCAATAAAATTATTATCTGGGAATTAATGTAATAAACAATTTATTTTAACGAAATATTTCATACTGAAAAGTAAACTATAGCATATTTTATAATTTAAAATTACATATATAGGCTGTGTCACTTAATATTTCATTAATTTTCATGGCACACGCAACCATTTTTCAACAAAAATAAATATATTTCATAAAGGTAAAACGTTTTGTTTGAGCTCAGCTGGCATTAAAATGAGTCTAGATGTGATGTATATTCTAGGTACGTGCTAAAATTATGTCAAAAATTGACGTATTTTCTACACGCGAAGTATGGGTGTATACCCACTCTTTAAACGAATTTAAAAGAATGGTCGAATCTATTGATCCTTCAATGGTACTCACCATTGGTTTGAAATTAGAAAAAGCTGAATGTGTTATTCAACAGTACATTTAAAAAATCAATAGGAAGTCTTATGTATCTGTCAGTGCTAACCCGCCAGATTTTTCACATAGTATCAGTTATTTAAGCCAATTCAATAACTGTTCTGAACCATTTCATTAAAATAATGTAAAGAGAATTGTGAATTTACATATGAAATAAAATTTTTAGTGGCTAAAATCCGACTACGGGAAAATACGAACCAAGCTTTAGGAGCTTTTAAGACTGACTGGAGCTTTTGAAACTGAATGCATAACCTGTAATAAAAATAAACCTTTAATTACGGTAAAAACATTAATGTGACAAATATTTCCCATTTTATTGTTTTTAATTTTAAGTTTGGAAGTCTGTTGGGAGTAAAAGCTATTAAAATTTGTTTTATATTTTTTGTAGACGGATTTCAGATCTTTTAATTTTAATTCTGTTATTATCATTTTATTACTGGACTGAAATCAGTATCGGAAAAATTATTTGAAAATACTTTATTTATATCATACATGTATGTCAACTAGCGGAATAAAATATTGTTTAACAAAAAAACCGACTTAAAAAAAAAGTGGGTACTAAAAATGAAAAAGTTATTAACTCAAAATATATACCTCCTTATACACAATAAATAACTAACTTACTTATTTTTAAAGTCGCTGCCAGGACTGTCGACCTGAAAATCTGTGTATGTTATCTTCACTATTAAGAGTAGCCATTAACGAATTAAAAAAGAAAAGAAATTTGAAAAAAATCCGCAGTAGTGACCGTTATGTGGAGTATGTCAATAAAACATGAATTCTATCATTTTCTATAAGGATATGACGGTTTTCCTTGCGGTTCCAGAGATAAGCGGATTTTTCATACCAACTTCATTCAAATTTTTTGTAAAAAATTATAAGTCATCCGTTTTCATGTTTATTTAATTCGAGTGACATATTTGAACATAGCAATGGTAAACAAAAGTTGTATCCAGCAAAAATTCCTATGAAAGTCGATTTTCAGCTCACTATGCGACGCGTCGATGACAGTCGATGTAATTAAGTACCGAAGAGGACCGGTGGGACACGGGTGGGCGGGGCGACCGAGCACGTCGGCGATTGCCGAGCCCGAGTATTCCGAATTTAATGTCAGCAATTAGTATTTGGTAGCTTGTGTGACGTACGACGGAAAACAATGATCGTACAGCCAAAATACAACTATTTTGCAATATCTTAAATTATACATATTTTATATGTCTAAAAATATATGCGACACGTATAACACATTCATCATAACAATATACATCAATAGTGTCCACTCTAACGGGTGAATCCCCTAAAATTGCAATATGTTGGTAGAAAACGAAAAATATTATTTATGGGAATGTTTTGTAAATAAAGTGCCTCGTAATAGAAGCGCATATTACACTACAACCCTATCTGACCACGCATTACATTCGGAACACTAATCGCAGTATTAAGGATTATATTTGAGAACTATATTGGACAATAGAAGTTGAGAATTAGAATAGAAATTCCTCATACGGAAGCCACACTCGTATTCATTTGATTGTGACCAACACTTGGCATTACATTTGTTGCTTGCACAAGTAGAATTAAAATAAATAAATAGATAAAATATTAATATAGTATAAATGATTTAAATGTTGAAAGTTCAGTTGTAATATTTAGTTGCAGAAATCCTACTATCAAAAAAATTTATTACACTTTAATTGGTTTTTAAAAATATAAACACTCGGATCAGCGGTGTAATTGGCATAGTCGGTAGGATTTGTCGGACAGATCACCAAAAATTGTGACCCTGGTTCGTTTCAACGATTGATTGACGTAGTCGCAGAGAAGCAGTCGTACTCCAGTAAAAACTGAAAATCATCAATTAAGACTTTAGTACAGTAAGTATGTCTCTTAATTATTTATTGCCAGAAGGAAATTCCTTTTTAAATCCAATCCATGTTCTACTTGTACCACATCTAAAGTCGTGTTGTTGATTGTCGAATTCTAGTTTGATCCAGCAAATAGATCTCATTTGAAACACAAATAAACACACAGCATAGATAAATACAAATTTACTATTACAAAATACAAACACATAAATAAATAAAATTTTAGCAAAATGGGGGATATCGCGTTATACACTGCAGCACTTAAAATTGTTCCGCATTTTTGCTGGAATCCAAATAAATTATATAGATATATTAAAACTGGCGAAGCTATTCTAAAACAATATTTTAATCCCAAAGAATGCAACTGTTTTTACAATACCAAAATATTAAATGGAGTTATTGGAAAATTGGAGGGCAAAGCGGAGGAACTAGTAAATAAATCTAGGAGGAGCTAGTTGGAAATCAAATTAAGCGTGATCCAAAATTTTGCCGATCAGAGGGATACTCGGCAAAATTTCCGCTAAAATCCTCTAACCAATATTTTGCAATCGCACAAATTCACAAAGTTGCAAAAAGTCAACCTACATTCAATGACGTAATTTTAAGTCTATCCTCACCAATAAACGTTCAACCAATTCAAAAGAAATTTGAAACTCTGAGTTTTGAAAACTACCACCCGGCTAACCAATTGATACAGATAATCTGTTAAGAAAATCCGATTTAATCCTGAAGAAAAAGATTCATTAATTAAGAACTGTAAAATATAAAGACATATCCTGTTATGACAACTTCTTTAACTTTTATCAATAAAATCAAACACTGTATGTATTGCACTGTAACACCACAGACGAAATACCAATCTATAGTAAAACGTACAGAAACCAATGTTCACAAGAACGAAATTCATAGACAGATCAATTAGATGTTAGAACAAAACATAATACGACCCTCACATTCAGCTTGATAAGAATATTGATTGAGATTAACTTGATAAGATAAGAAATTACACCAATCAGGTAAAAAGAAATGATGAAGGGTTATACATTTCCGGAAACTTAATGAAAAAATCATAAACGACAAATACCCCATTTCAAATATTACAGATGTACTGGATAAATTAGGGAAATATCAATATTTTACCACCCTACATCTTGATAGTGGTTTTCACTAGATAAAGATGAACCTAGACGACATAAAAAAGACAGCATTTACCATAAAATTGACACTACGAATTTCTTCGTATGTAATTCGACTTGAAAAAAGCCCCATCAACTTTTCAGAGAGTAATAGATTATGCCCTTAGAGGACTCCAGAACGCAATTTGTCTCGTTTACCTAGATGATAATAATTTTGTCAATCTGAATACAAGAACACATAATTAACCTAGAAAAAGGTTTTCAAGAACTAAGAGAATCCAATTTTAAAATATAGTTAGATAAACCCGAATTTCTGAAAAATAATACCCCTTATCTTGGTCCCTTAATTATTAACCCAGAAGTAATTAAATCTAATCCAGACAAAGTCAATGCTATCAATAATACCCAATCCCAAATACAACTCGTGTGAAAGGTCGTATCCAATTTCGCAAATTTAATCAAACTTTGACCTCTTGTTTCAAAAAAGGAGTCAAGATTGAACTTACAGATAAATATTTTAAAAGCTTTGAATTGTGTCGTGAAATTTTAATGAATGACCCAATTCTCCAATATCCTGATTTTAACAGAGAATTCTTGTTAACAACTGACACTTCGAACTTTGCAGTCGACGCAGTACTTTCACAAGGATTAATTGGTACCGATAAACCTATTGCATATGCTTCTCGTACATTAAGCCAAGCCGAAATCAAATACACTACTATCGAGAAAGAATTCCGAGCCTTCATTTAGGCATAAAATTTTTCTGACCATGTTTATATGGCAGATAATTCCCAATAACGGCAAACTATAAAAGCCTTTAAAATGGCTCTATTAATTAAAAGAACCAAATTTTCATTTAGTTAGATTGCGACTTAGATTACAAGAATTCGACTATAAAGTCATATACAAAAAAGAAAACAAAACACTATTTGCAGACGCACTTTCCAGAATAGGAATTAATAATAACCATAATTCCCCAACTTATTTCGATCTAACTATCTCAGATGAGAATGTCGCTGACGAAAATATGTTTCTCATAGCTAATATGACTGATCAACCACAATTATTCGATCTAGAAGATATACTCCCAAAACGAATAAGAAACGATACATACCAACATCGAGAACCCTATACCGGAAACCCCTATTTTGGAAAACCCCATAAACTAATTCGAACAAAAGTTAAAAATTACATTCGTATATCATTCTCCGGTAGAAATAAAAACTATAAATTCAATCCCTAACAGAAAAACAATTTTACCACAAATCGATATTAACAATATTGATGAAGAGATAATTAAATTATTTAAAGAAAAAAACATGCGACCAAATTATAAATACGCCATATTATTGTCCGATGAAAATTGCTTGTTTCAAATTGTCTCAAAGTTACAAAAAAGAACCTTAAAAAACTTTGTATATAACTTAATACTCTGTAAAACCGAATTAATAAAGAATTAACCTAAACGAACTATACAGAATAATTAAAGGAAGGTAAAAATAAATAATTACAAGAAGGTAAAAATAAGCACCGCGAAAACTCGTAAATTATCCAACAAATAAAACGAAATTACAATTGGCCAAACATGCACAGGAAAATAATAAATTTTTTAAGAACTGCGAAATTTGTAAACTAAATAAATAGGAGAGAACCCCTAACAAACAAGCAATACAACGCTCGCAATTCCCACAAGACCATTCGAAGTCATTCACATGGATACTTTCAGCATAGGTAAAATCAAATTTTTAGGAATAATCTATATATAATATGCGCAAGCGTATCACTTAGAATCGCCTACATCAGTAAATATAATCAATGCTCTATTAACGTTTATGACGCATTATGGTGCCCCACTTAGTATAATAATGGATTAAGGATCGGAATTCAAAAATCTTCTTATAACTGTATTCACTGAAGGACATCAAATAAATACGCGTTGTATTACTGTTGATCGCCCTCAATTTAATGGCATCATATGATGCGAACACTTAAGCAATGGCAACAACTCGTGAGAATACTTAAGCAAATTAAACCCAATTCCCTAATAGATGAACTGATATTGTATACAATATGAGGATACAATAAGTTAATTGACTCAACCACAAGTAAAAAACCTATGGAAGTTATTATTGGTCATATAGATAATAGAAATCCTGTTGGCTTAGATATACAAAAAATACTTTTGCAAAACTACACCGAGAACCATAAAAATTTAATGAAAATCCTATAAGCCGAGATAATAAAAAGTTAAGAGAAAATCAAATTTCCACTTTAACAAGACAGAATCGCGACCGTAATAAATTAATAGAATACTTAGAACATACGTAAAGAATCCCTTAGCGATTAGATACAAATTACAACCCAGATACACGGCGCAAAAGATAATTCAATTCCAAGATTTAAAAATTATAAACGAGAAAATTCAAGAATTTGATAAAAGTAACATCCGGAAACCTAATACTAAACAAAAATCCTTGTTCCTGTAACAACCTTCTTTTGGTAACGCTGATTATAGAGAAAGATATCAAACTTACACCCCTTAATAGCAACATCGGAATACTACTATTTAAACTTGGAAACTTGAAACTAAAACTTTCAGATCAAACTTTCTTGCATTACTACAATATATATTTATTGAAGGAAAAGATCATGGTAATAGAATCACAAGTTAATACGTTAACCCGGACACGTAACCCTCTATATACGGCTTATTCTAACCCTTTTAATATGAACATAACTAATCAATTGAAATTAATAAAAGATAAATATAAAACAATTAGCAAAAATGGAATCCGTTGTGGGTTAATAAATTATCTAGGGATGATAATTGAAGATATTTAAGGAAATTTAGAGCAAGAAGATGCAAAACTCTATAACGAACAAATAAGCACATTACAAAGAAATCAAAATTTATTGTCTTATAAAATTAATAACGGAGTATGTTTAAATAAAATCTCAATAGAAGAATTCAACCAGACGATCAAAATTTTAAAAAGTAACCAAATAGAAATAAAATCCACAATTAATTAAATAATTAGAAAAATGGATTTGATAAACTTCGCACTCTCTGAATTTATCAATTTGAATAATGTGCATAGCTTAACCAGGATTAATATACAAATACCATCAGAATCCGTAAACAATATAGAAAACGCAATCACGTTCTCTCTCGCGCCTTCATATTGCACACCACAATACTCTACTCGCAGCTGGCATACAATATATAATGAAAACTATAGAAAGTAATTATTCAGATAAACAGTTGTTACTAGGCGATAACGCCAACATTAGGGACACTTATGATATTAAAGAACTAGGATTTTACAATATAAATAACATGATAGTATTTGTGATCCAGTATCCTGTAGTCTACAAAGACGAATACATCCTATATCACCTATATCTCACACCTAGTTCCAATAGTATTATAATAATCCCGTCTAAACCCTATCTAACTGGAAAGACATACCTCTATATGGATGATACTCTGAAAAGAATCAAAGATACATAGTATTGTGATAATGTAAATTATTTGGACAATTTTCAACATCCTAATTGCATCCGTGAAATAATATCCTTCGAAGGGATGTTAACTAGTTGTCATATACATTAGCGAACTTCAGAAGTCACAGAGAAACTGGATGATCAAAACTATCTACTAATGTTCCCGAAATAAACCAAAATAACACTACCATGTTAAAAAGACGATCAAACGTCCATATAAGGGACCTACCTAATGAAACTCCACATCGGTTGCAGCATAATGACAAAGAACAATAAACTTTATAATCCGCAAAATAAATTAATAGGACAGACTATTAAACTGCTAGCATTTGAGATGATCATTATCACCATAACAATGAATTTAAACCCATAAAACTACAAAAACTATGTTTGTGCCAAATCCATCAACTGAAGGAACTATCTCATGACAGGTTGCGTTTTAATTTAAATAATATTTTATAAAAAAATAAAATTATTCTCATTTTAAGAAAATTCCGAAGAATCCGTCACACCCTTCTTCACCGAAAGTAAAGAAGAGGCCTGATATTTTTTGGACCCTTATAACTAGTCCTTTCAAATGACACCCCACACTATGAAATTTAAACTTTTTTCAGGTACCTTATTTGTCATCCACAGAATTTCCGCGTAAATATTTTTAAGTGTCAGCTATAAAAATATATATTGATTACGTCAATAGGTCACGTTAAATACCAAGCTCCTACGACAATCGGTTTCAACCCACTATTCTGGACCAAGACAACAAATCATAAATGGACCATGACCTCACCCCATACCTTTGCTCCCATATTGAGACGGGATGACGGAGAAGTTTGGGAAAGATCAGGCACTGCCAGGTACTTAATAACTGTACTATATAAGGACATAACACCTGCTAATTCGACAGGGAACGGACAATTTAAAGTGCGAAAATTTTCTGGGCATTAAAAAAAACTTTTCGCTTTTCATTTCCTATTAAATTTCAAAATCGCGCGGGCGGGCTATGAAACTCATTCGACAAGTCTAAAGAAAAAGAATGGAGCATGCACAAGTTTTGTCTTTAACGTGTGAGAACGGTATTTTGCATTGATTGCGTCTATTAAGAAATACTTGAGAAATATTGTTTTTGTACTAAAAATAGTTCAAAATAAATGATAGGAAATCAGCGATTTTTTAAATGACTAAAAATAGAACGGGCTGTTATATATATATATATATATATATATATATATATATATATAACCAAAAACAACACCTCTCAAGCACGAATGAAACTCGCACTATAAGGATTCCTTATACGTTTAGGCATTTATAAATATATCATGATACATAATATTCCTATTAAACTATTTACAAAATTTTAATTTTTTAGTTTCCCTACTATTTTTTTAAATATGCGCCTATGAAAGATACAGAGGTATATTTAAATAAAATATGTTTTATATGGTATTACTATCAATTAAAGATTTTTGAGAAAAAAAAGGGTCTTGACAAACCGACAAACTGAAAACGAGGTGATTCTATAAGAGTTCCTTTTTTTCATTTTGAGGTACAGAATCTGAAACACAATAGTTTTAATGCCGTATATAGGTTATACTCAAATTTAAATATACATGATTTATCTGTAATCTATACCACAACAGTTTTATGCAAACAAGCAACTGAGTTTTGTTAGGCTATGGACCCAATCTCATATTTTGCAACTTTGCAGCTTATTTTCGATTTCCTTTAACGCAAATTCGGACTATTAATAATTTGTTTTGTGTGAACTTTATTAGCTGAACTAGATTTTTCGCAGTGTAGGAGTACTGCGTGTAACAAAGTGAGCATTCGTTAGACGCATTTGAACAGTGGCCGGCAGTTATATCGTAAATATACCCAAACTTGAGGGTCGTGAGAATTATGATAAGTAGGCGTTTATCGACGAGAACTTTCTAATTTTGGAAAGCGTAGACATAAATAACAAATAAGAAACATCTACGACACCGAGTGATACAGCCGCAACTGATACTCCAAAAGCTAAATTTGAGCTGACCATGGCGATGGCTTCCTCGTTGTATGTCCATATTAGAAATGAGAAAACAATTCAAGATGTGTTAAGGCAGCGCCTGAAAAAAAACTGTTTGATAATTCAGAATTCATGCGTAGGATTCCGGATTCATAGGAGTTTACTACGACATCTAATCTCAATTCCATTAGAATATTGAAAGTCCATACATGACCACCCACGTAAGCTAAATGGTGAATGCGGCACAAAATTGCATGGAACTTGTTTTCAAATTAGTGATGAGTGGGTTGGCTCTTTGTTATTGGCGAAATTATCAAAAAAGTTTGCTTCCATGATAATGACTATAGAACATAAAATAATGATAGTTAGCAGAGAGACAAAGTTATTGGCGTTTTCGTCGAAAGATTGGCAGCACCGTAAAAAAGCAAAGTTTGTAGCACTGGAGATATGTCAAAGTCTAAAATAAAAACAGCATCTTCGAAACCCGTCGAAACAATCCGTTGTTACAAACGTAAATAAGTCGGACACAATAAGAGCCGGTAAGGTTGTATCAAGGAAAAAGAACTATCTTCGGTGCACTTTTCTTAGGCACACATTTAAGAAAACTGATGGTATGTTGATTCAGATGCCAGCACTCATAATATAGCCAATCAAATACATTTATCAAACCTGTCTCACAACCAGAGTATAAAGGAAGAAGTATCAAGTAACTACCGGTAAAAATACCAGTGTTCTGCTCGGGAAATATGCAAATAACGCCAGTAGTGTACGGTTCGGTTTTCAATATTATTGTGCAAAATGTCTTGTGCTTCCTAAACTCACCCCAAAACTATTGTCCGTATGTCAGCTGATTCGAAAAGAAATCAAGTTAGAAAGGAATAAAAGTTCTCCTTGAAGGAGTTTGCAAGGTATGCAATAGACGCAATATAATGGTACGAAAAACAAAATTAGTGAAAGAAATGTTCAAATTAGACATGCAGTCAAAAAGTGGACCTGCAACAACTGATTGGGCCATATAAACAGTAACCATATGAAAAATGACATTGAAGGTGATATTTCATATTCCGACAAGACCTAAACTGACAATTTCAGATGTATCGCTTGTTGTGAAAGGAAAATAGCTACACTGCCTTTCTCACACAAAGTTTCAAGATGTGTGAGGTGTTAGAAGTGGTGCATACGGATGTTTGCGGTCCTATAGAAACAGTCACAATAAGCTTGTCAAGATACTGTATGCTATTTGTAGGCGATTACAACAGAATGGCATTCGTGTACTTTCTAAATTAGAAGAGTGAAATAATAAAGTATATCATGGTATTAAAAGCCTGATAGAATAGCAAACGTACATTAAAATAAAGGTATTCATGACGGTCAACGATGGGAAGTATTATTCCCAAGAGATTACTAGTTTTTTAAAGAAAACAGGATTTGTGCAAAAAATCTAATCCATATAATCAGAACAAAATGGCCTGTGTGAGCTATAAAAGAGTAGTGGTGGAAAGAGCTCGATGTCTATTATTTGATGTTAATATGGGCAAAACCTTTTGAACAGGAAGCAGTCAACATTCCCGTCTATATACGAAACAGAACATTGGTTTCAGGCTTACTAAAAACAACATGTGAACTCTGCACAGACAAAAAGTCAGATGTTAGCCATATTTGCGTTTTTGAAACCACTGTGGAGGTTCATATCCCTAAAACAAAGAAAAAAAATGGTCTCGAATATACAGATAATGCAAAAAATATATAGGTCATATAATCCCAAGTTTGATAACTCTATCACCAGCAGCGATAAACACTAGGTTTAAGTTAAAAGACTTAGGTCAATTAAAACAGTGTTTAGGTATGAATATTAAGAGAGAGAAAAACATAGTATTGATCAGGAATAATTTATAGAAGATTTATGGTGTGAATAAATCTGGTCTGGAAATGAGGCCTGGAAATAAACAATGGAACTCCTTAATATATGGTTGCAAATAAACCGTTACTTTGCAAAATAATTACATCACCGATCAGGTCAGAGTCTGATGATGGGTTCTGGAGGTAATCAATAGAAGTTCTTAAGTGGTAATAAATCAACCATGATTAAAGATATTTGTTAACCGAAGTTGTTGCTTTGCTAAGTTTGTAACTTAAACACATAGGTATTTGTTTATTATATTAGGTATGCTGTTGAGATTCTGAGAATTATATTAGGCAATTATATTAGGTATGCTGTTGAGATTCTGAGAAAATGGAAAGTACCTATTTATTACACTGAACAACTTTCTCTATGGGACTATATTAGAAGTTGATATAAAATAAAGTGGAAAGTTCGTACGCATGAGATGGAATGTATAGTAAAATCTTATATTTTACAATTATCACCTAAGAAACGACCATCTTCCATATTGATACACAGCTTATGTGCCTAACCGTAACACATTGGACACTGTACCCATTCCCCCGTGAGTGGTTCCACGTATTCTTCGCCGTATAAAAGTTCAGTTATTGATGGGAACAGAGAACTACTTAGAATCTCTGTACATTTTACTTTCCTTTTTTCCAAGTTTAGAAGTAAATTTTTGGTGAAGAAAGTATTTTCCTTGGAGAAATCGTGTAAGATGTGGATGGTTGTTCTAAACTAATATCAACGACATTTGAACTACATTCAAGTAAACATTGCCCGGCCTTTCTTCATTCTGCTTTTGCTCTATCCTGTCAGTATTTAACTTTTTTCAACTATAGCAATAACGTTACGTTTTACGTTATACGAGCGTTCTCTTTATCGCCTTGAATCGCTGGAACCTAGCTCCCAGCCGTTTTACATATAAAAGGATGCGAATATTATTCTGTATCGTCAACTCATACGCTAATTGCTGTAGACTAACCTTTATCAGGCCATAAAATTACGTGTCTCGTTCAATAGCAAGGTCACAAATTTTCCGCTCTAGCTCTTTTGAGGAAACCTTCTAAGTATTTGGATGCGGTACCTTTTTTCAAAGTCCCTATTGGAATTCCATATTTATTTGAAGCTGCCGTTATCGTTGTTGTTTTAGCCTCATCTATTGCTTTTGAACACAATACAACTATTACAAACAAGAATAAAACTATTCCCTCTTACCCCAAAATTCAATTTTTCATCTTGCCCACGTCCATTGTCTATAAAAATATCAACGCTTCCAGTAAACTTTAACTTTTTTATTGTTTACGTACATACAATTTATCCTGAGGATGTTTGTACTAAAATAGCAATATCTCTTTCAACATACAATAACACTACAGAAAATGAAAGATTTCATAAAATCTGACACAAACCAAACAAAAGACATGTACACTTCCCTCAGTTCCGCGCGCCGAACTGAACTTCAATCATAAATTGAAGATGGCCGCGTGTCTTTATGTGCGTAGCAACTCATGTAGCGTCATGTCATGTAGTTCGGGTGCATACGTAGTTTTCATTTTGCCTGCTTCTTCCATCATGCCTTCCCTTCCTTTTTCTCTGTGTTGTACAAATATGTATTAGAGGAGTTGTGGGTATTTTAATTGTCTAATTGCCTTTACATTTCACTTATTGTCTTATTGCCATGTAGTTTACTTAATATTTTTAACATTTTATATTTTTCACTACGCCCATAGTCCTATTACCTAATTAATCGAGGATCATTATTTTTGTTCTCAGCATTATTCTGGAGCCAACACCGATTTTAATTATATATGACAGTCCTCCACACTTATTGATGTCCCTTGGGATAAAATTATGGGGGGCCGTCACCCTCATGATCGCCTTCATTGGAATGAAAATTGGAGACGGCCATAGTAGCACATATTAATGAGGACTCCCACTATTATGAAAGTATATTCGATACCAAAACTTAATTATAGGCCCACCAAAAGAGAGAGTATTTATTAAAGTATATTATTAGTGCATTATCTCGAAGAGTAAATTACTATACAATTACAACAAGATCCAATTCAAGTCGCTCTTGAAAAATCAAGTCTTCTATATTTATATCCGGACTTCCATCAGCTTCAAGCAACGCCATCAGCATATCTGGCTAGTTAAGGTCATTGCATGAAAATGTGGCAAACAAGTGGATGCATCAAGAGATTGTACCATGGCGATCGCACCATAGTTCCGCGAAACAACATTAAGTAGTAGTAGTGACGAAAAATAACGACACGAGACTCTTTCGAGGCCTCGTAATCGGAATGAGAACACTTTAAATATTTTAACGAGTATCAACTGGAGGGCAAGCAGAACCTCTATTATTTCTAGCGAAGCAAAACCTTTATAATTTCTCATGATCAAATGTATGTTGTCAACTAAACTCTGAGAAATATTATCACTTTCATCCTGGCTCACAATCCATGCCTTTTGCTTTGAAATATAACACCACAGACAAAGCAAAAAATATATAATGAACCCTCTGAAACCGACTTCACTGCTCATTATCGGCGCCTGAAATAATCGAGGGCTGTAATTGGTATATCACTTACTTCATCAAAATCTTTTTTTTTTCGGTCAGGCTGTAATATATACTAACATGATTCCTCCGTCACGAATATCTGCCACTCTTATTCCACACAAATTAGAAATTCGATAATCTGTACCTATAACAGCATTTAGGTTGTAGATGTTAATGATAACATAATGCAGCAAACTGGTTGAAAATATAAGGTGTCTGTCTTTACTATTGGCATCACGTCTTAATTCTTTAGTTTTCAAGTATCGGAAACTGGACTACTTAAATGTTGCCTTGAAGCTATTTCGAGATCAGCAACTGGTCTAAGCGTGTTTACAGTCATAGTAGTTTTATTTTCCGACTGTGAATGAATAGCCTTTTCTACTGCAGAAAATGGTGTTATAGAATAAATATAAACAAAATTTTTTGACACCTTTGCTACCTTTAAATTAATGCAGTGAGTTATTTTAGTGAGGTATTTTCAAACCTCGTGAAGCAAAAAAACGCCAGTCTACCTTTATGTGTCTTTGGTCCTCTAGCGTGGGAATCAAGAAACCAATATGCCCGATTCTTAAAAGCTATGCAAACTAAAATGCTAATTCTAATGTTAGCAGTTAGAATTCCGGATTGGTAGGGGGGAAAAGAAATTAAACTTTTGTCCAGATTTTGAAATTCTTCCGTACTTTGACCTCTGGAGACCGTTGATAGCAAAATCATGTCTGATATGCAAATTCGTACAGGGACCGTGAAATGTTAGTTGGGGCAAAAGTTGAATAATCAATGTTTAATTTATTAGTACCTGGTACTGATCTCGATAGTGTATGTCAATAAAATATATCATCTATTATAAACAGAATCAACTCGTCACTACCGGTATATACCGGTAATGACGAGTTGATTCTGTCACTTTGTTCCAAATATGATCCAAATTTATGGACTCTAAGTGATTTGGACCATATATTAATTATAATCTTTTGGTGGGCCTATAATTAAGTTTTGGTATCGAATATACTTTCATAATAGTGGGAGTCCTCATTAATATGTGCTACTATGGCCGTCTCCAATTTTCATTCCAATGAAGGCGATCATGAGGGTGACGGCCCCCCATAATTTTATCCCAAGGGACATCAATAAGTGTGGAGGACTGTCATATATAATTAAAATCGGTGTTGGCTCCAGAATAATGCTGAGAACAAAAATAATGATCCTCGATTAATTAGGTAATAGGACTATGGGCGTAGTGAAAAATATAAAATGTTAAAAATATTAAGTAAACTACATGGCAATAAGACAATAAGTGAAATGTAAAGGCAATTAGACAATTAAAATACCCACAACTCCTCTAATACATATTTGTACAACACAGAGAAAAAGGAAGGGAAGGCATGATGGAAGAAGCAGGCAAAATGAAAACTACGTATGCACCCGAACTACATGACATGACGCTACATGAGTTGCTACGCACATAAAGACACGCGGCCATCTTCAATTTATGATTGAAGTTCAGTTCGGCGCGCGGAACTGAGGGAAGTGTACATGTCTTTTGTTTGGTTTGTGTCAGATTTTATGAAATCTTTCATTTTCTGTAGTGTTATTGTATGTTGAAAGAGATATTGCTATTTTAGTACAAACATCCTCAGGATAAATTGTATGTACGTAAACAATAAAAAAGTTAAAGTTTACTGGAAGCGTTGATATTTTTATAGACAATGGACGTGGGCAAGATGAAAAATTGAATTTTGGGGTAAGAGGGAATAGTTTTATTCTTGTTTGTAATAGTTGTATTGTGTTCAAAAGCAATAGATGAGGCTAAAACAACAACGATAACGGCAGCTTCAAATAAATATGGAATTCCAATAGGGACTTTGAAAAAAGGTACCGCATCCAAATACTTAGAAGGTTTCCTCAAAAGAGCTAGAGCGGAAAATTTGTGACCTTGCTATTGAACGAGACACGTAATTTTATGGCCTGATAAAGGTTAGTCTACAGCAATTAGCGTATGAGTTGACGATACAGAATAATATTCGCATCCTTTTATATGTAAAACGGCTGGGAGCTAGGTTCCAGCGATTCAAGGCGATAAAGAGAACGCTCGTATAACGTAAAACGTAACGTTATTGCTATAGTTGAAAAAAGTTAAATACTGACAGGATAGAGCAAAAGCAGAATGAAGAAAGGCCGGGCAATGTTTACTTGAATGTAGTTCAAATGTCGTTGATATTAGTTTAGAACAACCATCCACATCTTACACGATTTCTCCAAGGAAAATACTTTCTTCACCAAAAATTTACTTCTAAACTTGGAAAAAAGGAAAGTAAAATGTACAGAGATTCTAAGTAGTTCTCTGTTCCCATCAATAACTGAACTTTTATACGGCGAAGAATACGTGGAACCACTCACGGGGGAATGGGTACAGTGTCCAATGTGTTACGGTTAGGCACATAAGCTGTGTATCAATATGGAAGATGGTCGTTTCTTAGGTGATAATTGTAAAATATAAGATTTTACTATACATTCCATCTCATGCGTACGAACTTTCCACTTTATTTTATATCAACTTCTAATATAGTCCCATAGAGAAAGTTGTTCAGTGTAATAAATAGGTACTTTCCATTTTCTCAGAATCTCAACAGCATACCTAATATAATTGCCTAATATAATTCTCAGAATCTCAACAGCATACCTAATATAATAAACAAATACCTATGTGTTTAAGTTACAAACTTAGCAAAGCAACAACTTCGGTTAACAAATATCTTTAATCATGGTTGATTTATTACCACTTAAGAACTTCTATTGATTACCTCCAGAACCCATCATCAGACTCTGACCTGATCGGTGATGTAATTATTTTGCAAAGTAACGGTTTATTTGCAACCATATATTAAGGAGTTCCATTGTTTATTTCCAGGCCTCATTTCCAGACCAGATTTATTCACACCATAAATCTTCTATAAATTATTCCTGATCAATACTATGTTTTTCTCTCTCTTAATATTCATACCTAAACACTGTTTTAATTGACCTAAGTCTTTTAACTTAAACCTAGTGTTTATCGCTGCTGGTGATAGAGTTATCAAACTTGGGATTATATGACCTATATATTTTTTGCATTATCTGTATATTCGAGACCATTTTTTTTCTTTGTTTTAGGGATATGAACCTCCACAGTGGTTTCAAAAACGCAAATATGGCTAACATCTGACTTTTTGTCTGTGCAGAGTTCACATGTTGTTTTTAGTAAGCCTGAAACCAATGTTCTGTTTCGTATATAGACGGGAATGTTGACTGCTTCCTGTTCAAAAGGTTTTGCCCATATTAACATCAAATAATAGACATCGAGCTCTTTCCACCACTACTCTTTTATAGCTCACACAGGCCATTTTGTTCTGATTATATGGATTAGATTTTTTGCACAAATCCTGTTTTCTTTAAAAAACTAGTAATCTCTTGGGAATAATACTTCCCATCGTTGACCGTCATGAATACCTTTATTTTAATGTACGTTTGCTATTCTATCAGGCTTTTAATACCATGATATACTTTATTATTTCACTCTTCTAATTTAGAAAGTACACGAATGCCATTCTGTTGTAATCGCCTACAAATAGCATACAGTATCTTGACAAGCTTATTGTGACTGTTTCTATAGGACCGCAAACATCCGTATGCACCACTTCTAACACCTCACACATCTTGAAACTTTGTGTGAGAAAGGCAGTGTAGCTATTTTCCTTTCACAACAAGCGATACATCTGAAATTGTCAGTTTAGGTCTTGTCGGAATATGAAATATCACCTTCAATGTCATTTTTCATATGGTTACTGTTTATATGGCCCAATCAGTTGTTGCAGGTCCACTTTTTGACTGCATGTCTAATTTGAACATTTCTTTCACTAATTTTGTTTTTCGTACCATTATATTGCGTCTATTGCATACCTTGCAAACTCCTTCAAGGAGAACTTTTATTCCTTTCTAACTTGATTTCTTTTCGAATCAGCTGACATACGGACAATAGTTTTGGGGTGAGTTTAGGAAGCACAAGACATTTTGCACAATAATATTGAAAACCGAACCGTACACTACTGGCGTTATTTGCATATTTCCCGAGCAGAACACTGGTATTTTTACCGGTAGTTACTTGATACTTCTTCCTTTATACTCTGGTTGTGAGACAGGTTTGATAAATGTATTTGATTGGCTATATTATGAGTGCTGGCATCTGAATCAACATACCATCAGTTTTCTTAAATGTGTGCCTAAGAAAAGTGCACCGAAGATAGTTCTTTTTCCTTGATACAACCTTACCGGCTCTTATTGTGTCCGACTTATTTACGTTTGTAACAACGGATTGTTTCGACGGGTTTCGAAGATGCTGTTTTTATTTTAGACTTTGACATATCTCCAGTGCTACAAACTTTGCTTTTTTACGGTGCTGCCAATCTTTCGACGAAAACGCCAATAACTTTGTCTCTCTGCTAACTATCATTATTTTATGTTCTATAGTCATTATCATGGAAGCAAACTTTTTTGATAATTTCGCCAATAACAAAGAGCCAACCCACTCATCACTAATTTGAAAACAAGTTCCATGCAATTTTGTGCCGCATTCACCATTTAGCTTACGTGGGTGGTCATGTATGGACTTTCAATATTCTAATGGAATTGAGATTAGATGTCGTAGTAAACTCCTATGAATCCGGAATCCTACGCATGAATTCTGAATTATCAAACAGTTTTTTTTCAGGCGCTGCCTTAACACATCTTGAATTGTTTTCTCATTTCTAATATGGACATACAACGAGGAAGCCATCGCCATGGTCAGCTCAAATTTAGCTTTTGGAGTATCAGTTGCGGCTGTATCACTCGGTGTCGTAGATGTTTCTTATTTGTTATTTATGTCTACGCTTTCCAAAATTAGAAAGTTCTCGTCGATAAACGCCTACTTATCATAATTCTCACGACCCTCAAGTTTGGGTATATTTACGATATAACTGCCGGCCACTGTTCAAATGCGTCTAACGAATGCTCACTTTGTTACACGCAGTACTCCTACACTGCGAAAAATCTAGTTCAGCTAATAAAGTTCACACAAAACAAATTATTAATAGTCCGAATTTGCGTTAAAGGAAATCGAAAATAAGCTGCAAAGTTGCAAAATATGAGATTGGGTCCATAGCCTAACAAAACTCAGTTGCTTGTTTGCATAAAACTGTTGTGGTATAGATTACAGATAAATCATGTATATTTAAATTTGAGTATAACCTATATACGGCATTAAAACTATTGTGTTTCAGATTCTGTACCTCAAAATGAAAAAAAGGAACTCTTATAGAATCACCTCGTTTTCAGTTTGTCGGTTTGTCAAGACCCTTTTTTTTCTCAAAAATCTTTAATTGATAGTAATACCATATAAAACATATTTTATTTAAATATACCTCTGTATCTTTCATAGGCGCATATTTAAAAAAATAGTAGGGAAACTAAAAAATTAAAATTTTGTAAATAGTTTAATAGGAATATTATGTATCATGAAATATTTATAAATGCCTAAACGTGTAAGGAATCCTTATAGTGCGAGTTTCATTCGTGCTTGAGAGGTGTTGTTTTTGGTTATTTGATAGCTAAACTTAATATATATATATATATATATATATATATATATATATATATATATATATATATATATATATATATATATATAACAGCCAGTTCTATTTTTAGTCATTTAAAAAATCGCTGATCTCCTATCATTTATTTAGAACTATTTTTAGTACAAAAACAATATTTCTCAAGTATTTCTTAATAGACGCAATCAATGCAAAATACAGTTCTCACACGTTAAAGTCAAAACTTGTGCATGCTCCATTCTTTTTCTTTAGTCTTGTCGAATGAGTTTCATAGCCCGCCCGCGCGATTTTGAAATTTAATAGGAAATGAAAAGCGAAAAGTTTTTTTTAATACCCAGAAAATTTTCGCACTTTAAATTGTCCGTTCCCTGTCGAATCAGCAGGTGTTATGTCCTTATATAGTACAGTTATTAAGTACCTGGCAGTGCCTGATCTTTCCCAAACTTCTCCGTTATCCCGTCTCAATATGGGATCAAAGGTATGGGGTGAGGTCATGGTCCATTTATGATTTGTTGTCTTGGTCCAGAAAAGTCGGTTGATACCGATTGTCGTAGGAGCTTGGTATTTGACGTGACCTATTGACGTAATCAATATATATTTTTATAACTGACACTTAAAAATATTTACGCGGAAATTCTGTGGATGACAAATAGGTACCTGAAAAAAGTTTAAGTTTCATAGTGTGGGGTATCATTTGAAAGGACTAGTTATAAGGGTCCAAAAAATATCTGTTGTAATAATTTTAAGAAGTTTTTATTGAGAGATGTAACGAAAAATATGCCCTCATTTATTTCCGAAAATATTAAAATTTCTTCGTAAAGATTAATCATGATTATAGATGTGATAGTTTTTGCGATATTTACGACAATACGGATGTCCATTTTACTTAATTATATTAAGTGTTCTTAAATATGCACTAGAACTTTATATTATCATTATATATATATATATATACATATATATATACAAACACACACACATATATATATATATATATATATATATATATATATATATATATATATATCGTATATAGACATTTTGTGGCAGAGCAAATGGGGTACTCAAAAAAAGTTCATTTCAAGAGTATGATTCATCATAATTGTCAATTTACTTCTTCAACTTAAAGTACAATTTTAATTCTGCTTGTTCTGAATTATAAATTTTCTTCGAGTTATGGTATTGTTAAAAGTAATCACATGCTGTTACAAATAACAGAGTAAAAATAAATTTTAAAAAAATTATTACACTATATTTAAAATGATATATTGTTGCAACTGTTGTTGATTTTATATTTGATATCAAAATTAAATGTTACTTATATATTTATAGTCAACATTTCAATATCTTCACGACATTTATATGACACCACATGGTGTGTATACGCCTTCTTTAATTTTACGAGGACATTTTATAATCTATATATTTAATAAAATCATAAAAAAATGAGTCTGTACATGGAATATTTTAAGTAAAACTAAGTGCTATCCATTAAAGATACGCCACTAAGACTAAAACAACAATTTTTAGAATTTCTGTCTGTCCGTGCTCACCTTCATTGTGCACGCTAACCTCAGCAACGATGAATATCGATTTGGGTGCGGTTTTCATTGATGTGTTTAATTTTCTTGAGCTAACATATAGGGTTAGTTTAATTTCAATCGATTCACAAATAAAAAAAGATACGGTGATTTTTAGTTTACGTTCGCTGTGCACGCTAATATCAGAACTGGTGGAACCGATTTGGCTGCGAACGCAATCTGTTAGCATTTTTAATAAACTTTGTGCTCTTAGTATTCTGAGAGAAAAAAGGAAAAAAACACAAAAAAAATCCTCATCGGAGTGAGAACATCACTCGGAATTTCATGCGAACGAAGTCGCGGAGTTTAAATTAAAAATGCATTCCATATTCTATTGCATGCTCGTTTATTTACACATGTGGTAATCTTATTTATCATGGATAAGTTAATCACTGGATAACGCATCAACATAAAATCTCTAGCCACGCGATGGCACAATTTGTGCCACCGCCCCGGGCGAAGAGTTTACGCGCCTTCAGTTAGAAAACGAACGTCACAGCGAAAGTTTCTCGTAATTTTAAATCAAAATTAAATAAACCATGTCTTCTTGTGCTATAAAATATTACCAAAACAGAAACATTACATCATCACTTGAGAAAAATGGAATTACTTTTCATAAGTAAGTATAATGTTAACTATTATTTAAGCAACTATATCTTCGTATATTACAGTCAGATCGCCGGCAGCCGCTATATTGTTGAATGTTTTGCCACTAGAGATGCGTCGCGCCGTTATCGATAACTAAATCGATACTTTTGTTACTATTTAAAAATCAAAAAATTATAAATAAGATATTTTTTATTGAATATATTTGGCGTTAATTTTGTAGAAATTCATTATTCACAATTAAATGAAACTACGTGATGTAATATTATTTCTACTTTCTTTAAGTTCTTTACAACGTCCTAGGTTTCGTTGTATTACAACATCTTCAGGTGGGCTATTAGCAAAGATCTTTACTAACAGCCCACCTGAAGATGTTGTAATACAACGAAACGTAGGTCGTGGTAAAGAACTTAAAGAAAGTAGAAATAATACTACATCATGCTACTTTCATTTAATTGTGAAGATATTTTTAAAAATTAAAATAAGTTCATTGATTTCTAAGCATAAAATATTATATTTTACTTATATTACACTTATCATTTTAGGTTTCCGAACTACCCGCACTGAAAAGAAAAATGGATACAGGTGGCCGGGCAATGCGAGTCATTATTGTTTATATCTCTGAGTTTTGTATAATCGACAAGAAGTGTGTGTGTTTTTTCTCCAGTAAATTTCACAATTCATATTAGCAAATAATAAATATTTATATATATATATATATATATATATATATATATATATATATATATATATACATATATGTGTGTGTGTGTGTGTGTGTGAATATATATCTATATATATATAACATTATTTCGTCCAACAGTTTATTAAGTTAATATAGTGATTATATTATAAAAAATTCTTCTTTTTAAATAAGCATGTTTTTAATTTGTTAAAACCCTTACTTTGACACATCGAAAATACGTCAGTATCGAGCAATCTACATCTCTGTGCTACTCTAAGGGACAAAGCACTGATTGGCTAACGGTGTCACGATGTACGTTTACCCTAATGAGTAGTGGCCAGCTTGGTTTTCATACAACTGTGTTCTTATGCGTTATCCAGTGGTTAACTTATCCATGTTATTTATAAAGCCAATGTTTAAAAAAATATATCAATCACATTTACAAAACGTGCGTACGTAAACGGACGTAATACTTCGAGCATTTCGGAAGTTTATAATAATTTTAAAAATATATACACATTTTGTTTGTTTTAAACAAACAAAATGTGTATATATTTTCTGTGTCTTATTTTTGATTGTGTCTTATTTTTTAAGTTTCTTTTTTTATTACTTCATTCATAAGGTGATAATTATTAACAAAACGAATATTCCATATGTCCCTAGGTATTTTTTTATTAAATTTATTGATTGAATATATTTGGCGTTCATTTTGTAGAAATTCATTATCAATTAATTTTTATTCACAAATAAATGCAACTACGTGATGTAGAATTATTTCTACTTTATTTAAATTCTTAACCACGGCCTTCGTTGTATGGAACAAAATCTTCAGGTGGCCAATTTGTAAAGAATTTTTTTTCAAAGTGGAGACTACGCACTACGAAAATGCTCAATGACGCTTTTAGTTGAGGAAGTATAACGATACTATCTTTACAAATTACTCACCTGGAGATGTAATACAACGAAACCTAGGTCGTGGTTAATTTAAATAAAGTAGAAGTAATACTGCATCACGTAGTTTCATTTAGTTGTGAATAAAAATTAAGTAAATTTATTAATTTTATCTATTTAAGAACAATAACCACAGTAATGGATCGAAAATCTATTTTTCAGAAATTAATCTATAGCATTAGCAGAAGACAGTATATAACGTGCCCGATCTTGACCACCAAGGTCAGTGCGCCTTGTGAATTTTAAGGAAATTTTGGGATTTTTCTGCAATAAACTATTCAATGATCAATTTATCAAACAATCGCTTATAGTATATACATCGTTGACTCGCTCCAAAATAAAAGTTATATTTTATCATTCTCAAATATACGTCAATGACGTTTTCACGAAACAACCTTGTCTGCAATTAAACCTATACCTAGGCTTAAGTAGACAAGTAGTAATTTTCTGTGATTAACTTTAAGCCTAGTCATTCTTTATATTGAAAATTAAGGACAATTCTAAAAATGGACCATTTTTCCATTTTTAATTTCAAAAATGGAATTTTTTTTCCAAAATGGAGAGATTACGCATAGCAATTCCTACGCATTTTTTATTTCTTTATGTACAACATGAAAAATATTAAAATGTAACCCACTACATTTAAATGTTTTTGGTAATTTTTTGATTCAGTATGTCTTTGGAATATTAAGATACTATCCTTATTCGACTAATAAATGTCAAAATTTACTTAGTTGATGTTGAAATACGCAAAAAGACCTAATTAAATATATATCGTCGTGTATAAATAAATAAAGTAGTTAAGTGATTTTGCAAAAAAAGAAAATGCTCCATGAAGCTCTTAGTTGAGGAAGCATATAATATGCTGCTAACTTTAATGCCAAAATTGAATGCTAGTATAACAGCTAGATTCTATACTACTGCTATAATTCTTGTGCTACAAGACTTAGAAATTGGCTGAGTTGAAAAAAGCAATTTTTTTCATTTTGGAATGCCAATGTGAGGGAAGATATTAGCAAATAACACGACTGACTGTTATTTTTGTAAATAAGAAAAGGTGTAAATAATTAAAACGATAATAATTTAATCTAACTATACCATCTGCTCTTCACCCACCATGCACCTATGAACATCCTATTCCAGATCACCGTAAGCCCAGTAAAAATAATATTGCAGAATATGTAGTACTGCATATTCTGCAATATTATTTTTACGTGAACCATCGTGAACCATCACTGATGCTAGAGTACGTGCCTATCCTCGCAATAGATACGTAAGATTACGCAAGCTGAACTAAATGTCCTCGCGTAAGAGATCTATAACCAAAGAATAAAATAGAAATTATAGTATCCAGATTATGGTAATGGTATTTTTGGAAGATTTTGAAGGTGTAAATTTTTTACATACCCGAAAAAAGTGACAATATGTTGAAATGGTTTGAAGTTTATTTTCTTTATTGAAATGAGTGGATTGATGGGAGTTCCTAATATTGTGTAAAAACTGAATGATAAATTCAATCCGGAAAATATTTGTAGACAGTTCCAAATCAAGCTTAAAAAGTTTTGTTGCACAACAGAAATATTTTATCTTCGATTCCAATCGAATACGCATTTGCAAGAACCCCCTGTCAGAAGTTTATGATAATATGAAAACTCTTTTATTATACGTAAAATATAACAAATGCCAATGGCATGCGGGTGGCGATTTAAAGAACTGTGATTAGAAATATATATCTAGCATTTTCACAGCATGGAATTCTTTCCAAATAACTATGGCGCACAAGTGACGAACATGAGGAGCGCTATGTGGCCAAAATGCTATCAAGGCTAGTGGAACGCTTTATAATGACGGATTACTGCAGGACTATCAATAGATATGCTCCAGAGCTAGGCTATAAATGAGCAGTGAAAAGATGACATCGATGATCAGCAACAAACTAAAGGAATAATATTTTTTGCATTGTTTATAAAAAAAATAAATATATGACTGTCTCAGAAATCGAAATTAATTTTAAAATTTTAATATTATATTGAAAATAATTATTATTTTAAATATACAAAAGTTTAAGAAATGTTACGTTTCACGAGGAATACCATTTGAAACCTAACATTTGTAGTCCAGTGTAAGACGTTATTTTTTATATGACCGTACAATTCAAGGTGTGATAAATGATAAATTGTAGGCGGTAATGTATTATCCAACAATCCTTGAGCATTAAATATAGTTGCAGAAAGAAAAAGGTATTTTTTGGGGTCTTCATAGCGGTGATGCCTTTAAATGTGTTAATTCCCAAGGCAGCGAATCTATGAATACATGAACGCAATCAATTTGTCGTTTCGACTAGTTTCACTATTATTTCCAATATCGTTTGCCACACCGTATTTTAAAGATTCTATTTGTTAGGTAAAATTTAAGAATATCGTATGGGTTGGCAACTTTCAATGGTTTTGGCAAATGCGGGCGTTTTTCTTGCTTTTGGTATAACTATTACTTCTGCAGTTTCTAAAATGTTGGTACAAGTCTAAATTTAAAATAAGTATTTAAAATGTATTGTAAGTTTTGCAAAGCTAGATGTGGCAGCTGTTTTATAATTTGCCAGTAATAAAGTCATAAACTAGTAATTTCATACTGCTGAATTTGTATCTACACAACTTATAATTTTTTTTAACGTAACGAATAATATGTCCACTTCGCAATTTTTTACAATAAGCATTATATTTCCTTCCATTTTATTTTGCGGGAAAGGTATATATACCTTAGCCAAGAATTTTGCGAAGAAATTTGTTTTCTGCTGATAGTCATTTATCCACTTACCGTCTTGTTATTCCAGACGAGAATCTTATACCCGGGGTCTCTTTATTCTATTGGTAAATATCCACAAGAAATAGTCAGTGCTTCCATCTACCGTTATGATGCTAATAATTTCATTAAACGAATCGATTTTAGTTTGTTAATCCTTTTTTAAACTAGATTGCTTAGCTTGTTAACTACTATTTTGTTTTCCTAGTTTCTAGTTGCTTGCTACTTGTTGCTAGTTTTCCTTTTTACTAATATCAGCTTCCTTATTTCGATTGGCTTTTTATTGATGGTTCCAGCAACTTCACTAAGAAACATTCAATGCTTCTTTTTGCTTTTCAAATATTTGGAATGTGACACAACAGTTTCACCTGTTAGGTTCTGTTCGACATTACAGTTTTTCGAGTTTTAATTACAAACTTTAATTAAATTCTTTTTGAATATTTTATACCATGTTTTAGGATAAATTTCGCTTCTGGGTTTTTTCCTAGGATTTAAAGTCTATTTCTTATGGTAGTCCTATGTTCCTTAGTATTTTTCTAGTTGAATTATTTTTCTCTTTTATTTGCTGTTCCTTAACAACTGGATATCCTTCGCAGCTTACTCGATGCTCGCTCTTTCATTTCACATTTTGTTTCTGATCTTTATTGGATTGGCATCCAATTGTGTGTCTTTTACCTGCACACTTAACGCATTCGAAATCTCTCATACAACGTTTTTCTTTATGCCCAAAAGAATGGCAATATTGCACTGAGGTAAAATGGATATTTTTTCGCAAAAATCTTAATTACTAATCCCATTATGGTTCTTAAATTTGCAAATATTTTCAATGTTTTCATTGTGATGTGAGGATAAGCATAAAAAGTGTAACTCCCTTTTAAAAATCGTTTCACCACTGTTATTTTACCAGATTTGACGCCTTATTTACGTACGAATGGCAATTTATGGGGATTTAAAATACCTGAAATTGCCCTGTAATCATTAGTTTTGCTTAAATTTAGCTTACAAACATTGCTGTATGAGATTGACTTACAACTTTCCATAGTTACTTTTCAAGTAATCGATTTTAGTTCATTAACATTTTAATTTCAGATATAATTATAGGAGGAGCTACTAGTTTTCTCTTAATGTTTTAGTTGTTACTTTTCGTAGTTTCTTCCTCAGTATGGTTTCCGGGGCTCTTTCCTTCTTTCTCTGTGTGCGTCTCAAGTCCGGCTTTCGTTTTTTTCCTCCAATTTTTTCTTTCAGATCCAGTCTGTCTCTTTTTCAAGTCGATCTTAATTAGTGTAGCAACTTATTTCCATAACGACCGATTTTTTTGTTTCTTTAAGCGCCTTTACTTTTTCTTCGAGCTTTGTGATATGTTTTTGAATGCTGCTCACCTGATGATCTAGTTTCCTCGTTTTAATTTCGTCTTACCATATACCATAATGGTTTGTATCTTCACTTGGAGAGTAGAATATTGGCGAAATTTCCTCTTACTAAACAATAACTCTTCCCTCTCAGAGTCCATGGCACTAGTATCTAGTTGATTATCCAGTTTATCTGGAATACCGGTCGGAGTGCTCAAAAGAAAATTAAATTGTTTCTTGTATAAGTTTAAAAAAAAATTGTTCATGCTGATATGGTTGAATGGTTTTTTGACTTATGGTCAATTGATCAATTTATTTATATAAGATACAAGATACGTTTTCGCAACGAAAACAGCTTGAGTCTCTCTATGGAGAGTGTTGATTGTAATTATCAATAGTAAATTGACTCACATCTATACATGACAAATATGTTAACCGCCATTTTTTGGTTTGAATCATCGATTTTCGCTCATTAGCTCTCGTGTCGCATGTGCTTTTTGTATAGCCATCGCAGTCACGCTATCCCAGATCATCGTTTGTTCACTGATAGGACACGTAACTACTTTTTTGGATCAGTGAATGAGTGATGATTTTAGAATTGCAAAATTGTGACAACCAACCATAAAACTTATAAGGTTTCAATCGCTGCAATTAATACTGCATTTTATTTAAAATGAGTGATGGTTTTGGAATTGTATAATTATGATAACCTACAATAAAATTTGTAAAGTTTCAATCGTTGCAATTAATATTGCATTTTATTTAAAATGAGTGATGGCTTTAGAATTGTATAATTATGACAACCAACAATAATATTTATAAGGTTTCATTTGTTGCGATTAATACTACATTTTATTTAAAATGAGTGATGGTTTTAGAATTGTAAAATTGTGACAACCAACAATAAAACTTATAAAGTTTCAATCATTGCAATTAATACTGCATTTTATTTAAAATGAGTGATGGTTTTGGAATTGTATAATTATGATAACCTACAATAAAATTTGTAAAGTGTCAGTCGTTGCAATTAATACTGCATTTTATTTAAAATATTTACTTATAATTTATTGTGCTGAGAGTTGACCGCCGTTATCGATAATACATTCAACTAGTGATAATCTATGTTACTCTTTTATTTCTTGTTTCAGTCATAGCGTAGTCGGTATATTGAAACCTAACAGATGGGGTACTGCTAAGCGAGGAAATAGATATCTTAATTCATTTCAAACTTTATTAAATGTTTTTTTTTGGAAATTACGTAATATTTCATTTTTTTTTGCAAATACTTCAGAAACAAAGAAAATGTTTTTTTTTATTAATTGCGTGTCGATGTTTAGCTACAGTGAAATAAATTTTTGGACTCAAGTCAAAACTCAAAATTATATATAGAAAAGTTACGAAAGTTAAAAATTATAAAGACTGCGGCACATAGAAGGATACACAAAAAAAAATTTTCTCAGGTTTTTTTTGAGTTATTGAATAAAAAAACTTTTCAAGAGAATAGCTAACACATTTCTACATTTCTGTTTTGTATTTCTCGCTACCTATTTGTCTTTGTATTACAATGGTATTGCAGGTAATAGTCGTATTGAGGTAAAAAGCTCCTAATAATATTATTCATTCATTAATCGATTCCCAAATGACGAGTCGTTTCTTTATTTATACCAAACCTATGACCTACATGCCCGCACTAAATTCAACAATTCAGTTCTGTACAATTTTTATACACTTTATGCAAATATTTAGTTCCAAGTTACGTCGGGCGATCATTTGCATACATACATAACCAGTGTCAAGCCAACCCGACGCGCGGCCGATACTTGGCGATGGAATTATAATTGATTCAACAGATTGTTCCATCACGCTACGCGCGCTCCGCCATTTATGCGAACGCGCTGCCGCATCGCCACCTTTACACACACATTCTTCTCTCGGCGAAGGAGTTTGAGCTTCCTTTAATGGCTACCGTTCAAAATGAACGTGCGTTCATCACTAGATACGAATTGAACGTTTTCGGTGGGAATATGTCTAATCATCGAGTGCCGTATTTTGAACGACTGTATTGTGGCGATCGTGCAAAATGTGCACTTCGTTAACTTTGAATCAGACTATACGTTTATATGACGCAGATACATACGGAAGCTCCTTTTTTGTGAACGATACAGACGAGTTCAACGCGCTCTTCGCCAACTTCACCATATTTCGCTGTTCGCACGTAGCCCGTACGTACGTTCGTACGGTTCTCGCGCGGCTGAGCGTTTATTTAGTAAGCTGCATAATTAGTATAAAATCGCATCATTGCTAGCGGGAGCGAGGCGGGTGCGACGGACGTCGGTAGGGCACAGTGGGCTCGGCGCGATAATGGACCGATATGTAGGCGACGGGCGGTGATTCATCTGCGAGGCGCGAGCGCTGCGCGCCAAGACGCTCCCGAGCTCGCTCGCTCGCTCGCCACTCTCCCTTGACCTTATCGGCCGCCAGAGGATATTGGCGCGGACGAGAACCTGTCGGTCGGCGGCGCTCGGACCGGTCGCTCCCGCTGCTTACGTAACGGGAGGGGGCGGCGGGCGGGGCGCGGGCCGCGTCCTCCGATAGCGTGTGCCGAGCGGTTATCGCGCCGGAATAACGCGACATGTATTACTTATAATAACTTCCAAATGGGCATAATCGTTATCGGCGTGTCGCCCCTCGGGCCCGGGCGGCCGGCACGCGGCGCGCTCGCACGCTCAGTCGGCGTCGCGCGCTCGCAGCGGACGCACGTTTCGGTGGGCGGCGCGGCGCGGTGCACGTGCGTCGCCGCGCCGCCGCCGCCTAATTATAGCTCGCGCTTCGCTCGCGTATTTTCGCCCGCCAGGAATCCGGCGCCCGTCGCAGCCGCCGGCAGTCACGGAGTCGCGGTTCACATCTTACCGGGCAGCATTAGATTGTATTGGATAGTTCTAATACTGTCAGGTAAAGATGTCGTCCGCGCTCCACATTCTACGCGAGCCTCAAGATTCCCCAGAACCTGCACGCGACGGACGCGCAACGTAACCGCCACCTCATCGGTATTGTACTTCTTCTTTTTGTGCTATAATATGTTCTCTTCGAAATTCGACGGACTACAAGCGAACGAGTTATGGTGTATTTTTGGTCCGACTGACAATTTCACGCGGGGACGAATCGTCATTCGAATTCAAACATATTCGTTCTAAGGTCAGTGTCATCGTTCAATTTAAGAATGTACGTACACCGTTGTTCTTTAGTATTCAAGGTAAAAATAATTCTAAGTCGGCGACTACGGGAAATAGTTTCAATAGTTGAACAGTTTATTCCGATATCGATACACGTCAAACGAGTATTTTTACATATATACGTAGGCACATTGTATGAACTTATATCAGCCATAAATACATAATACGATATATACTTTATCTGCCGAGCTTGCCATTGCACGTCGTTATGCGTAATTATCATATTTAAAACGTCCCGTAGCCGGCTCTGTCACTCGCTCTCATCTGAATACGTCGAGCGCGCCGCCGTCGTGTAACTAGACTAATACAGTAATTAATCCGCAGATTTATGATAAACAAAATTCGGTTGTAACTTAGCTGCGTTATGTAAAGAATGAAAACATCAGATGCGTTTGCATAACGTAGTCCACGCCGAAACATCATTAGGAACAGTAATTTACCTACTTAAGCTCGCTTTGAATTAAAAACTTTACATAACTCGAATAATTAATTTGATTACGCGTGAGTTATGAAACGGTAAAAGTTCGCCCGCGAAGAGTACCGCGCCGCGCCGCTAACCTGTTGAATTGCGACACCCGACAGACTTTCTTGAATGAGATTTTGGCCGTTTTTTTCAAAGATTTCGCCGATTTTGAATAGTATTTCTCTGTAAATAAATACAGGCGTAATTTCTATTGGCTAATGTCCTTTTTGAAATTTCATTTTATCTAATTTGTTGTCGTAGAATGAACGTAGGTGTAAACATCAAAAATACTAAACGATCGAAACTATCGTTTGAATCGCAGTAAAACAGGTTTCGGCTGCGGCGATAAATAGATTGATTGCAATATATCTTGCTCGCCAACGACTTTAATATTTGAACAAGTGTATAAATAACTAAATATCTGTCTTTGGATTAAAACTACGCGCGTGCACATATTTTCGACGACAATACTACATTTTTACTTGTATATATGTATGTATGTAGGTAATATTGTAGATTCAGAGGCTTGCATGAAATCATTCAATTTATTGCCACCCATGTGATTTATCATTTAACAACGTATGATTATTAACATGTTTTATATATAATTACTTAATACCGTATTTTAGGTATAACTTTTTAGATACCGCAAAGTAACACTTTAACATCTGCTGTTATCTCAATTAAAAACATTTCGACAATTAGTCTACGTAAACAGAACAGCGAAACATGAAGAAAAAAAAACTATTTGATAATATTTCTTTCAAAACGTAAATTGATTACATTGCAATTACGTTCATAAATGTCGTTTAAATATTTGAGATAAAAAGTTGCAACAGATTTTTCTATCGACTTATATTACATTGCATTAAGATAATAAATGGAATGAAGATTTTTAATATAACATAAGATTGGATGTTGAAATTGTTATGATTTTTTTTCAATGTTAACAACTAGTGATGTTCTACAAATTCTGTCTAAGTGACGATTTTGCACTTTTGTTACATCCCTATTTGTATTTAGTTTATTTGCTGGCGGCATCGCAGTCACATAGTTGTGATACATATATGGGTATGGTTTAAATTGTTAAATTCTGATATAATGTTTCAGGATGTACCTAATTTCTAGTACTTATCGCTGCATAATTTATATATTTGAGCGTTAAATGTATTATTTTTTCTATTAATGTTTTTGGCTATGTCCGATTTACTTTTTACCAATACGTTCGCTACTTTACACAGCGCTGTCATATAAAATAATATTCTGATAGTCTGTTCTAATCAACGTGTTGACCGGATACGGTTTTGCCTTGTTACTAGCAAATGAAAAAAAATTCAATTCCATTCCCGTAATCAAAATTGGGATTAAGGCAATATTTGATAACTGATACAACACTATTAGGTCAGTGTAAAACTGTAAAGCTTTGCTCTATCTATTGGTCGTTATCTTATCAATAATATAAATTATCGTTACTTTGAAAACATCTGTTGTGGACAATGAAAAATTTTATTCGATAGTTAATGATAAAAATTAGGTTGAAACTAATTATCGCTGCTAAGGAGAAGTGAACATAAATATAATAATGAGATAGCATTTCATTAATTTTAAATTAGTATTTAAAATATTCAGTTTTGTTTTTGTTTCAACTGTATTGTCAAATCGTTTAAGAATGCTTCCTTGGTGAAGAAATTATCGAGCGCTCGAGTGCGGTTAAAGAATGTGTCGGCTGTTAAGATTAGAAATAACAGTTTTACGTTGAAAAGTAAAATCGTCTGTGTCGTCGTAAAACATACGATAAATGTCGCGACGATTGCGTGACGAGTCCAATTTATGCATCCAAAAAACAATCTATTGCCAGATATTTAATACGAAATTATCGAATCACAAATCACTCGGTATAGAGATGAGAATATTGCAATTGTCTATGTATTTTATGTCTTTACGTTTTGTGTTTGGTAACTAGTAACGGACTCCCGAAATCATTTTAAATAAGGATGCTAAATATTGATCATTCTTATAATTATTTTTACTGACCGATATAACCATTCGAACGTTTGAAATCGCATTAAAATTTAATTAGAAATGTCTTAGTAAGTAAAAGACGAAGTTGTAGCGACTCGCAAATATTGAAAAAAATATTGACAGCTGTCAAATCGATGTCTCGTATTTATTTTTTTATGTCTAGTCTCCATTGCATTCATATTACGTTCTTAATGTCACGATTAATTGAAATGTGTTAAAGGATTAATTTAAGTAATAAATGTATAGTATTCAAGTGTTAAATACTGGTATATATAATATTCTTTATCTGAACGTATATTACACGTAATCAAAATGATTCGTCATTAACTTTTTAAATGGCTTTTTCAATATACTTAATTACAACATTATCAGAACTTCTATAACCAGTTTCATAGGCATTTAAATTGTTTCTAATCATTGTCTATGTTGAAGTATTGACCTTAGTAAATTGTAGACTTGCACTATGGTAAGAAACTTATAGTTTTTAAATACGGTTGCGGTGTGTTGATCGCGAAATCGTTATCCGGTTCCTGACTTCGACGTCAACGTCCTTTTGGTAAAAGTTGCTGGTGCGAGTGGGCATTTCTCGCAGGTGTATGTGCCTGTAGCGAGCACACGTGTATTATTTTATTTAGCTTCAAACTTGATTCCAAAGTTGCGTTATTAACACCTATTTCGTGTCTATGAATGTAATCAGTCTGTGAAAGAAACGGCCACTGGCGCCATTTTGAATAATATATATTTTTATTCGTGATTTTGTAAATGAATATATCTTGTTCGGATTGGATTTTATTTTCTTTATTGGATATTATAATATAAAATGGATTGGTACAAAGATGTAAAAATTAATTGTTATTTTGTGTACGAAATAACGAACTATTTTCTTAGAAATGCCTTAATTCACTGTCAAAGAGCTAAAACGGGACATTCAAATAGATATAAACAAAAAGTTTTAATAAGGACTCGGAGAATAAATTTACGGCAAATTAATAAGTTATTAAATCAACTTAAGACTAAAAACAATTTATGTAAAAGCAAAGATGATAGTAGAAAAATCCTGAAAAGGGATCCAATTATTTCTAATTTGCAAATGTTATATAGGTTTTAAAAGTTTCACGAAAATATTTGCGTACATATAAAAATACGAACAAATTGTTAAAAATATTTAAAAACGGGACTTAAAACCGGACTTAAACTTTTTCTTATAGAATTTTTTATAAGAGAATTAAAAATAAATAAAATGAGCAAGCGAGTACACAAGACTAAAAGTCTAAAATATTTTTTTAATTGCACAGATAAACTGTTTAAATAGACGATCAGAATTCAAATATAATTTGTTTTAAAATTTCAATTCGAGATTAACCCTACACATTTTTTTATTTCGTATTACGTGTTTTTCTTTCGCTATGTTATCAATAGATTTTTTGATGAATGAAAACATTTATAGAAATTTATAAATTGATTGTTTTTTTTCATTAATTTATAGCTTTATAACACACGTTACTAGGTAAAACGCAATCACTTATTAAAAAGCAAATTAAATCTTAAAAGTATCTTTGAAAAAAACACGAAGCTTTAGAGCGTTTAAATCTATTAAATAAATTGTAATACTGTAACTTAAATGTGATATAGCAACATCATAATAGTATATCATATGTAATAAGTGATCGTCAAACAGGAAGAAATATTATATACAGGGTATGTGGCAACTGAATGAGGCAGGCCATTTTGAAATGGACAGTCAAAGTTATTTATGCAGATGCAAAGGATATTCTAGGAGATAAGATAAGGCATTCTCTTATCTGTGACCGCGTGGTTTAACATAAGCGGACTGTGAAATCTGAGTAATCGCACCAGGAGATAAATTCCGGGACCGACAGCTCCGGAAATATCTATATAAAAATTAGTAAACTTAAATTATAACTTAACGATTTTTGGAGACTGAAAGTTTGGACAAGTTTAAAGCTTTAAATGTATTTCTATAGTTAAAGACAAATATATAACAAAGGGTAATTTCTTTCAGGGGCGTGGTATTAAAGTAATCTTAATGGAGTGCAATTCTGACCATTGTGCATAAAGAGAGTTATGAATATATTGTAAGATGGGTCAAAGTGAATGCAACAGAAATGAGATTTTTGAATATTCGAAGTTAGTGCGACAAGGAATACATGTAAATACATTGTAGTAAGGTGAATTGCAACAAAAATGTATTTGCTAGGTATGGTATACAAGGGAATCTATAAAAGACTGTGTAAAACCTAGCCAGTCCATATAGAAGTTGATTAGAAAAGTATATTGTAGAAAAAAAATACCATTACATTGATTTTACGAAGTGGAAAATTGTCTCTGTTTTTTTATGGTTTTAAACAAAAAATTGTTTCACTATCTACATGATTATTTCACCATCGTACTATCCAAATGTTAAAGGATATATAATTTTTTTTTAAAAGCATGTGGATAACTAGTAACAAAAATACAAGTGAACTTTAATTATCTTAAATAGATTATGAAGATATTGTAGATAACACAAAAGTATCTAAAAAAGTTTCACGGTATATATTGTTTACAACACTATATATAATCTCTAATAATTGGTTTTCTTGTACTAGTTTTCAGGATGTGTATGACTAATATATTAGATATTGTTTGCGAAATCTTGCTACATATAACGTTTCTATCGTTTTATGTAGCAAAATTTGATCGTGCAATTTTGGAGCCGGCTAAAATGCAAAATAAATTAAAATTTATTTCATTAATTTTTTAATGATCTAATGTTATGAGACATTTTTACGAGAATAATATATACTGGTGTAATTTTGAATGAAATAGCCAAAGTAGTTCTGCATAAACGGTATTACATTTTTTCTGGGCAGTCAAAATCTACTTGCGACATTAGGCTAATTTATTATCCGTTTCTGTCCAGGAAAAGCAGTTTTCCTGACGGTTCAACAAGCTGTTAGAATTTGTTCATTATTAACTTTCCTAAGAATTTGTTTATCGTTAACTTGTCAGGTGATCTCATCAAAAATACCATTGTAAAAAGGCCAAGCTCCTTTTTATAACAGTTAGCAGTTAATGACTGAGTTAGAGCTTTATTGAGTGTTATATCTATTAACACACTGAGCATAGCAGTGGTGGACAATTTTCCGATTTTATCGCTCTGACCACCAGAGTTATACAATGTGAAAATTCTAGTGGTTTTATAGATTCTATTATATAGCAAAGCGATTGAGAGATGAGACTTTATTGAGGGAAAATTCAATGTTGTGATACATAAAATAATGAATAAATTTAGACGCTCAGCTCTGACTTTGCTATGTACACTATTACTTTCAGTATGCGCTGGAGCTAAGTTATGAGGATATCGAAAAATAGCTGCGAAGCATTTCGGGTAATATCCTGAGGAGTGTCCAAAAATGCAGATCCGAAATTGGTGGTTAACCTTACACCCAGATTGATAGGTTGATTGATGTTCTCTGTGGATTTTGATATTTTTAGCACAGATGGGTCAGGTCCCTTACTGTCAGTCGGTTGTGCAGTAAATTTCACTACTCATCGTTTCATTTTGTAAATATTGCCACGATCTTTTGAGTCATTGCATATTTTGTTTAACGGTGTATTATCTTTTTATGTAATAAAATAATTTTTTTTCAGAATCCGTAAGTAGTCAAACTGATTACGCCTTACGTATTTCGTTACCAGACAGTGTCTTGAATTAAACTCGGACGGTTTTTTCGAGCGATACGAATTACTCTCGCCAAAACAGCCGTATGTGTGTGTGAGAGTGTAATTATTGTTTTTTTTATTTACGTGTGGATGCCTCGCAATGCAAATGCAAAGCGCAACTATATTACATTATTATTTACAGTCCAAGCCGCCATGCTGGCTATTGAGTCGAAATGTACAGTTATGGCTTCGCTTTTGAAACGTTCTGAGTCGATCAAGTTCTAAAAATAACTTGTCTTAGGCTATTTTATATGTTTATCTTATTGACAGTTTATTTATAATCGTTCAGGGTAGTATAATCGTCCAGGATAAACTGATCAAAGACATAGTGTTGTCTTGGACAGATCTTTCTGTTTTCATGTTACAGGGAAAAATAAGAAAACCTTTACTTGTGCTGTTAATATAATATAATAATAGAAAAATAATACAAAACTAATTAGACTTTATTCAAATATAAGTTCAGATTAAATTTCATGTTAATTGTTGACAGCGATCAGTTAGATATGAAGTTTATTGAAAAAAAATATTTTATTTGCTTTTATTTGTATGATAGTTTATGAATATTAAACTTAATTTCTGTGTTAAACTAAGTTAAATTTAACTGCAATTTCGCGCGAGTTTTCTGCTGCTTTCCATGCTTATTTTAAGATACAACAATAGTTTAATTTTCACATGTTTTGTGCTTCACATTGTCTACAGACCACTATAATTTACTTTGATATGGGTGCAATTGTTTAAAAATAAACAAACACATGGGCAGATAAAATTTTTTCTAAAATTAAATTTTCGTTCAGTTTCGTTAACATTTTACTTTCCATGTATCCTACGTGTATATACGGAAATTATACAGACTACACCTAACTACTTTTTTATAACAGAACCTTCTATGTATTTATTGGAACTTAAATATTAGTTTACAATTCGTCCGTAGAGGGTAGTTTTGGAGATATTCTTCAATGCAACGTTTGAACAATGTTGCCCTGATGAATACTTAGACGTTCGTATGATTGGTATGAAGTGATACAGCTTGCTCGATATACGAATATCGATAATAGTTTTAACGTTAAGTCACTAGATTCAATTAATTTCAATCCAGTTAGCAAATATGAGCAGCCGATAGGCGCAGAATATATACTGAAAATTTATCTTTTATTATCATTATGAAAATTAGTTCTAAAAATGATAAAGAAATGTTTCATTGCATTCCCGCGGAACGAAACGCGTTCCTAGCTCGTAACATTTTTGTTTCATAGGCGCAGAATCGGAAAAGCTTAAAGATGGCTCCGGCGCCAAGTGGAGCAAACGAGTAGAGATATTACGAGCGGATGGCGGTAGGTGGACGACCGCGTCCTCAACAATGAATAGCGCCAATAATGAAGCTGTCACACAAATTGCCGCGTTGTTATTTAAAAATAATTCGATTGGCAGAATGTCAAGCGAGCGTGAACTCGGTATAAATCGTACGGCTCTCGTGGAAACCATCTGATTGTACCTTTGTCTGCGTTTACCTACAAGAAAAGACAAACATGTTTTTACATTACAACAGTGCTATTTATACAGCGGTGGTCGTGTCTAGGGATGCGACTCGATGTCGTTACAAATATCGATTGGCGAGGCCGACCGTTTGCGAGTTTTAAGCATACCAGTGTGAATATTTGTACATGTGAATATAGTTTTTTATTATCGATTATCTTCTTAAAGATCGGATCATAATGAGGCTAAAAGGATGCAGCGTTTCATCTATTAAATTAAAGTACCTATTTTAATTCCTTTCATATGAGATTTAATACAAATAATTCCAGTAATTACTTGCTTTATCTTGCAAAAACGTAAGCCACATGTTTATTACAAATTTTCATTGTTTTTAATAAATATTATTATTTAAAATTTATTATGTTTGATTGTCTTTCCATTTGAAAACCAATGTATTCATTTTTGTGTAATTTTCTGTATATTTACACGAATAATTAATGTATTAGATATGCTTTGGCATGAAAATAGTTTTCCTTATAGTATAGTTTTCTTTATAGTATAGTATAGTTTTTTCTAGCAGGCGCATAATTTATATATTCTTTAACGTTTTATTAAAAATATATTATTTCCTTTTTAATAATTTTATAGTAGTGTATATCCTCAAATCGTGTTTGATAACGATTTCTGTTTTGTTCAACGTTTAGAAACGTCATTGTCGATTAGTAGAGATTTAGGCATCTTGTTCTACCGAACTAATTTTTTTTATTCGAGAATGTAGAGAGAAAAATAAAGCAATATTAGTAATATAAATGTATTGTTATGAAATCGGACGGTGGGAATGATTTTTTGACACAAAAATTCGATACAATTATTGGTATAGCAGCCACAACACACAAAATTCGATATTTTATGAAAGAAAAATGTTAGCATTAATTTTTATTCATGCACGGTGCTTAAAATATGGACTCCAAAGTAGAGTCGCCATGATACGAAATACAATGGTTCACTCTTCCTGTTCTTCTGTGTTAAATAGCGAGACTAAACTATAAAAATCAGCGCTAGAAATTCGAGGTATCTAAGCGCTGATTGAAGTACGATCTCTTTCGAGTACAGTGGATAAATTGTATTATTTACGAACGGAAAAAGAATACGGAAACAGTAAAGACATAAAAAAATATGCATAATCTGAAATATATGAAATTGGTTCTGATTTGTAAAACATTTATTAGATTTTAGATTACCATTATGTAAATATATAAATAAATGGTGATGTCTGCTTTAAGTGAAAATTATGCACGTCCTTATTTAGAGGCGTGTTTAGAGTTCAAAAGACCAAAGCGGAAAATAATTTCGTGAACAGGATTTCGATAGATAAGACTCTGGTGACTACTTATAGCGATATTGGCCTATCCCAGTCGAATATATTTAGAAAGTTTCGTGGAAGTAAAATCTGATATTAAATTGTTAATATATAACAAAATATTTTTACAATTAAATGAAACTACGTGATGTAGTATTATTTCTAGGTGGGCTATTAGCAAAGATCTTTGCTAATAGTCCACCTGAAGATGTTGTAATACAACGAAACCTAGGGCGTGGTTAAGAACTTAAAGAAAGTAGAAATAATACTACATCAAGTAGTTTTATTTAATTGTGAATAATGAATTTCTACAAAATTAAATAATTAAAAATATTTTTAACTAACTAGTATAGATTTGTGGCTTTGTTCGCGTGGAAAAGCGAAAACTATTTTTACAATCAAGACAACTATTTGTAAGATTAAGCCGCTTATATTCACTTACTATGTAAATATAGGTACATATTTATATTCACGCTCTTTTCTTTAACAGAGTGAAAAAATACTCTTTGATAAATAAAAAGTGTTACTCGTATGTTAATTTTCATTACGCAGGCTGATTTTATGGAGATCGGTTGTGAAGTTTAGTCACGAAAGAGAAAGAACTCATTTTATGCATTTATAGTATTGATTAAGATGAAATATTTCGAAATGATCTGATGAAATTAAAAAAAAAAACATTTTTTTAAAAATTGTTTGATTAACGGTTTATAGCAATTTATAAAAAAACCTTTTTTTTATTTCCCTTTATCAGAAAAAAAAGCTTTGCTTTGTTATCCTAGAATATTATTATAAACTTTTAAAATGTAGAACACAAATCCTGTACATAGAGATAAGTAGCTAAAGCTTACACGAAAGCTAGGGTTTGATCATTTTTTTGTTTCAGGTTTTTGCATAATTTTGAATTTTTATGATCAGTCACACTCAAAAACGTTCCGTCAGATGACGGGTATGTTGAAGCGTAAATACTTTGACGATTGAGAAACGTGTTCTTACTTTCTAACTGTCCACGGCTCCTTGAGCTCTTGGCGCCAGCGCGTTGGTGAATCATCATCATCGCATTTGTAATACGGTGACCGAAGTCCCTGGCGCATGGCACGAGGGCAGACAGCCGCGAGGTACTTTGTCCTCGCATATGGTTACATTTATCGAATCGTAACAGTCAGTGGGACGTGTGTCGATTCGGTAATTATTCGATTGTCGAGAAATATTGTATTAAATTAGATAATTTTAATAATGGTATTTCAAAAACCTTAAACAAATTTATGGGTTTTGATAATTGGGTTTTTTCTTAATAGGCTTGATACTTTACAATTTTTCATTGTATCCCGGTAACAGTAGTTTACAGAATGGTTCAAAATATTTTCTTTAACGGAAAAGTATTACTTCTATACATTTAAATAACGAAGAAATTTTACTTTTTAGGATTAGGTTTTTGAGGTTCTAAAGAAATTGAAGATTTTGTGTAATTACTAGTTTTTTCACGTGGTTTCACTCACAGTTCCGACAATTTTGATATTAATATTATCGTCTCAAAAGTAAGCTTCATTCAAATAAAAATTATTTACAATATTATAATATTGTAAAAGATATTTAATAATAATTTGTTACAATATAAAAATTATTTAGCCTGTTTAACGTCTTTATTTTAAAAGTACACTTGGACGGCTAAAACCTAAATTTTATATCGTAGCTCAAACTTTAAGTCGAAAGCCTGTAATCTCTTAACTATTTCTATTCTATAAACTTACCCTTTGGTCTTGTTCTTATTCGCGCACTTGGTCTTAGTGTTAATAATTTGATTTCAAGTTTTTTACGGAACCTTCTATAAAAAAAGTTCAGCGAAAGTTTAATTCAAATAGGTCTAGCAGTTTTTAAGTGATGCTCAAACAAATAAACTAATAATAGACTGACAGATGAAGTGTTTCTTAGGAAATATTCGGAAAAGATAAAGTAGAAGTATAAGAAGAATTATTCCAGAGAAAATTCTATGTTCATCAGTCTAATAGTTTTTGCGCGATTCTTAAGCAAACAGACAGCGAGATAGACTGACAAAACAATTCCATTAATTTTTTCAAAAACATGTTCAATATAATTATATTGTATACTGTATGCAAAATTTAGTACCATAAATAATATACCATTCGACACTTTTAGATTATATTTAGGTTATCGATACTTTTAGACACGTAGTTCTAAATTCAATAGTGCCGGAATTTTTCTATATACTGTCTCAATTTCTCCCAAAAAAGTTTTTATAAAATTAATCATAAGTTTTTCAAAAACATGTTCAATGTAATTATATTGTATACTGTATACAAAATTTAGTACCATAAATAAAATACCATTCAATTATTTTAGATTATATTTAGGTTATCGATACTTTTAGACATGTAGTTCCCAAATTCAATAGTGCAGGAATTTTTCTATATACTTTCTCAATTTCTCCTAAAAAAGTTTTAATAAAGTTAATCACAAGTTTTTCAAAAATATGTTCAATGTAATTATATTGTATACTGTATGTAAAATTTAGTACCATAAATAAAATACCATTCGAGACTTCTAGATTATATTTAGGTTATCGATACTTTTAGACATGTAGTTCTAAATTCAAGTGTGCCGGAATTTTTCAATATACTTTCTCAATTTCTCCTAAAAAAGTTTTAATAAAGTTAATCACAAGTTTTTCAAAAATATGTTCAATGTATTTATATTGTATACTGTATGTAAAATTTAGTACCATAAATAAAATACCATTCGACACGATTATATTTAGGTTATCGATACTTTTAGACATGTAGTTCTAAATTCAAGAGTCCCGGAATTTTTCTATACTGTCTCAATTTCTCCCAAAAAAGTTTTTATAAAATGAATCATAAGTTTTCAGAAACATGTTCAATGTAATTATATTTTATACTGTATGCAAAATTTAGTACCATAAATAAAATACCATTCGATACTTTTAGATTATATTTAGGTTATAGATACTTTTAGACATGTAGTTCCCAAATTCAATTGTGCAGGAATTTTTCTATATACTTTCACAATTTCTCCTAAAAAAGTTTTAATAAAATTAATCATAAGTATTTCAAACACATGTTCAATATAATTATATTGTATACTGTATGCAAAATTTAGTACCATAAATAAAATAGCATTCGATACTTTTAGATTATATTTAGGTTATCGATACTTTTAGACATGTAGTTTTAAATTCAATAGTGCCGGAATTTTTCTATATACTTTCTCAATTTCTCCTAAAAAAGTTTTAATGAAATTAATCTCAAGTTTTTCAAAAACATGTTCAATGTAATTATATTGTATACTATATGCAAAATTTAGTACCATAAATAAAATACTATTCGACACTTTTCGATTATATTTAGGTTTTCGATACTTTTAGACATGTAGTTCTAAATTCAATAGTGCCGGAATTTTTCTATATACTGTCTCAATTTTTCCCAAAAAAGTTTTATAAAAATTAATCATAAGTTTTTAATGTTTTTTATAATATTTTTTTGAAAGGATGTACAAAACATTTACGAGATTTTGTTTATGTTTTCACAAGGACGAATCGGGTTTTAAGGACTGACTAATGGAACTAGAACTGGACAATGACACTGACTGCCGGGAAAATGACAGACGGGATAATAAAATAGCATAGTATATCGCGTAGCATATTTTTTAGAATATCAAAATAAATAGAATAAGCATATTTGGCTTATATGATATTATGTAATACAGGACTGGATGTACAGTTAATGTTTGCAAAGTACGAGAAAATTTAATACTGATTCTGGTGAATAGATTTAACATATGCTAATCACAATATAATATATTACGTGAATTTTTGTGCTACTATTTTCTATTGAATATTTTTTAAACTGAAGGTATTAATGTATTAAAATAACAGCATTTATGTACAACATAAAACTAAGTATATATATCGTGCAGGCAAGGATAAAAAGTGGTTAAGTCACTAGGATGTGGAAGAGATTTCGATCAACAGTGATTGTGTTAATAGAGTCAACTTTTATATGGTCTTTGATACTCTAGAAATAAAAGCGTTTAATTTTATTTGTATTCATTTATAAAAACTTAAATGTGAATAAACAATAAAATACATTTTAATTGAATGAAGGATGGAAATTAAAATGAATCATACGAATACGACGAAAAGGATGAGTAGGTAGAAAGGGACGGATTAAGATGGATTGGATATTGATCATTAGGTTGCAAAACATAATGTGATTTGAAACAATCTTTAAACTCAAACACTGTAGACGCATTATATATATTTGATTCCATAATCAAATTGATTCCACAGTGCGTTTCTTTGTGTAGTGAGGGATTCACATTATAATTTTTTTCTATGCTGAAATATTACAAGAGTGTTTCTCTTTTTAGGGCACAATTTTAAAGACCTTTGGAATTTTTGAATATATAATTTTGTTTATTTATTGAAAAAACTTTTTAATGGCTTTATACATTTATACACTAGTTTATACTTTAAATTGTGGAACATTTATTATTATGTACATTTAGGAAAAGCGCATCGGAAATTATACACAAGTTATTAAATATATAAACATATGTATGTACATTTAGTTAAATAATTATTATGCCGTATTTTTTCAAGTGTTTCCAGTGCTATTTTTTAAAATCAGAAATAGACAATATTAGTATTATGGATATTTAAAAATTAGTCATGTGCTTGGGTCACTATATAACAGTTTCTGTAACTTGAAATCCAAAACGGATTACATTGGTCTTCACATTGTCTCTGGAAATGAAACCTAATCTTAGAAATCTGAAAATATGAAGACTCAATTTTTTTTTTAATGTTTTCCCGTGTGTAATTTTTGAATCAAACAAACGTTAAAATATTTTGGGTATGTTGCCTTATAACTGCACATTTTGTTTTAGTAAATTGATGTCGATAATACTGGCGGACAGTCAAATAGACAAAAATCAAAAGTTTTTTTTTCTATTTGTCTATTTGTAATATTAAATTGCCGTGTTCACACATAACATCCGTTCAATATAACCATTATGTAGAAAAATTCAAAAAGTCCGTTTTGTCTTTGCTCCAGATTGCAGCGCTATATGGCATGTGGCCTTGGTCTATGAACTGAAAACTTATTCACCCTCTTGATTTCTAAACATAGTGCAGCTCATTACGTATATAAATTCATTCATTGTTCACGCCGCTAAACTACAGAATAAACTTGACCCCGTGACCTGAAATTCACCTTCAATTTTTTTTAAACATGTCAGTGTAAGTGTTTAAATAAGTCAAGCGTTTTTTTTGCATACGTCTGTTTAATGAGAAAGGAAAATGTAATATTTTTAGAATTCTGTAGCTCAAAGGTAATAACGGAGACCTTGTAGGATCATTCACGTGTCCGTGTTTTTCTTTCACAGCAGACTTCCTCAGATAATATTGGTACAGTCCAGACTTTGTGAAAAAGTTCAAATTTTGGTACTAATGGAACAAATTCCACCTATTGATTTAGCCATATAATAAGAAGTTATTATTTCGCTCCAGTTCCTACTATAACCAATTATTCGTAATAAAATGCAAATAATATTTAATTTGAATTTCTGACAATATTTATTTCTGATTTATTTCGAATTGTCTAAAAAGAAAGAATGAGATAACAACAGCAGCATATAATTGTTCTTACTGACGTAGTGCAAGTGTGAAAAAATAAATTAATCCTAATTAATAAGGATTAGAATAATATTCGCCATTTTCTATGGGCATCGGCTAAACCGATTTACCCACTATTCACGATACAACGATGCTATTCCATTCGCACATATGTCGCACTCGCTCGTTGCTGAATATAAATTCAGGAATTTTCACAATTACGGCTATCTCTTTTTTATACGTGCTTTTTCGACTCGACGTTTCTTTTTTCAGTTTCTATCATTCTATATTTGAATGCATGGTTAAAACTTCATATTGTATATGTGAATACTGCTGAAATTACTAACGTGTTTTTTAGTATAATGTCGTTGGTATCTGGTATGTACGGATGTCACGCAAGTATCAACTAGCCTTCATGGTAAGTGCTTATTTGTCTATAACCAATAGTGTATAAACATCTTCACCACTAAAGATATCGTAATTAGTCTTAGTTAAATTTATAAATGCGAAAGTGAATTTGAATGTTTGGCTTATTTTCACATCTCAATTACTCAACGATCTCCGTAAAATGTTGGATACATGTAGCCTATATCTTGGAGATGAATATAGGATTGCAGCGTATTTATTGTTTTTGGTAATTAAAAAAATACACAGTTAGGGGTGCGAGCGTAAACATAAGCATGTACTTTTATTGAAATGGTATAATATCTTGGTTTTCATCAGGTTTTCACTTTCACGAGCACGAGCAAAGCTGCGGATCAAAGTTAACAATTTTAATATTTGTAAATATTAGAAATACTGTGTATCTTTAAATGTAAAAAAAATTATATCTATACAAGTGTTTACGGAACCCTCGTTGTGCAAGTTCTACTGTGAGCGCGTTGGATATTTAGAGATTGCTTGCACAAATAAGTTGTTTGTAAAAGGAGATACTTTACACAACGTCTCAATGTCAATATTCACTAATTTTCCTACATTTTGAACATGTCGCTCGTAGCACTATCTTTCATGATGGGTGAGCACTACCTTTCATGAGGGGTTAAGACGATTGTTTTTTAGTCGCCTGCTATGTGATATCTTGCCATCGCCGCATTGGCTTTTTCTGATAAAGTGATCGTATATTGAATTTTTAAAAATGCAAATTAATTTTTGTAAAAGAAAATTGAGCACAAAGAAAAAAGCACGAGCGGTACTCGCATTACGAGGGTTTCGTATAAAGTTAGGCATTTATAAACATTACATTGTATATAATATTTCTATAAAACTATTTACAAAAATAAATTATGTGATATGACTACAGATTAAGGATTTTCGGATATTTTTTTTTACTTGACCTTGCTTTTTTCCGTTAGGGATAGGTTTTGATTTATTTGCGGATGTCCAAATATGCAGGATCAGTGACCGTATTTTACTTTTAAGCCCCAAAGGACTGTAGACCTAAGTTGATATTAATTCCAACCTGACTCCTTCACGCGTATCTAAGAAATAGGATCTTGACAGACCGACAGACGGACAACGAAGTAATCCTACGAGGGTTTCTTTTTCCTTTTGAGGTAAGGAATACTAAAAATTAAAATTAATAACCTTTAAATTTTGGGATTTGTATCGTTTTTATGTCAGGCGAGGATACATATTATTTGACATTTCTTAAGCATGAACTAACATCCGTTTATGAACCCCTATCGTACTTTCGCTTAATTTACTCAGTATTGGACGTCCATCTCGACTTGCCCTCTTGTTCGATACGCCGCTTTAGAGTCAAAATTATCGAGTGTTAGCGCATCTAGCGGCCAGTTCACAATTTTTAATCCTTTTCTGTTTGTTTATCTATTCAGTAAATATATTTTTCTTTCTTACTAATTTTTCCAACACGTTAGCACTAAACTGAACAACGATTTCTTTAAGAAAAATTTAAAAATAAGTAAATATGCGTAGCTTTGCACGTGAGACGTCACACTTCCTTAAGACCTAGTATAAAAGGGTAATTTCATTTCAACTTTAAAAAAGTACTTTTCCTTGAAATGTATTATCTATTCAAACATTTTGATGACATCCCTAGGCTATAAAACATTGTATTGCGGCGTCGAGGCACTGAGTGGAATATAAACTATATTTCGACTTTATAAAATAGTTAATTCTTGTCGAGCAAAATTTATTGTTCACAGATATGGACGACGTCTTTAGGCCATCCATTGCAGGATGATGTAGAGTAGAATATGAGTCTCAAGTTCAACTTGATAAAAATAGTTTATTTTTTTTCGAGTCACATTAGCTATTCGCAGATATCGATGACATCCCTAGGCGCGTCCGACTCGACGAGCGACGGCGTAGGAGAGCAGTCGTAATTCCAAATGTTACGGAAGACATTCTAATGGCTTGCGTCTAAATTCGACCACTAGCCATGAAGAAATTTGAAAACGAAAAAATAAACTGGTTGGCGATTTACACATTGGGGTCACGTACACAATAAATATATATATATAAATATATATTACACATAATGAAGACTATGCGCTAGAAAGTGTTATGTCATGAAATGTTAAGTTACTGGCTGGTCATTGTGAATAACTAATCATTTCAACGTGCAGTTAGTTAGTTTTCAAATAACTGCTATTTGAATAGTAGTGGAACATATCGGAGCATATTTCATCTGTCTCCTTAAATTTTAGAAATTCTATGAAACTTATTGGTTGTCTTCTTAATTCGAATACAACCATATGAGGTACGTGTTTTATTTATTTTTTTATCAATAGATAAAAAAAAACAAGAATTTAAAAAACCAAAGTGTTGCGAATAAATTCAAAGCTAGTACAATAAAAAAGGTTAGGCGTATGTTAGACCGGCGCATCGAGAATTCAATTATATATTTCGTTATACCTAATAAAAAAAAATTATTTATTTTAAAATTATTTTAACGACAACGAAGTAAATTTTTTAATTTTTATATTTCTGTGCTTTGTAACTTTACAATTAAATAATAAATATCCTTTATGTTCTGTATATTCTGTAATATACTTATGTTTTGTATCAAAATTGGGAAAATGGAACTTTTTCGAGAAAAAATTCTATGGCAGATTGAGAGAACCGCCATGTCTGGCTTTGTGCCAAATTAGAATTTTGCAAAAATGGTAGTTGTCTACTCATAAGATTGCTGGTTCTGGTAATACGTCAGAAAAACATAGATTAATGAAAAGCACCATTGAAATTAATATAAATGTCAATACAAAATAAATTAATAATAAGCTATTAAATTCAATGGTACAAAGGATTTCACATCTCCCTCTCATGGAATCCCTTAGAATACAATAATTATTTTTAAAAATGACGACACAACTCAGTATTACCTACCTTGTCTAAGCATTATGATTAAACCTATATAACTCGATAAATTTTTAAGGCTTGTCAAAATGTTGTTCAATTCTTATCAGGCATCAGACTTTGAAATTATGATTTATGAAATAAAAGAAAAGCTAAACATCTTATAAAACCATCGCACTTTTCCTTCAAATGTCACCATGTTGAATATCAGAGCTTTTTAATAAAAAAATTCAAAAATATATAATTTGCTTTCATTAGTTCAGTTCGAACAAGATACTTTTTTATTTGCTGTCCTTTAGATTGGATTAGAAATAAACCATCCAACTGCAAGTTGAACTTACACGATTTGTATTCTTGTCATTGCATAAAGGATAACAGATTTTTCCAAATGAATTTAACTTTTTTATCTATTTTTCTTAAATTTGACTGCATAGTTAGCGGGTTAGTATAACACATATTGTATCTAAATTCCTTACAACCAGACTTGTTTAAATAAAAGTTAAAACAAAACGAAACATCGAATTGAAATATTGATTACTATACGATTTAAATATATTTATGGGCACAAAAAAAGAATACAATAAATGCAACACTCGCGCAATTGTCGAAGGGTATTATGAATAAATGTAACTAAAGTGTGCTTCTTATATTACCATTATTTATATTACCATCCAACCTTTTATGTTACCATTATTTATATTACCATCCAACCTTTTATATTACCATCATTTCTTATTTTCCGTACTTTATAATTCAAAGCGTACAATATAAAATAATAAAAGACTCTCGGGCAGTTTCGATACGCTCCATATAGCTGAAGTTCAAACAACCTGTGGCTCTTAGAAGCCGGTGAGTTAAAATTTCTCATGTTAATGGAACTAGTAAATTCTTGGGCTGTGATTGAAACATGTATAAATAAAATAAACAATATCGTTATCGCTGCTATATGGTCAGTTATTTATTGAAGAATATAATTATTTCATCTTAAGTGTGTAAGATTTAAATAGTTTGATCCATCTTATACAGCTGTAACAATATCGTTATCGCTGCTATGTGGCCAGTTATTTGTTAAAGAATATAATTAAATTAATTATAAAAATGACCATTTTATTTATTTTTAATAATAAATAGTATCGTTATCGCTGCTGTGTGGCCCGTTATTTATTGAAGAATATAATTATTTCATCTTAAGTATGTAAGATTTAAATAGTTTGGTCCATCTTATACAGCTGTAACAATATCGTTATCGCTGCAATGTGGCCAGTTATTTGTTAAAGAATATAATTAAATTAATTATAAAAATGACCATTTTATTTATTTTTAATAATAAATAGTATCGTTATCGCTGCTGTGTGGCCCGTTATTTATTGAAGAATATAATTATTTCAACTTAAGTGCGTAAGATTTAAATATTTCTAATCTATCTTATACAGACTGTAACAAAGAACGTTTCTATTATCTAAACAGGTGATTCTGTGCATAAAACCGAATATGATTAAGCATGTCTTTAAAAATGCAAAATTGTTTCGTTGAAATTGTAACTTTGACAGTTATTTCGTTAGAGACGGTTAAGAATTTTCATATAGATCTTGTGACATTTAATTCTCAGTTTGATGCATAGAATCAGTTATATGAATAATGAACACTGTCGTTGTTACACTCTGTATACAGAAAGAAATATTTTAAAAGGGTCTATTTGTATTTATATGCTTGTTTTTTTTGTTTTCTTTACATATTTTTTGTAGACTCTGGCGATTCATATAACGTTGTCGATATATGACGAGTTTATTTTATTTATTTATTTATCTACTTTAATGTATCTAATTGATACATATGACGGACTTATTGCTGCAAGAGCAATCTCTTACAGCCAACCACAACACCAGTCTAGCCCTGTTCGACGAACGGCCGGGTATCGAACCCGGGTTGCCGCGGTGCGTCGCATCGTCAAAGGCCGTATGCCTTGTGATCAACCCAACACACCACGGCCACGACTTCTACTTATTTCCAAGTATAGTTTATAAAAAAGATGCAAACCTATATGATTATATTGCGCTTCACTCGTTTGTCTTTTTTCTGTCTGTTGCGTACTTCAATCCGATTATTAGATGAACTGTGGGTTTTGAAAAATTTACAAATCTTGGTGAAACACCGCCAAAAACTGTAGCTTCTGTAATGTGAATATTTTTCGACGTGTAAGAGATTGAATGGAAGCCAAAACACATTCTTTTGTCTGCTTATCTACATGTAAAAAATTTTGTCTGTCTATTAGTGAATAATGCAGGAATTAATAAACCGATTTGAATGAAATTTTCACTGAGATTAAAATTTGGTACACTTTTGTTTTGATCGAATATTTTTTAAGAGACTTGAAATTTAATTACCGGCTCTCGTGCAATTACATTCGGATGCGTGCGAATGAGAACTGATGAATGAAAATTGTCAAGTGTGTCAGTGATTCTGCTTCAAGTTTAAGCTAAGATATACTTTCATTTTGTTCAAGGGTACATTTAAATGTATCTTATGATCCACAAAAATTTAAGTAATAGAAGTAAAAACATTGTATAAAAGGAAGGTCTTTAATAGGCGATTTAGTATTTTTTTTCATTGGTGTAAATACCTAAAACATGTCCTGTTAAATGTAATTAAACTTAGTGTAATTAAACATGATTTTAAATGTAATAAAACTTTGTGACAAACCTAACATAAATATAAAAGTAATTCTAAAATTGAATCAAAGGTTCATTAAAATCTGTGATATATCTACTATGTGTTGAGTTAATAAGCAAATACGTTATCAAAAATAAAGAAATGGAAAAAAATTATTTTTTAAAGAAGCGCGATTCAAATTTGTCTTGTTGACATAATGTAAGTATAAGTACTCAAAGCATTACCTCGACCCTACGCTAACGATTAGTGCAAGAACCATTAAAATCCATTTAGTAGTGTTTGTGTAATGAAGTAATAAAAAAAATAGATAGTTAACTGTTAAAAATTCTCGAAATAATATTTTATTTTCTAAATATTCTAAATATCGCTTTAAGAATGAAAATTTTAGTATTACTTTAATGTAAAGATACAATCCTTTTATTATTTGTACGTGCGTACATAATCTTATGTAATATTGTAAACTTTTATTTTATTGTGGAATACATCACTTTCAATCGCACATTTGCTATCATTTCCGGTCGGAATTTAGGCCGTTAGTACACATCCGGTCCCTACTGGCTATACTAAATTTGATATATTAAAAATAAAATATTTTCGCAAATTATAGTTAACATACTTTTTTTTTAATGGCAAAAAAATAGAGGATCCACTCGTTTAGGGGTGTCCCCTAGTAAGTAATATTGAATAATGTTACATAACTGATTTTATTATGATTTAACTTTTCGATTTTGATTAGTTGGATACTTGCATGCGCGTAGTGTCTATAGGGGTGCACGGTAGTGTACCACCAAGTTCAGCGCCTCTCTACCGGACACTCAAACCTTCACCCGAAGTCCTTTGTAGCTATTTTGTCACACCGCATAACTCAGTTCCAGCAAATACTGGAAGCCTGATATGTACGCGATCGTGGTGTCATACACTGACATATTGACAAATCTTCTTAATCTATAGGTCACTTCCGGAAGGGCCAGACATTTTAAATGTTTACAGGTAACGTTAAGTATAAAATATTAATTCAGTAATTTTGTAATTTTTGGTTTGGAATATATATTTGTAAAATTTTATATATACTTAGTAAGTTTCTACATCTTAGTAAGTTTATACGTATATTGTAACAGCTGTGTTTCTATGAAATAAATAAATAAAGCCTTATATTTTGGTTTTGAAACGAAATTTGATTTGCAAGTAATTGGGTAATTAATATTATATATGTATATATATATATATATATATATATATATATATATATATTTCTTTTTTTCTTTTTTTATGATTTGAAAGTTTGGTGTCATTAAACTGAATTTTTGAAACTATAACAGTAGTTTGTATGATAAAAAGTTACTAGCGTTATATCGAGGAAAAACTGACATGTTAGACCACGGTGATAGTCAGCTATGTGTCTAGAGGGTAATTCATATGCCAGACGATGGGTCATGTTTATTTCATGCTATTTTCATTCTGTATAGGAAACAAATTAGCACCCTTCTCGAGTCAGATCAAATATTCTGCAGTATATAATTTTTTGGGGAAAGTTACAGGTTTATCTCTATAATGAATGCTGTCAAAATTATCCTAACACTGAAGCTTGAAATTATTTCAATACCAAAGGTTTAACTCGCATCATGCTCCAGGTGTCTAGTTATGGCTTAATATATGAATTGATCACACACGTTTGAAGTATATGATAATCATATAGAAAGGAACTAATTTGATGGTGATACTGACAACCCTATGAGATGCCTGCGTCTCTTGGAGAGTGGTGTTAAAGGGCATTATGATGTTTCGCGCCGGCGCAAGTCTATTTACAAGAGAATCTTGACTGGTATCTCGATTTGGCAAAGTTGTTATAAGAAGCACGGTTCTTTTTGCAAAATCCAGAAATAATATGGGGTATTTATAATGTGTTCATACTAAAGCAAACTATTTGTACTAACAAACAAACTGTTTACCTGCTTAGGTTCTCTACAGTTATACTAAAGCAAGTAAATAATGTAAATAAAATTAAAGTAAATAGCATTAGCCAACGAACGATTTACGTATTTACGTCCTCTATATTTATAATCGTGTTAAAGCAAGCTATTTATACTAGCAAGCAAATTATTTAACGCCCTATGGTTATATTAGAGCATGTCATTTATACTAAGAAGCAAATTATCTACCTAGTTACACGCTCAATGGTTATATTAAAGCATACCATTTACAATGGCAAACAAATTATTTACCTACTTACGTCCTCTACGGTTATACTAAAGCAAACTATTGTACTAGCATGCAAATAATTTACCTATATAAGTTCTCCCCGGTTAAAAAACCATTTAAAACTTTCAAACCGAATCGTTATTTAAAAACACGATCGCAGATACGTTCCAACACATTCCGCATTCCTGGGATACGTGTATTTCCGTCACGTCGCCAAAACCAGTTGCATCTCCGACTACCGTTGAAACAAACACGAAGATTAAGGTGCGATCACAAAAAAGCTTTGAAGAGAATAATACATGTCCCTCGATATTATTTTAAGCTATGGCGGAAAATGCTTACTAAACATTTTCCAACGTTTCACTTTTTATATTAATAAGTCAAAAGCTGTTACTATTGTAGTAGTAAGAAGAGTTGTAATTAAAAAAAAAATCCTTTAGAAGGAAAGAATTAAAAAATAAGTATAAAATAATTTTTAATCAATGGTGAAACATTTTTGATTACAAATTATCTCTCAAGTACCTGTTATACGGATGGAAGAAGAGATTTGTTGTCATATTTAAAAAAAAATATTGGTAAGAAATAAATACTTATCTCCCAATATCAGTACCAAATTTTGGTTGTAAAGAAATGAATAATATTATCAGACAACCTGACAAACAAGTTGATGAATATTAGGGAAATATAATAAAGTACAAGTGAAAAGAATTTATTTATTCTAGACTATGTCATGAATATGACAGAATTTAAATGTAAAAATAAATTAATTTTTTTAACCAATTAGTTGCTGATATCAATGATAAATGCCTCGATGAATTTCATGGAAATTCATCAAACGAAATCACTATAAGAAAATTGCACTACAAATGTTAGTTACTTAAAACTGTTAAGAAAATTGCACAATAAATGTTAGTTACTTGAAACTATTAAAAAAATTTCACAACAAATGTTAGTCACTTGAAATTTGTTGAGAATGGTTTTACTTTTGAAATATAGGCTTTGATGTACGTTACTTGTTGTGTGCAGTAATGAGATGTATAAATGGTAATGTCCAAAAAGGTTTTGTCACGAGGGAAATGAGAATAGATTTTCCCTTTTTCTTGCATAATTTTTTCGATTTTTTAAAAATATTCTTTTGTTTTATTGAATTACGTGAATACTTTTAATGAAAAAAAATCAAGAATATTTTCTAATAGCATTAATTTGCATACTATAGTTCGGAATATATAGAAAAACATTGGTGAATTTTGATTTCTTGACTTTCTAGGTATAACTGGAGTTTAGCTTCAATAATAATTTCATTTATGATAAGAAATATGATAAGATCTAACATATTTCGAAAACCGATTGCGCATTACTTATTAATTGCAAATGGACTGTTAAGCATTCAAACATTTCCCGGTCCTAATATTGAAGACGTAAATCGAACAGAAAAAATACGATACAATGCATATAATTTCGTTTAATATTTTGAAGCGAAATCAAAATTAGTCCCAATACAAAGTAAGATCACAGTCAAGTGATCTTACCCTAACCCTAGAAAAAAATATTATAATTAATGGAAACATCCTTTGTTAACAATAATAATGGTACTATTGTACTTCTTATTAAATTCAAGTTGATATTAGTTTAACAATTAATCAACTCTCTCAGTTCATCAATGTTAACTCATTGGGTAGCTCAAGAGAGTACTTCCACTTCTTTCCCAAAATATGAAGTCGTTTCCTATTACAGCGCGAGAGTCTGATAGCAGCTCTGTCAGATAACGCAAACTTAACTAGTAATCTATTTCAATACGGCTTGCATTTTTTTTTAAATTTAAGGTAGGTTTGATGTATGAGTATTATTGCAAAAATAAAAATGTTCTTATTTGATTATTTAGAAACGGTACTGCATCATACCTTCATACATCATAGTTCATACATTTCGTGTTACCTCGCTTTCTTTTTGCTCTTAACAAAATTTACGAAAAAGAAAACTCTAAGAATCCTTCGTGAAATTTCCATATATTTTTGTTGTTCACTCTCTAAAACTCGGTTGCTAACTGAGCACAAGATCGAAGCCTTGCTCTTTACGTACCCTACAGCCTATATACCTCATATCCTTAAACATCGCTGATGTTTAAGAATTTTCTATAACATCCAGAAATCAGGGGAAAATGAAACGGAGTTATTAGTTACCAATCTAATATTACGCTATATTTATTTCTTATTATTGCTTTAATTTCTTTCTACGTATGACATAGTTTTCAAAAAGATGGTTATAAAGACATTTTCTTCGCAAAAATTTGTTTCAGTATCAAAAGATTCAATTTGAATTCAAGTTCAGTATATTGACATTTAATTTCCTTTTAATTTGCTTAAGAATCTTTCGAACGATTTTCAACAATGCCTTCACATCTCCGCGTTTATAGAGACGCCCGTTAGGTATTTTCACTCATTATAGACCAGATGACGTACCAGTCATATTATTTGTTAGTGAAATTGAGATTTTCCATTTGCACTTTATAGAATATATATTTTAAGCGATTGAATGATGAAGGAAGATTAAATGATACCATCAATACATATGATATTTATAACAAACAGCGACGGAACAATTAAAAAAAAAAATTTTCACCCATTATAAGCAAAATAAACTCTGTTGCGACCGCTTATTGAAGCTGAATGTTACGGAAAGATAGCGAAATCCCGGTGTAAAGATACTACAAAATGATAGTCACTACGCCACGAGTCCAGAAAGAATTAGATGGGGAAGAACAAGTCTGTTTAATTGCATGGGGCGTAGAATCTTACCAATTAATAAATTTGATAGAAATATACTTCTAAAGCTATAAACAATGAAAACGTACGTCTAAGAAAAAATATACAGATAACAAAAAAAAGGGCATTCCATGTAATATCGGATTCCTGTTTTTCTATCCTTTCCTAATTTTTTTAGGATTTCGTTCTTGAAGGTTCCGAAGGGAATTCCATTGTTCTGAATGATGCTGTCCGTTCGTTCTTCCATTCGATCATCTCTCAAAAGCCGCTAAAGAGAAAGAATTATCTCGTAAACCGAAAAATTAAATTGTTAAAACCTTTTATTCGGGGAATTACCAAACTTAGGATTCTAATCATCCGCAAAGTGACTAAAGGAATAAATGTACAAGATTAAAGGAATAAATGTACAACCGATAATATATAAATAATCCTTTATTCATAATTTGAACGTATACATATAAAATACACATCTGTAAAAACTTCCATTTTGCCAAATTCACATTTCGGTACCCGGCGGTGACATCAGGTTAAAACCTAAAAAGTCTGGAAACAGATAAATTTCAGCGAAAATACTAATTTTCAAGACATATTTTTTTTCCAATAAAATTAAAAGTTTTCGCCCCACTCTAGCCTTATAGATATTCTTATAAAAGCTTACTGCATCGGTGTCCAATATGAATGAATCTCTGTAATACAAATATCTTATGAATTAATTCAGCATCCAATTAAGGACTGCAGTTAGCTAAACAAACGCAGCGTTAGTGGAGAGCCCGTTGGCATTAGGGTCCATTAACGGCTAGCACGTGAAGAGGAATGAATGGAGCTCGGACTTGGTCCGGCTTTGACCTCCGAACGTAAACCAGTCGACCGGCTGTTGGACTATGCCTGCGGCTAGAGGACCGTTGATAGTTCAAATTGCGATAGATAACCGTCCGCAGACGAGCTGCGATTTGGCAGACGAGGTCCGTTGGATTATTGTATAATATTATGTTGTTGTATCTATTGTGCATATGTTAATTTGTTATATTAAATTTTATTTAAAAGAAGATACCATCATGTTAAGTTACCCTTATCCCACCCTGTCCCGCCGTATAAGGGTGACAGAATTAAAGATCATAAATTGTTAGAAATACCACTATTCTGAAGTAAGGTACCTTATATGGGACCGCCTTTTCATATCTTTGAATGGATCTTCTAAACTTGCTTTTCTTGCGATGTGTTCGTAGTCTTTCAGAGGATGCTTTGAGCTTTTTTAATACTATTGTATTGTGTATTCTACATTTTAAAAACTTGCTTCTTTGTTATTTTTTATACGGTCATAATACGTCTACAATTTTATGACATAGAGAATTTTATACCAAGAGTTAAAACGTCAGGAAAGCATCTTTCTTGGGAAGAAGTCTAGAAATGATTCGTGGGTCAATTTAAATGAAAAAAAAGGTTTAACTACTTTCCATAATTATTGTGTATGCATGTTATATAATGTGTATTTCTACTAATATCTATTTCTATCATACTCTTCATGAAATGTATATCGGTATGTTGAAGTATTTCCACAGTAATGCCCCCATATCAGTCCGTCTACATGCCTAGAATACGAAACCGATCCAGCTACAGAAAGATCTTAGTTTCTCTGAAAATATTCACCAAAACTTTATAAGATGTTTTCAAGTTCTTGGGCTCGAATGAATTTGGCTTCAATATCAATAATGAAAATATCTCACCTTCGGTTTACTGATGATATAGTGGTTATGACAGTATAACTCGATGACCTTGGTCCGATGCTCAGGGACTTCAGCAGAGTTTACCAACATATAGGTCTTAAGATATACATGAACAAGACGGAGATCACGTGTAACATCCATGTCGCATCTATACCGGTATATGTTGGGAATGTTACTTTAGAAGTTGCTAATCACTATGTATACCTAGAGCACACTGTTCAATTAGGTAAATGCGACTACGAGAAAGGGATACACGGAGGGTGAAAGAGGTCAAACACAGGGGAAGAACTAAGGTGATCGATAGAGCCCCTAGGGTACGCAGGCAGATGTGACAATGGAAATGTAATATTGTGCTCAGAATTGAAAACCATTGATGAATAAAGGTTCTCAAATGGCGATCACGTACCGGAAGACGCAGAGTGGGACGGTCCCTCGCTAGGTGCACAGATGATCTGGCTGAAAACTCGAGTTGGATACAAGCGGCACTAGATCGACCTTTGTGAGAGTCTATGGGGAAATCTATGTTCAAAAGTGAGCTTCTTTCGGCTAATAATGAATACGTATGTTCAACTTTTCTCTGATCATCTACATGATTGTATCATAAGCACTACGCTGTCTTTAAAAAAACATGGCATTTTATTCATGTAATCTAATAAAAAAAGTTGTCAGAATCCGAGGTTTATATTAAAAACAGTTTAGTGTTTCCTGAGATACGGATGTCAACAAAGAAAGACGTAGTGAGCTTTAATTTTTATACCATATCACCATTAGTACGCAGAATCATGCAATTGTGGCCTGCCACGGATCTGGTGTGCGCAAAAGACCTGTGATGCGAAGCACTTACTAACGAGTTTGTTGCGTCGATTCAAATAGCCGCATGCTGTGCGGTGACATGCCACGTGTTGGAATGGCCGCTGATCTTGTCCGTTCGATGCTGATGCGAATGGACCAGCTGATGTATGTGGGCTTGAATAATGCGAAGACACGTGTTAATGAGAAAGAGGCAACAAGTGTACGTGGCGAGATCGGTATTAACGGGTTATCTATGCGGGTGGGATTCTGATCTATGAGGCCTGGCCTGGCAGGCAAAAATCGTATTTTTTGACAACATACCGTTCTGGGGAAACATGAAGCTTTTAGGTGAGAAACTGAACAGATCGAATTGAGTATTAAATTCCTTAATGAAATAGCATCAAGGATTAGAAGTTTGAGGTTATATGAATTGGAAGTGTTCAGATTAGATCAAATTAGAGATACGTAATCTGGTGTTGTTATCATTGTTCATTTTTTGTATAGCAGTAAATAATTTGGCCTATTTTGAATTTCAGTCCTGACTTTACCCGTCACAGTTATTTGGGCAGTATTTTCAGAGAGCAGTTTCTTATTACCCTTACATTGTAAATTTTTATTAGATTGAACTTAGTTGTATTGAGCGTATTAGGATGTACAGAAGTTGCATGTACTCTTGAATCTAATTTACTAGTGCTAGAAGATATGTAGGAATATACTTATTTGAAGATTTTTGCTCCAGTTTCTGTTATCTGAATTAATCATCTCATTTTTACGTTGTTTAATTCATTGTTACGTTATTTTTGTTATGTATATTAATCATCTCTTTTTTACGTTGTTTAATTCATTGTTACGTTATTTTTGTTATGTATATTAATCATATCATCTTTACGTTGTTTAATTCATTGTTACGTTATTTTTGTTATGTATATTAATCATCTCATTTTCCGCGTTAAATTAGTGTTTAAGAAATCTATACTGTTCATTCCATAAATATGTCTATCCCATAAATAATTTAGAGTCTTTTAATCAGTCTTAGGGTTGCTCTTTTATGTTGACATCAACGGCATAAGACAGAGTTATGGATATTCCTATTTGACTATAGATAGCTGCGATGTTATTATTTCAATATATGTTTTTCATTGTTTTTATTTTTCTTTTTAATTCTAAAAAAAATTCAACTCAAGGTTCATATAATATTACGCTACATACATAATAAAAAAACTTGAACTTTTTACAAGGTATTTATAAAAAAATTATAAATATGGGGCACTGCTAAATATAGTTTTACTCTCTTAAGACAATGTATCTAGAACTTGCATGATGCACTATAGAATAACTATGATGAATATAACATGTAACAATTTCCGTTATCTGTGATAATATATTTTAGGCTTTTATTTGTTTTATTGCGAACGTTACATACAAAATAAATTAATATGAAGTGATTTTATAATATTTTTCATCGTTCCCTGACGTAATTCGTAAATGTAAAATTAATCCAATTTTTTTGCGATTCTGTAAACTTCGAATTGTCCCATAGTAAACATAATTCATCACAGTTTATTTATGTTATTCTGTCGTTGCTAGTAATTAATAGTTTGCAAATTAAAAGGCATAAATTTTCATATATCATATGAGGGGGCATCTATGTCAAACCCTCATCAGAAAGGAGTTTGAACGATTTAAAGTCGCATTATGGGAAAGAATTTAGCATTTTCTTAATAAAAAAATTAGTATAGTTTTCTTGTTGGCGTTATTTCGAGTGCCGCATTGATAGTTTTCGGGTTTAGCTAAAGGCTGTCTTGAAACTACTAGAGTTATCATACATTAAACGTTTAGGACGATAGCAGTTTCAGCTGGTCACAATAAACTCTTTTACACTAGAATAAGTAGTAAGATCTTCACTAACCTCTAACATAACGACGATATAATTATACACTTTCCGTTAATGGCATTAAAATATATATTTGATTAATATTAAACTTTCATTAAGTAGAAATAATTTAAAATCATTAATGAATTTAAAATTATTTAAGCAATCTTCTAAAAAGAATTATATTTGTATACCCGATACACTTTGACGTTTGCATGTTGCGTGATCAAGTTTGGTTCACCTGGTGCCAGTCAGTCTCTCATAGATCCTAGCATTGATCCGAGCATTTCTCCTAAAGCTTTCACGTAATATTCGCCCGATAGTTTTCACGGGGCACTATGGCGTGTAGTATAGCCGGAATTTAATATTTTTAGATGCTCTAAACTGGAATATTAAGAAGTTAACATAATATAATTTATAACAAGATAAGTAGAAACATCAGTATTGATGGCTTATCTGGCACTTTCTCAATGGCCACAATATCACATTACCCTTCGTTCAAGGTACATTCATAGAATTACTATTATTGAACATTTAAGGAAAAATATATTTTTTTATTTAATAAATGTGCCAAAGTGTGGTTATTTTGTCTCAGGTAAAACCTTGCGGTATGCCTGAGATTAAGATACTTGGAATTAAAAATGTTTACAATTTCTAATTTTTGGCTATTGCAAAATAAGGAAAACTTGTGTGATTTTGCGTATACATTTGAATATTGTTGTAGCTAATTGTTATGAGATTATTAAACGCTGTTAGCGAGAATATAGGCAATATTACATTTTGTTTGAAAAACGTTTATTGTATTATTACTCGATTTTTTTTTCATTCTATAGATTATATTGTATTTAAGCGGGATACGTCGCGTAAACTAAATTTCTATCATTAAATATTGTAATGCGCAATTCGAGGGGTTGTTAACGACGCGATGCATTTAATTTTGTTGGTGACGCAATACATTTAATTTTGTTTTATATTAACCCTTGTAATTTATTTTGCCTTTGAAAAACATCATTCTTGTGTACTACCTCCAAGTCTTTCAAGTCATTTGGATCTTCTCTTACTAGATACAGATGATTTAAAGAAATTAGAGTGCATTTAATATTTACTAGAAGTACATATATATTAAATATAGGAAATATTATGTTTTAACTATAGACATTTCCATAGATATAAGTGGATAATTTAGGTATTCATTTAATATTTAAAGAAATTAGAATTCATTCAATATTTACTACAAGTATATATATATATATATATTAAAAATAGGAAATATTACGTTTTAACTATAGGCTCGTCCATAGTTATAAGTGGATAGGCATAATTTAGGTATTCAATTAATATTTTTTGGTTTAAATTATTCTCGTTGCCTCGATTTTCTGAAATGTAGATTTGAAGTCTTTAGAATTAGCTTTGGATATTTACTTACGGTTTTTATTTCCAAATATTGTAATATTGTCTACGAATATTAATTGCCCATCTTTTTAAATTATGAAATACTGTCTATCTTATTAAATTATGGAATACTTTAAGATAAACATGAATCGTCCATATACCTATTCAAAAGTAATGTGAAAAAGTTTATTTTTTCATAATTACTGCTCGATATTAAAAATGTTTCCTTTATTCTAAAACCAACCCTTTTTTATTCTCGCACTAATATACTTTTAATATTTTTCTCTTGTTTATACAGGCCATTCTAGGGTTATTTTATATTTTTTACACATCTTTCGTATACATAATTTTTTGCAGTCTGCTGCACTGTTTTTCCACTAAAATGGCTTTTAACAAAATATATATATGGTATCCGGGAATAGTGTCGGACAAAGAAAGACGTTATTCCTTGACTGAAAAATAGTTGATTGTCGTTAAAATAAAATTTAAAAGATGACTTTTTTCAGAAAATTGAAAATAATATTCCTAATTATTCCCAATATTTTTCGTACACACGATACTTGTGCACATTGTTCAGCGCCGCTCAGTGGAATAACACGCGAACAGCTGCGAAAACATCGCCACTGCAGATAAAACCCTCACTCCGGGCAAGTATTGGGTGTGTTAAAAAGAGTTACGTGTCATATTTTTTTGCACTCAATTAGATAAAGGGTGTGTTTTACGTTTTAATTCAACGATAATTTATTCCTTTATAGCCAACGAATAGCGTCTTGATGGCCACACCACACCACAATATACACATGTAGTGCAATAATGTTATCTCGAATATCGTTTAATCGATGATTGAATGTTTTATATAATTTGAAAAGGGTTGTAGAGTATTTTCTATAATAAGGATACACGAGACAAAATCATTTGTTAAATCATTGCCAGAAATTATTTGTTTAATCATTTCTGGCTGGACATTGATACTTTGATACATTAGGAATAATTCAAATAATAATTCGAGTAAATATCGTTGTAATAGTTATAATACGTACATATAGCGACAGTGTGGTGTTCTGTATTGTAGCAATTGTAATATATGCAAAACTCGTTGTTATTCGCGTGTCCTTAGATTGTGCCGAAGGTTTCAATATGAACTCCAGTTTCTCCGAGAGTCTATTCTATTTGTATATTGCAGTACTTGTGTAATTTTATCAATTGCATCGTTTGTTTGCAAGTCAAAAATTCCAACACATGGGCGGAGCGTGTGCGCGAGCAGGTCGCACGCAGTCGATCGGCGATGATTGGCACGCGGCCGGTAACGGTCCGGGGGCGACTTGCCCAAACACTCGACCATCAGACATAGGGTGACTAGGGCGTTTGCAAATGTGATGTGACTGTTACAGTTATTGATTCTTAAAAAACTGCGTGTAAGTTTATAGCAGAGACTTGACCGGGTATTAATTACATTGGGGTTATTAATTTTTAAATTAAACCATAATGTTAAATATAGTTTTGTATACGACTGTCTTATACATTCCTATTTAAAATATTGACATAGGAATTATCTATATTTCTTACGGTAATGTAGTCGAACAAGCAACACTGTATATCACAGCTGTTTCCAGAGTATTAGTGCAATTTTCCTTCCAGACAAAACATTACGTGATTAGGAAGAAGCCTAATTAATATCATAAAAGATAAATGCTTCCTCTGGGAAATACTTCAAATTTTAGAGATATAATCTTTTAATATTCTCAATTTGATTAAGAAATGTTGAGAAATTATGGAGCTACAGAGTAACAAACATACATTCATACATCCATTCAAATTTTCTTATTTGTAATATTAGTTTGGGTTGTAAAGTGTAAGACATGAGTAACAATGGTGTTAATAAAGTGTGATAAATCGGAGAAGAAAAGGCAATAATTTTTTTTTCATTGTGAATATAATATTCTCGTATTCCGTTTGTATTACGTTTATAAGTAGCGATTTTCAGTTTCATACAGATCAAGCAATATTATTATGAATGTGTTTATTTGTATCACTTAGAAAGACATGAAAATAGTTTGTCTTTGATAAAAGATATATTTATTATATTTAACTTTATTATTTTTGTTTCATTAAGTATATGTTTCTTTAAATTACTAATTATTACTTTTACGAATTTATTAGTCAAAGACAGAAACCACAAATTTTAAGGTTTTATAAAAATTATGAAGTTATATATATATATCGAAATTTAGGGCAGTAAGTGAGATGTCGATATGAAAGCTTCCAGCCTTGATTCTAATGGGCAACATTTTTTGAAACACATTTCCTGATATCTAAATTGTCCATACTCGACATGAACCAATAACACATTAACAAAGATTTTCACTCTATCGAGAACTGTATCATCATTTGATTGCTACTTTACGTGAAGGTTGATTTCCTAAAATGGCTCATAGCTTCGATAGCTTCAGATACTAATTAGAACTGGAGATGGAATTAAGTGTAACAGAATTCTATATAGAGTGCTCGACCATATATTACTATGTTTAGCGAACCGATAAGTGTTTGACATTATATTAAAATTAGGTGGTTATTATATTTACAAAATTATTTAGTAAGTCTTACTATCGTATTGCCCTTTTCAAATAACTTAAAATAGTAATAACTTCAAAGTGGAAAGAATCCTCAAAGAAAAAGGAATTCAACTCTATGAAATTAGGATTCTAGACAGTTAGGGTTATTAATGCAAAACAAATGCTCACTACTTAGTTGCTATTTAGACTATCGTCTTACTCATGGACACCCTATCGGCTCGTAATGTAACAGTACCGCGCTATAACGAATCCAAATTACCCGTCACGCCGGTTAGCGAGGGGGCGGCGAGGGGGGCGGCGGCGCTCGCTCCGAGGGACAGCGCCTTGTCTCTCGCCGTACCGGGGAGCTAGTTGGCTAATTAGTGGCTTTAATTGTGCTTTCGGCTGTGCCGAGCTTGTTGCTAAGCTGAGTTATGGGGTTCGGGTTCGAGAGCAGGCTACGTGCTCGTGTGGCTGCGAAAAAATTGGTTCAATTTTAAAGTTTAAGTGAAGTTATTGTCAGAATTTTTTTGAAAAATTCCGTTAACCTGTAATTGTAGCCCGTTGGATCTGTCTCAGAATGAGTTTAGCATATATATTTCGGGCTAATACGAATATCTATTACTAAAAAATAATTCAGCATTGAAATCCTCTGAAAGTATACAAATATATTTGTTTTACAGAGATAACTAATTTAATTACGTACTGAACCTCAAAATCACATTTCTATAATGATTAAAACAATATAATGTGCCTTTGCTCATTTATAATATGATTATACATGGAGTTTGTGTGAAATAACGCTCACCAGCAGTAGAATTTATAGCACTTTGTACTTAATTTTTGTGAACATGTTCACGGTTACGTAAATCAGAGAATTATTTGATTCCAAAAAAAAATAGTTTTAAGCATTCAGTTTAATAGTTTTATCGTTTCCTCACTGTCGATAATAGCACTAATATTCATTAACTATCAGCTTATTGCTGATAATTTATGGGTATTACCCGTACGTGTTTCCGGCATCATTAATTGTGACCGTAGCTGGCTTTAAAAGGAAGTTCAGCTTTACATTTCTTTTTTGAACACCGCCTTGCATTTCTTTAAATTTTACTTAGATTTAGATATAGTTGGATTTAAAAATCTTCACTTGAAAAGGGCGTGATACTCGGTTCTGTGTTCTTTTTGAAGATTTTTCTTGGTAGTATTGATAAGCTCACAGTCTTGAAAGCGAAGTGGTTTTTTCTGCTATACAAAAAAGAAAAGATGTGTTATGTTCTATCTTTTGTAACAAACATGAAGACATTGTTTAATTTGGTATTGGATGTGGTACAGAATTTTGTCGTATTTTGCTTTTTTATTTTAAATTGTTTCCATTGTTGATTTCGGATTCGATTTTTTTGTGATTTTACTATTCTTATATAATATTGAACTTTGATGATATCAATATTAGTATAGAACAAAGTGTTAATGCTCTTCTTTATTGAGGGTTAATATTGTTAATAAATCAATGGCGAAATTGTTAAAATTTGATTATTCGCAAAAATTCACAGTAATAACGCAGTTTTTACTTAAGTTAGTAATTAATTAATAATGTGTTATTATTGCAGATGTTATGAAGAAGTTTATTTACGCAACAGAGAAAGCCTCATTAACATTAGTTCAGTACTTTTTATGTCATTTGAATTCAATCAAACAGAAAATCAGGCAGACAGACAAAGATTTCAATAAATATTATTTTTATATTTTTCACTAAAGGTGAAAAATATAAAAATAATTTTCACCTTTAGTGAAAAATATAAAAATATATAGTGCTCATTTTTTCTAAAAATATATTGTTTGTATTACAAGGACTCGTACAATCTATAGTATTAAATGAGAGTTGAATACAATCATGAATGTGTTTATACAAAGGAAAACTTGATGAGTAAAAAATTAGCGGTACATAAGAAGACATCGGTTTATTCTACAATCAAGTAGTATAAACTATGTGTTTTCCTGGAGGCATGTAATGAAAATGAAGAAGGCAAGGGAATTTTCGATATATAATTCGACGTCATATATAGAGCAAAGATTATATAGCATACATCTAAATATAGATAAAATAGTTTAGGCTCTTGTAAAATGGTATTCACTAAAGGAGATTAGCGATAATGGGTCTGGCGTTGCAGAAATGAAATAGTTTTAAAAGAAAGCAGATATTTTATAGAACGTATAAATAGTACAGGGATTGACAACCAAGAAAGAACAAAAATAAAATACAATTGTAACTATAACACAATTTGACTATGCAATTGTAACTATACTAAATATTGTTTACAACAAATAAAAATAAAATCTAACAAATTACATAATAATTTTTCAGAAACGATAACAAAAATTAATCATTATCGATTACCTTTTTTTTAATCTGTAGCCATTGCTTAAGTTAATTAAACATAATCTATTAACTGACATTGACATTCATTCTGTGTTTTAAAATGAATGTCTCTTTCGTTCTTTTCAATTTTAAGTAGCATTTTTTGACGACCCTGTCGGGCCCGCGAGTTTTATAGATTACATTTGTCTACGAAGGATACAGCGGGACATGATCTGCACTTTGTTTCATCCTGCTGGTTCCAAGAGATCTGTAAAAATAACGTTTATAAACTCTTATGAATAATATACAAAATTCCCATAAAAATGTTTTCTTACAGTGGCTCTACAACCCTTTGTAGTAAGCCTTGACCTCATCCACCGTTATTCCTTACCTGACTCGATTATTCGCCTCTCGTCGTCATTTGGTGAACTTTCTCGCAATCCTGCGAGCTTCTTTCACATAATCGATTCGTCGTTTTCTGGGCCTGCCTCTTGGTGTCTTTTGTGGCGATATCCATCTGGTTATCATTTTACAGCCGGCATTCTTTCTAGATGATCCGCCCATTATAGACGGTGTGACTTATAGAATCTAACATGGTTTCTTGCCCTGTCAGTAATGTTCGTGATTCATTCGTATACGATATGTGTCATCCGTCTCTTTCACTGGCCCAAGGATTCTTATGAGTACCTTAACAAAAACTTGTTCCATAAAAATACAAGATATTTATCTGGTAGATGATTAAAACAAAACTTTTAGGGTGCTATTTATAATTTTCTCTAAATAACAGTGTTTCTTGTAGCACCTTGGTCTAACACCACCTATATAGACTTCTACTTTTCGACGGTTGCATAAATTTTTTAGTGTTACGTAGCTTTTACTATTCCTAAATAATTTCATTTGAACAGCATTAAGCTTTGTTACATTCTATACAATTCTTTTGTCTTCTACTACATTAGTTTATTCCATTTTCTTAAATCAAATATTCAGTTTCTCATCTGCAGTCATTCATTTATTCATTTTAGGTCATTCTTTTATTAAGAATAATTCTGTAAAAACTTTCTAGAAAAAAAACTCGTAATGTTTTCACAGGTCGATCTGTTATTGAGGAAAATCCATTTTACAATATATTTGAATTTTTTATAATTTTTACAATATATTTTATAAAAATACAATTTATATTTCATTTAAAATATGTTAATATGTTGTAAGATCGAAATAACCCAAGTTTGATATTTTCTGCCTCTCTGCAGCTTGCTTTTCAGACAACGTGTTATCAGTTTTTGGATAAATTGGATCAATTATAACCCTTTTATACGTCTTGCTTGTTGTGCTCAGTAAGTTTACGACTCTTTTTTCTTTATATTGGTGGCTATGTATTAATTCAGTGGCCATGATGTTCAGTCTGACATATAATCTACCAAACATTATCGGTTTGTTAGCATTCGTTGTATAAATGGACCATTGTCATATTTGATATTTTTTTAGTAAAATCATACACATCACTAAGATTATATAAATTATATAAACGCTTTTCAGTCTTGTAATGATCCCTTAAAATGATTACTTACTTTTTTCGTTTCCACTATCCTGTCGTAGCTACGAACAGCTGGACTGTAGTGCTATTTTATAAATATACCATGGGGGATTTACACGAAACGAAGTATGCAAATGGAATCACCCATAAAGTCAAAAATAGCTACTGTTATGCATTCATGATTCGCTTCTACAAAAAAAAAAATAAACATAAGTGGGTAATTTTAAATCAACGACTACGTTAATTCCGAAATGGCGGATCATAAAATCTGGTCTACAAAATTTTATTTCGTTTCGTTATCAGCATCCAAAAATATAAATTGGATATTGCAAAAATTTTTCGATATTCTATTCATTATGAATATTGACTATGTAACTGAATAGTTTTCTAAAATAACTTACGGACCCGCAACAAGGTTTTAAAAACTCGCTCGCTAAAGATATTATTTTGACTTTCCTGACAAGATACAAGCGGGAAGAGCAATTAAAATCTCATTAGTAGACATGTCACTAGGCGACATGCAATGGCCGATACTCTGCCATCCGTCTTACTCATTCTCGCTTTTATTGTTGAATGCATTCTCACGCACCTCTGCAAAACAATATTCGGGCGCCGTGAACTTGGAGCTTGAACCGTTGTTGGCGGCAGGTGTGAAGAAGTGTCGCTTTATCACCATGTATTATGCAATAAACCAGGTGTATATTAAAGTTAATCAAAGTTATATCAAAGTTAGCATGTTATTGATTAGGATGTAACAGCGTATAGCAGGGAATGCTTGTAATTTTTAGAAAAGGAAATTGGTACGGGTAATGTGAGATACAAAATGGTTTTCGTCGATAAAGTATTGTTTTGATTAAATTCGCTTGGGTTTTATCAACATTTTTTATGTACACTGAATTTTTTTATCCATATATATATATGTAAATTATCATATTGATTTTCACTTAGCAATTTTGTTCATTTGGTTTAAAAATGTTTAATTTAATAAATAAATGTTTAATTATGCTAAGTGAATCAATGATTATTCAAAAATAATTATGATTAGCCTTCATTTCTTTAGACATCTTTAAGAGTGTCTTTTGTTATTTATTTAAATCATCATATCTCATGCCATTGATGTGGGGTATAAAGTTTAAAACATAGGCAAGTATATTAGCACGTTTTCAAATATGTTGACTTCTTCATTCAATAAATGATAGAATTGGAGGAGTGAGGACTGTCAAGTAAAAGCGGATATAAATCTTACTGTAATAAGAAAAATGTTTATGGTTGAAATGTCTAACATTATCTATCATTTTCACTCTATTGCAAAATCTCTATCATATCTGAAAATGTTCTGAAATTTGGATTCATGACTAATATATGAGAAAGGTAAAGGCAAGTAAGGGCAAGTAAATCAAAGGTTATATTTTTAATTTTTAGACTTAAGTGTATTAGTTTCAAACGACGTGCTTCTAAGGAAATCCTAGCAAGTGGGTCCAACTCGAACTGCTCGCTGTATAGCTGGGGGATTTCCACGAACGGCGATCTGCCAATATTTTTATTCTTAATAGTTATTAGAAGCAATAACTTAATAAAGTTTGTCTTTCGTTTCTTAATTGAACACATAAGTGTCCTGTGCTGATAAGAAGACCCTCTTTCTTCATATATAATACCTTCCTGAGCTCATCTGAGCTCACGTAGTCATCAGATCAGGAGCTCATTTAGTCATCGTTGTATTTCTGCAAGACCAGCAAACAAAATTTTCGACGTAATTCGGTTCTGGAACTGAATTATATTGAAAATTCTGTTTTTCCACGACATATTTACACACTTGAAGAGTGTACGTGAAAGTAATTTTTTTTCCAATTTATAGTCGTTATATATTTACAGTGTTATCGAATGCATAAATGTAGTAAGTGTTATTTACTAATATTCTTCTCATCACTAAAATGTGTAATAGGACTTTGGTAATGTTATTTTTAACTGTATGATGTAAATAAAAAAGTAAAACTTATTTGTAAATTTTTTGCTAAAACCGGAAACAACTAGCGATTTGTATTTGTTTGTTTCATGAAATATTTTACTTTACCGGGGTCTAAAATAATTATCTACGAAACAGCCCTCGTTGGCAACCTGTCGATTTAAAGGTAACATTCATACATTATTGAACAGGATTCGATTTATGAGCCGAAAGAGTTGAAATATTTTTTAAATAATTTTAATGGGACGATGCTTTCGACAGTACTAAAGGTCCTTTACCAGTGACCTTTTTACAGTCTTACCTGTGCTTGTATCCGCTGTTATTTTTTCTGCGGTCTTAATGTCGCAAGTTGTAAAGAGGGGAAAGTAATCCATTATGGGATATTCCTTCTTAAAAGTAATTTTTGTACTCTTTAAACTAAAATGAGGCTTTGATATTTAATTGATTATTTGAAAATCAATCTTAGTTTCGATGTTCTTTTATGAGATATCTCATATATTTTATGAGATATCTCATATATTTCATATATTTTATGAGATATCCCATATATCTCATACACCTTTTAGGTAATTAATTACATTGTGTATATATTATAAATTTGACATTCACCTCTTCAGGTAGTCTGTTTATACGAAACAAATATTTTTTTTCAAACTATTCCGAAATGATTATGTATTAATATTTTGCGTTGTATAATTTTTCCTGGTGTTTAAAAGTGGGAGATCGACAAACTTTATTTTCTTTAATCAGATCGAGGGTGATGTCATTCATTCTAAGCATATTTTAAATTTATTTTAATTCTAGATTAACAATTTTTTTGTATTAGTAAAAAACATATACAAAATAATGTGGCCTCCGTCTCTCATCTTCGAAGATATGACTAAGAAATTTTAAATTATTCAGTTAATTAATTTTTAATTATTATATTTCTCGAAATATATTCCATTAATAAATACTTCCAAAAACGAGAATGAAAATGTATGTACGGAATTTTTATGGGGGGGTCTGACTCCCATTTAACGATATTTTTTTTCAAAATTTTAGTGCGATTGATTACATCTCTTAAGTATGATAAGTACTACAGAATCTTTTTTAGTTTTAAATTTTTCTTCTTCTTGTAAAAGAAAATTTCAAAATGTGTTTTTTTTTAAATAATGGAACAGTTTTGCTATATACTAAATAACTGAATAGCGTACATTTGTAGTAGCATATACATTTTAATTACCTAGTAGAATGCTTGTAATAATACTTATAATCTTGTTTCGATTTTCGATAACTGAAATCTAGCTATCCTTTTTATGGCCGTTTACCCTAGTATTTTTTATGCACATGTGCGTTTTTGTAATTAACATACGGCAGTCAGGAACAAGTTAAAGTATAGTTAATCTCATTTAAATAATTTTGAAACTGTTGGTTTATCTGTTTAATGTAATACATATTATTTATTATATATTAATACATATGGTTTATCTGTTTAATATAATACATATTATGTATATATATATAATACATATTATTTATTTATAAACTGGTTTGCACTTATTTATTAACTACCTGTTTTTCACTCTTCTCCCTTTTATAAAAAAGGAACAGTGGCTGCATTTTGTTTTAATAACTTTTGTATATTATAATTGTTAACAGTTATTTTAATGACGATGTTCTCATCGGTTTGTTCTCAACGGTTTGGTCATAAAAACACTTATATATATATATTTTTTTTTTTTGTTTTTTTTTGTTTTTTTTTTGTTTTTTGTTTGTTTGTAGATTTTCATGTAGTCTACAATATATTTATACATTATTTTAATGTAGCTATAATAGTTAAAAAGTTTAAGTCAAAAATGCGTCCGGCACAATTCGACATCTGAACTCTACAAATTATACTATGATGAAAGTTTCATAACAATCAGATAAGCTTAATTCAAATTTTTAATCTAAATTCTAAAGAATACACTAATAGAGATAAATGCCTCGTTATGATATTAGTATGTACATTAATTTTAGTTGTGTACATTTGCACTTGTAAATATAAGCGTTAATGCACATAACCAATACTTAAGTCTGATTTATTGCAATAACACATTAAGCATTTTTTAAGTTAAAAAAAGGGTGAAGAAGATTGTTAATAGTGTTTCCGTGTACGTATACACAAATATTTTTGGGTAACAGAATATTATAATACATACATGACTGTGCGTCAGATACAGACATCGAATCACACACATACACAATCACCCACACAAACATCAACGTGGATGTGTGGGTGATTGTATATATGTGGTTATACGAATAAATTAACGTGGATGTTATATCACATTAATATATACATATTTATAGACCGTTTTTATATTAGTGTAGCAAGCTGGCTTATATGGGTTATTGAATAAAAAATGAGATGATTATAGTCAATAAACTTTTTTCGTATTTTATGCCGTTGTCGAGATACACTATTTCAATATTACCGCAAGAGTTCAGTATTCTGCAGTGCACGTACACTGGCGCTGCGCGGCGTCAACAACACATTATATTACGCGACGTATCTCACACGGTATACTACGCGACGTACCTCACACCATATACTACGCGACATATCTCACACGATATACTACGCGACATATTTCACACGATATACTACGTGACGTATCTCATACAATATACCAAGCGACGTACTTCACACATTCGATTTTGAAAAGCGAGTGATACGAATATTATTTTGCCGAAAGAAAAATCGGTGTTTTTCCCAAGTGGTTTTTGTTATGGAGGTTCTATTTATAATGTTTCAAAACCATCCTTTTTAAAGTAATAAGCTTCAGAATATGTCCTTGTACAATGTGCCCCGCTACCTTCTATTTTTTTAAATATTTCTTTCGAAAATTCATTTAAAATTATTTCAGATATATAGTATCAACAATTTCAAAAGAGATAGGCGTCGGCGAAACTATTCTTTAAAGGTTTTTCGACACGCGATTATCCGATTTTTTAAAATTAATTCAAAAACCGCTTTTTAATGCGTTACGATATAAGATGAATTTATAATAAAATTTGCATTAAACATTTAATTACTTTTTAACGGCTCCATTTAATTAATTCAAATGGTCAGTCCAAAGAATACAGGACATCAACAAGTCTTAGTAAATGTTTGGTTTTTTCCTTTAAACTTTAAAAATACAATTTTAACTACATTTATAAAATATGAACTTCCTAACTATGACTTATAAATGTAATCTTTTAAGTCCTTAAAATTAATTACAATCGAATACAAATTATAAAAAAATAATTAGCCGCTACATTCTTATTATTATTTTTTGTAGGTTCGAGTTCACTCTTCACTCTCTCTCAAGTCTTAGCAAATGTTTAGTTTTTCCTTTAAACGTTTAAAAAGTAATTTTAAATACATTTGTAAAGTATAAACTTTATAGCTGTAACCGATTAATTTAATATTTTTTAGTATTTAAAATTAATTCTTATCGAATTATTATTCTCATTACTCCTTTTTGAAATTGTGATTCGTCACATTATTCTAAAAAAAAATTATCTTTTCAGAAAATGTGACGAATCACAATTTTGACAAATATTATGACAAAAAACGTTATGCCATTAGCGAACTATATTACTGGATTTAATTTTGAAGAAAAGTTTGACAACTTTATTTCAAAAGGGCACTTAAATACCTTTAAAAATGTTTCCTTATGACATATTTCCACAGGTTTGATTCACATTTAAACGTTTTATTATCACTAATAGAATATTCAATCTATTCGATATCATAGTAAAAAAAGAAATGTTCTCATTATAGTGAAGTTCTATTCTAAGCATCTACTTCTAATTTTCATGTCCATACGTCTGAAACTACAAAAACTGTGAAACTGTGAATGATGAATCGATGGAGAGACATGACAAAATTATAAGGTTTCTTGTTTGGATTCCATAGTATCCTAAACATGTGTACATAGATACAATTTATGAAGCAAACATATGTCTAGGGAAAATGAAATAGAGAATTTAATTAGATAAATTTTGGTAGATAAACTGTTGTTAAGATGTCGCTTTGTAGCAATATCTTTACACGCTTATCTGTAAGCTTTAATCTATACTCAAAAAATAAAAATACTTACAAAGCAAACTACAAAATACAGTTTTAATAGGAAACTATCATTTCCAGTTAAGTTTCGTCAGAAATTAAACCGTCTTCACACATTGATGGCAGTTAACACGACGACGGTCGTAAAGTGGCCGTGCGGCATTCTCGGGCTGATTATTGCTTTATAGCCCATATGCACACAATAACTAATGAAAAATACCTTAACGACGCCTTGTTGGTGGCTGCACGAACGTGGTTAAAGACGTTGCTTACCTGTTAAGGGGATTAGCAACTTTACGATGAGGTATTGTGGGCCTGTTATGCAAGTTATAATGAGTTTCTTTGGTGTAATTGGTGATCGAGCAACAAAATAAAAGTGAAACCATTGAATGGTTTGAACTTTAATATATTGTTAAAGTTGTGTTAATGTGTCATTAATTTTGTAGGTTTAATTATAATTAAGAAAACGACCGAATCAATTAGATAGCGTAATTGATAGAGATGTCACATAAGTTGGTAATGTGATCTTTATTCACAATTAAATGAAACTACGTGATGTAGTATTATTTCTACTATCTTTAATTTCTTTACCACGACCTAGGTTTCGTTGTATTACAACATCTTCAGGTGGGATATTAGCAAAGATCTTTGCTAATATCCCAATTAAAGATAGTAGAAATAATACTACATCACGTAGTTTCATTTAATTGTGAATAATGAATTTCTACAAAATTAACGCCAAATATATACAATAAGTGATCTTTATTATTTCAATTTGTTTTATTGGGAAATATTGTTTTTGATGTAACATACAATACTGCTACTCTACCAAGTCTTTGATAGTTGTTAATGTAGCGTCTCGATCTAGATCAGAATCCTTATCACATCAGAAATTGTTTAATTTATCGATAGATGAAATAATCTTAAGTAATTTCTGCATTTAAAATTTGTTAGAACTAGTCTATTTAATTTTTTACTCTGAATCTGGATAAAATATATAAAGCCCTTGATAAAAATATTTTTCATATTGGTTTTAAACTATTTTATACATTTTCATAATTTTGATAAAATGCTAGTAGAATGTTGGATAATTATGATGTTTTATTAAATACACTGAAAAAAATCTGAAACATATTTATATAACACATATTACAAATAGAAAACTTAGCGAGAGTTCAGGGTGCAGAAGTAACTAATAATAATAAATTTTTCAAATATTATTTTTATTTTTGTAAGAAATGTTGTCAGTTGACGTACAGAACTGTTTCTGATACGAAGAAAATTCTAATAGTTGACGAGCAATCATTAGCTAAACTGAATACATACAGAGCATTTGTGTTAGAAATGTGATAATGTATTGATTAAATTCACTGACTTATTCAGTCTGCATCTAGGGTTCAGAAATAGGTTTTTGTTAGTGCAATACTATTGCGGAATCTCTCATAATTACATTTTCGGTTGAATAGTTGTTTATTTAAGACAATTTTAAATAAATGTGTTTCAAATGAAGATGCGTTACATAAAACCAACATATGGCATCTTATAGTGACGGTGCAAGCAATCGATTGGGATCGGACGACGGCCCACCTGTGGGCAGTGGGCGAGAACGAAGACAATATTTGGTGCGTGGTCCGATATGACGTTAAGTCTATTATACTTTGCGTGCAAGCATTTGTAATAATGGTACATTGTAAGCTGCATATATTGGATAGTTATATTTAAACATACCAAGTGCGTGACGTGTCCTTTAAAAGAAAAAAATGTGTCACCTGCCTTTGTTATTTCTATTTTTTGATGAAAATTGTGATAAGTAGTTAATCTAGTCTCTAAATTAAGGTTGACAACTTTTTAAGATTTCACAGAACCTAACATTGAAAAATGATTATTACGTTATGGGAATCTTAGTGGATAACAAAAATTGTCTCTATATAATAGAATTAGGGATATACAAACTAGAATGAAGTTGGATAAAAGGTAGAGATCAAATATACGCAGTTCATAATTCCTTCTCGTGTATTGATCTTAATACGGTTTGAAAAATATAATAAAGCCATATATCTGTTACAAGAATGACTTGTAATCAAATGATCAGTGAAAATTGCCTTTGGTCATGGATATAATTTCAAATTATTACCAGAGTATATATGGCTTGTGACTGATATTATTTCAAATTATTATCAGAGTATATATGGCTCTTATTATTACCAGAGTATATATGGCTCTTATTATTACCAGAGTATATATGGCTCTTATTATTACCAGAGTATATATGACCCTGGTAATAATAAGAGCGGCGACTTTATTGAGATGCATGGTTGGTTTATTCTTATAGACTTAATTTGCTTCCAGTGAATCATTATTATAGCATTGATTTCTATTGAACGATTTGCTTATTTGAACTTCTATTTCTCCATATCGTTTTACGTTTTGGCTTATATCGATTCCTAGCGACAGTAAAAATTGGAATCTATTGGGGGAAATTATCATATCAATAACATTTTGAATACCTAATTTGAACACGAAAGAAAGTGAGTAGAAAATCCTACTCGGTTTAAAGTTTGCTACTAGGTCTTTAAATTTGTGTTTGCAGAAATTTGGATGAAACGTCTATGGTGTACATGGTATGCGTATTTTTGTTTAGATACGGTTAGCTGTTGATATAGATTTAGAAAATTTGGACATCATAATCTATTAATTATATACATAGTTCTATAAGGATAACAACTTTATATAACAAAAATATTTATTTTTTGTTCCGCTATATTTCTAGCTATTTCTGTTTTTAATTATGAATATGTCTTTTAACTAAGTACCAACAGCGCGGTTTATTTCCTATATATACTTTTCAAGGACGTTTCCTACTACTATTAATACGATTAACAAAGTAAGTCCTAGATTGTATCTTTTTAATTTGTAGTTAAGAAGATTAGATATTCATCACAGCTTAAATCGTTAGATCCACCATTTAAGTACTCTGTGAGGAATCTACTATCAGATATTTTCGGATTATAGAAAATTTTCGATGAGTCAGGTCTTATTTAAATCTGCAGCAGAATTCGTTGAATGCATTTGGTGGAACAAATACAATAAAACAATATGTAACTTTCTTCAAAATGTGTTCAACAGCTGTTCGCCAATATATTATATGTTCTGCTAATTATTATTCCTAGTTCGTGGTCATACGCCACAGCGATATGGTGGTCGCTGACGCCGAATGTTACGCGCGCATGTGTGCAGTGTACAGTCGCGCAGAAATGTCCGTCTCATTTTGAATTTAATTCAATTTATTTAAGGACGAGATAGAATTTAAAGAAATCATGGATTCAATTGATCGAGGCAATTTATGGAAAGTGTATATAAGTGCCAGAATCTATTGTGAAATTTCATAGGAACTTAACAAAAACTTAATTTGTTTAATGAACAAAGCCTCTGATTTCTATAACATTTGTTGGGTTTCATATCGTTTATTTTTAATGGTTCTAGAAAAATTCAATATAAAGCTCGTTTTCGTTAAAAATTGTTCACAAAAATTGTTTATTATGTAATAATAAAAAGAAGGGTATTATTATTTTTTTATTATTTATAATTGGTTATAGCGCGATTCTAATAATTATAAATAATCTTGTAGCTCGCTATTATATTAATGTACAAAGGGGACTGATAAATATTTTTTTATCTAGCCACAATGCTTTATTTTGTTCTTGTGAATCATTGTTGCTAGTTATTTCTTTCATTATAATGATAAAATTAAACATTACCTTTGCATCCTACGTTTATTTTGTCTATGAAATATTTTTCATTAACTCCCAAAAGTATTAACACATATCAATATCCGGTCAATTAATGATTGGTATCAATAGCCAATCAAGCAATTAATGATACGAATATCTTTTGGGTTCTATTTATATCGTACGCCAATGCCCAGCTGGTTGATTCATTATATTTTACGTCAGTCTCTCCGTAAAATTGTCTAATAATCATTCAATTATTTAACACATTTGATACTTACTCAAGCCTAACGAGTTCCCTATAATATAATAAAAGTGAAACGATATCTCTTTATTTCTTTCTTTACCTTTCTTTCGTGACTCAACGGAAATTTTACTTATAAAAATATGGCTTAGATTAAAAGATATGCTACACATAAACACGCTGTACAGGATTACTTTTAAATTCACTGATTGGTTTTAAATTTGCCAGTTTTAGTAGAACATCATGAAAATACAGGTTAATTAAAAACCAGTAGTGAAAACATTACAAAAATTAATTTTAATATAAACTACATATTGGCTTCTAAAATCTGATGGTAGGGATAGAGCGGGGATTTATAACCGTCTCATTCGCTCTTGTAGAATGCAATGACCATTACTATAAAATGACGTCACAATTTATTGTTCCTGTCCCCATTTAAACATTAAATTTAAACCTTTATAGGTCGATAAATTTCAAGATTTGTAAAAAAATCGCACCTCGCCAGCTCGTGTTTTTGAAATTATGATCTGTGAAATAAACAAAACTGGTGAAATATTCTATTGAATTGTTTACATTACTGTACAGTGTTACATATAAACTCATAAATATAACCCATTTTTTACTGAACGACTTATCTAACTAAGACTGAAGCATTGTAACACTGTCTATAAGCCGCATACATCGCCCCAACTTCATTATTTAATTCATATCCTCGGCCAGCAGCGCATTTAAGATATTGTAATTCAAGTTATTATTTTAATAAATATGTTTCCGCTTTGTGTTGTTTTAATTATCTCTAGTTAGTTTACTGGACGCGCACGATATAATGGTGAATACATATGACTAAACAGTATCTTACGAAGAACGATCGTTTAGTTTAATCTGGGTTTCTGAATGATACTTTGTATTCTATGAACGAAGGAGATTATATGAGAAAGTATCGGATATGGTTAGTTTTAAGAGATAACTGATTATTGAAATGAAGAAAGAGAGGTAAGATGGTAGCAGTGGACAGTGTTGTGTGTCAAGTAGTGCGCACTAACCGTTTATATAGATTCATTGCATTGACGAAAGTTGATAATTCAATATTGGTAATGGGGTTTATTATCAGATATATATATATATATATATATATATATATATATATATATATAATATATATATATATATATGTATATATATATATATAAGTTTAAGTTTTGCCTTTGTTGGGATAGTTGCTATATTAACAATTATTTAAATTAATATTTTCAGAGATTGACATTGGTCATTTGTGGCGTAATATGAAATTTGAAACAATGGGCGAAGCTTTTATGAATTTTGATTAAAAAAAATAACTTTTTAATTCTTTCATTACAAATTTAATTCTCTTTTCAGATATCCCGTTAATTCTATTTTAAAATATAATTATTTCATTGTTCTAATTTTTTGAACTAAACTAAAAGCTAGAATCTTTTTTGTAAAATATTAGGGTTTGGACTTCTAAATCTTATTGAGATATTTTTCTGTACCGAAAAAAAAACAGAAATTAAAAGCGATACACACCATATTTAGTATAAATACAAGTAGTAAGATAGTATATTTAGTATAAATACAAGTTGTAATAGATTTGTTTATTATTATTATTATATAAAAGTGCATCAAGAAAATTTATGAACTATATATAACTTAAGATGTTGCGATTTCAACAAAAAGAAATCACATTTTTAATAAAAACGTTTTACGAATATATTCCGTTTTGTGCACAGAAACAACCGTGCGGTTGTAACAAAAACGTGTTTATTATTTATATAATCTATGTATCAAGCTGAGTTAAGAAATATAATTGAACTTTATGACAAATACCCAATCGTTTCTTAAAACATCACTCTCAAAGTAGCGATTTCAACAAAAATAATTAGATTTATTACAGACACACGCTTGTAATATGTATTCAGTTTGATGCAATGAATCACCTGTATGAGTAATGGTCATGTTCTCTGTACATATATATGCTTATAATTGAGAATACACTTATAAATTTCAGCATTTAGCGTTCAGTTATTATATTAGCAACGAGTGTCCTTCAGGACTTACTAAACTGAGAATAAAAAAGTCAGGTAGCCAATGGTAGCCAATAATACGTTTGCAACATATGCGTTTCGGATGGTGCCATATTGATATTATGAGTGAGAGTAACTTTGTGCAGAGCAATTTAAGTCGGATAGTTCGATTTTGATAAATGGTGCACTAATCGATTCGTCAAACATACACCTATATGTACCACAGACGGTCAAGACTGTCGGTGGGACTTACTGATAGTTAAAAACGTATTTCTCTTTCTCATAAACTGTCAGTCGGCTCGGAACAAGACTCTACTTTACCGACCGTGCCCTATTGCACGATCCAATTGCTAAAGAATTCATACAAAATACGTTTTTAACTATCAATAAATCCGACTGAGAGTCTTGACCGTGTGTACGGGCGACGTATATACGGGCGATAGTAAAGGGCAATAGCAGTACTTTTCTCTTTTTTTTTTAAATTTTTTTAAAAAATGTAAACAAGAAACCACGTTTTCACATTTAAACATTTTCTCGAACGAGACGTCGCGTCGATTTTTTTTATGTTGCTGAATAGGTCAACAATTTAGTTACTTAGGAAATTTATCCATGTCGGTTTCAAATATCCGGCAATATATCTGTCCATTAGTTATTAATGTCTTCTCCTATTATGTGCAAATTGTTGAGGTGTTAAGCATGTAGATTTTGGCATTGTATTATGGCTATTATGAACAGACGGGCAGGATACAAAAACATTCGATTTTTGCTGTCTTTATTTATCAATATATAGTGTTTTTATTTTATTATATTACCAAAATGTATAAACCTAATTAAGCGATTTAACAAATTAGGCTATGTTCCGTTAATTATTTTTTTTTATATTTGAATAAATTATATTTATTTATAATTACATATTTACATTTTCGGTAAGTTTTATGATTGTCGAACTAATTTTATTTAAAAAGTAGCTCTCAAAAAAGGGAACTTCCCTTTTTATTGTGACAAGTGGATTTCATAGAGAGTTTTTGTATCAGAATTCACATATATCTATAAATACTTTAATTGTTTAATTAAGACTTCCTTCGTCTTTACTTCGTGGTTGTGGTGGTTAAATTATTGAGTAATTATATTTCGTTGCGAGATTCATTTTCATAAAAGAGGATTTCATTGTAAATGTAATGTGTATTACGATATTATTTAGGTTTGTTTTTATAATATTTATAAAAATTTAATCATTTATTGTGGTATTTCTATACTTTCCTAATCAACAAAAGATGTACGATGTGCTTATATTAAGGCACAGATTTTCTTCATAAATAGTTGTGAATTTTGTGTTATCATCATATTTGAGATTTAGTTTTCTCTAGAAAAATAGGGAATGGTTCTATACACGTACGTAACAATAAATTAACACTTGTTGTTTAATAAGGCACATTGTACAGTGATTTATGATTGAAACTAATCATGATTAATTGAATACAAAAAATATGTTATACAATATGACTGTCATAAATAGAGTTCAATTAAATTAAAGCGTTTAAACTTTAATTTAATATAACAATTTTATACAGAATTATATCACGAAATTTTTGAAGTTAAATTATATTTCCTAATATCGATAAATCAGAATCGTCCACCTCTTTTTAAATAGGAAAATTTCGCAAAAAGCTCATTTAGAACTGCTCAAGTGATAACTGAGGATATATAGAAAGAATGGTCTATGTAGTAGAATGAATAATAAGAATAATATGCAATACTGAAGTGTATGATAAAATGACAAAAATACACACTGAGAATAAACAGTCAAATATAATGAGAATAAATGAGTGGAAAATACATGAAAAGTCATTCGTATAAAAGGTAAATTAAACTGGAACGTGTGAAAAAGGAAGGAAACTGTAGGCGTCCTAAGTTGTAAAAGGAATTGAAAACCGCGCATCCATGTGTATATATGTAGCGGATTGTGAATAAATAGAAGTTCGAAATTCTGTGAAGAATTAAGGAATTATATTCTTAACTGTCTATGACCCGGCGTTTCGACGGTTCGATCTCGTGGAAAAAGAAAAAAATGGAGATATAATTTAAAAATTATTTTTAAGATAAGGATGATATTATCCACTTCTGTTATAAATATAACTTATACTACTTACTATACTTACTTCTGTTATAGATAATATTCTGTATAACAGTTTAAAATAAAACATAATTTCACTCAACAGATTGAAATGTAGTCACTATTGGTCATTGGCTGAATTTTTTGGGATTCTCAGTTTAAAATCACCATTTAAGTTCTTTGACAATATGATAAAACTCACACAATAAAGTTACCACTAAAATTTTATTTCAAACATACACCCGTATTCGTGGTTGGCAGGGTAGTGTTTTGTTGGATTTTATTTACTAATTATGCCCACAGTACTTATTATTTCACTCCTAACGTTTTATATGTTGGGAATAAAATAACAAGCGAGCATTGTACGTAGAAAGTGAGGGATGTATATTTATATTTAATAAAGTAACCCCCTTCAAAGGGAGACCGCGTAATGATGTAGTTAGGCGGAGATATGTATCTAAGTTTGTATTATTATGTTGTCACATACAACTGACGATTTCCTAATAAACACTGATGTCATTTAGGTTCTTACATTCATGCCAGATGCTCAAATGAACGCGTACTATATATGTATATCCACATTTAATTTGCCTATTGCTTCATACAGTTTTGTTTTATAAGCAGAAGTTAGGTAGATAGTCGGAGTCATTATTTCCACATGAGTAATTGACGGCCACTTAGAAAGGTCGTGATATCTACTTACTACTCGGAAGTCTACTCATGGTTGTGTTTACATATTAATTAAATAAGAGTTAAGACGGAAAGGATATCATGCTGTCTACCGCAGAAATTTAGTTGAAAAAGCTTAAAGCTTTTTGATAATAATATATGAAGTATGCAGTTTTAATGATTTTTTTTCATGTTCGAGCCACGTAAGGAGAAAAAAGAAAGTATAACTATCTAGGAAGGAGATATAATTTTACATTTAAAAGTTTTTTTGAAGTAAAACTTCTTTGCGCACGCTTGACTTGGGGAGTAAGCTGGTGAATGCGTGACGAGAGCGTTACGAAAAGTGTGATCGAGCGAGGCGAACGGAAGTTGAGAGGGAGATATAAGTTAGTGAAGACAGAAAGAGAGAGAGAGTTACGTTTCGTATATTACTGTAGGGACAAGAGAGAGAGGTGCGAGCACACATTTTCTTTCTCTCTTTCTCTCATAGCCACTTATGTTTCGTATATCTAAGACACAGTGCAAGCCTATTGTCTGTATCATACTGTAGGAGCAAGAGAGAGATGTGCGCGCGCACATTTTCTTTCTCTCTTCCTCTCATAGCAAGTGCATGAAATATATATATATATATATATATATATATATATATATATATATATATATATATGCGAGTTTGCTAGCGTTACGCGAACGGTGATTTTTTGATTATTTTGTAATTTCATTTCGTTCTTGAACAATTTTATCAATTATTATTTTGTTCAAAACATTAAATATTCTACGTTTAAAGTGAATAAAATTGTAAATTCATTTTAAAGTTCATATTTTGTGAATTTGAAGTTTTACTTCAGTCGTGTGGTCTAAAGCACACTCGTTTTTTTATTTATAAACGTCTTCAGATGTTTTTTAATATTTGTCTAACCTCCAAAAAAGTAATAAAATTTGTTTTCCTCAAAAAGAGTTGCAACGATTTTCTTCCAACATTCCTCAATATATGTCAATATAATGCAACTTGCGGATAATTTTCATCATCATTTTTCTTACATTTTTCTAAAAATTAAGAAACACGAGCTTTAATCCAAAATAATGTATCTTCATAATTTTAATTCAAAACAAACTTTGTCTTTTCTCTGATATGCACACTTTGTCTTATGAGACATGATACGAGTCTTTCTAACAGGCAATATTTTTCATATTCTTTGCCTGTAAATGAGAATATGAAATATCTGAGTGCCGGACAGTGTAAGTGGACATACAAAATCATTGAAGTACGTGAAATTTGTTCAACATTATATTTGAATAGGCATAGAGTTTATGTATCTGTTTTTGTTATTTATCTTATTTAAACCTCTTAATTATCATTTGCTTCATTTTAAAAAATTAATCTTTATTGTAATATTTTTACCACAAAACACTCGTTGTAGAGTTAAAAGTATGTTGTTTAGAATATCGATATATTAAAAAAAATATTTTTTATTGAATATTTTTTGTACTAATCACAATGTCAAATCGGAGTAAAATAAAAAAATAATGTTAAATAATAAGTATCACATTTTCAGTTCTATTTCAATTATATATTAATGTAAAATATTGTATTGTTATTAAATTAAATTATGTTCATTCTTTATTATAACAGTATTAAAATTTATTTAAAATGCTATTTTTGTTTTAAGATTTTTCTAATAAATAAAATTGATTTGTGTTAAGAAGTTTTATTTCAATGTGTGTTCATGTCGTTAATACCGTATTAAAATATTAATAGAACATAAGAAAAGTTTTTTTATTTTTAAATTACCTTTACTGTGTTTCCTTGAGGAGTTGTCTGCCTAACAACCAATTGTTATGAGTAAGGACACTGCATTTATAATGTGCAAGATGGGAAAGGAGTGTGGAAATAAATCTGATCAAAGGAAATAAAAAAAAATGAGGAAGCCAATTTCTGTCTCTTTTTATTTAGTTTCACAATTTTAGAAAAATATAGAAATAGTCTAATCTGGTTTCAGGTTCATTCAATCTTGTAGAGAGCTTCTAATCCAGTTTGTGACTCAGATGGACTAATCTATGATATCGATACCTGAAAGCAATACTTCTATATCAGAAAGAGTACATGGGTGATGTCTCAGTATTGTGCTGTACTTATGGCCTCGTCGACTATTGGTCGGTCCAATATTAGTTACTTTTGTGCACTGATTTAAAAATTATATATTTAACCTACAGTGGATTGGGTGTATATTCATTGGTTAAAGTATGTTTCTAAGTCTTAATTCCCATCGAGGTATTATTTGCATAAAGACGTCATATGCGCTCAGTCCATGGGCAACCGAATTGCGGTCCAGTGACCTCAGTTGCATTATTTCTCCGCCAGCGTTCGATGCGCCTATAAATTTTAGCAGTTTGCGTAGACATTCAAAAATGCCAGTGTGCGATAAGATGCTGTACAAATCACATTAGAAGTGTTAAAAAGCGATGGAGGAAAATAAATTTTGCAGACATCCATTTTTGGGACTAAATTATCTAATTGACTGTATTTTTTTAATAAAATAAAATTTATTTGTTTACTGACAAGGACGGTCATTTTCCACATTCACGATTAATCCTACCGTATTTGCCAATCAGCGCGAAAAAGTACAGCTGGACTACTTTATTTCTCGCTTTTCTATGTAAATGGACGAGAAATAAAAAGCCTTATCGGAAGTAACCGAAAAAATAGGATGATTACCGAACGATTAGAGTAACAAAATTGTAATTCGATATTGTGTGAAATGTCTTCTCTATGCAAGTAATACCTCAATGTTAACTCCAAATTGAATATCGCAGTTTTGAACTCAGTTGTCGATATTGTAAGCCGGTCTTATTTTGGATTTATACGCTACTAGGAACATGACCTTTCCTTATTAACTTTACTAAACGAGTAATTTTAGTGTCTATATATTTCTTCAAAATGTTCTGGTAAGTGCATTCAGAGAAATAATAACCCTTGCTCATTTATTCTCTTTATACTCAACAGACACGTAATATTCATATGAGAGGAACAAAAAATGTGATTCCAAATAGAGCCACCCGCCAATTAGGGTGAAAGAGATAGATACTCAAAAAACACTAAATATAAAAGAGATGGTTATTTTATAAATAACATATTTTCATTATCTTTTTGGGACCATTTTTGGGGTCTCTTTAAATTATTTAGCACACCAGTTATTCGTCTAAATTATTATAGCTTACTAGATAAACGTGAATATGGATTTTATGTAAAATCGTGAATAAATATTTTATTCTATTACTGAAAAAAAGAAAAATAAAATAAAATTTAATGTCAAATTCAATAGAAACATTGCTACTCAGATATATTAATAATCACTTTTAGAATAATACGTAAGAAGTGTTATTTGTGCTTTTCTTTTTTCCTTGATCGCTTTGCTTAATTTTCTTATTTATTTCACATAGTGTGAGTTACAAAAATGCCAAAAAACCGATACTCGACAACTAAAAATTAAGACCAAATTATTAATCATTTACTATCAGCGGATTCTTAGTTACTTTGGTCTTATACCTCTTAGACAGCCAGATAATCTATACAAACTGGTAGTTGTAGGCAAATTAGAGGGCAGAAGCCTTTAAAGTCAATATCACAGTTGCTGGTCTAATTAGATTAAAATCTTCACAAGACTTCTCGTTACTGCCGTTCTGAGATAAGTCGAATAAAAGGTTGCATGGAAGCAGCTGATCAGCTCCTCTAGCAAAACACTTCAAGACGGACATGACCAGTAAGGAAGATGCTATTAAGGAGTATTAACCAAGAAGATATATTAGTCGGTAGTTGTAGTTTTTTCATAATTATTTACTATAATTATACCGTTAGCATCTCAAATAACGATTTATGTTTATATAAATTGCTATTTCGTCTTAAAATCAAAAATATGCCAGGCTATATTCATAGCAATAAATAGTGCCAAATCTATTTTCTGGATCAGCTTGCTAGGTTGAGAGACAAAATCTTGAAATGTCCATTTTCCTTTTCTCTCGATCATCCGATACCATTTTCGACACCTGAAGGGAGAATACTTTTATACCATATATGCAGTTCGTTGCTAACTTGGATTTGGACCGACTTTGATTTTTTTTTGACAACCGTTTTAGGTATCTTTAGTTGAGCTCTGAACAGCTTAAACCACTATGAGAGAAGAAGTCTCCAGCGTTTCTACTAAGTTGGTGTCTATTCCCTTAGTAGATATTTGCATACGCATGCTGGATGGGAGTTCTTAGTTCATTTTTCTCCGTTTTTATTTTAACGCTTTGGCATGTGGAAGTAAATGAAATTTCCATGAATTCTACGCTCTTAAGGTATGTAATTTTCATACATTTAACCAGAGCGAGTGTAGCGAGATAAAATCGCCTATATTTTTTGCATGCATTAAAAATTATAATTGTACAAGTACATTTATTCATTAACATGCTCTGAATAAATTTACGATATTTGTATCGTACTCTGGTGTAGTATTGTCCAATTTTTCTTGGTGACTTTTCACCTGATCCTAAGACAGTGAAGGGAAATCTCGAAAGAATTGGAAAAAAATGCGCTGAATACCTTCGAACAGGAAAAAGTTTTAAAAAGCCATTTTCCCATTTACTTTGTCGAGGAAATATTAAGTTGGCCTAATGTAAAATACTATAGTTCTAATTATATCACCTTCACAAGATTTATAACTTATGGGCCATGTCAAATCGAAAAACTAGATGGAAATGTGCACGCAGAATTTGCTCAGTGTACTCCCTTTTCGAGATTCGCTTAAAACAGTATAACAGTCGCTTAAGGCTTTTATTATTGCTTGAAGACCGATTTTGTAGAACTTCATTTTATCTTTTTTTTGAGAACAGATTTGAACCATCAGGAGTTGGTTAAGAGTAATATCGATCTGTTTATCAACGGAGTCTAAACAATGAGCTACGTGTTAGTAAGTGTGTAATGATAATATATTCTGGTGCATTTGGGCATTATAACTATTTGCTGTCTGGTTCGATATTATCTCGACTAAAACCCGTGTGAGACTTTGGCGCTTAAATTGTTATAGATATTTTTCCAAGGTCGCGTAAGATTTTTTATTGGGCATTCAAGACACTTAATCGGTAATTAATTTATAAAAATATTGTTCAATTATCCTTATCGATTGCTCAGCAACACTATTTTAGGCATGGTTGGTCCTTAGAGTTTATTTTGCAACTTTTTCATAAAATTTTTTTTCAACGAGAGAGTTAATAATAATAATAAAACTTTCACTTTAGTGACGAGAGCTGCCCCGAATTTTGACATTTTCGTCTGCTCGACTGATAAATTCAGAAATACGATTGTATTATTTTGTTCGATACATGTGTTGCTTAACTTTATTATTGACGTCAACCATTTGGTTTACTCTGTAATTTAGTTTAGGTTTTAATAAGTGAAAAAACTTCCAATTTCAAAATGTCTCAAAGTTGAGACAAATTTTATTTTGGGTTATTCAAATTAGCGCTAAAAAATTTCTGTCGATTGTAGAATTAAAAAAAAAACGTGCACGCATTTGGGTAATGGGAAATTTCGTTTGTCACAAAGTATTACCAACGTTGCATCGAGAATGTCGTCATCAGCTGTGTGGGTCAAGGCTTGCTCGACAAGGATCAATGTTGCTGATAATGCCTGATCTAAAAATGGCCTAACCTTACACTTTTGCTGAGTTTATGTATTTCATTTCGTTTTGTATTCGCATGTGTAAGTTTTTGTAACATTTCGGCTTAAACATATGTTGCATCGTAAAATGCAATTAGTTAATGGCTTTATGTTTAGATCTGACTCATGTTCAAGCATTATAAAAACCAGACAGACCGCTCGCATTTTGTTTTGGTATTACTAAAAGAAATGTATATGACATAGTGAATTTCGTACGTATGATTTCACTTAGTTGCTTCTAGTTGGCGGAGTTGTCATTTAAGTATTATAAAAATTGTAGATTTTGTGAATATTTCGTATTTTTGTTTCTAACCTGTTTTCATTTAATTGTTTTTGGAATAACATAAATTTTCACCTTAAAACGTGATTTATTATATTTAAATTACGCGATTTAAACAACTTTTAAATTATCACTTGGACCAATGTGATGATGAATCAGTATTATGGAAAGATAGCTGGGTGTACGTAACGAAGGGTAGAGATAGGGAATGAAATTGTTGAAGCAATAATGAATGTAGAGAACAAAAATGTATACTAATTTCTTCATTCAAACAATTCTTGGAATTAAAGTGATTTTCAGTTTTCCGACATATTACTAAAATACCAGGAGTTTGTGTAATTTCTAATGTTTTCTCTGATTTTCAATGCCATCATGATAATAGCTACTTAAGCAAGATAAATAGTATGACGATGTTATACTCCTCTGTTCTGACATATTTTTTTCTTTCACTAATTTTACGGATACTTTTACATGCCCTTTTATTTGTATAGTTGTTTATTATTTTTTTTTTTAATATTCTTGTACTTATATCGTCCTATTTACTTCTTTCATATAAATATATATATACCAGTCTTTCTCTGTTCTCTCATTCAATATAACCGTGCCGCATCAACGTCAGTATTCAGGATTCCGTAACTGAATAGCGAAAAATGAATCATTATACTTTCGTAATATCTGTCTTTTCGTCTATAATAGCATCATAAATCCATATAACACATATCATAACTCCGTACGTCCGTCTATCACAGCATCATAATACCGTATGTATTCGTAAGTCACAGCATCATATTTTGTTCAATTTAAGCCTGATCCTAGTGCAATTCTAGAGGAAGACGTACGTTAAATACTCTAATACATAAAAAAAAGTATCTTGAGGTATCGGGTGGTCCATAAAAAAGTTGCATTTTCATGTATTTGGGATTGAAAAATGTTTTTTCCTGGAGTCCATCCACGGGATATCACAGAAAATTTTTATAGAATGCAGTTGAAAATATCACATGAATTTTTTTATTTCGGCGTTTCCTTCACGAGGTTTTACGTACCCAAAACATCAAAAAATGCCCCCTCTTATAAATTTAAAGGGGTGCCTCCTTTAAGTATATCTGTGAAAAATCTAAAAAATATTTACATTTATTAAATACTACAATGAAATTTATTTGATTAACTTGCATCAATATATAAAAGAGCTATATAAAATCAATGAAAATTTATTTCTTATACCTGTGAAATATAAACTAGGCAATATATATATATATTAATTAATTAATTATTATTTTATATATATTTCTGTCGCCTAAACTATTTCTATACCTAATCCCTAATAACCTTCCTTCAACAGCATTCAATTTATTTTCACCAATGTTCTTGTACACTTTTATTCTTTAGTATTTTCATAAGAGCAATATTTAATCTATCAATCATGTACACACATATATACTCATTATTATGTATTATTTTAATTTTCTGCAACTATATAAATATATATATATATATATATATATATATATATATATATATATATATATTCAAAATAAGGTAAATAATCTACTTGCGCTGTACCCAAAGTAAGTCCTGTTATCTCGTTTATTATTTAGTCAATGAAAATTATAAATGAGCCGAATCAGTATTCTTCTCTACGAATATTCAATATGTAGTCCTTACATTGTAAACATATTAGAAAGAAGTAACTTATACCTAGTAATCGCCACTATTTGAAAAAGTTATCAAAAATTAGCTAGCCTAATTTACGTTTCTATAAATAAACAAAATATAAGAAAAATACAATAAAGTACAATAAATTATCATAGTTATAAATCAGATTAATTTTTTTGTTTTTTAAGACGCTCTTGGGGATTCGGTCCTAACTTGTTCGTGAATTTGTGAGTTTTCGTAAAGTAGTACTTGTGTGAGATGATTACGTCTTACAAGAAAATGTATTATATAGTATTTAACATGGTGTGACATTATACATACGTTCTCTTTTGACTAATTGACACGGTGCTTATAAAAATTTAACAAAAGGACAGCTTAGCACAAACTGTATTGATTTGCTAGCAAAAAAACATTGAATTTCTTTTACCAGGAAAGAATTGACGGTTATGAACAGAGATTGGCACCTAGGTCGTAAATATGGGATGGTAAAGTTAAGTGAACTCTCGAAAGAATTTAAATAAAAGGGTGAGAAGATATTATTTGCACCATTTTTATAAATAGGGTCGGAAATAACGCTCTCATTTGAGTCAGGGTTGTGATTAATATATTTGTATTCAATAGTAAATGTCATTTAATAATATTTGTATGAATGTTTGTATTATTTTTTGAATATTGTTAAGTTAACATAATATTATGACAAAATAGGAAAGCTCCTAGAAGAAGCCCTACACAGTATTCATAAAGAATACTATAATCAATAACGTTAAACTCAATATAAACATAAAACCATACAACACGAACAAAATGTCGCCCCGAGTGGCGCTAAGTGCAAACTATGATAAAAGAGTTCGAGAGTCAGAGTATATATTTAAGAAATAGTTTATTATTCCGGTATTTGGTTATATTTTTTATTACTAAAATCGAATAAGTAATAACATTAAAAACGGTTAAAATAAATATATTGTATTGTACCTAGGACTTTTTATACAAAGTAATAACGACTTAAAATCTGACGAACTACGATTCCCGCGAAAACGCCCCATATAAAATTTCTCATTCTTTTTTGTGTGGAAACTAAATTCATAATAACTTTTTCAATTTAATGAACAAAAAAATTTACACTTTTTCCTATTTAGAAGTTTCGATTAATTGTTTGTTATATGAGTTATTTTTTCATCACAAGGTATTTTTAAACCTACTCTGCAGTTTTATAACATTTTTCCAAAAAATATCGACATCAATAAAATTCCCCACTGACATTGTCATTGTATTTAATATAATGTCATTGACTTTGACTTCATTTCTATAGGGATCGGCAGGTATGTTTAATGTTACTTAGGTTATTGTTCCCTAAGCTCTGTTTCGCATGTCGAAATAATTTGCGGTGCATTTTAATTGCTAAAACCACAATAGGGAGGTTTTAGCAATTAAAATGCAACCAATGATTTTGCAATACTGAAATATACGAAACCATCCTTAAACTCTGTCAACTTCACAAAAACTTTCATCGTAATCTGAAACAGTGATCACAAGCGGTAAATTGAATCCAATTTGATGAATTGGCCACTACCGTCTTGTGCGCGCCCGTAACAGCCACTCAAACATCGTAAGATACACGTTTATCACTGTAATTAGACACTATATCGGTCCCCTATCTCGACTTACCTCTATCGCATTTCAGCAATACATTTGAAATCGTTTCGAGATAAAAAGAACGGTTTTATCGGTAGTATCTTGTGTTGGAGCAAGCGAATTATCACTAGATTGGTTTATAGTATTTAGTTTCGATAAATCGAGTATTCTTGATGTGATAAGATGGGTATATATTGTATTTTGTTGGTCGGTTGAACAGTACGGAGTGACCTCAAATATTGTTAGCTTTGCCACCGTGACAAGTACGATGCAAGAAATTATAGGAAGAAATTCAGTAAAGTATATTTATATTTGTAGAATGAAATAATAGAAAATGGCGCAGAAAGGTAAAGATAAACATAACAGAGTAAAAGGTAAAGATAAAAGAAACGTAAAGATTTTATGAAACAAAAGAGTCAAAAACTGTAACAGAAAAAAAAACTAACCACGATAAACTTGAATTCTAAATGTTGGATTGATTAATAGATAATAATTTACTTGGATCACTAATAGAATCTGGCACTTGTTATTTTCTGTCCACTGAATTCTGTTATTTTCTTTCCACTGAGTCACTAATGTTATATGTTTGACCTTTGCCACCATCTCCATTCACGTAGATGTTGTCTCTTCCTCTACCATTAAAATATAGCATACATCTTCATGGTCCATATTGTTTTATTTGATTTCATTAATAGTTTGCATACGTAAAGAAAAGAGGTATATTTTCGATAATATAGGCTAATCATCTTTTACTTTTAGTATCATATTTAGAGTTTAAGAATATTTGAGCCGCTTACTAAAAACATCAGGAAATTGACGTCATAAAGGAAGACATATCAGAACCTACCTTTAGAAGAAAGAAAGAATGAAATTTGACAAGGCTGCTAACCCATTTATCTCTATTTATCTAAATCTTCATGTTATCTTCAACTAAGGCGAGGTCAGCATTGATAAGGGAGCGACGAATTGCACGTTCGCGCTGACAAGACACCCCACAATTTCACGAAGACTCTACTCTGTTTAATTTTACATTTTTTCACCAATAATCATGCACCATTCAAAAGCTCTCGATGAAAGGAGATAAAGTCCATGTATTCGTGTTCAAGAATAAAAATGACGCTCCTAAATGGAGAAAATTGGAAGAATAAGCTTATTAAAAGTTTTGTTCAAATCGTCAATCAGACAAACGAGAAATCTGGTATTTTTTTAAGAAAGTCAAATTATTTTTTGTCGTAATAGTTTGTAAATAGTATTTGTAATCGACTCTTTGAACTAGTAAAATGAAACAAAATGCAGCTTGTATGTGGTTGATCCCCCATCCATAGATGTAACGTAGTAATTAATAAAACTCGCAGGTATGAAAGGCTCATCGAGAAAAGTCACGTAAAGTTCGAAACGAGTAACAGAGACATTTATTGACAATAATAGAATGAATATAAATGTTAGTTACCAGTTAATTTATAATTAATACAGGCAAAGGCTACAAATTAAAAAAGCAAGCGTTGGAATTTGATTGTTGGTTTTATTGGTTACTAGAGAGAGAGTACTTGTAATTGTACATAATTCTATTATTTATATCTATATATATATATATATATATGTATATATATATATATATATATATACATATATATAAATCAAGAGGATTATGTGTGACTAACAAAATAATCCTCTTTATTTATAAACGACGACGAATGGTCATATCTTCATAACATTGCTTAGAAATATTAATATTTTACTAAGCCTATTGAAAAAAAAGTAATGTGGTATTAACTACACGCAATCATCAGAGTTTCAAGGTAATACGCGCAATTGATATGAAACATTGTTGTACAATAAATACACGATGCCAGACATTTCAGACGTCATTCAAGGACGAAAACTATGAGATGACTGAAATAATATTTTATCTTCTCGTTATAATACGTTTTGATTCGCCATTTTTTTTTAAAATAGAGCGGGAGAGGTTGTCCAGTAGGCTCAATAATGATTGGAGCTGTTATGGACTTCGCTTCAAAAGTGGCTGAAATTAATATTAAGGACCTTGAAATATACTAGCTGGAATATTTAAGAATTTATTTTCACGGCATTGTTGTGAAAGAGAAATAATTTCCGAATATTACAAAGATTATTATAACAAAGATAATTTAAGTACCTTGTTTATCATATTCATGAATTAATGAAAATTTTTTAATATAATGACTATTAATTATAGCATTTTCTCAAGCATTTATCGATTTAAATTTAAAGTAAGTACACTGCTAGCAATATTCGTGACTTCAAATTATAAGTTGAAGTTGATAATTCTAGTGAATTATTAAGTACCTAGATTTTCTAAGATACCTTTCTTATGTGGCTGCATATATTAATTATTATGGTTATATGCCTTTGTTTCTTTGAAGGTATAAAAGTTTATACTAAAGTTAAGGTAATTTATTAGAGGACACTTATGAGCTCCATTGATTACCATTTATGCATACGGACTTGAGGCAGAACACATTCAAAGGAAATAATATTTTACAATTTAACTATTAGTTAATTTACTACTTACTATTAATAGAATGAAAAGTTGGCTATATTTGATTTAGTGGTATACCAGAGAGAAAATGTGCCATTCTCTTAATTTGCGTTTATGTTTATGTAAATAGTATGCAAAAATACATAGCATATGTATATAAAATGAAAGAACAATGGAATAAGTCTCATGGAAAAGTAAAAGGGTAATTTGGTTTTGAATTTTCATTGTTGCTTGAAATATGGTCGGTTTTTTCTACACAAAATTATGACTTGGTCACGTTTGTGGCGTTTTTGTTCTATTTATTCATACATTTCTTTAACAGAACAGCTCCGAACTATCTGGACTCCATAGGATTGATCCGATCTATTAACATTCTTCGAGAAAAGTACTCGAAACAAAGTGAATTCTTTACGCTTGTAGGTACATTTCATATATAAGAATTATTTTTTCAGGTGTTCTCCTCTGACAGCAAGCTGTTCAAACAAAGGTCGTTTGCGAGCTAGTGATAGAGGCGCGAATTACATATCTTCTACGATCGTCATTCGCTTTGTCTGTTATATTGTAGTATTAAATGTATACTCGTCATTTCGGAATGTAATCACAAATTTTCTGTACAACCAGCCCTTTACCTTATATTTATAGATATATACTCGTGAAGATTAGAAGGAAATAATCATTATATTGTAATATTGTAAAATAAGATGACAGATACTTGTTTGAGAGTTATGGGTTTTCCAGCATCAAAATTGAATAAATAAAAAAAAAACATAATTGTTCTACTGGAATTGCGCGTGTTTTTTAAGTCATGAATTAAATATAGAATTTTACAAAGATTTTAATAAACTAAGGAATTAATCATTATATTGTAATTTTGTAAAATAAGATGACAGATACTTGTTTGAGAGTTGTGGGTTTCCCAGCATTGATATTTAATAAAATTAAAAAAAAACATAATTGTTCTACTGGAATTGCGCGTGTTTTTTAAGTCATGAATAAATTATGGAATTTTACAAATATTTTAATAAACTTTAAGTTATGTAATTTTGACTTATGTCAATTCATTAGCATTTTATTCATTTTTATTTAGGTAATAAAAGTTATATTTTATTTTCACGTCATTCACAATAAGAAAAAATAAAATTTTCACATCTTTTAATAATGTGGTTAGCCTCGAAAGAAAATTTACTTTTTTATTCGATGAGTTTTCATGTTATTCGCATTTGTGATAAAAGTTAGGAGTTAATTCACTCAACATTTAACGAAGTATCCGTTGCGCTGCTCGCTCCTTTTCCAATCGTCTTATGACGTATTCGCGGCGCTTCTTTCGTTGTGCAACAAACACGTTGCACGTTCGTCGCGAGCAGGCACGTTGCGTGTTCGTCACAAACAAAGAATAAAGAAAAAAAACAAAGAGAAAAGAAAAAATTACTGTTCCGTTCCACTCTCACTTTTTTGTGCCCGTACCCTATTTTTGTTGCACTTTTCCTACGACCGAAATTGGAACTGGTGTTTCGTGCAGCGTAAAAGTTTGAAAGAAGTTTCACTTCGCAATAAAGTGGAATTAATGTCCTTTTTTAAATTTATATTATGTTTATTTAATTCCATCTTTTTGAGAATTAAATTTAAAAGGCAGAAACTGGAAATCGAGAATTCATTTGCCATTTAAAAAATCCTGTTTTTCATCATTTACTTTTTTGAATGAATATGTGCATTATTGCGTTACCGAGGGGTTTGTAAATATATATATACATATATAAATCATAACTTAAAAGATGCGCTATAAATAATTAGGCTTTGATTTACGGGAGCAGATTAGTGAACATAAACAATAAAAAGTTATTACTGAGAAAGAGAAATTGAATGTAACAATTGGTAATAATTACTGATTAAACTTCTGAAAAGAGTGGAACATGTTTCATTTGGTATGAAATATGTTCCATGAAGCCTAATTCATGAGTTAATTATTGCTTTTAATTATAATTTGGATTACTGCTTCATAATGTTCCTGGCGGGCGGACATGATATATTTTAAAAATCAGACCTGGCAAATGATGTCCAAAATAATATTCAACTGATTGAAATCTAAAGCTATTTGTTTGAAAATAAATTTTTGACATGTTTTTGACAAGGCATTGTGGCCGAAGCCGCGGGTAAAATTTAGTGTGTATGTGTTCGCATATCTATACGTACAATAAAATTAGTATACTAGTACTCATATAATGACGGTAGAACCCAGAAAAATCCTTTTTAAAATTTTTGTCTGTCTGCGTGTTAGTTTGTTCTTCAATCACTCGAAATCTACTGGACAGATTTTGATGAAATTTGTTAGGGTTATAATTTATGCCCTCGAGCAACTTATATGAGTTTTTATCTAGATATTACAAATATAAAAAACACCTTGACTTGGTACATATTACGATATTGGTAATGTCAACGTCATTTATTAGTGTTTTTAGGAAAAATCGCTAATAAATGACATTGGCAGTAAGTGCGCATAATTTTGAGAAAAAAAGGAAAACATATAAAAAATTCCTAATAACTTTTCTTATACCAAATTACATACATATATGTATATATATATATATATATATATATATATATACTGTATATATACGTAGCAAGTATATAATATAGTATAAGACGGATAGAAAATATAAGATTATAGGACATATAAAAATAAATTATAACAAGGATATATTCGGGAAAAGATGGATGTTAAATATAAGGATGTCGAGTGTATTCTAATTTTACTACTCGATTTTGTAAGTATTTCCTATAATATGTAATTTATTGTAATAAATTAAACAGAATACTACAATTATTTCACAAAGTCGTGATAACGAATGAGGTATGGCGACGTGCTTGTCATAGATCTCGTGTGTAACAAATGGTTTTTTCATGTAAATTGGGGTTCATGAAAAAGCTTAATTACTTTGGCACTCCTGAATATGAAAGGAAATGTCATGTTAAGTTCGTTAAGAGTCACAGCTATATAAACAGTCTATGAGGAAATGCTACATTAAAAATATAAAATATCAAGATCTGCAGTATTTGAATTTTATGGAATTTCATAGAAAATAATTAAAACAATTACATAATTTGTATACCTGAACCCTAGAGAAAAGGATATTTTTTCTAAAAACTTAGATTTCAGCTCAGTTTAGTGAATATACGTGTCTGTTATAAGTGCATATACGTACTTTTCTTTTGGTTTTAGTATTTTCAGAAATTCCAGCAACGAACAATATTTTCCATTGAAGTATGGATTTCTCACCATAGCTAATTAATAAGGTTTTTATAATCGCGTCTTGAAAATAGCTTCAAATTTTTATTCACTTTAAATGTATTGCGAGTATTGATTGTAGCAGGAATGAAACTGGAAGGAAATGAAACGCGGAAAATATGAAGAATCTAAATCAATTCATGTTATTTTTGAAGTCTTAACTATTAAAAACTTAGTGATGGACATCGATACATAAAGACTTTTTAATGTACTTAGTGATTTATGTAATGGTATGATGGCTATTTGCATTTGATTGTACTTAATTGCAGAATTATCTTTAGTAACTTTATTATATTTTTTTCATTATGACCTTAAACTTATTTTCATTTTGCTTAAGATATAAATATATTGATATTACAATTTATTTTTGGTCGTAGTCCGTAAAAATAGGGTATTTACAATGGTTTAAGAAAGAATATTGATGAAGAGAAAAACAGAAATGATTTCTACCTCGAACGTAAGGCCAGATGTGGCATCTGTAAATGGATAAAATTGATTCATATCGTTGCTTCTTTGTATGACAAATAGAATCAGAAAATATTTGCAGTGACATTTTCTGTGTATACGAGGCTAGATTGAAAACTTGATCACATCTTGATAACGAAAATAGAAGCAAACGCTAACGAAATGTTTTTGTTTTTCAATATAATCATCATTTAATCTAATACACTACGTCCATTTTAGATAGATTGTAAAGCCCTTATGCTGTTATAAAAAAGGCGTTTCAGGCGTTTAATATACGTATCTACTTGACTTCTTCATTATATATATATAAATTATTATTTAACTAAATGTTTCTTTTAAATCGAAGAAAGATAAGGACGAAAGAAAGATCAGGAGATCAGTCCAATAAAGGGGTGTGGTAGTAATTCAAATTCATAGTGGTTATAGAGTATGGACTTTAGGTTTGGTTTCTAGAGATACGCCGGTACGTTTCTCCTAAACTGGACCGTACGTTTCTCCTTAAGGGCGTAGTTATCTTTTTGATGAAAAACTTCTATTTTTATTTTTAACTATAAACCAATACTATAAGTTCTAGTAATATGAAGCATTTTATATGGAAAAATAAATGAAACCTTCGTCTGTATTACAAGCAGATAATTTTTTGTCTGTTTCATATATTTATTACCGGAAATTTTTTTTTCAACACGTTCCTTAAGGCGACAAATTAAGAATTATGATTTTTAAAAAATTCTGTATACAGCGTGGGGTAACGTTTGAAAGGACTAGTTATGAGGGACTGGGAAATATTTTCTGAGATTGAAAAATAGTTATTTTGTTTTTATGAAAAAATATGCAAACTTCCGCCTTTTTGAAAAAATACGGGTTTTTAGAAGCCCACCAAAAAGGTTGTAATGAAACTATAGCGATGATTCTAGATGTCATAATGTTTGAAATATATACACAGATGTCATAATACAGGAAATATACACATATTCTATGAAAGATAAAGTAGGCTATTTATAGTATATTATAGTTTAAGTAGGCCATTAGTTTAAGTAGCCATAGTTTTCTATATTCTCAGCAGATATTCTCAGAAATCATGTGACGTAGAAACTTGAAATTGGTATAGTAATCTTATTAACCCCTATGTCAACTTGTACAATTGTATCAGTTTGTACAATTGTAATCAGTTTGTACAATTGAACAAACTTTTTAAATATTTATATGAGAATTGAATATTTTTTAAGTTTCATATATCATATGGGATCATTTGATTATGAGACACAAATATTTTTATGTATTGTTAAGAAGATATTCTGAAAATATGCGAAATTTTGCATAACTCTGTTTCCGAAACTACTGAATACATTTACATTGTGAAAAGTTAATATTTGCAAATAGTTTAACAGAACTATAATGCATCCGTAAATGTATTTTATGTAAATGCGTGTAGACGTTATTAATTTAAAGCATTTCTGTAGTTATATTGATACTCAAATATTCAAGCGTTATATTGATACTCAATTTAATCTCAAGTATTTCGATTTCATTCCACTTATTCGACTATTTATTCCAGTAAATTATTTTAGTAAGTAAAATTAACTCGTCCATTCTCTATCATTTTATTAATTCTTTTTGTTAATTTGATTATAATTTCTAAAAAAATTGGCATATAAAACGTTTTATTAGGAAATTAATACTAATTATATTAATACATATAGTTAGTTCAAAATCAAATGAATAATTTATCAGAAAGCTTTAATTCTTACAATGTCAAATATATAAGAGGAAAGAGTCATTTTTTCTCGCTGAAGTTCTTATAGTAGTCGATTTGCCACTGTAGTAGTGTCTTTTAATACAAAAATGTTTACAATATTTTGTGCATAAATTTATTTTCAAAGTTTCAATGATGCTAAAAATTCCAAAAGAATAACAAAATAACGGAGCCCGTATCAAAAGACTCTTGCTTAGCCGAGAACTGTCAGATACCGGATATGATTGGCGAAGTATTCAAAGAAGTAAGTAAAGAGTTTCATGAATAATTGGTATTGATCCCTGATCAGCAGCATGATTTAGAGCTCTATACAATCTAACTAAGTGCTAGTACATTTTCGTTAGAGGGCAGGCAGAAGTTACTCACAGCTTCTTGGTTTGGCAAATTATTCAAGAGACGTATGAGTATGCAATTCATTTCATTAGCTAAACATATTTCCTATGGGATTAATTTTAACTATTAGCCAAATTAATAAAACACGGCAAAAAACAATGAATACAGAAACTGCATTCAGAAGTTAGCAAGACTTTTACATATCGACATTGAGGAATGCGATATATTAATCCATAATAAATTTTGTTTTCTAGGAGCCACACCATACGGCCAGTGCAGAGGCGGTATTGTAGAAATTAAGTGTTCATCATCTAGCTTCAATTTGTACCCAAGTAAAGTAATAAGACAACAAAATTGAGTTTTGGTAACATGATTGTGCTAAAATTAATATCATTAGAAACATCCGGGGTTTTATCAAATATTTATTTATTTATTTATTTATTTATCTACTTTAATGTATCTAATTGATACATATGTCGGACTTATTGCTACAAGAGTAATCTCTTACAGCCAATCACAACACCTGTCCAGTCCCGTTCGACGAACTGCCGGGAATCGAACCCGGGTCGCCGCGGTGTGTCGCATCGTCAAAGGCCGTACGCCTTGTGATCAACCCAACACACCACGGCGACGACAATAACGACGACGACGAAATATAAGGTCAACTTCATATTAATAGCCACAACGTCTACTCGCTTGGAGTCCGGACTGGTACTCATCAATTGAAATATGAATTTTCTGCGAAAGATGACCAATTCTGGAAAGATAACATGGAATCACATTTGGTGAAATTTTATCAAAACTGTTTGCGTCCAGAATAGCTCCTCCTCGAATTAATGCAATTTAAAGATCATTCATAACATTCCATTTGTGCTAAGATTTTAAAAGCGAGAAACTAAAGGTGATCAGAACAAAAGTTCATTATTTGAGAGTCCCGACACTTTCAAAGTTTATAGCCATTTCTTCTTACAAATTATATTTGCAAAATGAAAAAAAAGAAACTATTAATGATTGCTTCGTTAACTAAAGTGAGTACTTAATGAAAATATTTTATTGTAACAAACGACAATAAAATCTTAGAATTATAATTAACAAATGAACCTAAATATAAAACAAAGCTTCTTGAAGGTAATATTTGTGAAGATGAATTTAATTTTAATTAGAGATTTTTGTCCTTCATGAGGGAATCCATTGTGTGGTGCAATCTCTATTCATTTGGGAGTTGAACATGATATAGCACACGTGATGGTGTGAAAGAACAGAGTCAGGAGGAAACGTAGTATTTTTTAGTGATTAGTAATTTCCGTGATTTTTAATAATTATTAATCCCATATTTTTGTTCATGCATCCATATAATGCCTTTTTTCTTTTTAATTTGTTCCACATATGAATAAATCGAATTTTTATGAGGGTCACGAAAATGGTGGTTTCAATCGTTTGTGGTTTTCTTAGGGCGCATGTTACTAAAGATTAAACAAGTCAAAATATATTTCCTTTGTGATTATCCTATTCTTTTTTCTTTAATTTTGTTGGTGGTTGAATACGATCAACGCTCTCAATTTGCTACTGTTGCCTCGATAAAGCCGCATATGGAAGGTGAAATAATTGTACAGAACCATTCTCGTTAGCTGGCTTGCTCAGTGGATGAAATCGGAATTAAAACTGGTATGATACTGATATTCGTCATTGTTGTATCGGCTTAATAAAACAAAATATACAAAACTGGTTACCAAAAATATAAAATGCATATTTTTATTTTAGTTATAATTTAAGTGTTCAAGAAAATGTGCATAGGCTATAAATTTGTTGCATACAACAGTTGCATATCAACAAGCGGCGTCGCTACATGTGTATTAGTTATTTTACGACTAATAATTATATGTTCTCGAGCGAAGGGATTTTGTAAATACATCCTTAACCTCATCTCGCAATCAGCTAAAAGAAAGTGGTAGTAAGTGACGCTTATGCATGTACCACTCTTTGATTCAATGCCACTCTTTTGACCTGGTGATTCAACTTCAGGTTATTCTGATGAACTCAAATGTCAGTGTCTACAAGTTTTGAGTCAGTAAAGAGTCGGACCCAAAAGTAATACGGTAATATAACTACCCTCAGTTACTCCTAAAGTTGTTGAATTTAAAGTTATTATGCGTTTTTATGTTATATTTACTTCCAGTTTTGATCATAAATTTTCCCCTATATATATTTAAAAAAATATTTTGAGAAAGTATTTTTCAAAAGATACCATTTTATATAAACTAATACGCGTAGATTAACGTTATTATTTTATAGTAATGTCTTCAATTTTCTTGCGCAAAATTTTCCTTGATAGTGTAAATTTTTGATGTTTACAAAACATTAGGGAAATTCGAATTTACCAGAAGTTAAGGATAATTAACGTATGTGACCTTTGTCAACCCCGTACACCCGTCGAAATACAACGCCGCGCAGAGCTACTTAGCATTGAATGAAGCATAATATTGTGTTTTAAATTTATACTGGGTCAAGGAATGGTAGCAGACTACAAAGTGAACTACGATAACGTCCAGTATTTAACGCCGTTGATTAGAAATAAACCTTGGAAATATTGTAGTTTCGTAAATTAATGCGTGACAGAAGCGGAGATCTAGTAATTTAAAAAAAAATTAATTAACAACATAACTGTTATTTATTTATCTACAAATTGTTATTGTTGATATAAAAAGTTGTTACGCAGACGGTGTTGTTATTATTTAGAGTAACTTCCCACATTACAATAAATGAAAAATGTAGTAATCTGCTCTGCTTTATGAAAAATAACACATGGTAAATACATATAATTAAACGAAAAATATAGCTTTTTATTAAACGATAAGACATAAAAAATATGGATACTAAGTTAGTTAAATTAACTGTTTTAAATACAATAAAATAAGTGGGATATAAGGGACAGTAAGCGGGATAGGAGGGTAGTAAAAATGAGCAATATAATCGATTTATATTTGTGAAGTTCCATGTTAATAATGGTGAGGGTGTTATTTTTGTTTTTAGAAAGAAATTAAAGTCCCTGAGTTAACAGGTGGTTTTAATCTAGTTCGGAGATGTAATATGGAGAACATACAAGTTACGTACTAAGGGTTCTTCTAGTTAATTTATCGCATATAATACGTATGTAATTATTGTGAAGTAAAAGTAGAGCATTTAATTTCTACTCCCGAACATTTCTTTTGCCTTTGTTCAGTCATGACTTTTGAATACATGTATCAATATCGATGTTTTGTAGAGACCTGTATTAGAATGTAGACACTTGTATACTGTTTAAGGATGTGAAGTATATAAATAAAATATCTACATATGTTAGTAACAAAAATGATAATATTTAAAAATGGAATCGAATTTTATAGTTAAAAGCTTAATTCGAAACCAGAATACATTTTGTTGATACAATTATCGGAAACAAATATTGCTTTTATTTCTTTTCGAATATTATTTTAAGAAATTTATTTCAGTTTATGAAGTTGTTTTGGCAATTTTAAAAAGTCGCCCTTTAAAGAACTCAAAGAATTCTTCTTAATTTACAAAATTACGCACTGTTTTTGATTTCTTCTTTTAATAGGAGATTAAATGGAATTTAACATTTATCCTTCACTACGCGACAATGACACAACTTCCTGACACCGTGCGCACTGCACCAGAAAAATATCCAAACTTTCCTATTCTGTTTGGAATACTAATTTCCGGTATGTACTCTAACTTGTGGAATAAATTGCGTACATTAAATTGGAAGTATTCTTTCGATATGCAAGTTTTCTTTTTTACATATATGTCTAAAACATTACTAGTTTTAGACACATGTGTCATAAAACGAATTTTAAACGTGATGTCTGAAATTAACGATTGACAATTATTGAGATTACTAATCAAATCTAGATACCATTTGAGAACCTAATATTGTTCTGTTCATTAATATAGTTTGTACACAATTTTACAACCCAGCACAGGGGAGAGCTCTAATGACGTTACATGATAACGATGTATTACTATTATAATAAATTATTTATTCTCAATATCTTCACAATAATGCAATTAACTATGTAATTTTATGACGATATTATGTAAGATTAAATCAACCTCACTGTTAAATTATGGTTAGCTCAAAATCTATGGTAAGTTTATTATTGTATTTTTATTTCAAGATAAATTATTTCTATTAAGAGTAGCTGAATAGAAATCTCACTCGTCTGTTGATAAAACCGATTTGGAGTTTTTGACACTTCGAGCTATTAAATTACTTGTAACTGTTTTTTTGTTTGGTAACAGCAGATAAATAGGGGGTTCACGTGAATGGTAATAATACTGACATAGATAATATGTAATTTTAAAATGATAAACTACTTGTAACATTTTTTTCGTTGTCAACAGGAATACTACTTACATGTAAATAACATTGAACTAGACTTCATGTGATTGCAAAGTTTTGAATTACTGTTAACTGTTTTTTTGTCTATTAATAGCAGCTGTAGTAACTTCCTGTCTTGCATATGATGTCCATTTAGATTACAAATTACTTCAAAATAATAATTTAATTGCTGAATTATTTGTAACTGATATTGACTCTGTATTTTTTTCTGTAATTATTTGTAACTGATATTGATTTTGTAGATGATATTGACCTGGAATATATGTGATATTCAATTACTGAAATGCTTTTAATTGCTTTTTCGTTAATTAACAATAGTTCGATAGGAATGCTGCTTGCTTTTTAATGATATGGATCTAGATGGCATATGACTTTAAAAAGTTGAATTAATTTTAAGTGCTTCAACTTCAATTCAATATCAAATTCGATTGTAGCTTCAAAACAGCGAATTATTGTAAATGTTTTTTTTTGTCTGATAACAGAGATGTCACTTGTCAGTAGATTATATTGGCCTAGCCTATACTCAGACAAAATACTGAATGAATTGTAATTGATTTTTGTATATTAATAATAGTTGAATAAGGATGTCATTTGCCTGTAGGTAATATAGAATTAAAGTATACGTGATTTCAAAGTTTCAAAATTAAATGCTAACTGCTTCTTCATTTGTTTGCAGTAGTTGGGTAGCAATACCACTTACCTGGAGATGATATCGATTTAGATTGTACGTGATTTCAAAATAGTGAATCACTTGTAACCTCTTTCTTGCCTTTTAATAGCGGATGAATAGGGATGTTACATGCCGGTGGATGATATCGACTTATGCTGTAATTTGACTTCAAAATACTGAATCACTTGTAATTATTTCTTCGTTTATTAATAACTTAAGGATGTTACTTGCTTCTTGATGACCTTGTTCTTGTGGTATAAAATTATGGTAATAGCAAGTGTCGCTTTGTCATGGATATACTGTAAGGGTATGAAATCAAACTGCACGTTATTTATACTAAGTGCTTATAATTAATTATAGCGTGATATGCTTAATAATAATTGGTATCTGGGTCATAATGGTAATTTTGAATAAATTATACTATATTTTGTGAAAAAAAATATTCAGAAAGCAAACAACACACGAAAAAAATTGTGTATGAAACAAAAAATTACGAAGCACTTAACGTATATTCGACATAAAGTGTTCGTTTTATATTTTTGTAAACAAATCATAATAAATGACAACTGAAATTCGGTATTTTTCAAAAGGAGAATTTTTCTACTTGTTTTTTTTTTAATGAAAGTTAAATTGTTGCAAACAACTATTGTAAACACCAATATAAATCAGTAAAAAAAATTAGTAAAAAAAGGAATTACGAAAATCCTAGCATATATTAATATATTATAGATAAATAGATACGCATGTATATAGGTATGAACCTAATGCGAGGAATATAAGGTACTTCAAAAGTTAATATGACTTAAAGTAACCGGTCAAGTGCGTATTTGGCTTGCGTATCGAGGATTCCGTACCTTGTTTTGGAGGGTTGTTACATTATTTGTTATAAGTTATTACTCATATGGACATTATAGTGCAATAAATATTACCTAATGTAAACAGGGAGAAAATACATATTATCGTGAATATCTAAAAAACTATGAAATCTAAAATCATGTTTTAGTTTTCTTAAATCTTTACGTAGGCTTCGAATTACACTATTTTTGATGTAATTCTAGGCTCAGTAGTTTTGGAAATAAGGGAAGAGGTAATATATTTTGTTGCATATTTTTCAGTAATCATTTTTGGCATTTTGAAGATAAGTATCTTTTTGCATATTTGAAGGTAATACTAAATACGGAAAATAAAAAAAAATTCCCATCCCAAAATTTTCTTAAAAATATTTTTTAATATTAGCTGTTGAGATATGTGCTGGTTAATGTTTATTACTATGCCAAATTTCAGGTTTTTACGGCTATCGGCTTCTGAGGAAAATGGCTGCAACAGACGGATAAACGGACACGTGTGTGATCCTGTAAAGTTTCGTTTTTCCTTTTGAGGTACGGATCTCTAAAAACACTGGTTTTATGTAAGTTTTCAATACAATATGAATGTAAAAATGTAATTTAAACTAGGAATCTCCAATCAAGCGTTCTGGGTGAAAAGTAGAGCAAATTTCGGCTACGATTCTTATATTGAAGGGCGTGTGACATAGATGTGACATATGTGTGACATAGGTATGACATAGGTATGACATAGGCTACTGCCCTTACTATTTTCGTTTTCATCTTCGTATTTTTCTAATGTATATAATTAGACCTAATACATAGATTTAATTCTTTAATATTTATAATAAAAAATCATCTTTTTAATTTATAGATTTTTACTATTGTAGCTAGTGTAATTTTCAATAAATAACATAATTTCGAATATTGAATATATTTGGCGTTAATTTGGTAGAAATTCATTTTAATTTAATTTTTCATAATTAAATGAAACTACGTGATGTAGTATTATTTCTACTTTATTTAAATTCTTTGCCACGACTTAGGTTTCGTTGTAGGTGGGAAATTGGTAAAGCTCGACTCTTAGAAACTTGAAACAGCCTTTAAATATTATACAAAACAATAGCATTTTCATTAAGTTTGGAAGTTCAAAGTACTTGTAACAAAATATGTTGTGGATCTTGAAAATTATTACTTTTTCAAATTAAATAAATTTTTAGGGTATTTCAAGTAAAGTCGTTAATTTCTTCGGTGGAATTGTATAATTTACACAGAAATATGTTACATAGTTTACTTACCAGTTAACAGTAAAGTAGAAATTAATATGTAATGAACTCGTTTAGTACGTCCTATTTTTACTTCAAAACCTAAATTCCAATCGTCTTTGTGAAAGTGATTGTAAATTCCACTGAAGTATAAATTTGAAAGCCAGGCTGTATATAACAAAATATTGAACGAATGTTGACGTTCTTTTGTATATTTTCGAATATATTGTCTTATACATATTTGTTTCTACTTTTTATAATGTTTGTAAAAAAATAGCTTAGATGCAATAAACAACAGTTTATTTTATTTTATTAAATAATAATAAAGTCTGCTTTAGAAAAGATGAACACGGTAAGTAAATTGTAGAATAATATTTTATTATATCGAAATTAAAACAATAATATTAAAACGTATGGTGCTTATCATGTATAATAAGCATCAGTTTATATAGGATAAAATATACTTTTTCTATACTGAAATTCTTGTATAAAATTAGGTATTAAGATTAGAGATTTGATACAGTAACCTCGATTAAGGGATGACTAAACGGTTAGCTGTTTTCAGAACACATTATTTGTACCGGGAAATTATTACGAGAAAAAAATGAAATTATGTAACAAACGTACTAAACTTATTTTGTTGCAATATATATATTCCAGTATTAAATGATACACTTGTAAACAATAATATAAAAAAAGAAGCAAAAAATTAGAATTGCAAGTGATCTATAAGTGTGAACAATGCTTTATCTTGTAATCTACGAGTACTTTAGCTTAAAAAGGTGTATAAAGAGTTATATTATGTTCGCCATTCTTTACTATTTCGTTCATTTGTACTATATCATTTGAACTAATTCTATTCATTATCATACTATATCATCTCAACTGTCTTGTTCATTTGCACTATATCGATTCAACTATTTACATTACTTCGTTTATTTGTACTATGTTGACTAAACTATTCTTACTACTTCGTTCATTTGCACTAAATCGACTCAACTATGCATAGTATTCCGTTCATTTGCACTGTATTGATCAACTATTTATATTATTTCGTTCATTTGGCTTATATCATTCTTTGATGTTATGATTTATAATTTTAATTTCTTAAAGGACTAATTCTTTTAGGTGTTTAGCTGCAAGAAATAATTTGCCCTTTGTGTAATAAAAATAAAAAAAAGGTAACGTTGTAATAATATTCTCAATGAACAGAAGCGACAAAAAATAAGTCGCTTATTTTACATCATTAACAACTGTACTTCTTACTACAACAAACCTAGTAGAAAGAAAAGCAATTGAAGCGAGTCATATTTCTTCAATAACGAGTCTAGTATTTTCCTTATATCTAATAAACGTTTCGAAATGATGCGATTTCCGTTTTAGTGTAATAATACTATAATCATATATCTAGCTAAAATATTAATTCATATAGTTCTCTAGTTTGAAGCCATAATGTGTGAAGCCATAAAACGATTTGGCATACATGATCCGTATTTATTACTAAATATAAAGTACTGTTTGAAAGATGGATATCGATAAGCAAAAGGAAAACGAGCAAATCGAGTACCGCATTGGTCGTCAGGAGGCACAAATCGAAGTGAATACATTGCCGCTGAGGTGTCGTTCTATTCAAATAGGCCTGCATATGAATACGGACTAAGCACAGTGACCCTTGGATTGAATAGACCTGGACAGATTTATTTTCAAAAATTGTTTATTAAAATTTCAAGAATTCGGTTTACGTCTATTACCTAGAGATAATATTGATGGAGTCGAGGTTTATATTTACAATATTTTTTTATTTACTTTTTTTTGTATCAAAACTTATACTTTTTAAATTTTACAAAGAAATGTTACGTTTCGTACAATTTTATCTTGTTTTTGATTTATTATTCTTTTATAAGGTATTTTAAACTTATTTCGTATTCTATATTAACACTTTCGAACACAAAGGATAAACGTCTAAAAAGGAAATTTATACATAATAGTATAGATAATCCCAATAGCCGTTCAAGGTTTTTTCTCAAAAAAATTAGGCAATCAAATTATCTCCAACAATTTATGTTTGTGCAATAGGCCATTAATTGTTTTTTTCTATTTAATTTACATTTTTTTTCAATAAATATCTAATATATTACAAACAAGAACATCGATTGTAAAATAATACATATAAAAAAGTCATAAAGCATAGGAAAGTGAAATAAGTAAAAAAGGCAATTTTGAAAAAGATTTTTCAAATTTAACAATTGATGGGTGTTTGTTAGTCGATTGTAAAATTACTTCTTAAATCTTTTTGCTAAATCATTCATGAGTATGTTTTATAACTATAAAATAGTCGTTTTCCATGAGTATCTATTCTTTAATTAAAATTAAAGCAATGAAAATAAAGCTAAAGTTCCCTAGCAATTAAGTCAATGTTATCATAAAATATCAAGTGAAACCAAACTTTATCGCGAGCTATTGTTTTTTCGTTTTGTTGATGCTTGGTTGTAATTTTTGTCTTATATTATCAGAAAAGGAATATTAGAATTCATTATGGTCAGGTATGTGATTTAATTTTTATATGTAACCAGATCGTGCTAGTATCGATGTATCAATTGGCCATAGCGGTCAATTTGCGAAAGGTTTATATAGTTGTTTTTTAACCATTTGGTTTTTCATTCTCAAAGAGAATTATCATGAATAGTAATAGCAGAATGACATTTTTATTCAAAAAGAAAATTTATTACTAATTAAAATAAGCAACTTTTTCCAAATAATTTGTTTTTCATTAATTACTTTTATTTTTATACAAGTACAACGAAAAATTGTAATAAATTTTGTGTAACGAAGAATGCTCTTTTATTTATGTTACTGACCATATATTTCATATTTACACAAAATCATTAGCACCAACCATATAAAAACTAAACATGTATACTTATAAATAAAAATTATGTATTGAACATTCAATAGTTATTCTTTTTTCAAAATTGTCTAAATTTAATTCGTTCACAACAAGATTTATTTATGCACTTAAAAACTAAAAATAATAGCAAATTTCTTTAGTTGTTTTGTTTTTTTTCCTATTGTCAAACTTTTTTTATTCGTTGCGAATTTCGATAATTTTTTATTACTACTAATGCTGTACTATTTTTGGAAGTAGTTAAGTAGTTCCGTTAATATTTAGATAAACGGCAATTCCAATGGCCCAGAAGAAAAAAATAATTTTTCATTATTCCTTAAACATTTTTCCGATTTTCTGAGATATCACTATAAGTTAACAGTGATACATATACCTGTACGAATACATATTTGCTTAGCTCTTAGATGATAAATAAATTCGATGGAAACTGTATATAAGATGTATATAAGTAAAGTCGCCACTGTCCACTTTGGATCTAAATCAAACTACTTAATCTTGTAGAAATTGTCATTTTGTAGATTAACTTGATAGTTTTTAATAAAGGAAATTTCGTTTATAAGCAAAGTATTCACTACCCTACGGAAAGTAATACCTGAAATCATCCCGCATATGTATAAATGAAATTGTCCCCGTTTGATGAGGGACAGATACACCACAGTCCATTTCGGCCAATCACAGAGCATAAATCTCAGTGGGCAACATGGCCGCGTATGTTAGTTTATGGGAGAACTACCATTAAGTTTTGATGGCTTTAAAAAGGAATTAGTCGTTTAAATTATCATAAAATGGAAGAAATTTCTCTGGAAGTGGTTCCTGATAAAACCGAGAAAAAGAAGAAGAGGCACCAGAGATATGAGGGTGAGCTAAATAAGAGGTCGAAATGTGATGTTACTTTCCATACTTTGTGTACTGGTAAAAAATCAAGAAGCTCGAACAGATTGTGTTGATTATTATTTTTCAAGTTGGAATTATGTTCTTTTTATTGAGAATTGATTCTTAGAGAGTGAAAATATTCGATATAAATAAGTTTTTCTATGTTTTAGGTACTACATTTTATTCATATCTTTTATTTTTACTTAAAGTTTTGACGGCTCTTGATACTATTGGTCCATCCATAAAAAGCTTCAAGTAAAATTCATGTGTTTTTGACCCTTTGCCCACTCCCCATGAATGATTTATTTTTATAATTATCAGTAAGATATAAAAATTAAGTCTAAACAATCTATTTCAAATATTCAAAGACGTAGTTCAAATATTAAAATCGAGGAAAACATACAGAGCATTCGCATTCACTGGCTGATAAATAACGAACAAAACAAAACAGAACATTTTTTAGGTACACACTTGACTGTTGGTGATTAGAAAGTAGGTGGTATTTTTTTGATATCTGGTCCACAAATATACCAATAGTGTTGCATCGCACCGCATCCTGATCAAAAACATCGCCTGAAGTACTACGTTATAGTCATGGTGTTATTGATAGACATTTTAGATTTTAGTTTAAAATTTTAGATGTTTGAAATTAACTCTGCGCGATCTTTAAACATTTCATGAAGAATTTTAAAATCAACAAACAAGAAAGATCAGCACGTATTTTTGTTGCAGCACTGCTCAGTGCACAAAATAAAAAGACGTCGACCGAGCGTTGAACAACGACGAGTGACAGGAAATATGACTAAATTATATGTGTGAAAATGAATTTCTGTTAAAGTGACGTTTTTGCCAGAAAACGTTTTTAAATATATTGCATATTATTGGTCATAGAATAAGAAAGGTTATTAGAACGTTTGCTACCACAGATTCATTTATTCAAAAGAAAAGGGCCGGAGATCATACATTAGCAAAAAAATTAAACAAGTTTAAAACAATCCAAATTTTTATCAAAACGTTTCAATGTTTGAAGTCTCATTATTGTCGTTCCACGGTTCTCAAAAATATTTAACGTCTATGTTCCACATTATAAAGATACGGAAAATGTATAATGATCAGTGTAGCCTAGATCTCATAGTTTGCGAGTATTATTTTTGACCAATTGTCAATACGTACTGCAATCTTGGGCCTGTTAGCAAAAATCAAATTTTCGAGAGATCCAAATGAAAAAAATGAAACTATTTACTGAAAAAGGGTGCATAATGTTAAGGCAAAAGTATTTGATCACCTATTAAAGAAGAAGACAACATGGGTGCTTTTCTTTCGACTGCCAGAAAAACCTGGTATTCCCAAAAATACTGTACCAAGTAGCATATTATAGGTGACAATTGTATATATACAATTTTGTCGTGATGAAATATTTATCAGAAAATACATTAAATGCAAATAGGGGTAATTTTTATGTTTGGATAGAAGACAAATACAGAAAAGGTACAAATAAAATCTCTTCGTCTGTTTACAACACGCTTTAAAGTACAGTTTTTGATATAAATATTAAAACTGTTAAGTTGGTTACGGTTGGATGCGAAACGCAAAATAAAAATTCAATCATGCTTGGAATGTACGCTTCGCCGATCGCGTTTTTGGCCTGATTGAAAAGAAATAAAACACATGGAATTAATTTTTAATCGGAAGACTATAAAAATGTTTTTGAAAGATATGGGAGTATTGTCAATCTTAATAATGTGATGTTAAAAACAAGTGATGATAACATCGAATGAAAACTCAATGCAAGGAGCTGAAGAGTACAAATAAGAAAAGTGCGGAGTAGCTATTTATGATGATGATTTAAAGATTTAAATTTTGCTTTTTAAAGTTTTGTCTTTTGCTTTTATGCATTAGTCTTTTTTTAATATTATAATTTTGCTATTTTTAACCTTGAATTTCATGTACACTGTTTTATTAATATATGCAATTTAATATATCGGCTGTACCTACAGCTAGTTAAGATATAATAGCGCCACTGTTCACTGTTGAGGTGCAAAGTCGCCACTGTCCTGTATATATTTAAGGGTTTCTGAAATTTGCTTGTAGATTCACAAAATTGTTTCCGTTGACTTATTGCAACAGTATTTTTTTAAATACCACCATGTTGCTGTAAATGATTTTCTATAATATGACCTACCTACTTGTCACGAAGATTGGAGGATTTCTTTCTATATCCCTCATATAATGTACTGCAAAGTTATTTAATAATATGAATTAAGAAGTCGTAACGGAACGTCCAATAGGGTACTTTAAAATAAAGAAATGGAATAAAGTATTACTTAATGTCGTGAAATTAAATTAAAATTGTAATATATGCATAATTACTGTCACTATTGGTCGCCCAGTGGTTGAAATTTATCCATAAAATAGTTACCTACTCACTTTGTTGAAAACAATAATAGGTACGTGAGAGTGAGTCAAGTCAGATTACTTTTAGAAAAGTATATATATATATATATATATATATATATATATATATATATATATTTATATACATATATATATATATATATATATATATATATATATATATGTGTGTGTGTGTGTGTTTATTACACAAAATAAGCGCTTTTTTGCTTTGACATACACTACTGACTGTTGAAAATAGAACATTTGAAATCAAACATAATTCGTAGCTCGAAACTCATTCAGTCAATATGACATTTTAAAATTCTTTGACGACAATTTACACTGTGCGATTGTTTGATCACAGATTATAATGTGTTTTAAATTAGCAGTATAAACGTAAACAATGAATATTTTAATGTATTTGTTTTATATCATTCAAGGAATTTGAAATATGTATTATATATAAATTTTTGCTTTCTGCACTCTTCTTCCATATAAATTTTAACTATGCAAAATTTTACACTCCTCAAAAAAGTGTATAAAATTTTTTCCCCGCGTATTACTATATGAAAAACAAAATTAAATTTAATTACAGTATAAATTGCCGAATTTTTTGCCAAAATGGTGGTATGAAAATTATCAAAATTGCTACGTATAGATTCACTATAATATATTTCGTTTAATATGACACATCTATTTATTTTCGTATTACCTTTTCGTAATCAAGTTGATATTTGATATAAGATAATTTTTGATTTCTCTAGTTATTTTCATTAGTCTTAATATCATGTATATTATCGTTGCTTATCTGTCGATATTCAGGAAATGAAGTTAAATTATTCATTATAACAATATGTAAAATTTTCAACACTAACAATTCTTTTTTAATTAGTTTGAAGATAGCGTTTACCGTTTCTAACCTTTCTTGATATTAGAGTATAAAAAGTAATTCATTTGTTAATGGACAGAAAGAATAAAATTTTGACCTATCGGTTTCACTATTAATTCCACTGCACTGCGACTCGTCCGTGAACTTAGCGCTCGAAACGACGCGCCCGTATGCAAAGTGGTCGCGCCGGCGCTGATCGTTGAATATAAAGACAAGACGCGGTGTCAACGCGAGGATGTCGCTCGTGGCAGTTGCCTTGTGTATTCATTGACTGATCGTACACGGGCGGATAAGACGAGGTGGACCGAGTCTACTCGGACTCTGAATAAAGTGACAGCCCATACGGTATATTTATAAAATTGTCTTCCATTGACACTGTATCTTGTTGGCTTTAAATTATAATACATAAGTTGTCCTTGACACAATATATAAAAATACGAATTGCCAATTGTCAACTATATATGCTACTTATATATAAATGGACCCGTTTTGCCTAGATTCAAATTACCATACAAAGACAATTCACAAAGATTATTGATAAAATTAATTTCATTGATTTTGCACTTGTTGAGTATAGATTCAGTATACAGAATATTGAGGCGCCGGTAAAATATTGAAGCTTGAATTCGGAAATACTGATTTTGAATCTTGGAAAAAGATTTTCCCGATTAAAATAATATCAAACAAAAAATGTGTTTTTTTCTACGAAACTATTCAAGAAATTTCAATGCCTCCCGATACGATCACAACATTAATAACTGCCATGTTCAAGGAATTTCACTTATACTTATATATCCTTTAATATATTAAATTATAGAAATGAATTGATCTAATAATAATCTTTCAACATTTGAAACCAGAAAATGCCAATTTAAATTGTAAATAAAAGAAAACTAGCTAGATGGAGAACAAAACCAGCAGAATTTTTAATGCAACATTCGCCATGCGGTGTCATGTTATAACATGTTTTTTTTACAATAATGTTAAATTTTGATACTATAGTCAATGCCGCAAGGAAAAAATAAAAGTAACCAATCTCACTTTCTTTCCTTTTTTTTAAAATATAACTATTTAAAATTAATCTGTCGGCGCATTTTAATCAAATCAGAAGCCTAATCCATCAGAGACTTAACCCTCATCAAAAACATTTTAGAAGTGTTTTATTTCGACGAATAGGTGGGCTGAATCTTATAAATTCCACGCTCATATGTGGTTACATACCGTAATGCCAATCACATATGACGTTTCTTACAATCGCTTAGACAATAGTGTGTGCAACTACAATAAGATACTTTTGTTAAAAACACAGCGACAGTTTATGTAGATGAAAATGCTTTGTAATTACAAAACTTTAATATCGTTGCAAATTTGATGTTTATTGAGTCAGATGGAAGAGAAGGTTATATCTTCGAAAGTTATATTTACAGCACATTTTCTGCGTTTTTGTGTTTTAAGACAGGACACACTGACTTTCTGTAGTTTTTTATTTATTGTTTTTAAACACGTAAGGTGGACTTATTGTTACAGGGACTTATTGTTCTCTTCTAGTTTATCTATAAAATAGAAGTAAAAATTGCATTACGGAAGAGTGCAATAAGTTTAGAATATAATTGCATAAAACAAAAAAATAGCTAAAATAATAACAAATAAACTGATAAGCTGACAAAATAATAACGGTTAGTAAGAAACATACAAAACAGAGAAAAGCAATATGTCCATATATAAACACATATATATGTACTATGTATTGTTAAGAATAATAGAATAGGCCGAATTTTGGAGGAAAATCGGAGAAGGGACCATGACGATAAAGGAACGGATTTTTTCAGACGACCATAGATTACGTGAACTGACGGCTCAGGGTCCAACCTATACTCCAGTTTGGCAGCGCAGACAGAAGAAGGCAGAATTCGTAGAAGGCAATATTATGTATGGGGATAAGTAGAGTAAGAAGTTTTTTATTGAGATGATAATGCTGGATACGAGAATACTTCTACACATTTAAAAGAAGGAAGAGAATGGATATATGAGTATGGTCATGTATCTCTATACACAGATACAGGTTCCATTTACTGAGATCGAAAATATAGAGAACGCATAATTTTTGGTGTCGTTCTAATTTATTTAAGCGATCCTTAGTAACATTCAAATAGCATATGACTCTATAGAAAGGCTAATAGAGCAAGAGTGTTTAAAACAGGCGAATTTTCGTTTTTGTCGGGATAAAATCTTGAAGATGCTTAAGAGTTTACTCTGCTATAAATTTTACGACTAACGTCATTTATTTTTATTTTGAACAGTCAGTTGGACCAGATTATTGACAATAGTGATTACCATTTTCGAGCCTTTTGACCAATTATGCTCAAAGCTTGTTCATAGAGTTATGGAAATGTTTCTAAAGTTTCACTAAATGGAGGCTATTCAAATGCAATTAAATTGTAACATCGAGGGATAGAATTTTCGACTACATTTGTTTTTGTCACACGTTTGGTAATTTTTGTGGTGAAATATAAAATTCATATGGGCTGTTCTTCTGATTAACGGATTTAAATAAAATTAAATTACTTTAGATATTTAATATACGTTTGATTTTGTACATATACGTTTGATTTATTAAAAAGCGTATTTAGAAATTATGTTTCATTCAAATGAAAAAAAGTGGGAAAGATGGTAACCATCATGTAACATCATGAACCCTGGGATGTACAGTCTGTTGAAGAAAACAAAAACATTCTATCTAGAGTTAATATTGAGTTGAGTCAACCTGTCAGTATTTGAGAAAATATAAGATATCTAAGTTAAAATGTAATATTGTTTAGATAACCTTTCTTTGAAAGGTCTAGGATCCACCAACAAATGAGTTGTAAATTTGTTAGTAAGTGAAAGTAGTGCATATTATTAATTTAAAAACGTACGTACTAAATGTGAACTAGCGTTTTCGTCTATTATTTTTACATTTTATCCTTTGATGACTATGTTTCCAAGGTCTTCAAGTTCTAATCCTTCTAAAGCTACGCTCCTGTGTAGGTATACACCGACATCATACATCGACACTTCAGTGACAACTGTTAGCGAGCACACGTGATGTCCGATTATATATGCCGCGTCTTGCTCTTTAGCGGTTTGGTGGATCGTTTGGGAAGCTGTACGTTGTTAGTTTTAGTTTATCGTCAGATGGATATTTGGTTAGTTGATGATTCGTGTGGTTAGCTTGTAGATTTTTATTTAAGTAGTATAATGCACTAATATTTAGATATATTTTAAATGTAATTATTAGTTATTTAGTGGCTTCAAACATATAAGGCTTTTTCGGGAAATATTCGATTATAAATCAAAATATTTTTGATTAAATTTTGTATTGATTTCGAGCAATAAAATTCTATGACCGACGTTTCTTCTTTATTCAAATTGTTTACATTCCTGATGGGATAGAGGACATAAACGGTACTTCGCCATGCTCCATCTGCCTGTTATATCTTATGTTAACCATGATCATATACACTTTATAGAAATAAGTAGTTAAAAAGCCTTAATTCCCAATTTTAGAAGTAATTATGTGAGATCGATATACTCACTAATTGCTTCTAATCCCAATTTATTTAGTGGATTATTCAAGGGAAATTGACAAGGTAAAAAATAACTTTGATTTATACATTAAAATATTTTATGAACAAACCTTTCAGAAAAGTCGTCGTCTCACTGCTCCCCCCTATTCACCACCTTAATAAAAGGAAAATTTGGAAAAAATCAGAGATATATGGTATATCCTCGAGAACAAAAATTTTATATACAGAACAAAAATTGTAAGCTGTAACTGCATTCAGTTGGTTTCAGTTATGTTGTACAACATTTATCATACGAGTTTGACACACAGTTTCTATTGAAGTACAAATGTTGTACATACTACATTACTTCAAATCTATCTTTTGCACGTCGATACGTGCCTTCAAAAGCTTTTGCTCGAACGGATATTTTAAACGGATACTAATATTGCAATATACTTCTTTGATATAAATATATATATATATATATATATATACATATATATATATATAATATATATATATATATATATATATATATATATATATATATATATATATATATATATATATATAATATATATAAACCCTATACTGTCTGTCTATAATTTTGCACATAGTTTTAAACGATGCTGATGCCGGAGATAATTTGAGCGTTTGGTTGATTACCAATGTTTTAGTTACTTTACAAAGGTTTTTCATATTTTTCTGAAAAAAAATTATGTGATTTCACATTAATCACATTACATTGACATCACCTGAATTACATATGTGAATACGACAATATAAAAACAGTCATGTGGATATTGCAATGATTAGTGGAAGATGTGAAATAATTTCAGATTTATTTAAAAAAGTGGAATATATTGATAATTAGAAAATGATGTATTTTTGTAACTGAATCAAATTTAAATAGCTGCAGTATTAAAAACAGCATGTTTGATTTTTCTTTTAATTTTCCGAAGCTTCTTTTCATGTTTGTATACTTAAGACCTTGGATAATATTTCGAATATTTGTTTCTTTTTTTCTTTCATTTTATGTATTATTTCTCTACAAATCGGTATCGAACTTTAATCAGTACAGTTGGAAAATAATAAATAATTATCAATTTCAATTAGAAAATTTGTAGTCTCTCTGTTATCGTTGGTAGATAAGTGTACTAGAAGAGATAAGACCACTTGAGATATGTGCAAGTGGAGGACTTTTCATGCCAGAGTCAATAATGGTCATACACAATGACGAATCGATATGCACTGAAAAGACTGGGTGACATTAAAAGTGGTAGTTTAATAGGGAAGCGATAAGGTGTCCCAGTGCATTATTTACTTCGTTAAGTTTTTTATTCAAGTGCATAAAGTGATCAAGGTGAATAAATATAATAATAGATGTTAGATGACAGTTATATTAAGTTTGTAGTCATTGAGTTATGTTGGGTCGTTTTCGTTATTTTTATATAATGGAAGCAATTTGGACATTGTTAATCTGTATATTCGATAAATTTTTGATCTTAAAAATATAACCATACATAAGCATCGATCACGACTTAAAAGGTTCACGATTCGTGCTGGGCGCAATCTCTATCTACTGTTTCTTATATGTCTTTCTGTTCCTTTAGATCTTCATATTTCCAGATCTAGATTCCAATTCCTGTCGTTGCACAATCTTGAATTGAGTTCTTAATACCAATACACTCTCCTAATCCACCAAAAATAACTGCACCCAATGGGTAATCATTTACCATATATGCTACTAGATTATGGAATCAACTGAATAGAAATATACAAAGTGTGCCCTCATTGTCTAAAAGTCGCCTGAAGTTACATCATCTCTTATAATTGGTATGTCAAAATCCCTTCTATACTCCATTCTTATACCTTTCCTATCCTTTAGTTTGCCATTGTTATTGTTTTGCCTTCATTTTATTTAATTTTATATAAATTCTGTATTTTCCATGTTTATAGTAAATATCCTTATTTTGTATGTGGCGGTATTTAGCGTCAACCAGTCATTTACAGTCTAAACAGTACTTGTTTTTCTCACTCGATTGATTGTAGTTTACTGTAAGAGATTGTTCTTGTCATAATACGTCGGTCATTGTATATTTAGTTTTCTAGGCTTATAGTAAAGTCTCATAAATTGATAATGTTTTTTTAAATTATATATATTGAACGGTTTTTCTTTAATTCTTTTGATACATAAATATATTTGAAGCCTGTTTCTTTAAAAAAAGTAATGTCTACTTTTCCTTTTTATATTTTTTGCTTTTCTTCAAATATTTACAAATTTGAGAATAAAATGACGCAAATACTCAAGATATTTTCAGAATATAATTTTAAATTTTTAATTAGAAAATTATTCAATATTACTGATGAGAGTTTCAAATGGATGTATTATTTCACATTTAATATGTTTGATTCGAGTATAAACTTCTTTGGAATATTACAAGATAATTTATTTAAAACTACCTACTAAGATTGTTCTCAATTATTAGTAGACATAAGTTCTTTCACATTTTGTCACATCTTTTTATAAATTATACTGTCCTTAGCTGTCAAAAGCATTCAGTTTTGTTGATTGGGCTTAAAGTTTTCGCTTTTTATTAAGTAAACATTAATTATTAGTTAACTTGCTTGCGTAATAAGTTATTTCCTTAGCATGCAATTAAAAGTGAATAGTATATTTGCTTATAATTAAAATAGAAATAACATTATGTTACGAAAATGGTCAAGTAAATGTATTCAAGTAAATTACAATAATTTAGGTTAGTACAGTAGCTTAAATTATTAAAAGTTTCTATTATTATGAATTTTTCTTGGAAAATTTATCAACAAAATATGTATTTTCTATATAAAAACTAAAGAAAACTATTTATCAAAACTGTCAAAATATTTAATTAAATGTAAATTATGAGAATGAATTTTGTTCTAGAATGTGTTAAGAATGACCTTTTATATACTACCTTATTAAACTTAGTAAAAAAAAATACATTCCTCAACTTTTCCTATCATTGAAACCCTGAAAATGAAAAAAAATACTAAGTAACTGTGCTAATTTTTATGTTGATAGTCTGAATATCTTGTGAGAAAAATGGCTGTAACACACAGACAGGACGACGCCTTTTTGATTTCGGATAAGGTGAACAAATTTCATATTTCGAAATTTAAGTTTTAAAATGATTATAGTCTTTGTTTACACTTATAAAGACTACTAAGTTCAATTTGGAATATTTTTTGGTCATCACAATTATTTCTGCTCCACAAGTAATATAATTTATGTGATTGTCTGACTATGAACTGGTCCATAATAGTCTTATAATTTACTTCTTTATGTGAGTGAGCCTATACAATGTAAAATATCTGCGATATATAATTAAAATAATATAAAAAACAGAAATGTATTACCAAAATAATTATACGCAATTTATAAAATACTAAATAACGTCGCAGAAAACATCGAATTGGAATGGGCAGAGTAAGAAAAGGATAAGAGATTAGAAAACCAGATAATCTCGACAAGTTGGTTGTAATGGGTAAGCTGGAAGAAACGAGACACCGCGGCCGTTCACCTAACGGTTGGTGTGACCAAGTAACCGCTATCACTGGTCTTCCTCCAATAACCGCCCTGAGGGAAGCTGAAAACTGGATAAGGTGGAGAAAGCTTGTACATACAGCCTCGAATGACCTTTCAGGATATGACCTTCTGAAATGAGCTGAGTTGTTGTCGCTCGGAAGTCCTGTCAATTAAGTAGTTTTATTTGGAGCTCTATTTCAAAATGCGTTTTGAGTTACAGCATTATTTTGATAAGAATGCGATGGCCTTTTTTATTGTATATTGTCAATGTGTATGTGTCACTATGTATTGTATACTACCTGTGTGTAATACCGCAGAAAAATACTTTTGAGTAAATTGCGACTTTTTAAGTAATTGAACAAAAATATGATTTGTTTTATTGTGTGGCTAACGATTTTCTGTTTTCTCATGCTTCGACTATCGCGGAAAAATAGGAGGGGTTGAATATTGTATTGTGGCATATGGGGGTGGGCATGGGGTGGGGGAGGGAAGGACATACTTTTCTGTTTTTACCATAAGAATCCGCTTTGATAATGACGTTACATACATTCATGGTAAATAATAATATTTGTGTGTACATCTAATGAGTTATAACTCCTTAATGGAAAATGTTGCTAATATAACTAAAGATAAAATGTTCAGCAAGAATACAACTCGGAAGAAAATTCGTTTATATTAAACTAGAAAAGGATTTTAAAGAGTTTTATTCATTTCAAATCTAAAGTTACTGTAAAATTTACTAAAAGGCCATTTTAATGGAGAAAACGAATGAAATATAAAAAAAAACGTTACGAGGGAGTTCGCGGAAGGGAGATATGAAAATAAAATAAAAATGTCTTATAAGGATAACTCCACAAGAAAAGTCAAATAAAGCAAAATAAGATAAAAAACTTTTTAAATCAAACGGTTTTATTGTACGAACGATGATTTACTAAAAATTCAAAAATTATTATAGATCACCTATTTAAGGCTTTGTTCAGACTAAAACGAAACCGTGGAGTGTGATCAGTTCACTAACTCCTTAGCCCTAATGCTCACGAAATACTAATTTAAAGCTAGCAAATCCTTAAGTTTTACGGTTTAAGACGGCATTGTCGCCGCATCATAAGATCTAAGTTGGAACTCTGAGTTCAATGACAAAGTCTACCTTTGAGACCTATAATAATAGCTTAAAACCAACGGATCCTCAAGGCTTAGTCCGAAAATATCCCTGCAGCATCTTGGTTTGAAGGTCAAAAGTTGAAATATCATAATTATTGTCATGGGGACTGAATATGTGTGCAAAGCCTCATAAGAATCCGTTAAGAAGGTACAGCTGAAAAATCAATCACGAGATTTGAATCAATAATATAAAACCGTTTAGAAATAAAAGGTCTCACAAGAAATCTAGAGGATTTATTATTACTATTACGTATTATTTTAAACCTGGGTTTAATCGTAAACGTTGAAAGAGAGATTATACAATCAAAATTGAATTTAATGAAAAGATCTGATTCCAAGATTCAATACAAATTAAAACTGAATATTGATCAATTTGAATTCATAAGTTTGCACCATCTAGAAAGGTTATCCAAGTTCAGTAGAGAGAGCCATAAAGAGAAACATAAAATCGAACGAAACATATTTCACAAGACGACCGATGCGTCGCCAGATGCCGATCGCCACTCATTACGTATGTAAATGTGACAACGGGTTTTTGTGAGAAAGTCTGTGAATTTTGTTTGAGGCGGAGAATGTCGCCGGTGTTCGGATTTCGGCGTTGGACGCACGCTGAGCGCGGCCACGGACTAGGTCCCCAATCCGATTCATTCACACGTTCATCTCGCATAGCGATTCACTATTGAGAATGAATGCCGTCAATCACTGTCTTACAAACGCGTAAGTGTCGCTTCCTCGTCACGCTAATGAATGAAAAGGAACCGAGTGATGATTTCTGAGAGATGATAAAATTTTGCTTTAATGTAATGATTGTCTCAGTAATTATTCTTAGAACCAAACTCAATTTTTTTTATTTTATAGGACATTCTGATTTAATTTGAACTCAAAGTAAAAGAGATCGGCAAAAATGCATATAGTGTTATGCTTAGGTGTCACAAGAATAAAAATTGCGCTTCTAAATTGAAGAATTAAAAAATAAGCCTCTTAAAAGTTTTATCGTCAATCAGACAAACGAGAAATCTCGTATTTGTTCATAAAAAGTGACATCACTTTTCAAAATAATTTGTAAATGCTATTTTTGTGATACTATTTCAATTAGCGAGAAGAAACAAAATGTAGATTGTGTCCATATCCAGCATACACAAATTAAATACATTGACCCGTGAAACTCGTAGGCCCCAGAAAGTTGTCTGAAAACATCAAACTTAGAAAGGAGCAAAAAAGACAATTAATTTTGACAAGAACGAATGTCAATGTCAGTTCAATTTCATTTTTAATTAATTTGGGCAATGGCTACAAATAAAAATAAAACAATCGGTATAGTTTATTTTTTGTAATACTATCGAAGAAGTTATCATGGACTTCATTCGATTTTAATTGTTTTTTTTTCTTATATTAAAGGTGTAATATATTCACCTTAAGAAAACAGCTTTTTTGTTTTGAATTATTGTTGAAAATTATATTTATATTTCCACTTTTCTGATTGTCATTCGTTGATTTTTTCCATGTTCTATAAAATACCAGCTTTTTAAAAGAATTATATTTTGTTTTTGTAACACCATGTTAATTTTTATCCGCCTCCTTTCTGTAGCAGAGAATACGTAGAGGTAAAGAAGTTAATGAGCAAACATAATCACTTTGTTAACAAACACGAAATTCGTTTATATTCGTTGTAATTAAACTATAGGAAAAGGGTAAAAAGTTATATTTCAAATTAATCAATCCAGTTAAGTTAAAATCTAACGTTATTGAGGAAGTGGTGTTGGCCAGCAAGAAAAAATAAGAAAAGACCGAACCGCATACTAAACATTTATTTGTTTTGAAGTAACCAAATTAGTTCAATCCATATAATGATATAATTTTACAAAACTATGATAATAAATAATGCATATTAACAAATAATTATTTTTATAAAATGCATATTAACAAATAATTATTTTTATATTAAATAATTATTTAATGAGCCGTATTTATTAAATATAAATAATTTTGGATGGTTATCGATAAATTTTTTTAAGTGCATTTTTGTATTTTTTTACATGCCAGGATACCGCAAAAATAGTTTCAGAAATAAATTGATGACATCTTACAAGACTGTTATCAAGACGTGATATCAGAATATAGTCTTGCGGACATTCACTTTCATTCGATACCGATAATAGCGTCATAAAAAAAAATATGTAACCCAATTTGTGTCCCAAAATATCTTTTCCATCATCTGTGTATGTAAGTTTACTGCGTTTGTTTGAAATTTAATAACACAAACGTTTCACGAGCTAGGACCCGGTGACTGGTAGACAAATGAATAACCACGAATGATTCAATAAAATTTGTATTTCTCAAATTATATAAATAGTTATTTTATTTCATTTTTGCAAGTGCTTGTCAAACATACAGGACATGTAAGAATTAAAAAAAAACCCGGTATGTATTGTATCCGGACAGGATTTTGTCTCATTTTAGGACCAACATATTTAACTTTCCAGTTAAATAATAAAACGTTTATTAAAAACCACTTTCTTCCTTTTTAAATGTTGGAATAACATTATACACATGGAGACATGATCTGCAAAGTATTTCACTTTTTTTATAGGGCATAGTCAGATAAAAAAATACTTATTGTGTCCAAAACTTTGTCGAGAATGTGTGTAAAGTTGATTTGATTTAGTTGGCTGTTGAAACCTTGATAATATTATTATTTTATGGTTTAAAAATTCGATGGTACAAACACAGTTTTGTGTAAATTCCACTTTACAATTCCACTTTAAATTCCACAGTATTATTGTCTAAAAAGTTTTCCATGATGACCAGGGTTGTTACAATTTTTGAATTAAAAAAGTTCAAACGAACCTTTGGACCTAAAAAAATATAAAAGAAAAAGCATATGAAAACATTAGATTATTTATTTTAAAATTATTTATTAATAAAGAAAATGTTACCTATTCTAATATAAAATTTATATATTAAAATTTATATTATAATTTATATAATACAGTTTCACTCTTTTATAGTTTGTCGTTTAAATTTCTATATCTTTTCTGGTTTAGGCGTTTTCCGCGGTCTTTGTCGACCAGCTTCGAACAACGGTTGAAAATTACGTAAATTAATTAATTTATTTTAATAAAGTATTTTATTGTATTGTAATCACAAACCAACAAGTACGTTTGTCTATAACAGTGTATTTCAAAGTACGGATATCAATTCAGGCCACGTCTCGAAGTTACGTGATAGATATTAAAAAATAATTAATTTTATATTTCTTATGTTATTGATTTTTTTCTTAAACATATTGGTAAATTATTTGGTATTGTGTATCACAATCATGGAGCCAATCTTGATACCACTACAATTTAAGCTCTGTTCTGGTCTCTTACTATATAACTTACTTCGTAGATTATTTGTGTTTCACGTAGACTATGAAATTCATTCATTCAGGTTGAGAGAATACATTGCATGTTTGAGCTTAATGTGTTTTAAAAATTCCTGTAGATGGGCCCAGTAGTGCAAATACATGATGCAAAGAAAAACTTTAGAGAATCTAATATAATATTTGCTACTTATCGGAAAATTCAGGTCATATATGATATATCGAGAGATGAGAAATATCCTAAACAAGTATATAAGAATATCTTAAACAAATTGTTGATACATATACACACACACACACACACACACACATATATATATATATATTCAAAACGTCTATAGATTCTTGAAATTTCTAACCGGGCCTCAAATCCCCGTGTGCGAGTAACGAAGGCAGCCAGCCGCTTGAAATAACCACTAGTTACACAATAATCCAGTAAACAGTTGGATGTGTTCGCTTGTTACTCCAAATGTCATATCGGAACTTAGTACGAAAAAGTTACTCTTAAAAGATCATTCATTTCTCTGGCTGTCTGTTTGTAACGGCCGTTTGCTGAGAAATGTTTGACGTGGAACTTGAAATTTGTCTTAGTAATAAAATAAATTAACCCGTACATATTTCAAAAGCTAACACTAAAAATATTTACATGAAAACTTAAGGGGGCAAGTAAGCAGTAAGTTTTTTTTAAATTCCATATAAAGTATGGGGTATCGTTTAAAAGGGCTGTTGTAAGGGTTACAAAATACTTTTTCATAATTTCATGTATTATATCTTCAAGTATATTTTCGAACATTATGTTCCAAGGGTACTATTAAAAAAATAATGGAACAGATTATCCGCTAGAAAAATCGTAATTTATTTATTAATTCATTATAGTAGAAAGATAGACTCACACATTAATTTCAGTTATATTAATTCATTGCAGTAGAAGGGTACAATGATACATTAAAGTTATAATAAATTATTAGTAATTAATAGAACATATCGATTCGAAACTACTTAGAATCAAAGCCACACTATTTACCATTTGCTACCAAAGAATTCTTAGCTACTTTGGTCATGTTGCATGCAGGGAACCAGATAATATAGAAAAGTTAATGGTTATCGGGAAAGTCAATGGTAAACGACCTCGCGGTAGATTTTCTACCCGATGGACTGTTAGGAAAGCCGAGGACGGGACTGAATGAAAAAAAAGCTAATAAAGGAAGCTACCAGGATTTTTCAGGATGAACATGACAACATGTTCAGAAATGAAGAATGAGGCGTTAAAGATGAAGAATAGATGCATAATGATAATTTCCTTATCACTAATTATTAAAATTAGACTAATTGATTTGTAGAGAAAACTAAATAATAAAACAGATAGTATACCCGTGGTAAATATACTGAAAATTATGTAAAAAATATGCTCTTTTTATTTTTGAAATTACTGAATTCAAAATTATGAAAAATGGAATATTTAGAAGCCCACGCAAAAGTTATAGGAAAATTATAGTGATGATTAAACATGTCAATGTTTTTTAAATATACATATGGTTTTACGCCTATGAAGTGTATAGTGAATAATATGTTTAGGTTGTGAAATATCAATTTTTGTTTTTAATTTAATAGAAATACTATGTACCCTTAAATGTTTATGAGCACCTAAATGTGTACGGAACTCAGGTAGTATAAGTTCTACTCGTGTTCGAAAGGTTTTTATTAAAACGTATTCGTAATTTATAATTTATCGGAATATTGTTTCAAACTTTAGACGCACATTTCGTTTCTTCTCTTAGTTGATATGTAATAATGACGCGTTGTATTCCTGCTACTAGGTTCATGGAATATTTAGGCAAAATTCGATTACGAATAGTCTAGTTTTTTTTATTCATTCTGGTACTAACATCCGCGCAGACGGGCAAAAAGTGTCTTCCAGAATCGTTTAAAAAAATCAAAGTAAAAACAACCATGCGAATTCAAAATACATGTAGACATAACATTAACGAAATTCAGAACCGTACACGGAAATATAATATTCTAAATTTCAAAGCCATCTGGAACTTTTCGATACATATGAACATATTCCGTATTATTATATAAGCATGCAAATATAAACATATAAGCTGTCTTATACACACCGTGGTAACAGCGCAGACTTCAAGGATTCACATGAATGATACATCGTTTTCCACGAAAAGCCGGTCGAGGTCGGGAAAATTGTCAGCTGTTTTGAATTTTGGAATATCACAGACACGTGACACGATTTACAGTGTTGTGGGTATTGAGTTAATGTATTCTTACTACTTAACGTATTCCTAAATTTTTATTACTTAGTCGATATTTGTCCTATGTAAATATGATAATATAACTATCAATATATGTAAAAATAGATACAGTAGTTGGTTTGTGTTAACTTAAAATAACTTTTGATATTTTCCGTAATCACCTTATTTTAAACTAACTTAATTTAGGTAAAATCTAATATATGAAATAGTAACGTAGCTCGTGTTTATTATAAAGAAATAAAAATGGAACGTCCATTTTTTTTCTGATATATAAATCTACTATAAACATTTTGATGTATAAATTTTTAACTCCATTCCGTTTCTCTATTTTTGAAGTTTAATTTGGAAGGTATGTGATTTATGGTCTTTGTGGTTTTCATGAACATTTAACATTTTTTTTTATTAGGGTTCTGTAGTCAAACACAGAACCTTTATAATTTCTTCATGTCCGAGTGTGTGTCCGTTATCTGTCACACTCTCGTAGATTTTACAATATTAGATCTACGTGTATGCAATTTTGCAACTAAATATCTCAATCGATAAGTAGCACAAAATTTATTTTCTTATTTTAAAGGTATCTCCTCTGGTTAACAAGTGAGAACGAAAAAAATGTTTAACGTATAAAATTTTGTGGGGTGTTGTTAAAAACGTTAAAATTAAGTTTATCTTCCATTAACCATTTTTAATTTTTTCGCCTGGTTTACGAAATTTAGCTTTAAAATTACAACGTAGCACACGTTGTAATTTTAAAGCTCCCTCGTATTTCCAAAACTGTGTAAAATTTGGGAAATAATTCTTCGGAATTAGAATTATATATATATATATATATATATATATATATATATATATATATATATATATATATATATATGTGTGTGTGTGTGTGTGTGTATAAAGGCACCCACTACTTCGTTCGCGCAGAATTTTTATGATCCCCAACGCAAAAATAACGAATAATAAGCCGTGAAGTCCCGAGTTATTTCTATTTTCTTTTTTTAATGATAAATACAAATATTATGGATTATTCATAAAGGATAGAGTTATAAACTGATATGTGCTTTTTTTTTTCTCCGGTTTCAGTTACAAATATTGCCGTATCTGACGGAAAACTGAACTTTGAGGATAACTCAAAGTAAGTATAGAAATAGATTGTATATATTGATATTCACACAACTTTGGGAAATCAACGGAAAAATAGGTTACATGGAAAAGCACAGATATAATTTAGATTTGTACGAATATAAAATACGTGTCGAGTATTTAAAAATATCACAATAACTACCATGAATATAGTATCAGTCACTACACATGTATGTAAATATATGTTTAGTGACCGACTTCATCCTGCTGATTTTTGTTGCATTGTGCCCGCACATCGTGAGCAATTACATGCTGTCGAATTTTGTTGGGTCAACTTCAACCTGTAAATTTTTTTTGCATCGAGCGTGGGCATTGTAAAATTTGACTCTAATCATTTGTTCATAGTGCGCCTACAGAAGTACAACTTTAAAAAAAAATCCGGCAGCTCTCAGTTAGTCCATCAAACAGGCTTGAAATTTCCATTCCGTAATCACCTTATTTTAACGCTATAAAAAAGATGATATTAGGAATAAAGATCGGTCCCCTAAATAAGTCAAATAAAAACAACTACAAGATATTCACCACCAAAAAAAATGTTTAGACGTTCATTAATTAACTATCAATTTTACTTAAATATTCTGAGGGTATAAATTCTTTAAAACTATGTACTTCGAAAATAATATATATATATATATATATATATATATATATATATATACATATATATATGTATATATATATATATACATATATATATGTATATATATATATATATATATATATATATATATATATATATATATATTTAAAGTCACGTGACACTTGACTGTTGTTGATAGGAAGCACTGAATCGTCTATAACCAAAAAGTACTTAAATCCCAGTTACGCCAGTTAACATTCAATGAAAATATTTTTTTGAAGCGGACTGTTATGCGCGAGTACGAAGTCACCCACTATTTTATATTCCGCATGCACGTACCAGCATCCGCTTGCGATATCCTATTGTCTGGGTACTTAATTTGCTTAACTTGGTATTGGAAGCATTGCCCATTTTAGACTCTTAACTTTAAAGTTATGACTGTGAATTATTTGGGTGGTTCTATTTATAATTTGTTTGTATTTTTATGTACTTTTTTCTTAATGTATATTAGTTTTTTAATAATTTATTCAAAGTATTGGTACTAAGCTGTAGGTTGTACAAAGTTTTTAACAAGAAATTTAAAAAAAAAACAACATCAGTTGGGAATCCTCTACCTTGTATTTCAGTGTTGTGCAGATTCGAATCTGAGGATGTTTGCTTACCATTTTGTAAATACAATTTATACCACTTCTAGTCTAGTATAGGTAGATTCAATTTATTGTAATGTAGAGATTACTCTTCAACTTCAAGGTTTTCTACTTTGAATTACTAATATTTATTATTTTATATTGCGAGTGGTTTCGAGGCGCATCTTCGTTCGCGTGGCGAAGGAAAAAAATTGCAATGATAAATTCTATCCAAAGATAACAAGTATCTCATTTATATTTCCATAATGATCACAGGTTATACCTATGTGTACAAAATTTTGAAGAGATTGTTATGTAGTTGTGTTTTATAATCTCATAAGATTAGGACAAATTAGGATTTTAGTTATGGTTATTCACATTTAATTCTAGAAATAAACACTTTTTTGCTCTTTGATTGTTTCTGCCTGTCGATGACACAATCCAATAATACATAAAACGTTATGAGACCTCAGATAACCCATGTCGAATACATTCAATGTAGTGTTTTCGTCGTGGCTATCAGAATTCATGGATTATTGCTTTATTTTTACTTGCGCACAAAATAACATCATACCATTGTCAGTAGTCACGGTTATAATTATTTTTCTTCGAAAAGTTTCATATTTTGAAGAATAAAATATATCTTATTTTTATCTGTTATTGTTGTCGTTTAATACTTGCACTTCATTATATTGGTATCTTGCATATGATTAGATTGGTTTCCAATTATTATGTTATTGAAAATCATGTTTGAGAATTTTGCCTTACGTTTTTAGTTATTTTTGAATGTTTAAAAAATTATTGTTATATCGAATATACTATTTAGCTATTTTTAAATATTTAATAAATTATTGTTTTATTCATTGCTCTATCGTCAGTCAACCAGTTCACAATGACTTAATTAATCTGCTCCAGTCCAGTTAAAGATTTTCTTATAGCGGGTACTGTGATTTGTTTTGGAATTCTGAAGTTTAGGGTCGATGTCAATATACGATAAAACAAACTATTGTTTTATCAATAAATTATTAAATTAAATTGAATTTCATAATTAATATTTGTTTTCCTTTCAGTATAATCAATGCAATCTTTTTAATGCTTTCAATGAACTTATTTGTTTGATTATTTTTTCAGGGCATCGACGAATAAAACGATATACAAGGAGTTTTTAAATAAAGTAGACTATTTTAGATTTGAGAACATTTCTTGAGAGAAGATAATGGACAATGTCGAATGCAAACATTGCAGAAAAGTATTAAAAACTCTTGGTGGTTCAATTGGGCCTTTACATACTCACAAGCGTGGCATATTGATCAAATGCCAGAATAAGCGTCTGAAAGAGTACTTTAATTATTGCTGAAAATTCTCAGGATCAAGTCAGAAATATTGGGAATGAATCCTCAAAAAAAAAACTAAACTTATTATTCAATATGTTATCAATGTGTTATCTAGGGATGCTTGTGTGACCAGAATGGCAGCAATATATGGAATTCCATTAAACAAATGTTCTTTTGAAGACCTAAGATAGCCGTTTAAAGAGTCTGACTGTGACCAACATCTCCTACAACTATAACCAAGATAGTTTTAGATTGTTTATTTGTTTATGATAGTTTTAGTGATATTAAAAGACAATTTAAAGAAATGAAATTTCAAAATCAACGATTCATTATAACTTTTGACGAAAGGACCTCCTGACCCGAAAAAGATGGTACGAGGATGGGTCAAAAGTTCACGAAATGAAGAGGATGGCGAAGGGTGGGGGCTTACTCACATAATCGGTAAGAAGAGATTCATTATGTATCAAATATATATATATATATATATATATATATATATATATATATATATATATAAATTCAGCTTATTGCGTCATTAACTTCTTGAGTTATCATCGATCAAACAACTCATACTGAAAGGAGTCTCTGACTGTGGAGAAAAACTAATTTCGAGCTTTCATCAAGTTCCTGACAAAGTAAGGAAAAACACCACAAGTCGTAGCTGAATGATGTGGCATTAGCTTATGGAAATTCCTGTCTTAGTAAAACCATGACTTATAAGTGGCATAATCTCTCCAAACAAGGCGGAGATTCGATCGAACCTGCACTCAGAACGACCAATACAATCCAAGGGTAGCCTGCTCATTGACTTCAAAGATAAGGGTGACTCTATAACGAGAGAGTTCTACCCTGGTCTACTGGAGCAGATTAAAAAAAGCATTGAAGGAGAAAAGTGAGGGAAATTATCTAATTGCAATGGTTGCTCATCACAAGTGCGACTTTCAAATATTGCAACACCCATCTTACAACCTACATTTGGCTTCCTAAAACTATTACTTCTTCCCAACAATTTAAAAGGAGCTTCGTGCAATTTCAGTTTATTTTCAAGATAATGAGAAAACAATTCAGAGTGTAAATAAATTAATAGGCAAAACTGAGAAATGTATTAAGACTAAGGGAGAGTATATTGAAATTCAACTCTATTTGAACTTTCTTCTACCCTATTCCGTGAACTGTTTTGATCTTCCCTCGTATTTAAATATAAACATTTACAATAAAGTCTTAGATCCAAGCAAGTACTAACATTTGCGGTATTTAAGTATAAAGGTTCGACGACAACTGATGTAGCCACTAAACTGTTTTTGTTGTTTTTGTGCATTTGAGTGCGTTTAAGCTCAACCCGACGACATAATTTCTTCCGCTACAGACGGAGTGTAATGGTTAAAATGGATAAGAATTTTGATGACCATGGTGGCAATTAAACTGTGTTACGTTCATGGAATACAACTTATGATGGTTGATGTATTGTATAAAATCCAGAAAACTTCAGATTTGCAATCTGAATCCGAATTCGAAGGTGCTTAAGAAGAAAATGAAGTAGTGATTTTTTTATGATTTTTATGGATGGAGAGATTCTTTATATAATTAAAAAAGTGAGAGGAGTCGTTAAATGTTTCGGTAAATTTCCCTTGAAAATGATATATTGGAAAAATACACTTTAGAAAAGTGCGGTAAAACCTGGATCTAATATTAGATAGTGAATCGAGATGGAGTAGCTTGTGAGATATGGTTGGACAATTTTTTAAATAAATACATGCGTAATGAAGGCATAAGTAGATTTAAAATTCAGCGAAAAATTTTCAGATGAAAAATTTGAAAACCTTTATGATATTTCTCGTAGTCTAGATGTAATAAAAACAACAGTGATATCTTTGTATCGCCATAATTCAAATTTATTAAAAGTGGATAGTAATAATTTATATCTTCAATCAAACAAACTCATTGAACAGCTTGTTTTATCTCTCAGAAAGAGAATAAAAGAAAGACGAATAATTGCATCTAATGTTTCACAATATTTCCATAACAGTTTCACAATATTTGTAGTTATGGAAACTTTCGAAAAACTGTCAGAATCAGACGAAATCAGAACCTTTACTTTTGCAAATATTAGAAAAGCTGACATTAAATCAAACACAGGAGAGACCACGACGACGTCTCTAAATGGATGCTGTAACCACAAGTGGTGATGATGGGGACGAGGAGTTACCCATCGCACAATAGTTGGAAAAAGAGACGCAGATTGCTATGACAGAAAACAAAGATTCCTCTTGAGAAAACACAGATCTAGAATCCATCATTCGAGTCGAAGTGAGCATTCATCATAGTGCTGCTGGCAACGGGCACGAAATCTCAACTAGGAGCTGCGCACAATTATTTATTGTCTATACCGCCCAAAGGTATTGAAGCTGAGCGAGTTTGTTCATCCACCGGCTATTTTTGCAACAATTTGAGAAGCCCCTAGCTGATAAAATGTTGAACGCTACATCATTTATGCCATCATATTTTAGTCGAAAAAAGTAGAATAAATCTCGTTTGTTTTTTTTATCATAATATATTCTTGTTGATGTTCATATATATTACTTGTTTTTTTAAATAAAAATACAAATATACCTCAATATTGTAATCTGATATCATCGATTAGTTTCTTAAAAATTAAACTAATTTTTTTTAATAACACCAAGTTAGTCACGTAATGACGTGATTTAAACCCATAAATTCATTTTCATATTATCAATTAGTAACTAGCGTAATTAATATATCCGCAATTTATAAACCCTATTAACTCAATAGAGTTTCGACTTTGTCTTTCTATTTATCTACTTTAATGTACCTAATTGACACATATAGCGGACTTGTTGCTGCGAGAGTAATCCCTTACAGTCAACCATAACACTAGTCCAGCTCCGTTAGACGATTGGCGGTAAATCGAACCCGGGTCCCCGCCGGGTGCGCCGCGCTGTCAAGGGCGACAACATCTTTTTACGTGGCATATTTGCTAATATTCGCACGAGCAAATAAATAAATATTTAAGAATAAATTATAATTATTAAATAATGGGTATTTAATGGCAATTATTATTTACTTACCTTAAATATTAAACGTTTATTAATTAACAAATTGGAAGACTTGTAAGTCATGTAATTAGTCTCTGATAGTTTGACACATCTCCGAACGGAAAAATAACTGAGATGAGTCGTAATAATAATAAAAGTCTTCTAAAGACATTTTTCCATTCCTATATATCATATCACTGTTGGGTTTGGAGCAAGTTCCAACACAATCACGTCCATTTTCCTTTCATTGCCTGATTCAAATGTTTACAAACTCACTGTGTGTTTGAAGAATAGAGATAACAATGCTAGGTCCACTATTAAAAATAAAATAGAAGTCTTAAAATCCATCCAATAGCTAGATAGGTACGATATTTTGGATTACTGAAACAGTTAACTAAAATTGGTGAAACAATCGATTTTTTTCACCGTTAAATATCGAAAAGTATGGTACACTATCAATTGTAATGCAAACATTTTGTCGCAAGAACAGTCCATTTCCGAATTTGGTACTGCCAACCTTTTTTAAGTTAAGTAAAGTGTGTTTTTTAAGTTTGACGTGAATATAGGTATCGGGTAAGTTATTAACGTGAAATATTATTTCAAGCTATGTACACGTGTATTGTCAAAATCATTTTATGGTAATAATACAGTTCAAAATGATAATACAGGTGATGATATAGGTCATGAGATAGTTTTAAGATGGTCCTCGATATCAAAAAGTGAGAAAAATGTGAAGGAAATGATCCATATAGACAAGTGACTATTCTTAATTTTCTTAGTATCTTAATATGTTTTCTTCTAAGATACATACGCTTGAAATTTACTCCACGCATTTTCATATTTGATCGAATAATAGGAGATACGAATTTCTTTATGGTTGCTATTCTAAGACCAAGGTTTTGAGTTTCCCTTGGAAAACCATTAGGTCTCCACGTATGCCTTAAGAGGAAGTTCCAAAAAGTGATGTTAATAGCGTTCTTTCGATAGTGAAGAAATTGCGTGAATAGTACTCAAAGAATGCTCCTGAGGAATATTACAAAGGCTTATTAAATTGAATGAGAAATAATATGTTTAGTAATGGGAAAATTGTTTCATTCAGTATTTCAGCACGACAATTTCTGTCTAACAGAATATTACGATGTATCCTCATCCCATCATACTGCGACTTCCGGCTGTTATTTTAAGGAAATGATCATTAAAGTAAAAAAAAATTGAAGATATCTAGGCAGTTACGACATTTCAGCTAAAATGATTCCCGAGATGAGAACTTCCTGAACTCCTTGACACTGTGACAAAAGCATTGGACTAAATCCGCTCACCCTGATTCTTACACTTTTCTTTTAATTTCGTTCAGTCCTCGTTCCGTTATATCTTTTCAGTTGTTTATAAACATTTATCGTCTAACTTTCTCTTAACTTCAATATAAAGGATACATACCTTACAAGGAAAAAACGGAACCTTCATAAGATAATTTACGTGTGCGACCAGCTGTCTGTTGGCTGTCTATCACAGTTTTTCTCAAAAACCGTTGGGCATAGAAACTTTTAATTTGTCAAAAAGATAAAGCAAATTAACCCACATATTACTTAACTCTCGTACATTATTGACTCACATATAGTGACCCTAATATAACTCAAAAACAAATTCATATATATAATATCTACTTAAAAATATTATAACAAATTTATATATATATATATATATATATATATATATATATATATATATATAATATCTACTTACAAATATTAAATGGGACCATTTATGTACACATTTTTTTCATTTTCTTTATATTGTGGAATATAAATTGAAATACAAAGTTATAAGGATTACTAATTTCTTTTTTTGGAAGATTACTTTAGATTGTTCTAGAGATATTCTTGGAAATGTAAAAAAAACAGGTTTTCCCAATTTATTTCCAAAAATTGATAAAAGAAAACTTACAAAAGAACACACTTAATAGCAATTCATCTAAATTTTACCGGACAATTATAGCGCTTATTTAAAATTTTTATCTGATAAATGTATACTAAGCAATATACTCGTATTTACATGGTCAAAAATAATATCAACGTAGGTGATTATGTAGCCTAAGTGTATATAGATCCCTAGTAATGCACGTAACAGGTTGTTTTCCCAGCAATATCATTTAAAATTAATAATATGAAATATGAGTACTTTAATCACATATCTTTTGCTATAAACAAATTGGGTACATTTTGTTTTTCAGTCTTGTCAGCGATGATGTGAAATACTTGGACGATAACTTGTAGTTTGGAAGTACATGAAAAGTTGGAAGTATTAATTTGAGAAATTTATTGTTTTATACCAATTGTAAACATTGCTGAAGATTGCTAAATTTAAGGTGTAATTTGATATTATGTATATTTTAATTGGAAATTATTATAAAACATATTTTTCTGCATATATTACGATTTTAGTGTTTTTATACTCAAGCTACAAGTCAACTGTCAAAATTAAAAAGCGTCGCTTTATTTTTCCATCTTTTATTTTCAAGATTTGATTCATATTTTGACAACGTATATAAGTCGTATGATGATTTCACATGATGGTAACATATTTACGTCATATGGTGGAATTGCGTGCTAACAACTTATATACGTCGTATGGTGACGATGCACATAAGTCTATTTCGATACAGGTGTATTAAAGCTTTAAACGATGTTAGTTTTATCACTCTTTATACCTGAATATACTGAAACACCATTAAAATATAGTTTGATCAGTAGAATTAACAGACACGTTAATTGTTATACTCTGTATACGTATGTAAAGTTGAACAGGACAAAGCCGCGGAGATATAATTATTCTAAAGAGAATAGTGAAAAACGTTTTTTGAAATACTGCGTAAGAAAAAAGTTACAACCGTTTAAGAAAAAAATTGTGCCTGTCAGCTCCGACGCGCGACTGGTGGTTACTCCTTAAGTACGATTGTCTTGGAATGTTTGAAATAGGTAAAGGTGGTAAATAAACGCATCTCTTATGAAAGTGGAAGCACATATATACTTTTATTTATATTTATTTATATGTATTAATTCTTTATCAACTGACACGACAACGACATTTTTCCTTTGTAAAAATCTCATCTCTGTGATAATAATAACATACAATTAATTTTCAAATGTATAGATAATATTACAGATACTAGTATCCACAGAACTTATATCAATATACGTATTTAGAGGAAAGTAGCACCAATTAAAAATCAGGGTTAAATTGCCTTAGCACTGCCTTAATTTGGGAAGTTGTTAATACTTATTCATTTTTCACATTTGAAAATTTAATAAATTCTTATAAAAATATGATTTTGAAAAGTTATTTACTAGAGTTGAAATTCAAAAATTTTGTTATTGAAATTCAATCTGACTATGACATAATTCCCTTTATCTTAAACTAGAATATTAAAATCTGCATTAAAATTAGTTTGCACTGGATGGTTCACTTTAAATGTAACCAGAACGTTAAAGTATACATTCAGTTAGTTTAGACTAGATGATATAAGCCAGTGACTGCTTTAATTCAGGAAGTTATGAATACACATTTATTCTTCATATTTGGTAAGTTAACAAATACTTGCAAAAACATATTGTATTCTGACAAATTGAATTCGAGTGCAAATGATCACAGAAGCTACATTAAGTAAAAATTGTGTTATTGAAATGCAATGTATGGTTCAGTATGCTAAAACAAAAACATGCCTTAAATTAGTTTGGACCAGATAATACAAACCATTCTTTCATAGGATTTCAATATGAAAATCCTATTTCATTGGTTAATACACCATTTCATTGGACATTTGTTTTACCATTCTCTTACCAAATTGTAATGTATACTTATAGACCCTTGTTAACAAATCTTGGCAACGTAAATGCGACTTTAACAATTAGTAAATATATCCTACCATTTTTGTATAAGATCAAAAATATAAACATCAAAATTGTTTAGCTTTTAAATGTTTTAAACAACGTGCTACACTTCCTTTCTACATACAACGAAATGATGATTATATGATATATTATTGAAAATTTAACTGTCCGTTGTGAAATTTAAAAAATATAAAATAAAACTTAATATGAGCAGAAAAAATCATAAAAATAAAAGTAATGCGAATAAAAATAGTAAAAAAGTATAAAAATAGGGTATATAAAAAACGAAACAAGAAAAAACAAATTTTAAAACGTTAAATGGAATAAAAATGTATAAATAAAAAATTAATATTTTAAAAACGTATTTCATTTTTTTTTCAATTCCCTTTGAGACTTCACCACGAGCCTTCGCTTCTCGAGCTTGACTTAGCAAAATTTTCTTATGGATTTCATGGAGCTCGTCTTCTCTTCGTTATCTCTGCTCCACTTAACTTCTCATGCAATTTCTTTTTAATTATTTCGTTTGAAGCAGCTGACGGCTGAAAGTGAGCCGGATATCCGCTGAATGCTGGCTGCTGGTGCGTCTCCTGCGTATTGCTACATTCGTATCCACGTTCAACATGGTTTTCTGCACCTCATCCCTAGGTTGACCACCAAGAACAAATTCCTTTGCCTCAGACGATGTTGGCAAAGTTTCCGCGGCTTCAGTCAGCGGCTTCTATTCGTCTCTTTTCTCTGATTGGCTTTTATATTAAGTCAAAGTCGGCACAGTTGACTTCCTTTTGCCTAAAGAAACAAATAAAGTACACCTTTTTTAGAACATTATTAAAAAAAGAAATTACATTCGTACAAACAAATGAATTCTGTATTTATCAAATAAATTAATTCTGACTTCGTCTTGGATGAGAGTATAGATTCTATGAAATCCAACTAAAGAGATTTAATTTGTCATCACTAGCCGCAAGGAGAAAAAGCACTAATCTAATAATATTTATGTAAAATCATACATTCGCATGTTGATTGTCCCTGTCTCCTCTCTCTACTCAACGTCAACACTCGTACTACAAGTTTATAACAATAATACCTCTTTTTATCATCATGTCATCATCATCATATATATTAATACGCTAAGGTTAAGATGTTACTCTCCCTTTTTAGAAAAAACCTCACAACTAATCCACATAAATTATATATCATTTTATAGATAATTACTTGCTCTACCGGCATCCACAACTAAAAAATTTATTATTGCTATTGTTTTTGCAAATTAATTAATTATTAAAATTATATACACAAAACAGCAATGCTGCCATCTAACGGCTCAACGTCAATATGATTGACGGTCGGTAAAATTTTTGTTTAGTTTCAAATCCACTCACGTATAAATAAAGTGGCGCTTTAGCTCAATGCTTTTGATACTTGCGCCTCTATATGTCAATTTTAGTAAAATATTTGTTTGATCTGTCATCTGAGCTTCATAATGGAATAAAAACGTAATAAGCAGTGTGCAAAATTAGAAATGAATTGAATACCTGCAATCAATTTTGATTTATTAAATTGAGTTGAATAATTTATAATGCGAAGACTTCGCACGGGTCACGCTAGTAACTCTATAATTCTAATGTGCCGATCGCATAACAATATCATTTCTCAACTTCTTTGAACAGAAATTTTAATAATTTCTGCTAAGATAGAATTAATGTTTTGTTCCGTATATAGAAAATTATATGATTTTAAGTTAATACTAACTTTAATAATCGGTCAATACATTTTGTAACATATTTAATGGCACAAATAACCCTTGAAAATGTATACATAAATACTCTAACCATTTTGTGCATAGTGTACGTGTATACTTTGATCTTTTTATTCTGTCTTTCGTGACTGTAATTTGTTTGGTAGCCTTTCAATAAATAAATAAATAAATTCTATTTTTATTATAACGTGAACATTTGACTGTACTTACCCTTTCATTAATAATACCACTAGCATTATATAGGTATCTCAGTATTTTTTCATCTTCGCGTTTGCTCCATCTGTGCGTTTATTTTCAATTATATCTCTGTAAGAGAACGATCTGCATTCTGCTTCCATGTAGTTTATTTTTCTTGTATTCAGCCAAAACAAGCGACGTTTACAATTGTTAGTAAATAATTCGATATGTCAATTAAAGATTTGACCTGCCTGATTTTGCCTGAAATTAGTTAACGATTGACGCGCAGTACGTACTTTGCAGGTGATTTCAAATAAACATAGTTATATCGCACTCTAAAGATGCACAGAACTATTGCGCAGAGAGACTACTTAACAGCTAATTTTTTTTAATTCTTTTAAATTCGATCTTACACTCACTAACTTATGATTTTACACCTCATAAAACTTCATATCGGGCGCTATATAAGAAAATTTATTCTTAAGGAGTAAACTCCAAAAAAATAATTGTTCACTTGAGGGTTAAGTACGTGATTATCAACTGATTAATGAAATAGACAAAAACACACGTTCTATTCAAAACCTTGAAATATTTTTGCTTTAATAGTAAACAAAATTGGATGATT